>CM074721.1:382433943-383166443 GCA_037306005.1 Rhinophrynus dorsalis
CAGACTGCTTCGTACCTGGCTCTCTGCTGAGCCTGGATCATTTCCTTTGTATGCAATGGGACTTCTCGTTGCTGCTGATGCATTGTGTTTGTTTGTACAACACAGTCCAGAAAGTAGGAAGGGGTAAATGATACGGAAGAGCAGGTGAATGGTGGCCAGAGATCACCTGTGCTACTATTGTTTATGGTGATAGAAACGAGTCGCGCTAACATATATGTATTGTGTACATATATTATATTTGTATGGAAATACTAACGCTTCATTCTATTGATTTAGCTCGTTGACTGTCAGACTGGTGGGCAATACAATGCGCAGCAGTCCTCTGGTTCTTAAGGAAGGAAGGGTTAATATAAAGTTCCAACTAAATCAAGGTTTTGTTCCATTCTATGTGGCAGTGAATGAGTTAAAATGAAAAGTATTCATACAGTAATTGGCAATTAGAGGGTAAGATGTTAAGAAATATGTACTGTAGATACAGTAAGTAGACTATTCACTGAATATAGAGTGATGGTTAAAGTAGCAGTATACTTATTATGAAAACCTACACCTTATAAAGCTTTTCCTGCTGTATAAAACATGGGAACTCCGTGGGAGGCCCCCCTTGCCTAAGACCTGCACATAACTACTGATATGACACCCCCCAAAAAAATATAAAATAAAAAATAAACATTTTTTTTTTTTTCAGATGCATGTCAGGTGTTTTATTCAAAAGTTATAACTGTTCAAATTGTCAGGAAGTGAATTACAACACATCTACTGCCTGAAAGTTCAAACTGACAGCATGACTCAGGACAGCATTTTCTATCATATTATATGGGGAACTGTCAGTGACTCACTTCATACATAGAATGCAACATAATATCAAATTGTACTTAGCTGGATACCTTTCTGGCACTCAAAGGGTTATAACTGAAAATATGCATCTCTCAGCAGTAGGAGGACTCTTGTTGTATACAACAGGAAAAGCCCTACATCTTATACATAAAGAATAAGGGCAGCGCCTATGATACCAGAGCCACTGAGATAAAATTGGAATAAGATAGTGAAATCAGCACTTACAGGAATTTTTGAAACTAAAATGAGGCTTTAATAGATGATCAACATTTCAATCTTGATTAAAGATCTCAAGGGGTATCGAAGCATTGATCACCTCTTAAAACCCCATATTAGTTTCAAAATGTCCTGTGAGTGCCGGATTGAGTATCTTTGTATAATGTTTACTACTCCATTAACCATTTGAATGCCAGAGGGGTGTGCAAGACAATGCTTTGCTATGTCTTGCACAACCATCTGGCACTCAAAGGGTTAACAGTGAGCCAAATGCTTAAACCTTTTCCTGTTCCTGTATTCCTAGAGGGGCCATGATTACAATGAGGCTGTTCATGCATGTTGTATCAACATGCTAAATGAGGTGGGCAATCTGCAGCCCTCCAACATTTATTAGATTACAATTCCCATTATCCTTTGTCAGATCGCAACCAAGGATTTTGAGAGATGTGGTCTAATAACAGCTGGATGGCTGCTATTTGCGGACCCATACTCTTAGCTCTTTGTGGCACGTATAAATTGTCAGAACATTTACATTAACATTATTTATTGTGATTTTTTTTTTTATTTTATTTAATTTTTTTTTTTTTTATTCTTTAACATACTTTTTTGTGAAAATCATAAAGGTTTGCTGCCGCTTCTTAACCCCTTGAGTGCCAGAGACATACACAATGTGTTGTGTACCTCTCTGGCACTCAAAGGGTTAAAATTAAATATTTCTCCTTTCTTATCCACAGTTATGCTCTTCTACCAATATGGCTGGATCTTCCACCTTTATACCTTTCCCGTTTGTGTGAAAGTCTCCCATCACCCCATTTAGTTTCTTTGGCCTATATTTATAAAAACAAGCTGGAGTTATTGTGGCATAAACTAACTGAACGATAGGGGACAAGTAAAAATTCCTGTTGAATAAATTTGTAATTTTAACCCCTTGAATGCTAGAGAGGTCTGCAATACATTGTGAAGAAATGCCTTGCAGACCTCACTGGCATTCTGAGGGTTTATTTATCCATGGGCATGGGAAACTAAGAGTTTTCTTATGTCCCTTATGGTGCAGTTGGTTTACTTCAGAATAACTCCAGTTCTTATAAATATGGGCCTATATTATGTAGATCAGGGACCCCTCTTGTGACAGCTGATGTAGATATATATATATAATATCTAGCACTTTATGTACTCCTTTCTATTGTGTCTTTTTTAAAGTACTGCTTAGATTGTGGATGAGCTTGTCAAAGGCCAAAGTTTAGGAAGAGCAGTATATGCAATGCTTTGTTCACCTCGATCAATCGACAGACTGATGGCAGTGATGAAACAAAGCTAGAGAATATGGAAACTATAAGCAAAATATATGGCATAAATACTTTAATTAGCATGATGCACACTTTCTGTGGGATATGTCAGGTTCAAACCGGGAATCGGAATATTAGATTTACCGGGTACCCGGGGAGCTTCTAGGTACTGACTGAAGGGCAAAAGCCCAGATCTTGTTGCTTGCGTGAGGCATGTAACGGTACTAAGCTCCCTACTATTAATGGTGCAATTGCTGCACTGTGCAGTAATAATGCTGTAGTTTGGCCCAAGCCTATGATCTCTTGGGTACTTAGCAATTCCCCTGTCTGGTGTTCACTCATTCATTTGTCCATTAATGATCTTATGAATGTGCAAGGAAATCCTTGTGCATTCAGGCAATTTACCATTTGATGAATTCTGGTCTGAGAGGCAAAAATAACCATGGGGCTATTTTTGCATCTCTTTTTACCTAAATGGCATCAGAGAAGTCTGTTGTGTGGTACAACGGGACTATTAATGACTAATAGGCCCTGAGTGTTCTACAGGGACTGTCCAGATGTACCACACTGGTAAAATCCAACTCAATTGGGAGGGCCATCTGTTGACTAATGTTGCTTTCCCCAGAGGTGTGAGATGTGAGTGCTGTGGAGATAGATTGAAAATAATGTTAATAAATCCTGCTAATCAGAAAGTGATCAAGATTTGCATCACACCCTGTTTCACATGTTAAGGGGCATATAAGCCATTTGCAAATCTCTCACTGCATGGAACTAATAATATTTACATTACCTCTTATAACAGGGGTGGGAAATGTGTGGGCATCAAACCTGTGGGTTGCCCTCTCCTGTTTTACAGTATTAGGAGCAATCCACTTGAACAAAGGTAGACTGTGAAAAATGCAGCTGAGGCACTAAGAAGAATTGGGGGCAATGTGTTAGAGACTGCTCTAGTATTCAGCGGGTTAGAAGCCTCCTTAGTTGCCTTTCAAATATGTTAGCAGTGCTACAGAAGACTTTTGTACCAGGGGTCTGAATATTAGTTGTAATGTGGAGCCAGGCAGAATTTGTAAGCCAGATGGGAAATTTTAGGATCCTTTGAATTTTTCCACCCCAATTTAGGAAATAATGGCCTTAGTACAGTAATTGTCAAATGACAGAGATGTGTTTCAAAGCTTTTGCGTAAGCATTTGACTTGAAGAAATTAACATACACATTGAATTTCTTTTATACAAAAACATATAAATAAAACACATGAACCAAGAGATCTTTCCATATAGATCAAAGCAATTTTAAGCTTAGTGCTTGACATCACAAGTGAACTATTATTTCCCATTCTGCATTGCTCTGTTCCCTGTTAGAAAAGGGTTAATCCACCAAGTCTCAGATCGAAAGAGTAGAGGAGAGAAGGTTGGAGCCAGTCACCTTCACTTAAAGAAAGAGCAATCATTGTGTTTGCCCCACCTCCCTTACAGTACATGTTTACACTTTTTCCCACTGGGTTCAGTAGCAAGGTGAATGGATGCAGTGTTTCCACAGAACTAGGTATAAACTGTGGCAGTTTCTTTTGCCCACTATAATTTCCTGACTGTCTCAGGGGTGCTTCTATGAAGGAGAAAGCAGCAGGGTAAAAGGTCTGGGAATTATGTATAGGCATTTAGGTATGGTAATGCTAAAATATAAGTTACTCTTACAGTACATGAAAACCATGTTGTAGCATTTGCAGATATATGTAAACATTCCCATAACTCAGAGAACCAAAACAGGTCTGCAACCTCTAGCAAATCTCAGATTGCCAACCACCGACTTAAAATATATTACATTGCATTTTCTGTGTTTTAACAGGCAGGGGGAAGCAATTTGCTGTTGCATTATTCACTTCCTGCTGCTCTTACATAGTATAATATAGCCTCCTGACTAGGAAGTGTACATTTTAATAGGAAATTTTTTCCCCTGCCTACATAAAAACATCACATTCAATATTATGTATAATAGTTCTATAAAAGTATGGGATCTTTTACACAGAGAGCTGTGAGCTTTACAGAAGACTCTTTCCTATAAGAGCAACCTGTAAAATGTAACATTATATTTTCTCTATTAAATACAAATCTCATAAAATGGAAGATGTGCACTTGCCCCACACATGCTATTCACACACCAGTTTAAAATAGCATAAGCTTGTAATGTCTCTGACTGACTAAGGTATCAAATGCCTGAGACACTGGCAAAGGAAGTGAAACGGATTGGCATTAATTATTAATTACATAGGGGAAAAATGTCTTGGGCAGTGACAGCTTTGTCACAGTGACTCATTCTGTTGATTGTTTTAGGGACAGATAGGTGTGTTCATAACAGCATGCCATGGGTGTGCAGGAGCACTGAGTAAGTGCATCAGCAATACTATACAGGTGACAAATGTGGAATACTACTTCTGGTTCAAACCAACTGCAATACAGGGAACATAATAACTTCCATTCATTTTAAATGGAATGGGGATGGACAGATAGTGGGCAATGGCAAGCGGTATGGCATCTAGGCACTTGTGTGATGTATCAGGGTGGGTCGTTTGTAGAACAGCAGACTTTTGCGGTCACCCACTTTTCTCACCTCCTAGAATCTTTCTTACACCCTGAATAGCATGCAGTTAACTCTTTGAATTCCAGAGGGGTACACAACATATTGCTCCGCAATGTGTTGGATGCCTTCTGGCACTCAAAGGGTTAATACACTGATAGTAGAGCCACTGCATAGCTTGGTACATATACACATAATGCAACTATAGAAACACCTGTGTTAATCAATCTGCACAGGTACAGTAGCTGCTCACACATGCACGTGCACCTAGTTTTTGGACTTCTCCCGTCCTCTTTGGACAACCTTTGTAGAGCCTCAGGTTGCCCGCCAATACTATAGGCTATTCTTTTATACAAATCCTTAGTATATAATGCATTTTAAACTCTTGAGTGCCAGAGGGATATGCAACGAATTGTAAAGCAATGCTTTGTGTGCCCCTCTGACACTTAAAGGGATAAAGGAAGAACAGAGGCCCATATTTATAATAGCAAACTGGAGTTATTTTGGAGTAAATCAATTGCACCATCAGGGACAAATGAACATTTCTGTAAAATTGGGCTTTTAACCCCTTGAATGCTGCAGAGGTCTCCAATGCAATGACTAAGTTCTTATATCACACCACTGTAGATTCTCTTTTTTCCTCAGAGGATTATGGCTGTGCTGGTCTGTGAGGTGATTTGGGGGCCCTAAGCTAAACTGCCTTAATGTCTACCTCCTTGGATGATAGAGACCTTTCCAACACATTATAAAGCATTTGTAACCTCTTAAGTATCCAAAGGGTTAAAGGAACATGAACACCAAATAACAAAATAGGCTGGTGTAACGCTAAATATCACTTACTTACAATTAGCATATGTAGAAATACTCATATGTTATATCCCTAAAATATAAAACTAAACTAGCGTTGTAACGGGTGTTAATTGTCCTATTCAAGGAGCATGTATTTAGTTTGACTTTACATAAATGTGGACAATTGCCTTTATTTTTGTTTTTTCTTCATCTTCCCCCGTTTCTAACTTTATATGTACTTGACAGTAAGCTCCCTGGATCTGTTTGCAGAGAGTTTTCTGTCAGGGAACATGAAAGCATGTACTCACCCCATCACTTTTAAAATCCCTGTCATGGCTTCCCATAAAGCAAAGAATTACAGTCAAAATCCCCCTCTTTACCTTCAAGGCTCTCCATTACTTGTTCCCACATAATATTACATCTTTGATATCCCGCCATATATTTGCACGTCCACTATGCACCACGCATGGTGAATAATTCTGTGCCCATTTAACCAATATCGCTGTTTCATGATTGCTCCCTACCTCTGGCACTCCCTACCCCACAGCGTTCACCAAGCCTCGACCCTCAATAATTTCAAATCCAAGATAAAAAAGCACCTCTAAATGTAGCACTACTATACTAGGGAAACATTATCTCATAGGTCACAAACTGCACTTCCTCCTTTACCTGCTTGTATCTGTATGTCGTCCATCCTTAGATTGTAAGCTGTATGGGACGGGGACACTTTATCCTAATGTATGCTCACTTGGTGTTCCCCTTATGTTTTTCTATACAAGCACTTAATTACTGCACTTAATGTATACCTTCTATAATAAATGTAAAGTGCCAAGTATACCTGTTGGCGTTAAATAAATAAAAAAAAGTGTATATATATATATATATATATATATATATATATATATATATATATATACATACATAAAGAATGTGTAAAAAAAAAAAAAAAAAAAAAAAAGTGATCACTCTGCTGCAGTGAGACCGTAACATTTTATTATATATTTCTTTTGTTGTCTAACAACCTGAAAACTGTCTGGAAACTGCTATCCAGGGAGCTCACTGTTATGGACATAAGTTTAAAATAAAAAAAAAAGTATAGGCAATTTGACTAGATATAATGCAGCTGCAGAATATTTAAAGGCTTATTGTTGCTTTAACGCAATGGTAATGTTTGAAAATAAATGCCTCGTCGATTTATTCTTTTTTTTTTTTGGCCATGTACAGTGTTATTACAATACTTTGTGATGTGTAGTTCAAGAGTCCATCCTATATAATCGCTAAAATGTTTGTAACGACGCAGTCATGGGCAGTAGAGACTGCCCGTGAAGCGGCTGATACTTTGGAGCGGAGTGCTCCGAAGTATCAGCCTCCGCACGGGCAGTCTCTGCTGTGCACAACTGCCCCGGCTGGCACTGTGGCCCGTGGCTCTTCAACTAGTAAATTATAAAGTGTCACCCTTCCAACCCTTTCACATACAAAACCTTGCTCGTCGCAGAGTAGCAAGACTGTCCGTATGGACCGCAGAGAGGGACAGCTTCATTGAGCAAAAGGAAAAATCTGCCATTCTTCATCAAGGGGAGCAAGGTTTTCCTTATGCTTACAGCAAGAAGATTGTCCCTCACTGAGAGTTGTCCGGTCCGATGACCAGATTCCACATCTGAGGGGAGGCAACTTACAATAGGTAAAAGGGATGGAAGGGGACTCTATATCATTTATTTACCCTTGAACCACATATCTCACAGTATTGTAATAACTCTGTACATGGACAAAAAACTTTGAAGAATAATCGACGGAGCCTATTACTATCAATTTAAAGTTGTTTATATTGAGAGATAAGAACTGATGTCTGTTAATTGATTGAGATTAGTGACCACTGCTCTTCTGTTGAGAGATGCTTTTATTTTATCCCAGCCCATTTACCTGTAATCCTAGATGATCAATGGGAGCCCTGGAAAAGGTGGGAATGTCTCCTCACTCAAAGCATATTGAAGATCTAGATTTTAGGCCTCATAAAACCAGTAGAATTTTACAGATGCTAGTATGAATTACGGGATATTTGTGTATCTAAACTCGGATCATTTTTTAGGTGTTAGTGTTCTTTTAAAAGCAGCTTGATAGGTAGCCAACCACTCCCTGGCATCAAGAGAAATTGAGACACTTTGCCCTAGATATCAACATGTTTTATAGCTACTGCTGCCTTGAGAGTGGGCATAATACAATGTATGTTACACAGCAGCAATTACAGGAATTGTGCACCAGGGATGAGCAAAAATATGAAGAAAAAATGCCAAAGAAGTCAGAATTTTCAGTAATTTAGCACCCCTCTGGCACTCAGCATTACAGCCCCTGCCCTGTTAGGTATCCCAATTCCAGGCTCATATGCAACTCAAATGACAGGTTAATTTTGGCAGTGGCTTTTTATTATAAATTTAAATGTTTAGTTTTAAATATGACTCACATACTAAGAAATGTAGTCATTTTGAGGCAAAGCAACTGCACCATTGGGAACCAAAAACATATTCCATTGATTTTAATGGGGATTTTAATTCCGTGGATGCTAGCAAATAGGTAAATATATATATACATACATATCTGTTTGCAAATGCTTCAATTAGAACACTAGAACTGAAGAAGTTAGGTCTTATAGATGGAATGCTGTCACCCAGACCTATGGACTTGGCTCTGCTCTTCCTTTGGTGGCTTAAAGTGGACCTGTCAAGTTGATTCAAATTTGCATATCTGAAAACATAATTACAAACTGCCTATGTATCATGTTAGCCAAATGTACAGTTAGGAGATGTTCATACTTGGTACCATATGCTGATTGCACTACCACTGATATTTTATAGATGCCAATTAAGCCTTTTCATTGATATTTCATATACTAATTAAGAACTGTGCTATACTAGACCTTCACTTTTTCCAGAATTAAAAGTGTGAATATTTCCTAAACTGGACCTTTTGTTAAAATAACACATAGGCAGTTTTGAATGAAGCTTTTAAATATGCAAAAGAAAAAAATTAAAGTGATAGGTCCTCTTTACGCATCATACAGAGAGATCAGGGCCAAGTTCAGAGGTCTGGTTGACAGAATTCCATGTACAAGATCTTGCATCCACAGTTCCAGATGTAACAATCCTATTCTGCGAGTGTTCTGATTGTCTCTCATAATTTATTTTGTAACATTTACTTTATTTTTTTTCTGCTCTCTGTTTTTAGTGTTACTTATTCTCAAGAAGTTAAAGCTAACGGCATATAAGTTACTATTGATATTAGGAAGATAATTAGTGTGGCCTTCACACAAATAGGTTTCTGATCATGTAGCACATGACTGACGAATCTTGAATACCCCTGTTTTAATACATTATCCTCATCGTGCTGATCGATCACTCTCATATGATTATTGCAGCAGATCAGCCCAGTTTGAGTTTCGAGAAGGCCATTTGGTATGTTGGTTTATTACAGGAAAGTTCCACTCCCCTGAGAAATGGAACCTGTTTTCTTTGAGCATTATTATGGGTTTCACAGTGACTGAAGCTCTTAGGTGTTATTTTACTGGCATCTTAGCAATGGGGACAAAGTGAAAGCACATATTACTAGTACTGATTGTCCCTCTCTGCTCTCTTGGGAAATTATTAGAAAACAAGATTCACATGCAAAACCAAGATGCAATTATATAGTGTTAGCCTCATCTGTAGCCAGTGACCCTTTCATTTTTTTAATCTGGTTCCAGTGGGAAAAGTATAAATGACCCACAGAGAAGGCTGTACAAATGGGAGCAGATAAAAGGCATCGGTGCTAAGTACCTTGGGTGCAACAGGGTGGGGTGATTTATTGTGTAAAAAAAGCTAAATGTCAGATGGGTGGGTCATGCTTCACTTAGCCATGTGTTGCACACACCATAGGCACTTAACCCTTTGAGTGTCAGAGAGGTATCCAACAAATTGAAACTCTCTGACATTAAGTTAAACCATTAACCCTTTCAGTGCCAGGGGGTACACAACACATTGCAAAAGCAATGTGATGTATACCCCTCTGGTACTGGAAGGATTAACCCTTTGACTGCCAGAGTGGTACGCACCACATTGTAAAGCATTGTGTTGCATACCACTCTGGCACTCAAAGGGTTAAAGGCACAGTAAGACTGCTGTAATGAGAACTGGAGTAAACCAGCTATGTAATAAGCGACATAGAAATTAAGATTTTTAAATCCTTTTGAGTGCCAAAGAGGCAAGGCATTGGGCTGCAAGGAGTTAACTACCTGAGTGCTAAAGAGATCTCCAATATATTGTTTAACAATGTGTTTAAAACCCTTCTAACAACGATGGGGTTAAAAGCCCTATTTAATGAATGGGAATTTTTATTTGTCCCCTGTGGTGCAGTTGGTTTGCCCCAGAATTGCTCCAATTTTAATAATGCCTCAGTGTCTTCAGAACTATATATTTTTTATAGTTATTCACTAAAACGCTTGTTTGGAAAATGGATGTTGCTGTTTTAGTGCAAAGAAAGGGGTCACTTCCTGCTCGGGCATGGTACTCACTGGGGTGTGTTCTCAGCACGGCGGTACATTTGTCTGTCATCAGCTTTGCAGGTTGCTATTGTAGAGGTGACTCCGCATAAATGAGCTGCTGACTTCTACTGTCAGAGATAATCTTTGAACCTATTGGAGTCTACAGCCCCTTCATATATTCTCCTGATGAGGGATTTACTAAAGAGTGCATAGTGCCTAGAGACTGTTGTGTCTATATTCACATTTCTGATTATTAACCCCGTGATGACCTTAGAAGTGTGCAGTGCATTTCTCCGGATTGGGTTTGCAAAAAAAAAAAAAAATCAGATTTATGTAGGTTGTTCACATTTCCTTTTTTCCATAACAGGACACTGCTGAAATGAGAGATGTCAAGGAAGTCTCCTCGACTCTAGAGTGGCTGCACACATGATATCAAGTGCCCAGTTTGGTGTCATTGTGCAGCTTGCACTTTCTCCGGAGCATCACATAGTTCTGAACATTACAAGGAGAATTGCCTATTGAGTGCTGTGATGGAAACTGATGCCTGGGTCAGGCTACAAGAAAAAGTCCACAGTTCTCCCTTTAGGGCAGTGTTTCTCAACCAGGGTGTCATGGAACTTTGGTGTGTCATGGATGCCGGCTTGTGATGCCCCACTTTTTCTATGAAGTGTTTGACAAAAATTTTAAAGTTGAGTTTTTAATGTGCATATTCATTTTCATAAATACTGAACATATATAATACAATATAATCTTTATTGTAATTCTGACTGTGAGATCTAAGAATAAGTATACATTTATGTATTGTACCCTTTAATTATGAAATGTTAGGTATGCCCTGAAAATTCCAGCTTGCATATCAGGGTGGCTGGAGTTACAAAAAAAAAAAAAAAAAAGTTTGAGAACCACTGGACTCTAAGTTATATAACTGTGTTCTGGAGTTTCCTTTCTAGGACTGTCTATTGTCCTAGGAGGCTGCCTTGTACATGAGACATAAATGTAAAATACAAGTCTGATCCCAGGCAGTCCTGAATACATGGTTAACTTAAGTCAGGGCTTGACAAACCCTGGCCACGAAGTTACCATAGCGTCTAGGAAAAATGAACCTGCTGCCCAGACGTAGGCTGTAGGCTTCGCAAGCTGAATGTTGGGTTTACTTTCCCAATCCTTGTTTTAACCCTTTGAGTTACAGAGCTGTGCACAAAGCAATGCAATGGACAACCTTTTGGTACTTAAAGGGACAGTAATGTTACACAAAAAAAGCAGCTCCGATTAATCTTCATAGTATTTAGGCCATGGAGAGTGTTATTTCAGTTCTGTCAGAGTTGTAGTTCCAGAGTAATTGAATGATAAAGTATCCCCCTCCCGCCCCTTTCACCTAGTGTAAGCCACCTCCCCTCAGATGTGGAATCTGGTCCTGGGACCAGACAGCTCACAGCAAGGGACAATATTCTTACTGTGAGCATAAGGAAAACCCTGCCCCCTTGACAGATTTTTCAGGTTTTTCCATATGCTCACTGAAGATTGTGTCTCTCTCTGTGATCCATCCAGACAGTCTTGCTGCTCTGAGGTGAGCAGTGTTACATCAGTAAAAGGGGCAGGAGGGGGATATTTTGTCATTCAATTACTCTTGAACTACAAGTCTGACAGTATTGAAATAACACTCTCTACAGTCCAAATACTATGAAGATTAATCGGAGCTGCTTTTTTGTATGAAACATTACTATCCTTTTAAGCTTATTTCTGTTCTGTATCTGCAGTATAAAGCTTCAGCTCTTCTAGTGTCAGGTTGTATGTTTGTTGATTACTGCTTTCATTGCAGCCTGTCATCTGCCTGCTCTAACCTCTTGAAGGGAGAGCAGAAATGGGTATGGGGTTACAATTTACATAGATTATTGTGCATTAGAAAAGCGATAGGCAATCTGCAGTCATTGAGCTGTTGGTGGACTGCAGTTCCTATCATCCTCAACCGTCTGAGGATAATGGGAGTTCTAATCCAACAACAGATCAATGGCTGCAAGTTGATCGTCTCTGCTTTAAAATCAAATTGGTATACAGAAGCAGTTACCGGACTCTTCATGTCTTGATTCCTAATATGCCCTTTTTTTATTGATATTGTTCCTCATGTAAAAACACAAAAAGTAACCATTTTGTAAACAATCTGCACTATAGAAGACAGATAAAACTTCCCATAAATTTAAGTTGGACTTTTAACCTCTTAAAATGTTTTGAAGGCCTCACTAGCATTTAGGGAATAAAAATCCCCTTTTAAATCAATGGTAATTTGGGGAAACATGACCTTTTCCCCTATGGTGCAGATGGGCTTCTATACTGCTCCAATTTGCCTTTTTATGCATAAGGTCCATTAAAGGGATAGTAATGGATGAATATAAAGGCATCTCTGATGTTTCCAAATATATATTTGACCATGTACCACAGTATTCCAATATCCTCTGACATGTAGTTGAACAGAAATTCAATGATAAAGAATCCCCCTCCCACCAATTTGACCTATGTATTGCCCTCGCCAAGACTGTATGGACAGGTCACAGCGAGGGACAATCTTCTGTGAGCTTAAGGAAAATTCTTCCTTCCTTCATCAAGAGGGGTAGGGTTTTCCTTATGTTCACAGTGAGAAAATTGTCCATCGCTGTGAGCTGTTTGATCAAGTGGCAGAGAAGAGGTAAAAGGGGCGGTAGGAGGATTCTTTATAATTCAATTGCTGTTCAACTACACATCGTTGGATACTGAAATACTGCAGTACATGGTGAAAAATATGTGAGGAGTCATCAGAGATGCGTTATATTCATCCATTACTATCCCTTTAAATCCATTATTTCATGAAAGCATTATTGAACCCTCTGAGTGTCAGAGGAAAGTTATTCAGAGCTTTACATGGCAAAACCGTGGATGCCACTCTGATACTCAAATTGTTACATTTTGGCCACTTCATGAGAATTTCTCTCACTCCTGCTGAGAGACTTTCCTTGAACACACCCCTCCTTTGGGTCTATATCATCACAGGATCACGGAATTCTGGGACGTCAGCATGGCTGCATGCCACTCTGTCATCCCAGGAATCCATTGAGCAAAAGAAAAAATCTATCTGGCCCTTAAAGGGGAACTACCACCCCACACAATGCTTACATTTATTAAGTCCCCATCTGGCGACTCAAGCAGCTAGTCGCCAGATAGGGACTTAGTAAAGGTAAACATTGTGTGGTGTGGTAGTTCCCCATTAATGGCCGCCCGCGTGCCAAATCAGGTGGTCATTAAGGGGTTAATGATGAAAAATGCCCATTATTTTTAGAAATTTTCATCAGTGTATTTTCCTTTATAGATGCACAAGGCACACACATTGCTAAGGATGCATTCATTTGTTAACCCTTTGAGTGCCGAAGGGGTACACAACGCATTGCAAAGCAATGCATTTTGTACCCTTCTGACACTCAAAGGGTTAAACATAGCACCTTTTAGATATCTATCTCTCTCTCTCTCTCTCTCTCTCTCATATATATATATATATATATATATATATATATAGCCAAGTAGAACATTCTGGGAGAAACCATCTGCATCAAAGGGGACTGATACAATTTTACAACATTCCCATTGACTGTAATTGGGCTTTTTAACCCTTCGAATGCTCAATTTAAATCACTGGACATTTTTAATTCATCCCCTTTGATGTTTGTTCAACTCAGAAACGATCCACTTTTCCTTTATACATAAGGGCCATAGTTGCTTTTTAACTGCAATGACCATACTGTCTGATAACCTTCAGACTTTTGTCATGTGCAGGTTTACTTTGCTTTTTATCTACATGCAGTCTTCCAAGTTATTAACATTGTTTAAATGAATAGTGAAATAATATAAGTCTATGGGTTCATTGTGCTGATTATTCACGTGGGTGACATTGTAGGTCGTGGTGCTCAACATCCAATCGTGTTTGGCTGACTCCAAGTGAGCTGGCTGCAGTTACGCCCCCCTCAGTAGTGGGATTGCTAATGAAACCCAGACTGAAATAGTGTTTGGAACATGGCATAATTGCTTCCATATTCCAGCTGCCCTTCTGAATTTACTCGTCGGAGTAGGCAACCCAAGGCCCTCCAGCCTGTTGCGGACTATAACTCCCATCATTCCCATCCAGTTATTGACATGCTCAGGATGATGGAAGTTGTAGTCCACAATTGCTAGAGGGCCTCATCTTGTCCATCCCTGCCTTAAAGGGCAACCGTCATGTTTTACGAAGACTGCTCCTATGGGAGGGGATTTAGTAAGAATCCCACTGCTGCCCCATGCAGCCCCAATATGGCTCCTGTTAGCCATGGGGGGAAGGGGTGTGGTCAGAAAACTGACCCCTTTGGCTGGAACATAACCTGGAAGTTTGTGACTCTTAGCCACACATTTTATGGTTGTTTGCACAGCTTCCACTGACCCTCTGTCAGACTTTATGGGAAGTTGTATCACACAAGACAAAAGACTGAATTGTGAGACTTCAGTCTTGCAGTTCAATCTATTCTCAATGGACAAATAAGGGAGTCCTGGGGAGGGGATCGTTTCAGACCCTCATTTTGTTCTGCTGTTGATCCTACAGACGCAAGCTTCTTTGACAGGTCTGTACCTATGGGAAACGATCTGTCTATAAGGCACTAACCAAGTGATAGTTGGCCTTTAATTCTACTGTAGGGCAGTGGTTGAGACATCCAGATGTACATACAATATGCACTATTATAGTAGTCTTTGTTTGCAAAGTATTATATGTATTTATAATCTACAGTCCATGTCACCAGTAGAAAGAATGATAACAATCCACCTGAAAAACACGTAGTGAACGCATCCTGCACTGAGCAGCTATTCCTGTCTATGTGTAATGTATATGGTTCCTGACCACACCTGACTCAGAGTGTATTTACTAAACAATTAACTTCCAGCCTATAAGGTTGTTTATCTCATGTAATAGAAGTACTCAGAATCAGAGACTACTTTAAGGCAACACAAAAAAAACGTGTGTGCTAGTTTGTATGACCTCTTTAGCACATTCTGGTGCACATACTGCACTATCAATAAAACTTTAATGCTTTTAAGTCCGAACATCTCCCCTATAGCATGGGCAGGAAAATTTAATAATATAATATAATAGCATTTTCCTCTGTGCCTTTTTAGTATGGGGTGTTAACCCCTTATTGACCAGTGGGTTGCGCAGTACATTGTAATGCTATGTGTTGCACACCCTCTGGTCTCCAGGGAGTGAAGGCACAGAAGAATGGATTGTACTGAAATGCCCACCCATATATACCCCTACTCTCCTTCCCTTCACACAAGGTAGGAGTTTTCTATGTACATAGCTAGTAAATAGGCAATGGCAGGTGCAGTATACAGAAACTGACTGAATTGCCTGTTTTAATAGAATCACATTGATGCATCTCTCCTAAACAATTAAAGGTCACATAGGTATCAGACAAAATTGGTCTCCACTAGACTGTGTATTGTTATGCAGGCTTTTTTGTGACAATGAGAACTGAAAGCAGGGCCTGTCTGAGTGGCCTTTCCTGTTAAACTGGTCCGCATTACTTGCTAATCCAATATAGCAAAATTGCTGGGGTCTATGGTCCATACTTATAAAAGCAAACTAGAGTAAAGCAACTGCAATCATAGAGGACAAATAAAAAATGTGTCTAAAGGGGAACTACTACCCCACATAACGTTTCCCGTGAAGAATTACCTATCTGGCGACTAGCTGATCAATAGTACTAGTCACCAGAATAATTACCTCTTTATAGAGAATCCCTACTGCTTCCGAGAATGACGGCCAGGAAACAGTACTGTCATCTTTTCACAGAGACATCTGCGCACCTGCACCGTCAGTCCCAGTCTGCTCTAGCAGGGATTTCTGTACCTTAAGGTACCGGAAGGGTCGGCGGGGGCCCGCAGATTCTTCTAAAGCGATGTTTCCTGGCTGTCAGTCTCTGAAACAGTAGTTATTCTCTCTAAGGAGGTAATTATTCTGGTGACTAGTACTATTGATCAGCTAGTTGCCAGATGGGTAATTCTTTACAGGAAACTTTATGTGGGCTGGTAGTTCCCCTTAAAAGTAAATTATTCTTTAAACCCCTTAAATGCTACATAGGTTGGAGAACTCTATAATAATCAAGGGGTTAAAAATCCATATTAAATGCATAGGAGTTTAGAAATTTGTATTTGTCCCCTATGATGTAGTTGGTTTACTCCAGAATAACTGTAGTTTGCTTTTATAAATAAGGGCCAGTTTATCATTTTTCCAGTTCCTATGTTATTCTATAGAGCCTATTCACTAAGATCTCCAAAGATGAAGAATAGGCATGGGGGGATTCACTAAGCAGTGATAAAGAGGTGATAAAGTTGAGATGACTTCTCCAGTTCCTATGTTATTCTATAGATCCTATTCACTATGATCTCCAAAGTTGAAGAAATCTTAGTGCATAGGCTCCATAGAATAACACAGGAACTGGAGAACTGATAAACTGGAGAAGTCATCTCTACTTCATCGCCTCTTTATCGCCTCTTTATCATCGCTTAGTGAATCTCCCCCTATGCCTATTCTTCAGCTTTACAGATCTTAGTGCATAGGCTCCATAGAATAACATAGGAACTAGAGAAATGATAAACTAGAGAAGTCATCTCCACTTTATCACCACTTAGTGAATCTCCTCCATTGAGTAGCAGTGCTCTAGCCAACTTTATGGCACTCAACAGTTTAAATAATACAGCAACAGCAATATCTATGAGAGAAATTAATTTTCATAATATTACCCTTTAGCCACGAAAAGTAAATCCGAGATAAATAGCCTATGAATTTTCTGTGTTCTAGAAAATAACACATGATGGTTGTTTGTATGGTTCTAAACCCTTCTGAGTGCCTTTGGAGGGTTAATTATAGCACATAATGTAATATGTCCTTTTGGGGGTTCATTATCCTAATAGAGTGATGGCAGACACTCGCCTACCTCTTCTTAGGCCAACCATACCATAAGAGCCACATACAATTCTCATTGATTTTAGAATGGGCTTTTAATCCCTTGAATGCTTTGCAATGCATTGCAGACCTCTCATTTGAGATGCTAAATCCTCATTTAAATCCATTGCAATATGGGAAGTTTTTCTAGTCCTGTATGCTGAAGTTTGTTTGCTCCAGAATTGTTCTACTTATTCACACATCAAACAATTGCCCATTGCTTTTAACCACTTAAATGCTCCAGTCCATTGAAGATTTCTCTAGTATTCAAGGGTTTAACCCTTTGAGTGCCAGAGGGGTTTAAAAGCCCCTTTTCAAATCTCTGGTAATTTTTATTTGTGCCTAAGTTGTAGATGATTTGCCTCTGAATGTCTCCATTTTTGGGTTGTGCATATGGCCCCCTCTTTTAGATCCTGTTACCACCTTCTCCAGTCCATTTCTAGATATCCTTTTGCTAGATGAAGCCACTCAGTTTATCTAGAACAGACATCCTCTTGTTTCCACCTCCACTACTATCCTCCTCAGCTGAATTCTATGTTTGTTATCCATTCTCTAATCAGTTTTCCTGTGCATTTTTGACTGAGCCCTCTCTTTTACTCCTGAAATCCAGTTGCTCTCTAATTCCCATTGACTTCACCTAAGGAATATCGCTCCCAGAATTGGCAATTCTTGTAAAACTCATAATTTCCCATCTTTATTACTGCAATCAAAAGAAGACACACAGAGCTACATCACCTAAGTGCAGATTCACTCTCAGTGAGATTGTCATGTAGCACACGTTCCAGCTGACCACTTGCTAAAGGGTGAGACTAATTAATGTGAACCTTTTTTTCATGAAATCCTAATTTCTCACCATGATTTTTTCAGTCCAATCCAGACTGAATCCTGCTACCAGACTAATTGCCCTTACTTATCAATCTTCTAACATTAGGTCACTCTGTAAGGCTGTACATGTGCCACCTTTTCCTCCTGAATGAAATAAATTTTAACTTTCAGATGCCTTAACAATGATTTGCCTTTCTATATTTCTGGTCTTGTTTACAGATCTCTCCACAATTACTCCCTCCTGTGACTCTTGTTTCCTCTGTGATCACTGCTACCTCTAACACACAAGACTTTTCGTTTGGCTGCACTTACCTTTAGGGTGGCCTACATCACTCTCCTTAGTCTCAATTCACTGACTAAAAACCTCTTCAGGGAAACCTTTCCAGCTTGGCTAACAACTAACTCTACTTCTCTTCTTTTTAGCATTTTCAGTTGTTCTCCTTCTATTTTTGATTGGATCACATCGCACTTTTTTATTCAACTTTTTAATTTGGTCAAGCTGAGATGCTTGTCTTTACAGTACCCCAAAGCATAGTTAACATTGTATTCAGGGACGTGCACAGACATTTTGGGGGCAGGGGCTCAAATGAAAAAAAGGGCACTTCTCATAATTATTTTTTCAAAATATATATTTAAAAAAAGGGCAGGTGCTCAAGCCCCCCTTGGTGTCTATGTGTGCACGTGCCTGATTGTATTACATGCAATTGCACCCTGACACACTTTTACCGTTTGTACAGCTTCCACATTTCCAACTTATCTGTTGGCTGATATACTTCCTTATAGCTCTTGTGACATTCCAGTTCCTACTGGCTCAGATTCTTTGACTGGACCATACAGCAGTATCAAGCACTTCTGCCTGTATTATAAATCCCATCACTTCCTAAAGACGGTTAGCTTTACTGATAGGGGCCTTCTTTGCCTTCTGTTTGATTGCATTTAATCTTTGTCAAAAATCATTGTATGTTTTGGCTTCAAAATATACAATTATGTGGAATATGTTTCATAATGGTTACATTTTTCTGATCAAATTCATATCCTATATAATAATTCGCTAGGATGTTTGTCAGAATCCTTCATGCGCAGTAGAGGCTGCGCACGTTCGGGCAGTCTCTACCTCACATGATTGCATCGCGTGAGTGAGGCGACGCAAGACTGCATCACCTGGAGCAGTGAGGTAGTGCCCGTTTAACATTACCCAGATCTTGGCCCGTGTACACAGGCTTTTACACTAGTTTATAAATATATGTACGAAATGATAGCCGACGCGCTAACAGAGCTAATACAAGTGCAGGAAAATTGTAATTATTTATAAGGTGTTTTGCCAGGAAGATTATATTGAGAATCTTCTATTTTCGGTATGTCCCGACAGATGTGGATTTTTTTTTTTTTTTTTATTAGCCCAGTGAGTCCGTCATTTGTCTTATTGTGCACCTTATCACCTGATGTAGTGGCTTCCAGGCCATTGACCCTTTACTGAGTGAGTGCTTCCTCCTTGGACTGTTCCTATAAATATATTTATATATTTTGGATTCTTCTGAAACAGAACCACATATTTGTCAACGTGAATAAGAAAATGTGCAGGGATGTGAATGCTGAATTAAGAGTACCAGGGGATGTCCAACACATTGTATAGCAATGCATTGGACGCCCTATTGGCACTCAAAGGGTTAATGTTCATCAATTGCCAATAGTGCGCAACACATAATAAATACATTTTATATGTATATATTATTCTTTATTTATATAGCGCCAACTAATTCTGCAGTGCTGTACAATAGGGAATGGACATACAGAGGTATTAAATACTACAAGTCGAATGTGGAGAACAGAAGGATTAGAGGGCCCTGCCCGTGAGAGCTTACAGTCTAGAGGAAGGAAGGTTGGACACAGAAGGAGTCAGTGCTATTGTGTAAGTGCCTCCTGCCACATAAACTGCCAGTCAGTGTATGGAGGCGAGAAGTGCTATTGAGTGCAGTGGTCCGGGGAAGGGGGTGGTTCTTGTTGATAACAGTTATAGAGGTAGTTTTCAGGGAGCCTCTGAAGGCTGGGGGAGAGTCTGATGGGGCGGGAGAGGAAAATATATATATGTGTACACACACACACACACACTTATTTTTAACACTTTGAAGACCCAAGGGGTGAGCAGTGCATTGGAAATCAATGTATGGCACACCCCTCTGGTCCTGTAAAGGTTAATGTTGGTATGCATTAAAAAAAAAAATCAGGAAAAACAAACCCATTGCTTACAGTGCTAGAGAGCTCTCCAATACATTGTTTCATAGACAGAAAATGACTTTATTACAGGTACAATGTGGCCTGTTTTGGAGAAGCGCCTAAGGGTGGAATTTATTTTGTCTTTGGCAGTTCATGATTTCTCTTCCAATTTTATTTCAGTGGTGTAAGGTAGAATGGGGTATTAGATCTTATTTAGGTTAACATATTTACCAAATTTGGAAATGAAAGATAACAGTCCCACAAATTGCTCTTGTATAAAAGATCATGTTAAACAAGAACAGAAAAGTGTCCTTAACCCTCTCCCCCCCACACACACTTTTATTATAGTCTGGATTTCTTAACACAAAGTCTGACATTCTCATCAAGCTGTCAGCCTGTATATGTCTGGTTCTGTGCAAATACAGGTTTAGATTCATTTGGTTATTATAAAGTGGCTCAGTCACTTCTCCATCTCACAGGGACAGATTTCACGTCCGTAAGCATAGGCATTCGGAGTTGTGCGTGTGGCCGGAAGAATCTCACTGCCCTTGCACAAGACACCAGATGCTGTTTTATGGAAGCCAGTTTATTTGTAAGTGTACATAGCTGGTCGTTGTTGAACCCCTTATCTACTAGAGTTGCCTTCAAGGCATTGAAGTCCTCTTCAGCACCTAAGGGGTTAAAATCTCTTTTTGCCTTGCATGTTACAGACTGCGTCACCGTTTAATCATCCAACTACTATATTTCCTTTTATATAGAATGTAACTTCTCTAAATATAGTATTCTGACCTGACCTCTTCTTTCACCCCTTGGCTACTAGTAGACATAGTACATGTCTACTTTGATCTTAATGTAACCCTATAACATGCATATTCACTATACAATCAGAGTTAAATGGAAGATCTAGTCAGGTTAACATAAACCTTGCCAAAGCTTTGTATATAGGTGTGGAGAACCTGTTATTCTCTGGATTTTCAATGAAAACTCCCGTCCTCCTCAGCAGGGCATTGCTAAGTACTGGCTGAGAGGACTAAAACCAAAGGTATCATGTTGTCTCTGTGACATGATGCCCATATGAAAGAGTCCATGTTGTGAAATACCACTCTGACTATATTAATGTACAATTGATTGTACATTATATCTGAAAACTCTCTGGCTTGTGGCATCTTACACACGGAGAACTTGAAAAAATGGATGGCGACTTATGTCTGCCCATTTTGAAGACAGAGTGGGGGTAGGCAAATCCTGTTCTCAAGAGCAACTAACGGTGTATGTTTACAGAATATCCCTGCTTGAACACAGGTGGATCTGTCTGCGATTCAGAAACTATAATTTATCTGTGATCAAGAAAATACAGCCTTTGTGTATTTGGCTCATGTCTTGCATCATGGAACAGGATCCTCTTCAGCTACAGGAAACAACCCCCATCAACGTTAACCAACAGATGGTTAGGGATGATGGAAGTTGTAGGTCCCTTTAACCCCTTAGATGTAAGGCCACTATATATTGCTTTAAATCAGGGATGTTTATAAAAAATAATTCTGCAGGATTGCACAGGAATCAATGCAAACCTGATTTAAAGGGGTATGTGGCCATCTTACTATGCCTCTCTCTTTGCATAACTCCACCTCCATACAATATTGCCTGGCACAAACAAATACACCAGTGCAGCAGGGGCGCATGTCATCCATATTGAAAGGTAAGCAATTGGACTATACTGCCTTTTACATGGGCAACTATTGCCTCACAAGCTGCATCCTTACTTCGTTCAAGCGGGAACACATTAAAGGGACAGTAATGTCCCATAAAAATATTTTTTGTTTTGTAGATTAAAGAAAAATAAATTATGTGCAGCAAATCCTATCTCAAACCTTTACGGTCTGAGAGATATTTACCACTAAAGTTCACTCTCTCCTGATGTCAGCTTTAAAGCTGACAGCAGGAGATCCGTGTCGGCCAACAAGAGGAGGCTCTTCAGCAGAGCCGCAATAGCGTGATTTAAAAAGAAATACTTCTTTGAAGCAGTCTAAAAAGTGTGCTTGGATTGTTCCAATGAAGTATTTCTTTTACAATTGCGCTATTGTGGCTCTGCTGATGAGCTGTCTGTTGGTCCCCAGACTGGGAACTCCTGCTGTCAGCTTACAGCTGACATCAGGAGAAGGGGAGGGATAGGGGAACTTTAGGACCGAATATCTCTCAAACCGTAAAGGTTTGAGAGATGGGATTTGCAGCACAGAATTTGTTTTTTTTTTAATCTACAAAACAAAAAAACATTTTTATGGGACATTAGTGTCCCTTTAAATGGATAGTAATGTCAGATAATAAATTAATAATCGATTGTTCCATTTAATTTTTTTTATAATGCATTGTATATTTTTACAATCTCTTACCTGCATATTCTTCTTGCAAATTCATATAAAATATTCCCTCTACTGACCCTTTCCATCATGTCATGAAGAGTTCCATCTAAACAAATCTCAACCAGGGAAAATATTGTGTCAGTGTAAGGAAAGGTAGGGTTTTCCTTATACTGACATACACAATATTGTCCCTCATTGTGATCTGTCTGGTCAGGTGTCCGGATTTCGGATCTGAAAGAACTTCGTCATGACGTAATGGAAAGGGGGAATCTTTTAACTGGATTTGCAAGAAGAATATGCAGTTAAATTATTTTCAAAAGATATTATGCATTAGGGGTGCACCGACATTTCAGTAGCCAAAACATTTCGGCCGAAAATGGCATCTTCTGCAAAAATTTGAAATAAAAAAATGGTCGAAACGGGGCACCGAAACAGGGGAAGCTCTGTCATTACTCCCTGAACTGTCAGGGCCTCGTTATGTTCAGTCAGTGTCCACACTTCTGTGGCATGCTTCCAGAACGTGTTAGTTCTCCACTTTAAAAGTTGCTGTCTTCACTTTACTACAAGTCCCATCATCCTTACCATGATTGGTGCTGAACATAGCTTTGTTTGAGTGCTAGAGAGAGCAGTGAATGAGCGCTGTCCTGCTTTCTACCCTGCTTTGCAAGCAGAATACAGGGCGGGGAGAGAGAGTGAGGCAGCGCTCATTCACTGCTCTCTCTAGCACTCAAACAAAGCTGTGTTCAGCACCAATCATGGTAAGGATGATGGGACTTGTAGTAAAGTGAAGACAGCAACTTTTAAAGTGGAGAACTAACACGTTCTGGGAGCATGCCACAGAAGTGTGGACACTGACTGAACATAACGAGCAAAACCATCGCTATGTAACTATAACGTTCTGGGAGCATGCCGCAGAAGTGAGGACACTGACTGAACATAACGAGGCTCTGACAAAACTTTGTCCAGAGAACTTTTCATAGATTGCAGGCCATTTATTTTGCAGAACACTGCTTATTTAGTTTGATATTTTAATTCATACTGTGTTATATTATATTATAAATTTAGAGTAAAGTTATATTAAAGCAATGCACCCTGGGACTTGTAGACCTGTTAGCAAGCAGTATTGGTAACCTTCAGCTCATGGGACTTTCACTTTGACTGTGCCATTGCACTTGCTTTATTATATTTTTGTTTCTTTTGTTAGCCCTATAAACTAAAAAAAAGTCCGTTTCGGTTGTCGTCGAAGCGCATCCTGACGTTTCGGTACAAAATTTTCATTTCGGTGCACCCCTATTATGCATTATAAAAAAATAAATAAATAAATGTAACAATTCTATATCCATTTATTATTTGATATGACTATGCCTTTAAAGATACAGGAGGGTAGCTATGTATAGTATTCTATGTGTTGCTTATCCCAACCTCCAATGAATGGCCAGCCAATAACAGCTTGTGTGGGCTGGCCATCAGCCACACCCCTCCCCTTGCATCTGGCTTAGTGGTGCAGTGCATAAAAAAAGAGGTTATGTGCATACCTGGAAACTCTCTGGATCTGCCCTGGAGATTCTGCTTTTTTTAGGTCTCTGGGGACAGAGACTGATTCTTTGGTGTTGGTGAGTTTCCTCTGAAATGCTCCCTACTTCTCCTCCTTCTCACCCTGTTTCTTCTACTTCCCTCCCACTTCACCTTCTCCCCACCCTGTTCTGCCCACTTCCCACCCACTATATGACATAATGCAGATAAGCCCCACCCCCTTTAAGCCATGAATATCATCAGTTACATCCCCATGGTCCCAGCACATGAACCCTCTCTGGGGACTCAAGAGGACAAAGTTCCTAGGTATGGTTATATGAATACATATATAACAGAACTGTAGCAGGTGGCGTCTACAGTTCCATCTCCTCTGTGAAGGAGCTCTTAATTTTCTAGCACACTGACAGAAAAAATAAAAGATCTTTAAATAACCTGTGAGGTACAAGAGTGTATAACTTGGTAAGTAATGTGCCCAATTTGTGTATCAACTGGGCATTACATGTAATACATAATCTTACAAATACACCACTGACCATTAACCAGTAATAAATGTCTGGTGCATGGTCCCTGGGGTTGTGTTGACCATACCCCCAACTCAGCATAACGGGCATGGCCAGCATGTCAGAGGTACAATAATGTGTTGTCTAATAGTAAATCCTATTTTACCACAGTTTCGGAGTAATGCACTGTCTATCCTCTATGTAGCTATACATAAATTGTAGTTGTAATGAGAAGACCATATGGTCAGATGTGGCTGGAACGTCTTGTGAGCATTGTCTGGAATGCACATAGGAAGTAGAAATCAAGGCACCAACTGCGTTGCTGTCACTGTGTCACCATTAACAACATGTTTCTTTTTAAGTGATCATTATAATGGGATTCTGACCAGATTACACACTGCCATGGCCATATGTTCAAATAAAAATGGAACAATGATGTGGCAAACTAGGTGCACCATTGGAACAAATAAAATTACCTTTGATTTTAATTTTCTTTCATTGATTAAAGTGGGGTTTTTAACCTATTAAATGCTAGCGATGTCTCCAACACCTTTTGGAAACACCTTTCTAGTATTCAGGGGTTAAAAGCTCCATTTAAATAAATGCTCCTTTTGGACCTTTTATTATTACTAACTTGTTAACCCTTTGAGGAGTAGAGGGGTGTGCAATGAATTGCTTTACAATGTACTGCATGACCCTCTGGTACTCAAGAGGTTAAAAATGGCAGCTTCCCAAGAAAGCATAAAACTTACCTCATTGATTTTATTTAAAGCGGAATTATCATCCCCAAATAAAGTGCTCCGCCATTAATATTTCATATAGTAAAAAGCATAGATATGGTAGTATTATCCAGCATACAGCGTTAGTAAGAAATCCTACTTGATTGACACGAGCAGACATCTTGGCTTAGAGACATCTGTGCGCATGCGCTGTCTGCACCGGTCTCCTCTAGGAGGTGTTGCATTGTATCTTAAAGTGTTAGTAATGTCTAAAAAAAACTTTTTTTGCATTTAGAAGAGCTCAAAAAGCTGATCTAAATGCAAAAAAATGTATCTCTCAAACCGCTATGGTTTAAGAGATACGGGCGTTTGAAGTTTGATTTCTGTAAAGCTGTCAGTAGGAGATCCGTGTCGGTCGACACTGTGGCGCTTGAGAAGTGCCGGGATTTCGTTACTTACACGGAATTCCTTCAATGGAATGGTCTAAAACGTGTGCCTAGTGTTCAGGCACATGTTTTAGACCATTCCAATAAAGGGATTCTGTGTAAGTAACGAGATCCCGGCACTTCTCAAGCGCCACAGTGTCGACCGACACGGATCTCCTACTGACAGCTTTACAGCTGTCAGTAGGAGAAATCAAACTTCAAACGCCCGTATCTCTTACACAATAGTGGTTTGAGAGATACGTTTTTTTTGCATTTAGATCAGCTTTTTGAGCTCTTCTAAATGCAAAAAAGTTTTTTTTAGACATTACTATCACTTTAAGGTAACAGGAAGGGACTGAAAATGCAGACGCACAGATGCCTCTAAAGCAATAAGTCTGCCCATCAATCTCAGATCAAGCAGGATTTCTTAATGATGCTGTACTTATGATGGATAATACTGCTATTTCTAAGCTTATTGCTAAATGAATAATTCTTGGTGGGGGGCTTTATTTGGGGATGATAGTTGTGCTTTCATTTTTTAAATTTTTTATTCTAAAGTATTTGTTTTTATTGGCGCAACTGAACAATCTGTCAGTGAAAATATTTTTGTTCCCTCTGGGAAGTGGTAATTTTAGCTGGAACTCACTGTGTTTTAAGCATTTATCTCTTTGGATAAACAAAGTGACATAACTTTACACATGGCAGAGTGTCTGGATACAGGCTAGATTACAATTGGCTTTATCATGGACAGATTATGTAAAGATTGCCAAAGCACTTCAGCACATTTTGGATAAACAATACAATATACCCAAATACAAACTGTTATAATGGCTTGAATTACTTGTGTAAATCCTCTGCTTTTAGCCAAGCGTTATCCATCATTTTCACAAGATGAGCCAATGTCTTTTTGGAGTCAATGTATTGGGGCTCTCCTCTTGTTTTACTATGTTTCCCCAATAAGCAGCATGCAGAATGTTTTTAGGGATTTAAATGTGCAAAAAGCAAAGATGAACAATTGTAGCGCAAAGTGGACAAAAAATTCCAGGAAAGCAATGTGTTGCGTATAGAGATGCACCGATACCAATTTTTGAAGACCGAGTACGAGTACCGATACTTTTTTCAAATACTCACCGATACCAATTACCGATACTTTTTTTGCGGTCATTTGCCAGTTTTCCAAGTACTTATATGCTTTAGGTACTTGGAAAACTGGCAAATGACCGCAAAAAAAAGTATAGGTAATTGGTATCTGTGAGTACTTGAAAAATAATATATATATATATATATATATATATATATATATATATATATATACACACACACACCTCTTGATTCTTTCTCCCCTACTTGATTCCCACCTTTTGCTTCATTCTCCCCCTCTTGCGCCCCCTTCTTTTGCCTTGGCTTTTTCTCTGTTTTGATCCCCCTTTCTCCCCCTCCTTGACTTTTGATCCTACCCTTTTGCCTCTCTCTGTTGATCCCCCCTCCTTTTGCCTCTTCTTGCCCCCCTCCTTTTGTCTCATGATCCTTCCTCCTTTTGCCTCTTTCTCCCTCTTCACCCCACTCTCTGCCCCATCCTGCCTCCTTTACTCTCCTCTGCCGGGTGCTCGCTGTTCTCTTGCGAGCCCCGGCAGAGGTTAGCATCGGAGCGTTGCCATGGTAACCCGCGGCAATGCTCAGACGCTGCAGGGGTGAGAGAGGTGACCGGGGAGCATTGTGAGCAGCTCCCCGGGCTCCCTCTCTGCAGCACCGACCCTGACACAGGGTATCGGTGCTGGCATCGGCCGCATTTGCGCGGGTACAAGTACTCGCGCAAATGCTGGTATCGGCACCGATACCGATACTAGTATCGGTATCGGTGCAACCCTAGTTGCGTACCCCTCTGGCACTCAGTGGGTTAAAAGACTCATTTAAATCCATGGTAAATTGCTTTTCCCTTCTATGGTGCAATTGGTTTACCCCAGAATTGTTCCTCATTTCTTTCTGCATACAACCCTAGGTATAATAACTGGTCATAGTCCAGTAATGAGGTAAAAACTCTTCCCAGTGGGTTGGTTCTGGTATACCGACTTAAATGCAGTTCAAGAGCTTCAGCAATAGCAAAGGGCACCGACAGAAACGTCCAAGGAACCTGGACTCACAAAATTTTACTTCTAGCTCCTAAATGTTAGGGATTTAACACGTTGAGGCCCAGAGGGGTGAGCAATGCATGACACACCTCCCTGGTAATATAAATCTGTTTACATGCAGCTCTTGACTGGCCCCAAGAATTCATAGCAGACTGCTAAAAATGTGTCTGATTCCTAACTTTTCAATGTTCTTGTTCCAACCTGGGCAAAACAGGATAGATTTATGACACCTGAAACAGCTGTTTGGCTCCACAGGCCGTCAGCACTGCAGCACCTGCCAGAGACCTGACAAAATTGAGCTTTCTCGCAACAATTGTCCTGTAATCCTTTGGATGCTAACTTCCAATGAGTTAATTATATGATTTTTTTTTTTTTTTTTTTTATAATTCCAATTGCATAAAATGAAATACCAATCTGTAAACATAAGGAACGACAACACTCAGTAAAGAAAATTATATAAATAACAAAAAAATGCTTTATTATTGTTTTGTTCTCTAAAATGTAGTGACGATTGTATGCAGTAACTCCTGTTTTACCCCAAAGGCTTGTGTTGCATACCCTTATGGCTAAAGGGGTTAAGTATAATTAGGATTGATTTTCAATCAAACAGAGCCCAGGACTGAAATTAAGGAAGGTGTTCCCTAATTAATACCTACTACTAGGTCTAAACACTATTCATTAAATATGCCTCAACACCTAATCATTTGGTATATATGGTTTATATATAATATATGACTTTCTTATACATTGCTGTCAATATGAATGCATTGACAATACAATAGAATGCAGTTGATAAAAGGTGACTGAATTATAGTTCTAGTAGATGATCTGGAGTGGAAGGCCTCTTAGAGGCCACTTTGTGGCATTTATTACTGTTTCAGCTCTTCCAGTCTGAAATAGGGTTGCCACCCAGCCGGTATTTTACCGGCAGGCCGGTAAAAAATTGGCTTCTGTCCAATGTTAAGTCTATGGAGGGAATGCCATGGCCGGTATTTTTTTGAAGAAAAGGTGGCAACCCTACCCAGAAAGTATAACGAAAACTTGTATAAAATTGCATTTGGGTAGTCTTCATTAAGGATATTCTAAAAGGGTCCCAGCCTAAGATGAACTTTTACCCATCTATTTCTTTATTCATTGTGGCCATTAGCCAGAATAATTTGGTAAAGTGTATCATCTTGTCTATCCACTATTTGAGGCAGGGAGCAGCAGGCAAGGTCCCGTGTGAGAGGACACATTTAATAGCAATGGATATCAGAATATCTGTCAATTTAACAGTGTCTACAAGACATAGGAAGTGGGGCATACTCCCCAATAAGGAAGACAATGTTAGTGCTGTCCATGGTGAATCCACAGATGTTTGCTATATAAGACATTGTTTAATGGGATTTTTACTGTCTTCGATGCTAGTGGTCTCTAATGCATAGTGAAGCAATGAGTTTGAGACCTCTCTAGCATTCAAGCAGTTAAGCCATATTTAAATCAAAGGGAATGTTCATTTCTTGCCCAGTGGTGCAGTTGGTATGCTCCATAATTGTGGTACTTTAGCTTGATGAATGAGGCTTGTTGTGTAATTTCAGCAGCATGTATATGCATTCCTGAGCTGAAACTTAAAAAAATAAAAAAAATAAATAAATAGACAAAACAAGGTGCCGAATAATGTCATATTCTCCAAACAATTGAGTAAATGTAGCGAAAACGTATAAATTGCATTCACATGTACTGATGATCAGCGAGAGGATATGCCAATTCCATTGACAAGCCCACCTTCAGAGATTTTAATGCATCTCTGATCAGGAAGCTGCATATGCTGCAACCAGGAAATTGCTCTCCACTCTTCCCACTTGCTTCTTGTGCAGAGTGCCACTTGTAATTTAAATGGTAATTTACAGTTAAATACTGTACGAATAGTTCAGTGTACTTTAGGACTAAACAACATTGCACTTTAAAGGGACAGTAATGTCCAAAAAATTTTTTACAGTTATGTAGAGCTTAAAATATTAATCAAATTGCTCCAAACCCTATCTTTCAAACCGCTATGGTTTGAGAGTTATAGGGATTCAAAATTCCCCCCTCCCTCCCCTTCTCCTGATGTCAGCGTCTAGCTGACAGCAGGCGATGCCGGACCGGGGACCAGCAGGCGGCTCTGCAGCAGAGCTGAAATCGCGGTACTTAAAAAGAATTAATTCATAGGAAAGATCTACAAAGTGTGCTTGCAAACCAGGCACACTTTTTAGATCTTTCCAATGAATTAATTATTTTTAAGGAACACGATTCGGGCTCTGCTGCAGAGCCTCCTCAAGTCATACGACTCAATTCTCCTGCTGTCAGCTTTACAGCTGACGTAAGGAGAGGGAGGGGGAACTTTGAATCCCTATATCTCTCAAACCACAGCGGTTAGAGAGATAGGGTTTGGAGCAAATTGACTAATATTTTAAACTCTACATAACTGTAAAAAAATTTTTTGGGACATTACTGTCCCTTTAAGGCCTAGATCACACGGAATTTTTTTTAGTGTAGCATTTTCTACGCCCCTAGTAAAGATGTACAGGTATTTGGCCCAATGCACTGAACGTTATACCCCTCTGGTCCTCATGGGGTTAAATGTATTAGAATTCAATTCATTTTGGGTGTTAGCGGTCATTTATCCTAGTGTAGCTGTCTTCCCCACTAGTACTCTTAAAGGGTAAGTAACAACACCTAATAACCGACCACTTACCTTTCCATAACCAGACATTCCTAATGGCCCTTATGAATTCTGCCTTTGTTTACAAGATCACATCTTCAGTCCATCCTGGATGTCATGTCCGTGGAGGCAGACATGACAGTACCTGGCAAACTGACACAATCACAGTCCGAGTCCATGAGCCCATTTACGAGAAGCAATGCATTGCATGCCACTCTGGCCCTTAAATGGTTAAGATTATAACATACCCGCCAACATTTCAAATGGCCAAAGAGGGACATTTGTGTTTAGGTGGTGTTGCTGGAGTAATTACGGAGATTATTTAGATTATTTTATGACCTATTAACACCTCTTAGTGTAACTGAATAAATGATTTAGAGCAAAGCCAACGTATTGTATTTACACAGACTCATTTATAAACAGATACTTAAGTTTAAACAATCATTCCTGTGAGTTTTATTGCTGTGGAGTAATGCGATACATACATACACATCACTCTGTCCGATCTCCTAAAAAGTGGGACACCAGGGTGGGAAAGAGGGACAGAGATTTGAATCTCAAAGAGGTACTGTCCCACCTAAAGCGGGACAATTGGGAGGTATGTCACAAGATGCAGTAGATGGAGGTTGTGTCCTGTAGTCCTGCCAGCAACTGTCATGTCTGCCTCCAAGGGAGTGACATCCCGAATTGACAATATTATGTCTTGAATCAAGGGGCAAGGAAAAATAAATCAGAGGGAGAGGGGCTTTAGAATTTTCTGGTCACAGTTGGGTAAGTGGAAGAGTTATAATTGGGTATTGTTACTTCCCTTCTAACCCTTTCTGTGCCAGAGAGGTATCAAATGCATTGCATCGCAATGCGTTGGCTACCTTTCTGGGACTCCAAGGGTTAAAGCGGAACTTTTAAGGTAATACCAAGTTGCTGTGCATTCATTAAACGCATGGCGACTAGCTTGAAAATAGATGTCTTACCGTTAAAAAATAGCTATGTCTAAAGTAATTCCTCCTGTTTCGGGACTGACGGGCAGGTTAGTGCGGTCTGTGCGCCTGCGCCGTCAGTCCCTTCCGGTGACCATATGTCTGTGCTGTAACCTGGGTTACGGTCTCCAAACTAGAAGGATTTCTTTAGACACAGCTTTTTTAACGGTAAGACATCTATTTTCAAGCTAGTCGCCATGCGCTTAATTAATGCATGGCGACTGGGTATTACATGAAAGTTCAGCTTTAAGGTTGTGGGTCCTATGACAAATGCTCTTATTGCCCCATCTCTCTTCTATAGACAATTCTGAAAACAGGAACCTAAATGAAGTAGTAAGCTGAATAGATTTGTATACTCCTGGGTTTTTTCGGATGAGTGTTCTCCCTGTGTTGCAGTTTTAACTGGAAGTGGTGTTTTGAGTCTGCAATGGCGGTGACGTAGTAAAACTTTTTATTCTGAATGTGGCCTCATGATTTGTTGTTTTAGTTGTCCTTTCTGCTGACAACGCCAAGTTATTTTTAAGACAAAAAAAGAAAAACCTAAAAATAGCCAATAGTTCTGGATATGGGAGGAGTATTTCCCAACTCCTGCTCGTCTTTCTTCTGTATATTGTTTTACTTGTTTGTTCCAGACTGGGACATGAAATAGAATGCCAATGTATACAGAGACTAGGAACGCTATATATACAATATTGTAGACGTTTTTGTCAGTCATATGGTTTTCCTTTAACCCTCTGCGTGCCAGAGCTGCAATGCGTTGGATACCTCTCTGCCACTCAGAGGGTTAAAAGTGTTAATGTGTGTTCAAGTCTAGCAGCATATAGGGCATGTTTATAATGCAAATATGGAGCAATTTTCATGGGCAAAACAACTGCAACATTTCTAATAAACAATGTTCTGATACCTGATGGGACTTTAAAGAAATAGTAATACTTCATTTTTTTAGAAAATTATATTGTAAGTATTTAAGGAATAAATGAAGCCATCTATGTATTTTTTCCATAACATTCATAGTTTAGGAGCATTTGCATTCTAAAGTTTACCCCTCCCTCCCCTTTTATCTACATCACTGCTCAAGCTGTCAGACTTCTGGTCTACATACCGGATGGATCGTCTGGAAGGCTGAAATAGGAGTGGATATCAGGGAAATCTTCATGATGATGGTCTACTGCCTAAACCGTGCACACTTTGTAGACCATCGTCATGAAGATTTCCTTCCTATCCACTCCTATTTCGGCTCTCCAGACGATCTGTCCGGCCCACAGGCCAGAATCCAAGTCTGACAGCTTGTGCGGTGACCGACATAAATGGGGAGGGAGGGGTAAACGTTAGAATGCAATTGCTCCTAAACTATGAAAGTTGTGGAAAAAATACATATATGGTTTACTTTATTTCTTTAATACATACAATATTATTTCCTGCAAAAATGAAGTATTACTATCCCTTTACACCTTGGGGTGTGTGTGTGCGAGCAATTCCATGTTCTTCACTCTGGCACTCAAAGGGTTAAGCATATTGGATTATGGGTGGGCGATGTGAGAGCCTTCAGCTGTCACTGGACAACATCTCCCATCATCCTCCAACAGCTGGTTGGACACCCCTCTGACATTCAAAGAGTAAAGAGATTTTCCAGCAGCTCAGGATGCTGCTTGAGACTTGCCTGTAACCCAAGTATTCCAATGTAAATGTGAAGCCAAACTAACCCCTCAGCACGTGATGTTCCAGTGTAGGAGAGGTGATCGTTGAGAAACAACCCAGATGTTTAGTCACTTTTTTTTTCCTCATTTGATTGGAATAACATTGCTGTGTGGAATAGCTGCAGGGCCTGCGAGCAATGGCAAATAAAAGTAACAGTGTGTTATTGCAGTTATTAAAAAAACCTTTGTGTTCCAGGGAGGTGTACAACATATTGCAAAGCAATGCATTACATATACCTCCTGGCACTCAAGGGGTTTTTAATAATATAAAGTCTTGTACACGTTGCACAGTGTGTCCATTGTACATTTATCAATATCATGTTTTCAACTCCACATTTAGTAATTGCTAGGAATAGAAAAGATTTTAATATAAGATTATCTCTTTGAGTTACAGAGGGCTATGCAATGCGTTGCATACCCCTCTGGCACTCAAAGGGTTAAACCAAAGCTAGAGCATGAGGGACAGTGGGCATTAACCCTTTAAGGACCAATGATGTGTCAGGACCGTCACTTATGTCTTTGCCTATAGGACTGGTGAGGGTCCTGGTACAGCACTCCTGCAGGAGAGCTATGAGTAGTAGTGGGGAAAACCAAACTTCCCTATCTGGTCCTTAAAGGGAAACCAATCCCAGGACTGCTGGTCCTTAAAGGGTTAAGAGCCTTATGCACAAAGAAACTAGAGCAATCATTGCACAGACCAGCTGCATTATAAGGGACAAAAATAACCCATTAACCCTTTGAATGCCAGAGGGGTGCACAACGCATTGCTTTGAAAAGTGTTGTGTATCCCCTGGCCCTCAAAGGGTTAAATTAAACAGTCCTTTTAACCATGTGGATGCTAGAGTTCTCCAGTGCATTGCATCTCAATGAGTATGTGATCTCACATTCAGGGAATGTTTATTTGTTCTCTGTGGTGCAGGTGGTATGTGCCAGAATTACTCCATTTATGCTTGCATAATTGTGAAGCAAAAATTAACCCATTGGATCCTATATAGCTCTGCAATGCATTGCTTAGAAATTAATTTGCAGATATGATCCTAGGGAAATATCATGAGAGTATATAAGATGTAAGGCAGTGGTTTCCAACCCTCTTCTCAGAGGTGCATAATAGTCCATAGTTTCCCTGCTTGTGCTGAGGTGAGTAAAAGAAATGACTGAACCTCTGATTTAAGCTTTCCCTGCTTGGTTATATATGAGTTAATGATATGGCTTGTTTGGCCCCCTTAGGAGAAAGCTGAAAACTACTGCTCTAAGGGAAAATATACAGTAAAGTGGCTACTCAGATGCTGTGGGGCAGAGTGTTTCAGGGAGAAGAACAAGACAGACATCAAGTGAAGTCAAATAAAGATCTGGGCTATTTATTGCAGATGTGGACAGGAATATAGAGGTGGTCTGGACATCCTCAATCTCTCCAGTTGTTCCAGGAGTACAACTTCAATTGGTTAATTAGGAAGATGTATATGCAGTGCAGCAACAATTAGAGAGCCACAGTTTTCCACTTCTGGTGCATGTAAGGAGTATGAGTGTCACCAAGTAAATATAATAAATGTAATTACTTCTTTACAACAGCTAGTGGGGAGAGAGAACAGCTGTCATATGTCATTTAGGTCTGGTTACTTTGTAATCTGGCAAAGGCATTCTGCATTATCAGCAGTCTGGGAAACTTTTGCTGCAGTCTCAGGTAAATTTGAACTATGTGAATGGATAAATGCCTAAACCAATCTAGCGGGATCTGATTGGAGAACCAAGTGCTCAATCCTGATATGTGTTTCTCTGGGGGAAGTGTTTGGTCAGTATAAATAAGTGAAGTTTAAGTCACCTGATAGTGCCATGTCACCATTACATTGCCATTACTACATATAATTTTGTATTTCTGTGATGGTGTTATGTTATGTAATGTATTATTTCTCTGAGGGCAGCCTGGTGGCATGGAATGATGATGAGAGAGAAACACAAAGAAAGGGGTTCACAGTTGTGTAAAAATAAGAAACAGTATGTTCTTAAAAATAGAGTTAATGTCTGAGTGGATCAGGCTGCCACCATCAGATTATAGAGGATAGTACGGTGTCACCGTGTAGGTGTTCTGAAATGAGGCTGCTTCCTTGGTCAGAACCAATTCTTGATATAGATGAAGAGGTGCTAAACAACACCAGGTACAGAAGTGTTCTCGATGTGCTAAGAATGAAACAGACAGGTTTATATGGTAATTGTATAAAATGTATACATAAACACAAAAGACACTTCAATAAAATAGGCATCCTCTATATTAAGTCCTCAACATGTTTCATTACCTCATATGTCACTTCTTCAGGAGATTCAACTATGCCATTCTTATCTCCGCAATATATAAACCCCATGAATACTGACATATCCATTAGTCTAACTACCATCCACAATTTTGCAGAATCCAAACTTCTCTTAACCTAATTTGCATAGAAGCAAACTTAACTTTTTCATGATTGAATCAGCTAGCAAATATAAGCCTTTACACAGCAGTACCTTATGAGACACATCATCCATGATACATAAATTAATAAATAAAGCAAAAAACATTATGTAAAATAATGATTAAATAAAAACTAATGAAAATGTTAATCAGTGTGCAGGAAATATATATTAAAATGAATGTATGAAGGTGAGAAAAGTATTATCATAATTTCACTGCTGTTAAGAAAAAAAAAAGTAATGATAAGCATACCACCCAACATTTTAAATTGCCAAAGAGGGACACTTGTGTTTTAGGGGGTGTTGTTGGTGGCGTGGGTGGGGCATTATCGAGAATTTTTAGGCTATTTCACGACCTACTGACACCTCCATGTGTAACCTAATACATGATTTAAAACAAGACTAAAGTATTTTATTTACACACACTAATTTATAAACACATATAGTGACGTTTAAAGAAACAATAATGTGAGTTTTATTGCTGTAGAGCAATATGATACACATATACACACCACACAGTCTGATTTTCTAAAAAGAGGGGCATAAGGGTGGGAAAGAGGGACAGAGGGACGTGGGTCTAAAAGAGTGTCTGTCCCTCCAAAAGAGGGACACTTGGGAGGTATGGATAAGTAGTATTTAGTAAGCTAACTACTAAGTTAATTCATATGAAGCAGCTCGTTAAATGTCACTCATGTGACTAAAAAAGTGAAACAAAGCCTTAGGAAAATACCTGTGATCTCCGTCAAATATGTATTGTACACATTCAAAATAAACAGCAGTATGCAGTAACTGATGGTGGCATGTAATGGAGTATTTTCCTGATGGCATGATAATGGCAAATAATGGTATATTTCCCTGTTTATACTAATATAGGTTAAAAGAAAAAGGCATTTGCTGAAAATCAGCCTGGAATGATGGCACTTTTTACAAATACATGTTTTCCTACAAACACGTTGGATGATTAAATGTATAATTTGATCCGTAAACCCCAAAGGTAGAGGTCCTATAAGCCATTTAAATGGGAAGGAAGAGAATTCTCTGCATTAAAGACGTAGTACATAGGTGTTAGGCAGGATCAGCATGCAGTCATTGTTTCCAGAACCTATTTTAGAGCAGAATCATATTAATAAATCCCCCTTAGTGGGCTGTATTCAGGAATCTATAGAATTGCATTTCTGAGGAAACTCAAATACATTATAGGATGAATGAATATTCCCAATAATTTAAATGAGCTTCTAAACTTCTTGTTATAACAGTGCACTAGAGTCCTCTCTAGCATTCATGCGATTAAAATGCCCATTTTTAAATATGTGTATTTTGGGAGTTTGTATTTGTACCCTGTGATGCAGATGGTTTGCTCTGGAAACGTCCTTCTTGGATACATGGGGATGTGGATCTTTGTGTCCTATACCACTGGCGAGAAGTAACAGTATTGCGTTTAAAATGTTGTTTAAAATGTGGTCGTATTAAAACATTGTTTAACCTTTTGCTGCTGAACGTTGAATTATTTATTATTGGTAACATTGTTTACATGCAGTTTAGTAACTGGGGTTTTGAGTATAGTTAGGGGATGGTTAGAGTACATTTCTGCATTAAAGAAGTAGGATCAGCATGCAGTCAGTGGTTTCAACACCTATTTTAGAGCAGAATTGTATTAATATATCACCCTTAGTGAGCTGTATTCAGGAACCTACAGAGCTGCGGTTCTGGGGAAATCAAGTAAGTTAAAAGACAAATGAAAATTCCCAATAATTTGAATGAGTTTCTAACCCCTTGTAAGCCAGAGACATCTCCATGTACAATTGTTAGGGTTTGGTATGGATTAATTCATATATTTAATTAGGGTAGTTGGGTTAGAGTATTTTGGGGGTACAGCTGTTTTAATAAGAGGACATTTTAAACATGCCATAATGCTAGACATGGTTTTAATAATGCAAGATTTTAAACGCACTATTACATGCGCTCAAAATGTGCAACCTTTTGACAGTGAACTGTGGATTATGCTACCTGTTGAAATGGTTGTTGGTCTTCTCTGTTGGCATTGCTCGATACTTGTAAGAAGAAAACCCACTACTTTTGAAGTTAAATGTGCATTACATTTGGGCAAAGCAACTGCACCACAGCAGAGCAATAGCAAGTCACCCTATTCCCACTGATTGAAATAGGGCTTTTAACATAATGGGGGAGATTATCTAAGGTGTGTGAAAGTGAAGATGACCTCTCCAGTTTATCACTTCTCCAAATCCTATGTTATTCTAGAGCCTATGCACTACGATTTCTTCTTCCCCCTTGAATGCTAGAGAGATCTTCAGGGCATTGCAAAACAATACATTGATGACCTCTTAAGTAGTCAAGGAGTTAGGAAGCCCATAAACTCAGTTGCATTTTTTTGTCCCTATGGCGCAGTTGGTTTGCCCCAAAGGTACTCTGCTTTTTATTTTGAACATCGGAATCAAAAATATGATGATTTACATTTTAAGCAGAACGGAAGAAAGTATTTTTTAATATAAATCATAATTTATTTATTTAAATCGTAAAGAAAATGTCGGCTTGTGCATTTGTGGAATAAGATCTTTCTTTGGAACACATTTCTCCTCCTCCTCCTCCATGCCGTGTACATCAGACAGTAGCATTAGCCATACTGAGTTGACCTCTGCCAGAATTCAGAATACTTGGGTAGCACAGACCACATGGTTCACATTAGTAGAACCATCTTTTTTTTCCTTTCATTTTACAATATCTGCCAAGGTAAATACATGGAAAATATCTTAGCTACGTGGTTGGAGCATAAGAAACCCAAAGGCTCACTCTCAGCCATTTGTGCTTTGCTTTTAAAGATACAGGCCCATATTTATAAAAGCAAATTGGCATTATTCTGGGGTAAACCAACAGGGGATAAATAAAAATGCCTGTTAAATTAAATTGGGCTTTTAACCCTTTGTTAGGTCTTCATTGCATTATGCAGCAGTGCATTGGATATCTCTCTGGCATTCAAGGAGTTAAAAAGCTTTATTGAAGTTCATGAGAATTTGAGAATTTTTATACCCCCCCATGGTGCAGTTGGTTTGCTCCAGAATAACTTTATTTTATAAATGTAGGCCACAGTCCCTTATATTAAATTCATATTAAACTGTAAACTTGGCCATAAAGCAAAAGAGAGAAATATATTTCATTTTTTCTTTTTAAGGTTACTTTGTAGTTTTTCTCACCATTACAGAATTACAACTAAATTGCTATTGTTGTGGATAGGTTGCAATAGCAAATCAAAACCTCTAGTGTTCCTCTTGAGACAAAGGCCAATGTATAGGAGTAAAGCTGGAACAAGTATACTGCTCCATAGGGGTACTTTGACTCCTCAAATGCTACAGAGGACTCCAGTGCATGACTTTGCAATATGTTGGTGACCTTTCTAGGTCTCCCTATGGTGCAGATGATTTGCGCTCGTTCATCTTAGTACATCCACCTCAAGGTCTCCATTTCCCTTTGAGGCAATAGTTCTTAAAGTGGAACTGTTGTTTTGTAACGCATATGTAATTTTGAAAGAGCTCTTAACCCTTTTGAATGCCAGAGAGGTATCCAACGCATTGAAAAGCCAATTAATGCAAACCTGGTTGGCATGCCAATCGGATTCTAACCTTTCACATGACTGCCTGAGCCAACACTAACTTATTTGCTTAAACTGATAAATAAAGCTAAATATCTAAAACAATTGTTTTGAAATAAAAAGTAACTAACAAATATAGGTGATTTTGAAAGCTCTTTCAAAATCGCATATTTGTTACAATGTACCAGTCCCACTCTGAATATGCTTGTTGTTTGCCAAAGTGCCCTAAAATAATGAGGTAGCATGCCAAGTAAGTGCTTTTTCACATAGCTAGGACTCCAGCTGGGCATGCTACTCTAGGAACAATATAGCCAACAATCGATATAGTGAGGAGCGCTCAGTTGGACGATAGGGCACCCTAGTCACCCACAGATTTATTTAAATGTAAGGAATATAAATACAAAGCAATATATATAAAATAAATATATATATAAGCAAAGTGCTGAGATCGCATTATAGAAACAGAAATCCTTCCCTGAAATGGTCTTCTACATGTGCTTTGTTTGCTCTTGGTTTGTAAGCACACATAGAAGACCATTTCAGTAAAGGATTTCTGTTTCTATAATGAGATCTCAGCACTGCTGCAGAGCCGCCACTTGCTCACGGACTGGATTCCCCTGCTGTCAGCTATAACACTGACATCTGGGAAGAGAGAAGGAGAGGGAACTTTGAATGTGGATATCTCTCAAACCATAAAGGTTTGAGAGATGCCACTGGTCTCGTTTAATTCCAATTTCTAAGGGCTGTAACATGAGGGATAGTAAAAATGAAGTATTACTATCACTTTAAGCAATAGATTGAACTCTATAACTCATTTAAAATGACCTTCATCACCACAGTTAGATCTTGTTAGGTGATACAATGAAGATAGAAGTTGAATAAATAAATGGTGAAATCCAGAAAGAGATGAGATTGACACTGATGAAAGTTAACCTTGTTATGAGTATCCGTCGTGTCTCCATTTTTGTCCTGGTCATGCAGCGATCTCCAAAACATGGTCTTGCACCACTTTCAAGTGACTCTTAGAAATAAGAAGCACATAAAAACAGAACAGAGGGAGTAGTACTAAGTGTAGTATTTAATAAAATAACCACTAAATTTGCACCATCCGATGAAGTTCCTTCCTCTGCTGTATACTAGTAGAGTTTAATTGAACCCAATGGTTTTTTCAGTTCAGACAGGGGATGGTTTGGTGAAAAAATATTGTGGTTCACACTCTGGAGTTTCTCCCAGGAGGCTGAGATTTGGGACCGGCACTAACTGAGTGCTCAGATTTCCCAATGTGTATCGTGGGTCACTACCCATTTCCTCAGGGGAAAACAAATAATCGAGTTCAAAAAAACAAAGTTGCAGTAAGGCTCCATGTCTCTTCTCCCCTTGCATCACTAATTCAGTGCAAATAAGCATGCTCCTTTCCCCAACTCCATCCTGAATTTCTTGTTTTGTTTTTTTCCATGTTTAAAATGATCACAAACCGATCTCTGCTGGGAGGAGCAAGGGGGTTGTGATAATACACATTAATTATCAGTGCTTTATAAGGTGTCTTTATGTTATACTAACCACTGATATCTAAATCTTTGTGGGTTTTTCCTCATCGATGCGCACGTATGTGGGAGGATTTAGCATTATTTTATTCCAGGTATTATGTCCACTTGTGGCATGTTATTGTGCACTTTCTTGCACATGTTAGTGTGTGATTGCTTGCTGTTTACAATTTATCTCCCCCTCACTAGTCTGCCCTGGCTCTGGTTAAGAGCTTGGCGATGTAGCTTGCTTTTGAATTCTCCTGCTGTAGTTCTTTTGTACCAACCGTTAGCTAGTCCTCCATATAAAAACCTGATCTGCCTAGTCCCAACCTTTTGGCTTGTCTGCATTTGTTGAACATATTCTACCTGCGTTGATCCTAAGCTTGCTTTTGAGCTTGTCTCTTGATGTTCAGTCTGGCTAGTTTTCATAGCAAGTGCATGCTTATGGCTGACCACGTTGTCAAGCATTGTGCTCAAGCTACAGTCCCAGGCCTCTTAGAAGAAGATATTACTTAGACACATGCATCCTTTCCTACCAGATATAAACTTCATTACAGTTTAGAAGTTGGTTTGGCCAGCAACTACCAGTTTACTTGAAGTATTAAATGGATAGGTAGCCATAAAGACTATAGGAAGCTTATGACTACAGCAAAGGAAATTATTTTTACAGTAAGGTCCGTAAGCATGTGGTGAATTCGTAGATTTGTCCAAATGCGTTGAATCCTTTTTTAGCAAATAACAAAATAGGTAGTTATGACAGCTTCAACGGAAATTGATTTGCCTTCATCTGAATTAAAAACTAGAATTTTTTTTTTTTTTCTTCATAACCCCCATGTGCTTTAGGTAGATCTCTATCTACTGACATTCAGTTCTAAAGGCAATATTTCCTGCAGAATGGAGGGTGTATTGAGCAAAGCTCTTTTTTAAGCAAATGCTTATCTTGTTATTTATTGTCTGAGGTCTGTCCTTACCAGACTGAAATTAGATCTGAAGCTTCTCGTTCATGTGATTGCTCCACTGGGGCATCCATTACTAAGAGGGCAAATGAAAGTAGTGAAAACCTGGAACAATCAGACACAATTTCCTTAGTGTCTGAGTATTTCCTCTCATTAAGTATCAGATGTATTTCATGCCAGGGTAATCTCTAATAGAATGGTCTTCCTGAAATGGTGAATATGTGGGATCTCCATTTAGTGTGTGTTTACTATCTTTACATGATCCTGCACAAAGTGCCAATATCCCTATCAAGAAAACAGTGACTACATCAGCCTGATAGACATTCTCTGTGGTTTCACTGTGTGTGGAGCCCTTCTTTTTGGTTTATTAAAAACTGCTATTGGTGGATTCATTCAGACTGTTGTGTTTCCTGTTTGGAGAAAGTAGTAGGTACAAGTGGCCTGGAATGTATTGTATTTTTCTCTGTCGTCCAATACAGGTTACAGGTAACTTTGGGTAGGTGATCAGCCCCTTTAATAGGAACAATTCTGAGAAGTAACTGCTGGGTGGAGCCTACCTCCTCTCCTTAGCTTGCAGCTAGCCAATCCTCAATCAGTAAGATTTGTTCCTTGGTCAACACACAAGCAAGAGAACAGTTCTGCTATAGTTTTAGCTTTTTTATTATTTTTCTGTTAGATATGAAATACCACCATTAGGCAGATTACCATCACTGACAATTCCCATCACCCAAATGTGGATAGCTCAGTTTACCAGGTGCTTTTGTGGACCTAAGCCCTGGGGTGAAAATCTTGGCTGCAAGTTCTTTCCCCAGAAGTTGCCCACTGAGGCTTCTTCTTGATATATGGTAATCTGAAGACAGAAGACCTGCTGAAAAAGGTGAACAACACCCTTTGAGTGCTAAGGTCCACATGTCCCATGCTTCCCCTCCGCACTGGGGTCTCATTTGGAGTTCCTAATACATACTCATGCACTCATTGGGTTTATCTGTATGTCTGTGAGGTGTTTGGAGCAAGTTTCTGTGGTAACTTAACCTTTTTGCTGCTGGTTTGTACCTTTTGGGGGTTTTTTTGGGCACTTTCCCTATTGGGTTCAGTGTTTATTTGGTCTACTGTTTTTTTTTCTAGTGGGCTTTTGAATGGTTTTACGTTTGGTATTACTGCATAGACGCCATTGCTCCTTTCACTTCTATGGGACTTTACAGTTTGGGACATATCTCTGTTGTTGGTTTTCCTTTGCTCTGTCATCCGGTCAAAGTTCTGGGGACGTTGGGGTCCTTAGGGGGCTTCGGGCACTGTTGGGGTACTCTGTCAGCAAAACTAGGTTTCCCCTGAGCGCCCGCTTCGCGCGTTTGTTTCCGATTGGCTCCCGTCATGGTAGCCATTTTGTGTATTCACAGATCGAGTATCCATGCAGAGCTTGGACTCTCCTTCTCTCCTCTGCAGTTTAACCCTTTGCCTACCAGATAAGTCTTATTTTAGTGTTTCTGGGGTGCATTTATTATCATACACTTTATTGTGGGTGTTTTGGTACTTTGCCCGTTTTGACTCTGTGGGAATGCTTACTCCTTTAGACCTCGGGGCTAAACCTAAGACTAAGGATACTGGGGTGTCTGTGTCCCCCATTGCTCATTGCTCCTCATGACAATCAGGGTTACCTAGAGAATATTCAGGTCATGTTTGCCCAGCATGAGCTGCTGCCCCTGAATCCCCTGCTGGGGCCTCCAGCCATGCACTAGAGCCAGTATGAATGCAAGAGTTTAAGGCTACTACCAGGGGCCTCCGGTCCACCTTACATCTCCTTCCAGCCACTTTGCAGGGATTCTCCCTGTCCATCTGGTCAGTCCTACCTCCGGTCATCCTGCCTGCTAACCTAAGGCAGACCCGTGTTAGTCAGTGTGCTCTCCAGTTACCAGGACCGTGTCACTCTTCAGTGTTCCGGTTGCCTGTTTTCTTTTCCCCAGCTCCTGGGGATTCTGCCCTGCAGTACCCACCCTCAGCTCGTGGGCCGCTTCCTAGGTGATACTGTTGAGGTTCTGTTCCTGGTTCCAGACATCTGTTCCTGCCATTATATTATTGCCTGTTTTGCTTATTTCTGTACCCTGACCTGTGTCAGATTTGGGAAGTGCCTTTGTACTGTCTGGATATGGACCTGTGAAGGGGATCCTGTGTTCTTTATTATTCTTAATAAAGCTGATTTTACCTTACCAAATTGTCTGAGAGTTCTTAAAAACTGTGACAGTGGCAGACCCTTCCTGGTGCTCTTCTGGACCACAGTGAGGACGGATGCCAGCCTCTCCAGATGGGGAGCGGTGCTGGGGCACTTGAGTGTTCAGGGCAAGTGGTCTCAGGAGGAATCTCTCCTTCCCATCATTGTCTTGGAGCTTCAGGAGATATTTCATGCCCTGCATCACTGGACATGGCAACTGGAGGATTACCCGGTCAGGGTACAGTCGGACAATGCCACAGGGGTAGCCTACATCAACAAGCGGCACAAGAAGTCTCGCAGCTTGGCTAGAGGTCAAGGCTAGTTTATCTCGGGCAGAGAAGCATGTCCCTGCCATTTCTGCAGTTCATATTCCTGGCGTAGACAACGTTCTGGCAGACTTCCTCAGTCGACACACAGTGGACAGCGGAGAGTAGGACCTGCATCCAGAGGTGTTCAAACTCGTCATCCAGCAGTGGGGTCTTCCACGCATCGACCTGATGGCAACCAGGCACAACAGGAAGGTTCCAACATTCTGCTCTCGCTGGGCGGATCCCATGGCTCTGGCAGTGGATGCCTTGCTGATCCCATGGACATTTCCTCTGGCTTACATGTTCCCTTGTTGAACAGAGTTCTTCTGAAGCTGAGACTGGAGCGCTGCCCAGTCATTCTGATTGCACCGTACTGGCCACGACAGGCTTGGTTTCCAGAGCTTCTGGACCTCTCAGTGGTGGAACCTCTTCGACTCCCCCCCCCCCCCCCCCCCCGTAAACCTGTTTCCTCTAAGGCCTACCGTCAAGTTTGGTCTACTTTTCTGGCTTAGTGTGTTGATAAAGACCTGTCTCAGGATTTTGACCTTCCTACAGTTCTTTCCTTCCTCCGGGATGGTGTGGATAATGGTCTCAGTCTGAGTTCTCTTAAGGTTCAAACCTCTGCGCTCTCAGTCTTTTTTCAGAGACGTCTTGCTATCATTCCTGATGTCAAGGTTTTCTTCCAGGGTGTTGCTCATACCAGTCTGGTGTTTAAGTCCCCTGCTCCTCAGTGGGATATTAACCTGGTTCTGGGAGTACTCCAGCGCCCTCCCATTGAGTCCTTGGCTACCATTCTTCTACGTATGATGACGTGGAAGATGGTCTTTCTCCTGACGATTGTTTCTGTTCGCCGAGTTGCAGATCTGCATGCTGTGTCTTGTAGTCCGCCCTTTTTGGTCTTTCACAAGGCGGTGCTTCGCACCTCACAAGAGTTTCTACTGAAGGTGGTGTCTGAGTTCCACATCAATCAGGAGATTGTGGTTCCTTCCTTCTGTCCTAACCCTACTTCTGACAAAGTGAGGGGTCGTCATCTGTTGGATGTTGTGCACTGTCTGAAGTTCTATGTGCATCGCACTTAGTCCTTGAAGCAGTCTGACACTCTGTTTGTCATTCCTGAGGGTCCTAGGGCAGGGAAGCCTGCTTCTAAGTTTACCATCTCTTCTTGGATCAAGTCCATGATTAATAAGGCTTACAAACTTCGGAAGAAGCCTGTTCCCTTCAGGGATACGGCTCATTCTGCGAGGTCTATTGGGGATTCTTAGGCCTACAAGAACCAGGCCTCAGCTGATCAGTTGTGCAAGGCAGCCATTTGGTCATCTGTGCACACCTTTTCTAAACACTATCTTGTGGATATGCTGGCATTGGCTGATGCCAGTTTTGGGAAGAAGATCCTGGAGGCAGCCTTGCCTGTCTAGGATCTCTTTAGTCTCTCAGTACTCTAGCCATTTGAGCCCTTTTGGCTCTAGTTAAGTGTGCAGTGCAAAAGTTCATGGGGCTTGTTTTTACCCCTGTGCAGTGTCCATTGACACTTTACAGTTAGTGTGGCGCTATTCATGATCTGTAGGTTCATTGGTGCTCTGGTGACTTTGGGGGCCTACACCTGGTCCTTGCTTTTCTTCCCGCCCTGGGGAACTTAATGGTTGGACATCCCATAGTTACCTGTAACCTGTATTGGACGACAGAGAAAATAGGATTTTAGTCTTACCTGTTACATCCTTTTCTCTTAGTCCATACAGGTTACTGGTCTTCCACCCTGTCAAGGGACCATGCTTGTCTTTCTTGCGGCAGATCATGGGGGTCCTTTCAGGTTCATGCTCACAGGAGTCTTCCTTTACCTTCTTACTACCTAGTCAATAGTTAGTCTGCAGATCTTACTAGTTGGATATAGGCTAGCTGCAAGCTAAGGAGAGGAGGTAGGCTCTACCTAGCAGTCACTTCTCATAATTGCTCCTGCCTATTAAAGGGGATAATCACCTACCCAGAGTTACCAGTAACCTGTATGGACTAAGAGAAAAAGGTTTTAACAGGTAAGACTAAAATCCTGTTATTTCAGTGAAGGCTGTGTGGAGTTTTCTAAGCAGAAAGCATTAACAGTAATAGCATGTTGGGTATCTTGTAGCTGACATCAGGGCTTGTTTCGGTTTTGAGTCCAGGTCTGAATATTTTTAATTTTTATTTATGAAACACACTAAACTATGTCTATCTAATAGTTACATTAGCAATGTCCACAGACTTTTACTTGAAAATAAAACGAATTGCTGCATTAACGAAAAAAGAAGCTTTTAACCAGGGCATCGGCTGGGATCTTGCAGGAGTTGCTCTCTGAGCCTGCACTGTCAGTCCCTTCCGATGCCATATGGCACAGTGGCAGTCAACTCGCCAATCGTGGAGTTGAACGGGACGGACAGCACAAAAGCAGAGATGCCATCTCTGCAAGATGTCTGCGCTGTTCCCCGGTGCCTGCCTGGTTAAAAGGTTATTTTTTTCATTAATGCAGCAATTAGTTTTATTTTCAAGTATAAGTCTGTGAATATCACTAATGTAACTATCATTTGCTGCGCTATGTTAATCATATGAAAGTTCCGCTTTAACTTCTATCTCATCTTCACCAAATAACTGCGTATTTTGTCCCGAAATTGCTGCCATTTCTACCAGAAAGACAGAGGGACATGTCCTTCTGTTCTGTATGTTCAGGTAGTGAAAACTCTGTCACAGCATGTAAATACTTATTGAGGACCAATAAGAGTTAATTTCCTCCTTATTTATATGGGATGCATATCAGTGGTTTTGGTGCAAGTATGAGTTGTTATAAAGCGTTGCATTTCTGCTCTACAAAGTAACCTGACCTTTGTATTGTTGCTATATATTCCGTTTAGTATCAAACGCTTGTGAAACCATACAGCAGGGGTTAGCAACCTTTGGCTTTTCAGCAGTCGTTTGGCTACAACTCTCATCATCCTTATCATGTCATCATCTCCAGCTGATGTTGATGGGAGTTGTAGTCCAACCATATACCTTCCAAGTGTCCCTCTTTGAACCCCAAATACTTCTGTCCCTCTTGCCTACCCTGGAGTCCCTCTTTTTTAGGCGATCAGACTGTGTGGTTTGTATAAATGAGTATTACATTGCTCCACAGTAAAGATAACAAGTAACCTCTCACTATTTGTTTAACCCTTTGAGTGCCAAAGGGGTAAGCAATGTGATGCTTAGCAATGTGCTGTATACCCCTCACACTCAAAGGGTTAAACTTCAATATACATGTTTATATATTAGTCTATGTAAATAAAATACCCCAATCTTTCTCTAAATAATTTATTAAGTTACACAAAGAGGTGTCACTAGGTCATGATAAAATACCCTAAAAATTATCGGTAATGCCACGTCCCCACAAACTCCACCATAACAAAGTGTCCCTCTTTAGCCATTTGAAATGTTTGGAGGTATGCAAGTAACGCTATTGGACTTTTGTTGATGGGAGTTGTAGTCCAACAACAACTATAGAATGCTGCCCATGGCAAGCCCTAGCATCAATAATCTATTTGGAAAGTTTCCTTCTGAATATTGGATATGCTATGTTTTTATGAGTAATATTTTAGGTGTTTTTAAGTAAGTGTTTTAAATCCCAAATCTTCACGGGCAATTTTTAATCAAGGAATTTTTTTGTTTGTTTAAAGATGGCATGTATATGTATTGCAGAGCTTAAAATTTGAAGTCATTTGCTACTAGCCAGACCTGAAAAGTTACTCACCACTGCAAGCCATAGCATACCCACCAGGGCTGAATTTCTACTCGCCAGGGCTAAATTTTCACTCGCCATTGGCTAGTGGCGAGTGGAAATTTTGAGCCCTGTGTATTGTATAGGGCTTGCTTAAAATGGGGTTAACTTGGTGGGGTAAGCAAGCTTAAACATGCTTTGGCCAAAGTATGCAACCATTCTTTTTTTTTTTTTTTTTTTTTATGTATTTACTTTTACAAGGTTCACATTTGGGTAATTTCTATGGAGTAGCACAGGATGTTTTTTGTTTTTTACAGTTTGATTTGTGTTATGTAGTTGTTTTTTCCTTGGGTCCTGAATGCTCATCAAGGATTGTCTTCCCGACGTAGTCTAAATTTTAGTTTTGGTTGCAAAGGTGTACAGTGTCTGTTGCTGTATGCATACTGTGAAACTTTTTAGTTCTAGTGTCTAATTTGACTTTTCCATGATATTATTCTTTTGTTTTTAAGTAATAATTAGTTTTATATTTTTGCTTATAGACTTATGTAATATTGTTGAATATCTGGCACTAAAAGTATTTTAATATTTAATTTTATTTGATTGATACATAAGAGTGTTTTATTTTGCCTTTTTAGTAGCCTTTATGTATGTATGTATATATATTTTTATTTATATGGTGCCACACAGTGTACGCAGAGCTTTACAATAAATAAGAGGGGATGAAATAAGTGCGACATTCATAGAAACCATGGGAGAGAGGTCCCTGCCCCAAGGAGCTTACATTCTAAATGGGTAAAAAGAGACATACAATGGGGTAAGAGGGTGTTAAGTGCTGAGATTACAAGTGCTGAGTTTGGCCAAAGGCAGTTTATTATTTCTCCTACATTAGTTTTTTTTTTTTTCATTTTGTGTACCATTAAGATTTTTACATTTTCATAAATCCTCAGCGAATTGGTTTATACCTCCTTAAGATTAAACCATGTCGCAAATTTTTGGATCATCTATTACAAAAGGCATGCCTCATCTCCAATACCACTAGTAATATAGTCACTAATTTAGGTATTGACGAGAACAGGCCCTAGCACTAACCCATGTGGCACTCCACTAGTAACCCATCATTCCTCTGAATATATACCCTTGGTTATCTTCCTCTGTTTCATATCTTCAGTCAAAAACCTTACACTTCAGATATGCAATAATTCTTCCTTTCAATAGCATTTCCATTAGCTTCCCAAATACTGATGTCAGACTCAGGAGCATGTAATTGCTAGAGTCTTCCCTACTACCCTTTGTGTAGTTGTACTACAGTGGCACATTTCTGGTCATATGGAACCATGCCTTTCAACAGAGATTGGTTACAAGTTCAGCTACAGATGTTTTTAATATGTTTTAATGACCTCATCTGCATCAACTGATTTGTCTAGATGAGATTAAATTTTGATAACCTTATTAACACCCCATCCTCTGTAATACTGTCCACTTGTTTAACATTAACAGTTGCCCTGCCTAATGGGGGTCCCCTTCTTCATAGTCTTCTGTAAACTTGTTTTGACTGAAATATACATAGACAGGCAGCTATTTCACTGTATTCCTTTACATATCTACATCTACTTTTTTTTTACTTTAATCTTAAATGTCTTTTACTTTTACTCTTGTTATTAATATACCTAAGAAATTGTTGCAACACTTTTCTACTTTGCTTGAGATTTAGCACAGTTTACAATGTGCTTATCTTCCCTCGGATTAACCTTGTAAACTTTTATATCTTCCCCTGACTTGAGCCTTTCTGTATTTCCTGTATGAACTTGTTTATCCTTTACAGCACCTGCAACCTGTCTGGGCAACCAGAATGGGTTTCTTTTTTCTTTTACCTTTGTTTTACATGCAGGATGCAAAATTCAGTTGCAGATAAAATTTAATGTTTTAGTTGTTCTTCTTGTTTTTGCATACCATGAAGAGATCTCCACTCTGCTAAGGAATCTTTCCTTTTAAAATCAAAAACCTTTATTTTAGTCTGGTCTCTCAGACATTACTGGTGTATTAAACCATACTGACTGGTGATCACTGGTCCCCATGTTCTCACCCACAGATATGTGTGACACCATATCCACATTTATGAGTATCAAATCTAGTATTGTTTTCTTGCAAGGTGACTATTTCACAAACTGCGTGAAGGATACTCCTACCAAGGAATCCGCAGTGTCCTTTCTCCTTGCTGATATAGTGATACAAGGCCAATCTGCCATATTGGAATCATCCATAATTATTACATAACCTCTCTATAACATATGTATTTCCTCCATTAATTCCTTAACAAATGCTTCATCTTGTCCTGGAGGTCTATAAATGATTACTCCTGGCTGGACAACCTTATAATAAGTTTCAATAGTTAGCCAAAACAAATATCCAGCATATCATTATTCTATACATAAGGCTACTTTGATCTGAAGTTTTAACCCTTTTAAATATGTATCCACTCATTGATTTGTAATACAATGGAGATGTCTTTTGCCTCCAAAGAGTTAAAGGGGGCACATTCATACTGCAAAGCTGTGCAGGTTAAAATGCAACCCTATCATAGGTATTTTTTGTAAGTATCCCCTTTAAAATGGCCAAATATGGGAACCCTCATCCTACATTTTCTTGCTTTTAGTCTACTGAAAATGATGAGATCAAAGTAGTGTTTGATCTAATGGAACTTTACCAGGAATGAGCAGGGTATAGACTTTAAAAAATGCATGATGTGGTTACATTATTAAAGCTTAGATTTTATTAGCCCTGGACTGAGTGGTGTTTCTTCAGCATAAATAATAAATGGATCACTACAGGAACAGTTACCTCAAAGGACTCATCCAGCCAAGTTACTCTGAACTGTGCTTTTGGAGTTTTTTAGAACTAACCTCAGACAACCTCCGGCGAACAAAGCTTTTCACTCTCTAGCAAAAAGAGCAATGCATCTGAAAGTGTCTGCTGTGTACCAAAGCCCAGACCACTGACAGCATTTGGTGTTTACTTGAATTTCAGTTCATTAGGTTTGATTAAAGAAGGCATTGCTCTTTGTGTGTTTTCATCATGAATCGTGATAGAATGGATCTATTTGTTGACTGCAGCAAACTCCTGCTTTGTCATAAAGCATGTGTGGGCTCATCCTCTAAACCAGGAGAGAACACATTGTGGGTCTGGCCCCCTTTAGAGGAGTCCTAAAATACTTTTTAGGGGTCTTTAAAATAATTACATAGTAAATTAGGTTGAAAAAGGCACACGTCCATTAGTTTCAACCTTTGCCACAGTGTACCATAAAATGAGAGCTACATCATCCTTCCCAACTCCAAGATGGATGTTAGTCTACCCAACAGAACTTCTCTTTTAATCTACGCACAATATAACTGTGTGCCCCCCTCCTATAATTGTATGTAATAATTTCCTTAGCATATTCAATGTATCTCACCTTGGCACATCCCTAGGGAAATAATTCCACAATTAAACTGACATTAATGTAAAGAACACTTTGCTCTGCCGAATATGAATCCTCTTTTCCTAGTCTTAAAGGGTCAACCCTAGTTATTTGAACCTGCCTGGTAATATAAAGCTCAATAGGGAGATCTTGGTATATACTTGTACAATGTAACAAAAGCTCAATAGGGAGATCCTTGTATATACTTATACAATGTAACAAGTTCCCTTCTTAGGCAACTTTTCTCCAGACTAAATAACCAAATTTTGGCTAGACGTTTTTATGTAATTTAAATTTTTCCATTAAGATGTTATAGATCATACAGTATATATGCAGGGGGAGGAATTAAATGGTTAAAAGTGGGCTTTGTTTTAACCCTTTGAGTGCTAGAGAACTAACACATTGTGTTACAACGTGTTTAATACCTCCCTGCCACTCAAACAGCTACATGTTTGACCACCCCTGCTCTGAACCAAATATACTTTAGCTTTACATAGAAACTAGAGGAGTTGGTCCATTTAGGCTGCCAATGTCCTTAATACTGTAGAGCACTTCTTATTTGGCTTTATTGCTTGCAAAGGATAGCCAAAACTTTAACTTTATAATCTTCTGCCATTCCTGGTGGGAGACATTTATGTTTCCCACCATGCTTTCTGAAACCTAATGCTTCCTAATTTTAACCTGGAGGATTACAGCCATTGCTGCACCCAGAAATAACATTTAGAGATCCTGACTAGCAATAAAGAATAGCCACATTGCCTAAAATCTTGGTGGGTCATTGTTCTGAAGTGCTGAAATTCCTTTAGGGTGGACGATTCACTGTGCCATTTTGAAGGCAAGTCTTCATCTAGTTCAGTAGAGAATGAGATGGACAGAGGCAGAAAGTGAGTAGAATGATGATGGGGTTTGGGTGGAACAGGGCAGGTAGTGTAATGAGTTTGTTGTTATGTATGCGAATTCTAGTCTGGAGAAGGAGACTCCTGAAAATTAGCTAAGGCTCCAGTACAGAGTTTCCAGGTATGTATATTGCTGGTGGGTGAGCCAGCCTGCAGTAATTGGAGTTGTGCTCCAAAAACATTTAGAAAGCCACAAGTTTCCCCCTGACATAAATTCTATTAACCTGATGAGTGTAACTATAGGGGGTGCAGATGGTGCAATTGCATTGGGGCCAATAGGTTCTAATTGTGTGAATATATTTTTGTGATAGGGACCAAAAATATGTGCAGCGGGGCCCTCCATTGACTAGTTATACCATTGGTTGCCACTGTTGGGCCATAATACTCTACATAGTAAATTACTTTTTATCATTTGAAAGAACAATGCCCATGTATCTTTGCTCTGTAGTCAATGTTGGCATGGACCCCATTAGATGCTTCACAATGCATTTTGAACATATAGAGCATCCAACAATTCAAATGTAGCAGATGGGACAAATGCAAAATTGCATTGAATTAAATGAAGTTAAAAGCCCTCATTAAAATAAATGAGAATTTGGGGATTTTTATATGTATCCTATGGTATAGTTGGATAATTCAAGCAATGCACAAATGTTTATTAAAACCGCTTCAAAAAAGCAGCTCGAGAGATACAATAAGGTGTGATAAAGAGATGATAACTATTCCAGTGAGAAACTCACCAATCCCCGGATTGGTTCTTTGAGTATTTGAATTTGTCCAATCACACACGCATAGGGTAGTTTATATATGTTTGATGTCCATCGGGTGGTTGTATTCCTTGCTTGTTTTATTTGTCAGCTTTATTAAGCTTTAAGAAAGTTTTGCCTCTGCAAAACGCGTTGGCACTTAAACCTACATTTTATCATTATTTTTCATGTAATTTTCCAAGTGTTGGATTAAAGTATTTTATTACGAGGAAGCTGCCGCCTTGTTTGTCTGTCCGTCTGTTATCCAGATATCTGAAAAGGAAACCATCTATCCCCCGAGTGGAGACGGGTGTTATTTCTCCATCCGCATGATTGTCAGATTCACTGGTATCTGTGATCTGACCATATATAAACGTGAGTGCATTTACATCCAAGTTTGATTTTGTTTTTATCTGTATTGAATTACACTATTAGGCGTTCTTTTTCTTTTTGTTTTTTATGTCACTTGGGATTTTTTTACCACTTGGGGAGAGTGAGTTATAAGAGAGCAGCCTTGAACTTGTTGTAGACTTTGTGTCTGAGGGCAGTGATTTACCTCAGTCGTGAGTTTGCTGAGGGTGGTATATGCCAGTATCCAGTCTATTCCTTTGTGAGTACTCACTTTTTTTGTTGGTGGTGGCCATTGAAGCCTCCTTTGTGTTGCAATGTTATTCTGTGGAGCCTATGCGTTAGGATCCCTCAAACTTGACTGGTGATTGTGCATAGACTTCATAGAAAACAGGAAATGGAGAGGTTATTGCCTCTATCAAACTTTTATCACACTTTAGTGTATTCTCCCCTCAGTTCATGCAGAGTTTTTACTGATATTTCTACATGCCAATGCACACACAACTTTTTCTATACACACTTTCATATATGATAAAGTGGTTAGCACAACCCCAATAATTGCTCAAGATTGCTTTCAGTTAGAACTTATGTTACGGATACTATGTATTTTTATAGTCCTACATTTAAACACAATGTTAATTAATATAAAGTAGTTTTGTTTAGCAACTGTGGCATGTGTTGTAATTGTATAAATGTGTAATAAGGTTAAGAAACAGGATAATGTTAAACTAGTCAATAACCTTAGAACATAATGGGGGGAGATGCACTAAAGGGTGATAGGAAGGTGATTAAAGAGGAGATGACTTCTCCAGTGATGTTGTGTCTCCTATGGGGCCAATGCACTAAGATTTCTCCAGATCTTAGTGCGTAAGCCGTATAGATTAACATAGAAATTGGAGAAGTGATACCACTGGACAATTCATTTCTACTTTATCACCTTAGTGAACAACCCCCAGTGGCTTATAGTCACATTGACGTAGGAACACCCCACAAGGAATAGGAAACTGGCTCATTAAGTATAATTTAACTCATCATCATAGCTTACATATTATCATTGATTTGAGTGGGTCTTTTAACCCTTGAAGTATAGAGAGGATTGCATTGAATTGTTGAAGTAATACCTTGGTTATCTATGTAAAAGCCCCATTTAAATCAACGAGAATTTTGGGAATTTTTATTTTTCCCTTATTGTACAGTTGGTTTGCCCCAGGAGGCAGCGGCAGACAATGTGAGGCACTCCAGCTGCTGCCAGACTACATCTCCAATTGTCCCTCACCAGACAACGGCCAGTCAGTGGCTGACAAGGGATGATGGACGTTGTAGTCTGGAGGGAGCAAACAGGACATAACTCGCCAAATTCCATTTTTTCTGTTGAGCCTATTCACTAACATACCTCAAGAGTGAGAGTTCTTAATGCATAGACGCCATAGAATAACTGGAATCTGAGAGTTTATCATCCTGCAGATATTGGGGTTTACACACTAAGGCTCGATAAAGAGGAGATTAATCAGAGATAACTTCTCCAGTGATATCACTTCTATGGTTCCTGTGTTATTCTGTGGACCCTATGCACTAAAATCTCCAAATTTGGAGAAATGTTAGTGCGTAGGCCCCATAGAATAACACTGGAAATGGAGAAGTGATATCACTGGAGAGTCATCTCCAATTTATCACCTCTTTATCACGCCTTAGTGCATAATCCCCATCTTCTCCTTATCTCCCCTTTATCACACGTAGTAAATCTCCCCCTGGTCACCAGCCTCAATTAGGACAAAACTGATACAAGTCCCATGATTACCTAAAAAAATAATACTAATTCCTCCAAGCAACCATAAAAAAAGAATAGATCATAAAAAACCTCTTGATTCTATTTCTTTAAAATATCCTGCAAAAAATAACCAGCAGAAATACATTTGTGCTTCATGATAATTTTCCTTAAACAGATTTTCTCCATTTGTAAACTATAATATGTTCTCTGCTCTAAGTAATAGACAACAATTTTACATCATTGCCAAAGCCTACATGTCTGTGAAGCCAGGGGATTTTCGCTGTGTTTTGTTTGGCAACAAATGTATTAAAAAATATTTGTTTAAGTATCTGCTGACAGATGATATAAAATGGTTAAAGGGATAGTAATACTTCATTTTAACTTTATTTTATTTTGTAGGCATTAAAAAACATGAAGAATGATATAAGTCTTGTCTCTCAAACCTTTATGGTTTATGAGATATTCACAAGCAAAGTTTCCCCCTCCCGCCCCTTTTACCTAGTGTAAGCCATCTCTTCTCAGATGTGGAATGCAGTCCATAGACTGGACAGATAACAGAAGGGGACACTCTTATTCCTATGAAAACAATGAAATCCCTTCCCCCCTTGACAAGCTTTTCAGGTTTTTCCCTTATCTTAATTGAAGATTGTCCCTCTCTGCAGTCTACCTGGGCACCTCCCTTCTGATCTGGCTGAACTGGGGGGGGATACTTTGCTTGTGAATATCTCTTAAACCATAAAGGTTTGAGAGATAAGACTTATATCATTCTTCATGTTTTTTTAATGCCTACAAAATAAAATAAAGTTAAAACGAAGTATTACTATCCCTTTAAGGCATATGGATCATGGGTGGGCATCCAGTAGCCATCCACAGGTTGTTGGACTATAACTCCAATCAATCTCAGCTGATTGTTGGCCAGCTAAGGATGATGGAAATTGCCCACCCAGATTTAGGTATTACACCAGCTGAATAGGTTTTCCAGTCTTGTTTTCCTCCTTGGATTTGTATACAAATTTGATTACCTTACCATATCATAATAAACCCAATGGGCTTAATGGGGGAAAAAAGTGAATCATAGGGATCACCAGGTTAAACATGCACTTTAATGATCTGAAAACTGAAAGGGTTAGTAATGTCCGATTATAAGGTCATGTTATATTGTAGATATTAAAAAAAGAAATTATCTGAAGCAGGTGCTGTCTCTCAAACATTTATAGTTTGAGAGCTATAACGTTTTAACCCTTTTGAGTGCTAGAGAGGTATATTGCACTGCAGCGCAATACATTGGCCTCCTTTCCAGCATTCAGAGGGTTAAAGTTCCTCCCTCCCACAGCCGGTGGCTCTTCAGCAGAGCCGCAATACCGCTATCTAAAAAGAAATACTTCATTGGAACAGTCTACAAAGTATGCCTGGTTTGCAAGCACACTTTGTAGACCGTTTCAGTGAAATATTTCTTTTTAGATTGCGGTATTTCAGCTCTGCTGAAGAGCCGCCGGCTGGTCCCGGGCCCAGGATCTCCTTCTGTTAGCTATACAGCTGACGTCATTGCAAGGGGAGGGAGGGACTTTAAAAGTTAAATCTCTGAAACTATAAATGTTTGAGAGACAGGACTTGCTCCAGATAATTTATTTTTTAATATCTACAATATAACATGACATTATAATCGGACATTACTAACCCATGAAGTTGAACCCACCATTGATTAAGGCCCAGAACAAACTTTTTTTTAACCCTTAAAGGGGGTTTGATGTTGTTCAGCTATACTTAAAATTGTAATGGAGGGGAATAAATCTGTCTTTATACTTAATTAGAATGATGAAATGGTGCCTTCTGAGTTAAAAACATTTCCCTCTTTCATTGCTACCTCCAAACAGCATAGCCTTAGTTTCATGGAATTGTTGACTAGCTCAACAGCTGTGTGGATAGAGACCCTGGAAATGTGTAAAACTAGGCCATGCTACTGCAAAGAATTAAAGCCAGATTTTGTACACTATTGCTTTTTTTTCCCTACAAACAGATCCATGGTCTGGATGCTATTGTACGTGATACATTTCTCATAGGTTTTAGGTCCAAATTTCCCTTTATGAATCTGTTTAATAAAAACAGTGATGGCATTTATCACTTGAAATGAAATCTAATCTAATATTATTGTTGTGCTGTAATTTTTACAGGACTGTTTTATGATACTTTTCCTTTATGTCTGAATAAATATTAATGCCAAAGAACAACGGGGGTGATGTATACAATGCCTTCATATCGTATACTTAAGAATTATTGCTAAAATTCACAACGCCTGGTCATATTTATAAAGAGGTAAAGTCACGTTTATAAATATGTCTATCTGAGAATATTCGCAACTGCAAATATATTTTTGCACACATAGCGGTATTATATACTTCCATTAAGAACAGGTTTTACCTGGTGTTATGATTTAATCCCTAAAACTGTCTTTATTTTTGTCACAATTAGAGAATTTCATTATAAATACACTTTTGGGACACAATTCTTATTTGTCCAACACCGTTTCTACTCCACTTTTCAAAAAAGTCAACTAACTGGAGTTAGGACTTAGCAAAATGTCGTTAGATGTTTATATATATTTATACTAGTTGAAGAGCCAGTTACATGAGCCACAGTGCCACTGCCAGCCAGTCGCGGGGCAGTCATGCACAGAAAAGACTGCCCACGCCGCAGCTGATACAGCGCCAGCCGGTCGCGGTGCAGTCATGCTCAGTAGAGACGGCCCATGCCGCAGCTGATACAGTGCCAGCCGATCGTGGAGCAGTCATGCACAGCAGAGACTGCCCATGCTGCAGCTGATACAGTGCCAGCCGGTCACGGTGCAGTCATGCTCAGTAGAGACTGCCCGGGCCGCAGCTGATACAGTGCCAGATGGTCACGGTGCAATCATGCTCAGTAGAGACTGCCCATGCCGCAGCTGATACAGTGCCAGATGGTCACGGGGCAGTCATGCTCAGTAGAGACTGCCCGCGCTGCAGCTGATACAGTGCCAGCTGGTCGCGGGGCAGTCATGCTCAGTAGAGGCTGCCCACGTCATGGCTGATACAGTGGCAGCCAGTTGCAGTGCAGTCATGCTCAGTAGAGACTGTCCATGCCGCAGCTGATACAGTGCCAGCTGGTCATGGTGCAGTCATGCTCAGTAGAGACTGCCCATGCTGCGGCTGATATAGAGCTGGATGCTCCTTCGGAACGCCTCGCTCTGTATCAGTCTCGTCACGGGCAGTCTCTACTGCATATGACTGCGTCGTTACAAACTTTCTAGTGAATTATTATATAGGATATGCTTTGAGACAATTTTGCAGACACTCCAGTTTTATACATCTCCCCCAATTTTCTCTTTAGAATATCATTGGAGGCAGGACCACCTGCAGAGCATCAGTTAATTAGAGTAGAAAAAGCCATACTGTAGAACAGGTTTGGTCAACTTGTGGCCTTCCGGCACTTGTTGGACTACAACTCCAAGATGAGGATGATGGAAGTTGTAGTCCAACAAAGGCTTGCACCCCAATGGTTGCCTTCCTTTGCTCTAGAGAGTAAGACAATACCGCATAGAAAGTTGATTTCCTCAGCCTGCGGATAAACAGCATTTAGACTCATTCATAAATCCAAAGCATGGAAACCTTTACATAAATATTATATAATATGTTCTTTCATAAAAGTGTAAGTTGTATTTTAGCATTAGTGTTCTTTTAATTAACTCTGCTTCAAGTATTGCAGCTCAATGTACTTTAAACACTGCATAAATTATAGTTACTCTGTACTCCACCAATCTCAAGTACATATAGTTATGCTATATGTTCTGAGTTTGAATGAAGAAAAACATACAAATAATGAATACACTGATATTTATAAAGCATAACGGATTGATTCAAAACTACTTTGTATTTATTTATTTTTTAATAAAGTACAGAAAGCTATTTGTCTTAAAATTGTTGTAATAAAAATAACTAGAAGGGTTGTTATGGTATTGAAGAAATGATGCTAAAGGTCTTTAACCCTTTGAGTGCCAGAGAGGTATCCATCACATTGCTTCACAGTATGTTGGAACCTCTACAAAATGCAAGGGATTAAGAAGTGTGATTTGATTTATTTGTATTGTATACATGGAGTTTACATAGTTCCGTTTTATATGTTTCATTTTATTTGTCCCTGGCATTGAAAATGTGTATGCGTATGTACATCTCTGGTACCGAAAGTGTGTTGCCTGTGTGATGGAAAAAATGTTGGACTTCCAGACGAAGTGGAGTCAGTGGCCATGTTTGTTTTGGGTTACATTACTAATGGAATAGGAAGGGGATGTGGCCTCTAAAAGAAAAGAAACCTTCTCTGACAGGAATTGCAGGACTTGATTTTAGATATGCAGATTTATCAGTATACCTTCTTGATGACATGCAGACTCACTCTGTGAAAATTTTGAAGAAAATCACATATTTTGAACCCTCTGATCTACAGTGAGGTGTGCAACATGCCCAATTCTTACACTCAAGGTGATCTAAATTGATAATGCCTGGACTTGAATTGGTTAAATGCACTATATGCAGGAAATCTTTACTACGCCTTTTTGGTTCTTTTGGAACAGCAAGACCAAAATGGGAGGGGTTTACAGTTTCCCAGAAATTCCACTTGGACTCTCTTGCCCCATCAGATTAGGGAAAAAAAGCTTTAGCACCTCAGTGATGACAAATGTTGGGTACTGTTATGCATATGGGTCCTTATTTAGCTGTTGTTGGACAACAACTCTCATCAGCTTTAGGCGGCCATTTGCTTTCTGAGGATGATGGGAAATGGAGTCCCACAACACCTGCAGAACTGCAGGTTGCCTTTCCCTGGTCTATTCTCAGGGAGCTGCAATTGATTTTGCATGCAGAATTATAAAAAAAAATCTACCCACTTTTATTGTGTGATTATATTATTTTAGAAAACCCTTTCTAGAAATTCTGGGTTTAGGCAAACTGAATGACAGCCCTTGTAGTCTGAAAACCACTGGAGATCCACATATTTCCTACCTTCTCTTAGAATCAGTTACTGAACCATCTAGCTCAGATAAAACCACACAATAATCTATTTCATACTGCTGTCACCATCATGGTCCATTATGAGAATGTTTGTGTCAGAACAAGAGAGTCTAATTTATTACTCATTTGCAGTGTGTGGGCTATGGTTTTGGCATCCGTTCCTCACCAAATAGATGATAGTACTATGCATTCATTATTAACCCCTTGGATGCTAGTGATATCTGGAACACATTGCAAAACAATGCCCTGAAGACATCTCTAGCAGCCGAGTAGTTACCTCCTGGGAAGGCTTGCAATTTATTTTCCTTATTTTAATCACAGCTCAGTTCGGGACATTCTGTAGATTGCTTTTTTATTTCATTTATTTTTTCTTCTTTTTCTTTCTCCGGTAACAAGATGACTGTAATACATAATAAATCACTTCCCTTAACCCTTTGTGGTTGGTTTAATAAGAGGAACCGGAGTAATATTGTGGCAAACCATCTGCACCTCAAATGTCAAAGATTCACATTGATTTAAAAGGGGCTTATAAGCCCATAAATGCTAGAGATGTTTCCATTACTTTGTGAACGGTTTGGAGACTTCTCTAGCAATCAAGTGGTTAAACGCCCCTTTTAAATCAATGTAATTAAGGAATTTCGATCCATGCTTATCTTTCATTACCGTATAAGGAAATCTATGCTGACTAAATCAACTGTGCAAATGGCAGTAGCACTGGTACTGTAGAACCTGAAGACCTAAGCTAACAGTTGTGACCATGGAAAAACTATCACTTGCTATTATAAGTTGCTTCCCAATGTTTGTGTGGCCCTGGTGCAGGCTCACTAGCAAGTCCAAAAGCGTCAATAGCTAAATAGAGAAGAAATTATGAAGCCAAACAAGATGGAGCAGGCAGCAAAACAGAAGCCATAGAACAGGAGGTCAAGACCACAGGCGGGAAGAGACAAGGTCCAGTAGACACAATGGGTAACCATTCAAAAAATGAAAATATAGCTCACACCAAGGAATGGAAAAAAATACAGTAAATGCTGAAAGAGAAGTGATGGCCCAAAAGCAGGCCCATTAAATCAGGAACTCAGAGAAATATAACAAAATATATAATGTTATTGACAACAATATATAAAATATATGCAGCTTGCATCAATTATAAAAACAATTAAAAGCAACAAACGCAGAGAAACATGCTGTGTCCCACTATATTACCAGCCAGACATACCTGCACCTAATGAGTATCAGTTGATGTATAATAAAGATGTAAAGTGCTGGCCAGAAAAATGAATAGTAAACATCCTCCTACATGTAAACAAGTAGTAAATAAGTAACACAGTGGAATAGACTTGCACTAGACTGATCCACAATGTGCAAGTGATACAGTAAACAATGAGAACTCGTATAATAAAGTGCAAAGAAATAACACTATAAAGTGAATCTACCATGCCATATATGCTTATTTTGAAGTGATGTCAGGAGTAAGCATTGTTTTGCTGGGAAATGGTAAAATTCAGAGCAAGTGCCAGACATAGATCAGCTGTCAGGGTGACCTGCAATTCTGGGGCATAGTTCTAAGAAGATAAGTATGACATAGAGACAATTACATGAAGTGGTGGATCTAGTGAATGAGAGATCTGGTGTCAAATATTTTTGACTCCCATTTCACTGCAAACAACTGAAAACTCTTAACATTTTTGATTATCATTATTCAATGGACTCTTAAAGAGATAGTAATGTTAACATATAAAGTTATATTGTATTGTTCATTTTAATTCTATAACATGCATATTACCATTTGAAATGTCCTTTATCATTGTATTCTGCTTGTAATTTGAGTTGCAAGTTCCCCTCCCGCCCCTTTTCACTATGTCATTCATAGTTCCTTCAGATTTGACAGGCGGTCCGGACGGATCACAAAGAGGGACAATATTGTATCAGCATAAGGAAAACCCTTTGTTAAAGCAGAACTATCACCAAAAATAAAAATTGTCCCATGGGTTTTAACCTTTAGAACAACATTAACTCTGTGTCTTTTTTTTTTTTTTTTTTTTTACAAATCCCCTAGTAGCGGAGATATTTACCCGTCAACATCGGGCACTTCTGCATTCTATGGAACACTGTACCGTCTGAGGACTTCCCAGCTGCCCCAGGGAGCGCGTTCACGCTCCCCTTCGTAGCTGTTGTTTTTGTGGGCTAACGTTATAGCAAACTTCGGTTACAATGCTATCGAGGTTACAACCTCTGTAGCATTGTAAACGGAGTTTGCTGTAACGTTAGCCCACAAAAACAACAGCTACGAAGGGGAGAGTGAACGTGCTCCCTGGAGCAGCTGGGAAGTCCTTAGACATCATGCGGCACATACAGGGTCCTGTAGAACGCGAAAGTGCCCGATGTTGACGGGTAACTATCTCCGCTACTAAGAGATTTGTGAAAAAAAAGACACACAACGTTAATGTTGGTTTAAAGGTTAAAACCCATGGGACAATTTTTATTTTTGGTGATCCGCTTTAAGTGGGGCAAAGTTTTCCTTATACAGACTCACATGATATTGTCCCTCTTTGTGATCTGTCTGGTCAAGCAAACAGCTTTTGGATCTGAGGGAACTATGCCTGACATAGTGGAAAGGGGCGAGAGGTGGAAACTTTCAACTTGAATTATATAAAATTACAATGAACAATACAATAAAGGAATACTAATCTAAACATATAGAGTTATAAAGTTGACTGGACTCGGTGCTTTACACCAATGGTAGTTCTGCCCCTTAATATGTACATTGATCCTTATTTTTAAGTGACATTTATGGTGGAAAAACATATGCAAATTTTGGTGATGGTAAAGGTCTACTAATATTAGTCCAATTTACTAAGAAAAGGCAGAGCTAACCCACAATTTATAGAGAGGAGGCTCAAGAAAATAAAATTATTATATAATAACCTACTTAAAATTTGATTCTCTAGCATCAGTTAAGGGATGCAGGAACCAGTGATGTAACTTCTCCCACATTCTGCCCTGTATAACTCTCCCAACAGTCAGCTAGTTCAGTTTTTTTTTTTAGTGTGCTGAGGAGGATCATGGTATTTTTTCCTGATGGGAAAAATAATTTTTCTAATTTAAAGAGATAGTAATGTTTCAAAATAAAAGCAGCTTCAATCAATCTGCATAGTATTTGGGCCATGGAGAGTGTTATTTCAGTACTGTCAGAGTTGTAGTTCAAGAGTAATTGAATGAAACAGTTTCTCCCTCCCACCCCTTTTACCTAGTGTAAGCCACCTCCCCTCAGATGTGGAATCTGGTCTTAAGACCAGACAGATAACAGCAAGGGACAATCTTCTTACTATGAGAGCAATGAAAACCCTGCCACCCCTTCACAGTTTTTTTTAGGTTTTTCCCTTATGCTAATAGCAGATTGTCCCTCTCTGCAAGCCATCTGGACACCACCTTTCTGCTCTGAGGTGAGCACTGTTACATCAGTAAAAGGGGCAGGAGGGGGATACTTTATCATTCAAGTACTCTTGAACTACAACTCTGACCGTATTGAAAAAACACTTTCCATGGCCCACATACTATGAAGATTAATTGGAGCTGCTTTTATTTAAAACATTACTATCCCTTTTTTTTAAAGTTTTAATCTGCATGGGAATTCCTGGCGTAGTCATAGGATTTCCAGGTTTTCTGGTTCTCTATCACACTCTCAGTCCCTTGGGGCTGAGAGGCAGAGGGCTGATAGCTACAGGGAAATTCCTAGCACAGATGGAGTGTTTACCAGGGCAAGCTATGGGCTAGTCCCTATGATCTGAAGGGTAGTTTCAACATGAAACTTGCAAGATTTTGTGTAAAAATAAGAGATCCAGCAGTAGTGGCAGTAGATGCCATGGTGATACCATGGCAGTACACATTAGTGTATATATTTCCTTTGATAGCCATGATTCCCAGGCTTCTCTAAAATCAAGAATAGACACACTGCTAATAGCTCCATTCTGGCCGAGAAGGGCATGATTCCATCATCTTTGGGCCATGTCTGTAGAAGACCCATGGCTTCTGCCTCTGCTACCGGATCTGCTTTCCCAAAGTCCCATTTGGGATTCCAGTCTCACGTTGATGGTTTGGTGCTTGAGACACAAATCCTGAAATGCAAAGGTTTTAGAAATTGTTATCCAGATGATGTTGAAAGCTTGCAAACCTGTGTCAGCTAAAATATAAAATCTGGAGAATTTATTTTGCATTTCATTATAAAAATAAGATTGATCCTCAAAATTAAATTTTCCCTGTATTCTGGACTCCCTGCAAGGGCTTGAGAACAAGCACTCTCAAAGTGCAAATTTCTGCTTTATCTGGTTTGTTTAACAAAAAAGATTGATGCCATACCTGAAGTTCAGATATTTCTACAGGGTATCTTTGCTATACATAAACTGAACTATATGGTTGTTGGGAGGTAATATAGGACGAATGTGTGAGGAGCTTCTTTATTGAGTGCCCTGCCTCCTGGAGGGGGTCTCAATAACCCAATGGTCCCTTCATACCTCAGATGGATAAAAGAAATGGATTTATCGACAAGTTAAAAAATCCCATTATTGATTATTTCTGCATATTGAAGCTGTTTGGTGACTGAACAAAGTTGAATAACCTACTTCTTTCTGGTTGTTGTAGCACTACAATTCACATCATAATCAGCTAGCCAATTGCCAGCTAAGGATGATGGAAATTGTAGTCCCACAACAGCTAGAGAGATGAAGGGTGCTTACATATGACAAGAACAACAAAAGTGAGCATTTCTCATTAATGGGATACTAAAGCTTTGTCTGTCACTGATCTGTTGGGGCTTCTGGGCAACTGTAAACTACCTCTTGTGAATGAATGTGAAACGTTACAAGTATTAGGTGTCATTACATTCAAAATCGATTAAAACTTTAACTATCAGAGAGTTATCAAACAAATTGCATTGGATGCCTCTCTTACCCTCAAAGAAAACTAGAAGTGATGCTTTTTGACACGTGGAAAGTTTCTTATATGGCAATTGTTGCACTGTATAGACAGAGGTGAAACAACACATCACCTTTATGGTGGCAGTAATACAATGCAGGATCTCTACTGTGAATTAGTGATATGTCAGAGATCTAGAGTAGGAACAGGGAATCTTAGACCATTGGATAGCTGAATATGATAGGAGTGTTATGATAGTCTGTTAAAAGCTGGAGAGACCCGGGATGCCTACCTTGGTTCCAGGTTGTAAAATGTTGTACTTGCTTTGAGGGGACACACCATATTTAAAATTGTAAAGCACATGTAAGGAACAGCTGGTCTTCACTGTTTAACTTTCATGATGTATATAATTAGATTATACTTTAGTACTTTAGAGCTTGTTTAACTGGAAAGTTTTAACATATGTGCACATCATTAATTGACAGCTATATGATGTGACACATAATTCCTTCAGGCTAATGCTGCCCATTAAGGAAGAGTTTATCATGTCACGCCCGTCCAAACAGACTCACACCTTATAAACACATGCATTCTATAGATGTAATTCAGGTTACTGACTCACTACATGAGTATTTAGTATGTTTGTAGCATGGACGTCATTCAGGTGACAGTGCACCATCTTAATGAAATTAGTCTGGTTAGAGAGTCACGTGTTATACAGACATTTCTCTTTCGTCCCTTGTGGAACGCAGGAACCTTCGGAGTAAAAACAGCTTCTGCTAGGAAGCAGGGCAGTTGCATTACAGAGTTCCCCTGAGGCAGAAACTCCCTCCCAGCTTCACTTTATCACCATCTAGCAGCCTCTTTTAAATGCTCTGTGTAGGAGATGCAGCAAGGTTATTTTTTTTTTTTTTTACTTACATGGGGTGTTAATCCCCCATTAGGTGGGTTCTTATTCCCCTTTGCTCTGTTTGACGTGAAACAGGGGGCAATTTTTTCCAGAACCTCGAGTCTAGCCATTCTTCCTTTTCTCTTTGCTGTATTAGTTGCCTAGTCTAGAGTATCCCAGTGCACAGTTCCTGTGTGTCTGCCAACCACAATCTGAAGTCTGTGGTTTTCTGGCCATTCCTTGCACTCTAGCCATTTAACTTTGAGTGCCAGAGGAGTACGCAACTTGTGTACCCCTTTGTCACTCAAAGAGTTAAATCTACACTTTACTAATGTTGTATTCATTTCCCCTTGTGCTTCTGACTATTACAGATGTGTTTTTATGTTTAGGACATACATTTTTGGGGTGCTAGTGGCCACTGTGTTGGTAGAGGAGCTCCGGCACATTGTTGGCTCTCTCCCGTGGTACCAGGTGGGCTCTGGACCTCGGGAGTGATATGAAGCGGCAGAGTTTTTTTCTCCTTAGGTGGGGTATTCCCAGGAAGAGATCCCTCTCCACTATTGCAGCATTTGGGCACTTGTGGCTGGAGAACCACCAAGTCATGGTTATGCAGAAGGGAATAGTTTTTCTAAATGTCGCACAAGGCTTGGCTTTTCCTGGGCTTCAGGGAAAGGAGGGCATGGAGCCACTGATCCTTGTCTTCCTTTCCAGTATGTGGCTTACCCAGGAGATTCCTGGCATAGCAGGCTCTCAATCTGGGTGGCAGATTTTCCCTCCTGGCATCTTCTCTTGCCTCCCCAACAGAAAATTAGTAGCTTATTATATTTTTTCTCTCTCACTTTGGGGATCTTGTTGCTATGACTGATTATAAAGGAGACACGGTATAGACTAAGGGCCGTATGTTCAAAGGGATAACGACAAAAAATGTCGTATGAAAGACAAAAATAAGTAATTGTATGCACGAACAACATATTTTCTATAGAGTATACGACAAAAAAATAGTAATGTCCATTGTGTACGATACAACTCCAGAACTGTCGGGCAAAGGGGCAGGGCAAGGGTGTGGCTAAACTATTCTCTAGTGTCGTACAGAGGAAAAGAAAATTTGTCATATACAACGACAAAAAAAAGTCTTGCAAAAGACAACATTTGTATGTTAAAGGGATAGTAATACTTTATTATTACTATCTTCCATATTGTACATATTTGTAAAATAGTGTAATAGCCCCCAGGTTCATCTCTCAAACCTTTATGGTTTGAGAGATAACTGAAGGCAAAGTGTCCCCTTCCCTCCCCCTTCCTTGAAGTCAGCGTTGTACTGACTGCAGGGGAAGTCTGTCGTACGGCAGGCTTGCGGCTCTGCAGCTGAACCAAGATCACGTTTGTGAAAAAGTATTTTCACTGAAACGATCTTCTATATGAGCTTGGTTTGCAAGCACATGTAGAAAACCGTTTCAGTGAAATAATTATTTGTCACTAACGTGACCGCGGCTCTGCTGAAGAGCCACATGATGAAAGTCAGACCGGATATCCCTGCAGTCAGCACAACGCTGACTTCAGGGAAGGGGGAGGGAGGGGGGAACTTTGCCTTCGGTTATCTCTCAAACCATAAAGGTTTGAGAGATGAACCTGAGGGCTATTACATTATTTTACAAATATGTACAATATGAGGGACAGTAATAATAAAGTATTACTATCCCTTTAAGAAAAACGTGGAGAGAATGTGAAGTTCTGAATGTGAGAATTGTTGTCTTAAAGGGATAGTAATGTTTTATAATAAAAGCAGCTCTAATTAATCATCATAGTATGTAGTACTTTGGAGAGTGTTATTTCAATTCTGTCAAAGTTGTAGTTCAAGAGTAATTCAATAACAAAGTATACCCCTCCCCCCCTTTTACTGATGTAACACTTTTCACCCAGAACAGAAGGGAGGTGCCCAGGTAGACTGCAGAGAGGGACAATCTTCAATTAAGATAAGGGAAAACCTGAAAAGCTTGTCAAGGGGGGCAGGGCTTTCATTGTTCTCATATAAAGAAGATTGTCCCCTGCTGTTATCTGTCTGGTCTATGGACTGCATTCCACATCTGAGAAGAGATGGCTTACACTAGGTAAAAGGGGTGGGAGGGGAAACTTTGCTTGTGAATATCTATTAAACCATAAAGGTTTGAGAGATAATACTTATATCTTTCTTCATATTTTTTTAATGCCTACAAAATAAAATAAAGTTGAAACGAAGTATTACTATCCCTTTAAGACATTTTTGTCGTTACATACGACAATTTGAGTCAGGACAAACAACATATTTCTGATCTCAACCTACACTCTCTCTGAAAATATTAATGAGCCCAACAACACTGTACTTTGAAAGGTCGTTACAAACTACAAAAGCTGTTTCGCTACTGTTTTGAATATAGGGCCCTAAGACCAGCACGTCTACAGGGATGTTTGCAGTGGAACTTTGTTTCTCTTCTCAGCTAGTCTCCACAGGGTTCACATAGTATGCCTCTTGCTCTGTGGCTCTTCACATTCAAACCCTTTTTCTTTTGGACAGGAGCATGCCCTTATTTCCACTATATTCCTGCATATTTCAAGGGGGGTTGAGTCTTGGAATCATTTTACATGTAACACACTAATAATACAGGGGCTTCATACAATTGTGTCATCAAATGAGGGGTGGAGCTCAGTACCAAAAGTTAGAGCATCCTTGTTTGTAGACCTCTCCAACGTATTGCCTTACAGTGCATTAGAGATGTATCTAGCATCCAAGGGGTTGATATGGTGTGTAATAGATGCATGACAGGATGGGTATCTTTATTACACAATCATAACAAGAAATATGGCTTTCTTTATAAATCATGACAATGTACTTTTTTGTTGATTGCAAAATAAATACATTTCCTATTGTAACGAAAAACTAGTTTCCATTGTTTTTTAACCCCTTCACATCAAGTGATTTGGCATTATGTCACAATTTACTGAGGTTTAATCCACCTATGAATAGCATGGAATGTCAAGGGTTAAAATCTGGAATATGCACTCACCCTTTTATCACTATATACTACAGCGATTAAGTACAGCAATACTGATCTGTACTTTTTTTTTATATATATATTACCCTCAGGGGTTAAAATATAGGCAAAAGTCTTTTGTGTGCCAGAGGGGTGTGCAACATCTTATGAAGCAAGACATTGCGTACCTCTATGGCACTCAAAGGGTTAACAGTGTAACCCCCCCCCCTTTATTTCTATATTAGTCATACTATAGGATGGGTTTTATATAAATGTATGTATATGGTATCAATACTACTAAATGAGAGAAGGAAATTATAGTTGAGCAAAGAAATTGTAAAAAATGCCAAAATTACACTTGTTCTGTGGTGCAAAATAGCTGCAGTCCTTCAGGGGTTAAACTGTGATGGCTCCCTAATGGGCCAAGGTCCGGGTAATGTTAAGAGGCCGCTACCTCACTGCTCCACGCCATGCAGTCTTGCATCACCTCACTCACGTGATGCAATCATGTGCAGTAGAGACTGCTGAACTCGGGCAGTTTCTACCGTGCATGACGGCTTCTGACAAACATCCTAGCGAATTATTATATAGGATACCAGTGCATATTTTGTTCAGGCACAGTGAGTCTCTGTCCTGTAGCTTTTATCTGAATAATTCAAAAGCCAGCTTTATAAATAAAAAATAGTGATACAATATATAGGTGCTTTTTAACCAAAGTTGTTTTAGGTGAAAAGGTCCCCTTAATATTCTTTCATACCATAAATGAGTTTTCCATAACCTGATTTAAGAGCATTCCCTCTTATTCTAAGTCTCTTCCTGATAATTTACTGAAATTCTTCTATGGAATTCTATACTTCAGAACTCTGACTCTCATCCATATCTGGGAAAGAGTAAAAAAAAAAAAAAATATTTGAGTCTACTATTTAATGATCGCAAACATTGTAGGAATCACAGTGTAATTCAACCAGGAGTCTGGTACAGTGAACGTTATACCTTTTTTGTTTACTTCACAGACATGATATGGAATGAGAACTGAATTATTGACTCATAATCAGTTCAGGATGAGCCTGAACTGATGACGAATCAATAAATACTTATTTTTTTGGATCACTGCAAACAAAGCGTTGTCTCTCTCTATAACCTGATATACCCCAGGCTGAATATACTTGTATTATTATTTATGCGAGGTGCACCTTATTATTATACTGTATTGTTATTCTTAGTGTGTGCCATTATCTTATATATAAAATCATCAGCATCAGCTGTTGACAGTCCACTGCAGGTTGAAGGCCTCCTCAGCAAGCCTCCAACAACTTCAGTCCTGTGCATTTTGTTGTCACTGTGTACCTACAAATTTGGTAAATATCATCTGCCCACCTTGTCTTTGGTCTTCCTCATGGGCTTTTAGTATCAAGTGGAATCTATTCCAAAATTAGTTTGGCCCTTCCATTGTAAGGTTTTCTTTCTATTTAGCCTGCCCATTTCCATTTCAGGTGTTTTAAAGGGGATGTTTCACCTCATAATTTTTTTACCATAGGTTTTGTTAATAAAGTAGTATTAGGAAAGCTGTTTTTTTTTCCTAAATTTAAGTACTTTTAAAGATATTGTATCTTCAATCTCTTGTTCACTTCCTAATTCTCCTCCCACCTCCCTCCCAGCTTCCCCAGGGAGCATGTTCACTCTTCTCTTCGGTGTGGTGTGAATGGCTTCTATTGTTATATCAAGCTCCGGTTAGCATTATACTTGGTTTGCAACCTCAGTATAATGCTAACCGGAGCTTGATGTAACTGTAGAAGCCATTCACACCATACCAAAGGGAGGTGTGAACACGCTCCCTAAGGCAGCTGGGAAGGAGGTGGGAGGAGAAGAGCTGTGCCAAAGATTCACTTGAGGCAGAAAACTTGTCTTAAAGACATTTTACATTTGTCTTAAAGACATTTTACAAATGCTTGTCATACCCGTCTTATTTGTTGCTCAATTTCCATCATGGTGTTTCCATCTGACATTTTCTGTCCAATCTATAATAGTCCATTTCTTCTAGTTCTTGTCCATCTAGTGTAATTTTCCTTGGTATGATAAATTTGTTAAACATGACTTGCGGTTTGTTGATATTCATCTTCGGACCAACATTTTTGCTTTCCTGTTGTAGCTACTCAATGTGTTCTTGCAGTTTTTCAGGACTACTGGCAAAGAGTATATTGTCTGCAAAATGTAAGTGATGTAGGTAGTCTTCATTGATCTCAAATTTTGTGTCAATATAGTTTACAGAACATTTCATTTGTACAAGCAGAAAATAGTTTTGGGGATATTTGTTTCCTTGATGGATGTTTTCTTCTATGTTTATCTAGACTTTATCATTGTTGACTTCTATTGATGCAGTTGGATTTTCATTTATTTATTGGACCGTAATGATGTAAGTCTGACTATTCCTTGGTTAATCAGGGCATCGTTTTTTTTATATAATAGTGATGTCGTTGCAACAGTAACTTATGAAAACATGCATAAGTTGTGACATTGTATCTTATGGAAAATCTGACATAAGCAACATACCCTGCGATTGTCCCGATGCTGGTTACTACAGCGTTCTACTGACTGTGTTTAATAATGCAGCTTCAAATTTGTAGTATGAAGTCCAATGGAATTGCACAGCTATTGCAGGAAGCTGCATTTTCCCTGCAGTTTTGCCATTACTGTTTATATCGAGAAAGGTCCAGAGCCACACATAGTACCTTGACATAGTAAGGTTGACATAACAATCACAACATTGCTGCTTTCGTCCCCCAGTATGAAAAGTGACCAAGTGATGTAAACAGTCTCTCCCATTTTCATATGCAGGAAACTAGTAGAGTAAAAATAATACCTTTTATTGGCTGAGTGGCTGATGCAAGCTTTCAACTTAACTTTATTGGCTGAGTGGCTCTAAGATGGATTTTTACTTTACTAGCCTCCTACATTTTCTACGGTACCATGCTTTACCCATTTTCATTCTGGGATAGATTTTGTTGCAGACCATAAAACATGACCCTTCTGAAAGGCTTTTTCACATGGGAGACAATACTTTTGCAGAACTCTGTTACCAGTGTTTTTTCTGCATCCTGTTGCCAGCGTGGATGGAAGAGGATTGTGTCTGACAGCTTGCCCATGTGAGAGTCAGTCATTATTATTGGCTGGTGCCATGTAGGTCAGCCATTCATTGGAAATTGCAATGAGCACCTCCGCCTCCAACAATGCTTGTGTTAAAGATGTGCCATGGCTCCATAGGCTGCTTTACCTATCTTCTTTACTATATCTTTACTACATTCCTGTGCCAATTCATTAAAGATATACAATATATATGTCATTAGCACATTAATATGAGGCAATAGAAACCCAAAGGAAAGGCACAATATCCTGACACTGTATCATTTACAGAAGGCAAAATCACTAATGCAGCATATCTTTGTGTCTTTGTCACCGGTATAAAAGAACTCTTTCACATGAGCAACTTTTGTAATAGAACTATTTTTTGTGCTAATTTTTTTTTTTTGCACTTTTAGTGGCACAGTTTAGCAAGATTTTACCAGCATTCCATTCATTGTAGTTGTGCTATCTTTTGGAGGAAAGTTACAGTAAGCTGTGTTCCTCTACAACAATCATATCATGATGCCCGTGTAAGGTGGGCCTAAGGAGTAATTTAGAGACCTTGGTGAAAATATTGTTACTTGCAATCTAATCCAAATTGATTAAATAACTTTTATTTTCTGCTGCCAATTATCTGCAAATTATCTGCTGTGCAATCTATGTAATTGCGCGTATGTGAGCATGTATATTCATGGTATTCCACTTTCAGTTTAGAATATGCCTGATGAAGAGACCTGAGTAGTCTTAAAAGCTTGCACTCTAGAACTACTCAGCCAATAAAGGTATCACGTTCCCTCTACTAGTCTCCTATACCATTAACCTTGGAACCATCCTTTACCTATAATTTGATTCAAAGTTTTTTTTTTCTATTTTTGCCAACTGTTTAATAATTGTTGATGATCTGTAAACTTTTTGTAAAATAAAAATGAGTGACTGCAGCTAGCTCCAAATTGATAAATGTGCCCATGTATATAATGGGGTCTTTTAAGGGTTTAGTAAGGCTTCATTGAATGGTAAGCTTTGATGTGTCCTTATACTGTATACTATTGCTACCAGATAGTGGTAATGCTTAAATCACTATATTTTCTGTTAAATCATATTCTATATTGTCCCCTTCCCACTCCTTTTCAGTCTGGTAAGCCACCTCCCTTTAGACCTGAAATTTTGTCATTGCTTAAAGGGAAACTACCACCCCAACATAATTGAGTGTGTACTAATGCATTAAGCCTTGTGTGTAATCGCTGTCTACTTTTTTTTTCCCAAAACCGCTTTGAAATTAAATAAAACTGTAAAGACTTTTGTACCTCTTTGGTGTCTATCCCAGTTGAAGCCTTTGTGCGCATGTCGCAATGGAGCCGGCTGGCTCTGTTGTAACTGCCACAGCTTGCCCAAAACTTTGTACGTCATTCATCTGCATACCCCATTTGCATGTGCGCCACGCGAGCGTGCATGCAGAAAGAAAAAAAATAAGACGGCTGTGGGCAGGCACAACATTGATGACGGACAGGCCCTTGGAGAACTCGCACATGCGCAGTTGACGGAAAAAGCTAAGATGGCCACGGTGTTAGCGATCTGTATGCCCGGTAACCATTAATGATTACTAAAAATATAAACCACTCTGGAACATTTCACATACATATTAGGAGTGACAATAGGGGTATCTTACAACACATCATTTATTACTTTTGCATGGTAGTTCCACTTTAATTTATTACACCAGGCATGGGAAAATGATGTTTCCAGCACATTGTATGATTCATTCTTCTTGTAGAGAAGTAAGAAGTGGACAAATGACACAGATCAAGTGAGTCACTTTTGGTTGGACAATGCACTGACTATTAATATATGATCCCATATACCCTCCCCTCCACCCACACCATACATATCTTTGAATTTTTTCATTTACAGTACTTCTCCTTGTAAAATTAGAACTGGGTGGTCTCCGGGTCCTTACTAACTTTGACTTTAGGCGACCTTTTTACTCACATTTCTAGACTGTAAGAAATCATAGGCAGGAAAGTCATTATGGTCTTGTAAAACTCTTGTTTACAGACTTTAATGCATGTCCGTTATCTGTTTAACCCTTTCACTGCCAAAGGAGTACACAACGCATTGCTTTGCAATGCTTTGGGTACCACTGGAACTGAAAGGGTTAATAATTTTAACCACAGTGTCAAGATACTCCAAATGAAAAATGGGGCATGGCACCAATTGTACACTTTGCAAATGCCTCAAATCAGGCAGATATGAGTGCTCAACTATAAGCCAGGTTTTAGTTTGAATATGAAACACAAGTAGCAATATTTTTCCAGCTTCTGCTATGAACTGGGTATACCCAGCTGTGCACACTGCTCCCTTATTTGAGATAGATGCAAAGACAAAATGCATGCCCCAAAACTGCAGCTTTCACATGTGCAGCCCCCCCACCCCATCCTCCACTCAAGTCAAAATTACTGCCCTGCAGTGATTGGCTGCTGTGTGGGGGAACTTCAACCCGCTGCTGCCCTGGGAATGGATGAACAGCTAGCCAGAAACCGATATAGATAGATAACAGGAGCCTGATGATGGAGTAGGATTCCACTTTGCAGAGTGCACAGGTTCTGTGAGTATGATCCTGTCTATCAGGCTAGCAGCCACATTAAAACGTTCTGTGGAAAATGTGCTACATCTGCACTCTGCTCTTCCTTTCACCTCCTTTCCCCTTCACCTTCTCCGAAGGTGGCGTCTTTCAAGACTCATTTTAGTAAATCTTTGTTATGGGTCAGCTGTACCTTTAAGAAAGGGATGCTTGCAACAACCATATTGAATGGGGCACTGATAGTAAGGTTACATAGAAACAAAGTAACATAGTTGATGAGGCTGAAAAAAGACATGTGTCCAGCCAATGTCAAATCAACCCTGTTGATCCAGAAGAAGCTAAAAAAAAAAAGCCACATTGACGCTATTTTCAGTTAAGCCCCAAGTGGGTAAAAAAATTCCTTCCTGACTTCAAATCACAGTCTGATAGTTTCCTGGATCAAAAACCTGTCTTCTTTGGTTATTAAATTATATTCTTCTGTGCTAGATAGGTATCCATTACTTTTTTGAAACCAGTTACAGCAAGCACAGCATCTCGAGGCAAAGAATTCCATAGCTTTACCGCCCTTGTGTAAAAAAAAAAAAATACATGCCTTTGTTTTAGTCGAAACTGCCTTTTCTCTAGTCTCAATTGATGACCTCTCCTTAGCTCAGTTTTGAGTAAATAATTAATTGTAGAGTTATTTGTAGTGACCTCAAATATATTTGTAAATGGTAATCATATCACCCCTTAGATGTTTCTTGTCTAATGTAAACAATCCCAGTTTGGCTAGTCTCTCTTTATAATTCAGATCCTGTCATCTGCCACTTTTCTGCCCATTCACTCAGTTTATCTAAATCCTTCTGCAGAGAAAAAACATCCAGTTGTGTATGTATTTCCTTGCACAGCTTGGTGTCATCAGCAAAGCTTTAGACACAATTTTCAATTCCCACTTCTAGATCATTAATAAACAAATTAAAAAGCATTGGGCCCAGGACTGAACCTGTGTGACACCCCAGTTACAACTTTAGACCAGGTTGAAAAGGTCCCATTTACAACAACTCTCTGCCTTTATTTAACCAGTTTTCAATCCATGTACAGATATCACCTCCCAAACAGAAGCCTTTTAATTTATGCAATAACCTGTTGTGAGGCACTGTATCAAAGGCTTTTGCAAAATCCAAGTATACTACATCAGCAGCAATTCTCTTGTCCAAATTACTACTTACCCCTTTGCAAAATGCAAGTAAATTAGCCTGGCATGATCTATTCTTCATAAAACCATGCTGGCTCCTACTAATAGGATTTCTGCTGCACCAGATGTATTCCGGTGGGCATAATGGGGCTTATTCTTCAACCGTTTCTTACTATAGTTAGGGGATGCCCTTGGGGACACCCCCCCTGGCACCAGAGAAACAAATTAATACAACAGCTGGAGAGTCACAACACCATTTTACTTTTTGGAGGGAATCTAAAATACATTTCCCATAGGCCAGGTTTTTTTCTCAGGCCTCAGGTAGTGGTAAGGCGAGGTTCTATGCATGCCCTCTTCCTCTTTTTCTGCAGTGTGCTACACATGAGGCAGAATTCTCCTTCCTTTCATTCATTTCAGACAGATAAGTGGTTTTCTGTCCTGTATCCTTTATTTATTTCTTCTGGTTATTTCTGAGCACAAAGGAGATACAGACAAATCGAAAACCACCAGGCCTTCTGCAGTCTCCCCGGTTAACTCTGCTCCTCTTGTCAGTTTAGTCTTCTTAATGATTCTTCTGTTACTTTATTTCTTTCTTGTTCTGAGGCCCCTACCTCTTCTACCTAACAGTAGCCTGTGTGGGTTAAAGCCTTGATCTGTTCTACGAGTAATATGCTTTCTTCTAAGACCCCATCTCCTTTGCCGAGGGTTTTGTCCTGGGCTGTTCTGGTAATCCTAAAGGTCTCTGAGTACTTTGATTCTAGTTCTTTATTCCCATATAAATTTAAGAGGCACAAACAGGAGGGCTCAATTTTCTCTCCTCACCATTCCTTTGACAAGGTGGAGGAATGGAAGATGCCTGATAAGACTTTTCATTCCTAGTTATATTTCTCTTATATCCTTAGAACAAATATGCCTTAGCACAGTGAGCTAATAACCCTCCATCAGGAGACCATCCATTGTCTTTCCTAAGCCTACAGCTTAGCCACTTGTGAATGTGCCGATGCTTAAAGACCTGGCAGATAAGCTCTTGGATTCTCTTTTCAAGGTGAACTTTGCAGCTTCTTGTGCTGCTTTACATCCTACCTTTCATAGTTGTGTAGGTGACTAGGGCCATTGCTGTTTGAGGGGATCAACTATGCAGATGCCACAAAAGAGGAGGATGATCTGGCCATTTCTAACATCCTTAAGTCTAGTGTGTATCTTACTAAAGAGGCCTTTGATGCTTTTAGCCTTACTGGGAAGGCCTCTGCGCTTTCTGTAGCTGCACGTTGTACTCTGTGGCTGAAAATCTGGTCAGCTAACCAGTCTTTCAAGAAGTTACTTGTGTCCCTTCAATTTCTGGGTCAGCAGCTCTTTGACCCAGAATGGATGAAGGTCATTAGCCATGTTACGGGGAGTAAGAGTGCATATTGCCTCCAGTTTACCACCAAGTGTTAATTTTTCTTCAAAAAACTTGTATTTTTTGTTACTTGGTGCAGGTATGAGCCCAGGATGTTTACTCATACAGCAGCCCAGATGTGCCCAAGCCTGAAACCCAACAGACCTGGACAGGCAAGAAGCCTGCTCAGGAACAATCAACCCACAAGTCTGTCTCTGCATGACTTACATGGGTCTGGTATATTTCAAGCAATCGGAGGTCATCTGTGTTTTTCACAATATGTGATCTCTCTCCATGGTGGACCAGTGGGTTTTGAGGGTGATCATAGAAGAGTTTTGCATAGACTTCAAGTCCCTTCGTCCTTTTCACTTCATTATGTCCAGGGATCTTCACTATCTAGTGTGGGGTCATCTGTTTTTAAATGCAGTCTCTTCCCTGGTGGCAGGTGCCTGTTCCTCCTCAGGAAAGAGTAATGGGATTCTATTCCAACATTTTCATAGTTCCCAGAGAAAATTGAGGATTTCATCCTATTCTGAACTTGAAGCATCTCAACTGTTTTGTTCATACAGCACCGTGCAAGATTAATTCTTTGCTCTCTGACATCATCACTCCATAAACATAAAGGACGTCTTTAAAAAAACATAATTTTCAATTTACAACCCTTCATTTTTGGCTTCTGCGTAGCAGGTTTTTACAAATGTCTTGGTGGCTCACATTTGCTGTCTAGAGATTTATCTTACTCCCTATCTAAATGACCTTTTGTTAAAGGCACCTTTTGTGGAGGATTTACATCTTCAGATTCAAATGTGTGTGTCCATTTTGGAACAACACAGTTGTTTACTCTATTTTAAGAAATCCTCTTGGTTCTGTCCCAGATCCTTTTCTTTCTTGAGATGAGATTTGACACTCTTCAGGGAATGGTCTTTCAATTGTGGTTTTGGCAGGTATCTCCAGCCTTAGTTCACCTGTCCGCAGTGGTGCAGGAGATTTCTCTTACCCCCTATCTAGATGACCTTTTGTTAAAGGCACCTTTTGTGGAGGCTTTGCATCTTCATATTCAAACGTGTATCCATTTTGGAACAGCACAGTTGGGTACTCAATTTGAAGAACTCCTTTTGGTCTTGTCTCAGTTCCTTCTCTTTCTTGGCATGAAATTTAACACTCTTCAGGGACTGGTCTTTCTGTCGAAGGACAAGATTCAATCGTGGTCTCTGCTGGTGTGTCAAACCTTGGAGGCAGTCCCATTTGCCTAGTTTCACACTCTGTAACTGATCACGCAGTTTTGGGAACTCTTGTAGTATTTCCCTACATTTTTTTAACTTTGACAGGAAATTGTCATTCCTTCTCTTTGTCCAACTCTGTCTAACAGACAGGAGCAGGAGCATCATCTTTTGGATGTGGTTAGGTGCTTGAAGTACTATGTTAAATTTGCACACCCTTTCCAGAAATCATACTCCCTTTTTGTCATTCTTTTGGGTCCATGTGCATCTAATGTGAAATTGGCTCAGGAGAAAGCCTGTGCATTTTATGGTTAAACCTTATTCCACCAGATCGGTGGGTGCCTCCTGGGCCTACAAGAACCAGGCCTCTGCAAAGTGGCTGTGTAAGGCAGCGACATGGTTGTCCCTTTACACTTTTGTTAAACAGGCTTTGGCTGAATCCACTCTTTGTCAGAAGGTTCTACAGGCCATTGTGCCCATGTAGGTTTTATTCTTATGTTTTGCCAGTGACCTGTGACATGGTTTGCTGTGTAGCTGTCCATTGACACCTGAGGTTCAATTTATTTGTGTCACAGCTTACCTTGGTTTCAGCGGCCGTTCATGCCGCATGGATGATTCAGGAAGATGGCGGTTGGACGCATCAGAGCAAGATGCATCATCTGCAGGCACGAGGCTTCAGAGTGTAGCAGGCCTCTGTTTTATGCCATGCTTCCTGTAGTCTTCTCCTACCTACTCCCTGTGGAGGGGTTTAAAGGCCAGTCTGAGTCCTGACTCAGTTGCCCTTGCATTGTTGTACAGAGCAATTCTGTGTCCTTGGGCTCTGTGTATGACCTGGCTTGTCTGACCATTCAATCTGGTGCTGACCTGTGGCTCTGACTATTCTCCTTCCATATCCTTATAGTGGACACCCAATCTGGTGCAGACCTTTGGCTCTGGCTGACTACCTGAACTGTGTATGACCTGGGTTGTCTGACTACCCTCTCTGGTGCTGACCTGTGGCTCTGTCTGACTATTCTCTTGCTTGTCCCCTGTAACTAACAGACACCCAATCTGGTTCGGACCTGGGGCTCTAGTAGACTAGCTATTTACTGACTGCAGGCGTGGGTCTAGCTTCTGCTTTTTCCATACTGACTGCAGGCGAGAGTCAGGTATCCTCTGCTACACTGCTGACTGCAGGCGTGAGTCAGGTACATCCTCACTACATCGGATCAAGATTCTGTGTTCCTGTTCCTGGTTCCAGCAGACACTACCAGTGGCTGAGGCCTAGTCTCCGGCAGTGTGACCAATCTGGGCAGCCTACTATTTCTGATAGCAGTGCTTGCTGGCTTAGGACCCTATGCTTGTTCATGCTATATTACTATTGTGTACTACCTTACTTATATTTTAATAAACTGCATTTTACTATACCATACTGACTCCTGAATATCTCTGGGGAACCGTGACAATTTGTTTGTCTCTGCTGCAACTATTTTTTGTTTGTTTTGAACATCAGAATAGTTGTTCAATTCCAACATAATTAGAGAACAATAAGGTAAGATTGTTATCACATAATTTCCTCAGTGTATTAGTCAAGCCAATGGAACTTGCAACAGTTAAAGAAGCCAGGTGATTGTTTTACTTTACCATATGTTTCCTTCAGAGTGAAAAATAAATGTATATTATTTGTTATGAAGGATCTGTTAGTTTATGTGGTGGGTCGATATAACCACACACACTGTGCTATGTATGAATCTAGACAGCACAGGCACAGTGGGGGACATTTCTAATAATACAGCAAGTGATGTTCTGCCTCAGACATAACTAATTGGCATACTGGAAAGATAATTAGCATTAAGTGTCACACTGTGCCATCAAAATACACAGGTTAATATCTCAAATATAATTTTACAGAGTAATTGCTAGAACAAATTATAAACTTGTATTCATCATCTAAATAAAATTAAACTTGTCTGAAAATGACAGGTCCACTTAAATTTTCTGGTTACAAAACTGTGTTTGAAACATTTGCATGAAGTGCCATCTACACACAGAGTTACCTGTTTGACCTTGTCTTGTGTAGTTTGACGTGTATGAATGTCAATGCTATAGTGCCTACTCTGTTATAATTTATTTAGACAATCCCTGTTTTTACTGATTATCTTGATTATAACAGAGATTCTTCTCATTCGGTGTGTAGCGTTTATTGATTTTGCTACCTGAAAGCATATGCACTGAAAACACTCAGTTGTTTTACAGTTTAGGTAGTAGACAAGCAAATCTATTATATATCCCCTCAATATGGATATCTACCACAAGCTGGTAGACTAGTAGACTAGATGGAGTTTGTAAAGTGCACAGTGCTACATTCATAACACATGTAGTATGTGCTTGCCAAGTTCCTGCAAACAGTGCACACCTACTGAAAGTATCGTCACTGCAGTTAGTTCCACAACAAAACAGTGTTTTATTATGAAAGAGTAATTTTCCTCTGTTTGTTTTTCTATTTCTGCTTAAGTTTAGACCAGCACCAAGATGTGGAGGGTGCCCTTTATTTTAGAATCCAGTCAAAGCTGTTTTTAAGGGCATTACCCTTTTACTTGTGCACGTTCTTCTGGTCCTCATCGGGCTAAAGGATAGGGTTAACCAACTTCATTAGGTGTAACAGTTTGATCACAAGTTGTAACTTTTTACAGTCCACTCTGTGCAATAAAGAACATTGCACAGGACCCCCCCCATAACAAAATTACATATTAAACACATCTGTCATAAATATTTCTGAGTTAACACCTTAAGGATCAGAAGTGTGAGCAACCCCTTTGATCCTCACGGGGGTAACCCTTTTTTTGTGGAGCCTCTGCTGGTTGGATGCAACATTTTTGTTATCCATCTGTTTAGACATGATTCGCGTTGAAAAACTATATATTATTTTGTGGGGGTTTTTTCAAGAACAAATTCAGTCTTTTCATGACATCTCAAGAGAGCTAAATTTTGTATCGTGCAACAAGCTATAATGTCATAAATAGAAAAAAAATTTAAAAATGACTTATTTTTCCAACATCATGAACTATATATTTAAAACATTTATGTTGATTGTGAACATTTTAAATATTTTTAAAAGTCCTGTATCCTCCAAGTACAAAAATACTTAACATGCATAGTTTTACCTACATGCATGGCCTTCACCTCCCATAAAATGGTAATTTCAACTTCATGAAATAAAAATGACAGTGGTTACAGTAAAACTACTCTAATATATCTAAATAAGTAAACTGCTCAAAAAAATAAAGGGAACACTTAAACAACACAATGTAACTCAAAGTCAATAACACTTCTGTGAAATCACACTGTCGACTCAGGAAGCAACACTGACTGACAATCAATTCCACATGCTGTTGTGCAAATGGAACAGACAACAGGTGGAAATTATAGGCAATTAGCAAGACACCCCCAATAAAGGAGTGATTCTGCAGGTGGTGACCACAGACCACTTCTCAGTTCCTATGCTTCCTGGCTGATGTTTTGGTCACTTTTGAATGCTGGCGGTGCTTTTACTCTAGTGGTAGCATGAGACGGAGTCTACAACCCACACAAGTGGCTCAGGTAGTGCAGCTCATCCAGGATGGCACATCAATGCGAGCTGTGGCAAGAAGGTTTGCTGTGTCTGTCAGCGTAGTGTCCAGAGCATGGAGGCGCTACCAGGATACAGGCCAGTACATCAGGAGACGTGGAGGAGGCCGTAAGAGGGCAACAACCCAGCAGCAGGACCGCTATCTCCACCTTTGTGCAAGGAAGAGCAGGAGGATCACTGCCAGAGCCCTGCAAAATGACCTCCAGCAGGCCACAAATGTGCATGTGTCCACTCAAACGGTCAGAAACAGACTCCATGAGGGTGGTATGAGGGCCAGACGTCCACAGGTGGGGGTTGTGCTTACAGACCAACACCGTGCAGGACGTTTGGCATTTGCCAGAGAACACCAAGATTGGCAAATATGCCACTGGCGCCCTGTGCTCTTCACAGATGAAAGCAGGTTCACACTGAGCACATGTGACAGACGTGACAGAGTCTGGAGACGCCGTGGAGAACGTTCTGCTGCCTGCAACATCCTCCAGCATGACCGGTTTGGCGGTGGGTCAGTAATGGTGTGGGGTGGCATTTCTTTGGGGGGCCGCACAGCCCTCCAGGTGCTTGCCAGAGGTAGCCTGACTGCCATTAGGTACCGAGATGAGATCCTCAGACCCCTTGTGAGACCATATGCTGGTGCGGTTGGCCCTGGGTTCCTCCTAATGCAAGACAATGCTAGACCTCATGTGGCTGGAGTGTGTCAGCAGTTCCTGCAAGAGGAAGGCATTGATGCTATGGACTGGCCCGCCCGTTCTCCAGACCTGAATCCGATTGAGCACATCTGGGACATCATGTCTCGCTCCATCCACCAACGCCACGTTGCACCACAGACTGTCCAGGAGTTGGCGGATGCTTTAGTCCAGGTCTGGGAGGACATCCCTCAGGAGACCATCCGCAACCTCATCAGGAGCATGCCCAGGCGTTGTAGGGAGGTCGTACGGGCACGTGAAGGCCACACACACTACTGAGCCTCATTTTGACTTGTTTTAAGGACATTACATCAAAGTTGGATCAGCCTGTAGTGTGGTTTTCCATTTTGATTTTGAGTGTGACTCCATATCCAGACCTCCATGGGTTGATAAATTTGATTTCCATTGAGAATTTTTTGTGTGATTTTGTTGTAAGTTCATTCATTCAGATCTAGGATGTGTAATCTTAGTGTTCCCTTTATTTTTTGGAGCAGTGGGATGTGTAATCTTAGTGTTCCCTTTATTTTTTGGAGCAGTGTATATAAAAGAATACATTTCCTGAAAGTAGATATCCCACTGCATCAAATAAGAAGTAACTTGCCTTTGTACCCCTAGCCTGGTATGCATAACTTTGTCCAGAAGCTGGAACCAAAGGGCCAAATTATTATTTTATTATTATTATTATTATTATTATTTTCAGAAACAAACTGTATTGGAGAAGGGGAAAACAGTGCAAAACAGAAATGGTGAAGTATATAAATGGCTAATGTATTGCACAAGGAAACGTATTTCATGTACAAGATAAAATCTTTGCAAAGGCATGTAATCAAAATATTGCAAAGTCTCATGTACCAGATAGAGGATGCATGGAGAAATGCCATATGAAGACTCTAGTGGGGGGAGAGCTATCTGAATATACTTACGACTTACCTGGACCAGGCAGGCAGAGGATATGGGACCTGTTCCTCAGTTACCAACCATTAACATCTTGAACAACAGTTTAAACTTACTTCACCATTTGATATTTTTCCGTTTACTGTTTCATCCACTCATGTATTTATATAAATACAATTTTTAACAATTGTAAGTTATGCCGTGCCCTCCTCTTATGCCTGTGTTTCAGTGTATTTTAATATAGTAAACCAGAGCTGTGATGTCATTCGTCACACACTAAATTTACACATCCTCTGTGAGACCAGGAAATAATTTATCACATTATATTTGACTGATGGGACATCCACCAAAATCACTTCAGCCTCCTTCACAGTGAAGGGTTGAATGAAAAAAGGCCATTCTTAGATTGGAAACAAACTTTACTGACAGATTACAATACTGGTACATTATCTGGCCTCTAAATAAATCCCTTGATGCTGTTAGTGAATGTTGATTTACTTGTAACCTTGTCTATGCACATAAGAATGTGTTCAGTGCTATTGCAGAATACATCCTTTTCATGTGTACCCTATTCACTACTTGGACACTAAAGCAATTGTTTATGAACTTACACTATTATGTTTAAAGGATCAAGTGTGATACAACTGTGCTTTGTTGTTTAAACACTGTTATTGTGCCTCTTTAGATGTTTGCGCTGTTTATGTACATAGCTCATTTGTGGTCTTTTTCATCAATACTGACAAGGTTAATTCAATTAAATTAATATAAACATTGTCATTGCCTGGCACAAGCTTTGCTTACACTCATGAAAATGATTTCAAGTCCTGTGCACATGTGTTGGGGGTGGGGTCAGTATTGTTACAACTGAGTGTCACGGGTGTTCAATGCAGTGTTAGACCCCTCTGGCACTCAAAGTTACATGAACAAACATGGTGTTGAATACAACCAAGTGCAGATGTTTATGAGTAAGGCACAAGAAATAGAAAGGCATTATTGCATTCTCCTGTAGAAGTGGGAGTGTATCCTGTTTTTGCTAGCTGAAGAAATGCTACATTCGGTAAGGAGATTAGTCATAGATAAAGGAGCAAAGCTTTAGCTGCATGGCCAGCATTACACATATTGGCACTTTCATTTCTCAAATTATTTGGCATCAAACTTTTGCCAAAAAAAAGTTTTAATTACCTTTTTAATATTGCTTTTTCATAATGCATTTCTTTTAACCCTTTAATTGCCAAATGGTGATGGGCATCCCTCTGTGGAGAAAGGTTTAATATATGCCAGAACAAGGAGATTTGTATATGCCTTTTATTTATTTATTTTTTTCACAGAGTTTCCGATTTGATTCAACCTGTTTTAAAGTGGATGTATCACCTATGCACAACATCCTCTAAATAGTTAGGTGATACATCCAATAGCATTAAAATGTTATTATTATTTTTTTTTTTAAGCTTCCGTTTGGTTTAAATGTCACTTATAAAAGTCTGGGCTGCAGCCACTTCCGTATAGACTGCAGCCCGACGCTCTGCCTCTGCTCTCCTCCTTCCTCCAATGACAGAGGCTTCTGTCTTGAAGTTGGAGTGGTCTCATTGGCTAGATATCGATCTCTGCCAATGAGACCGCTCCAGTTTACTGACAGATGCCTCTGTCATCGGAGGAGGGAGGGGAGCAGAGGCAGAGCTCTGTAACCGTGCAGAACCACAGAGAACTGCAGTCACCCGGAAGTGGCTGCAGCAGATACTTTTGTAAGTTACATTTAAACCAAACGGAAACTTAAAATAAAATAATAATGTTTTAATGCTATTGGATGTGTCACCTAACTATTTAGAGGCTGTTGTGCATAGGTGACATATCCACTTTAAAGTCTTTGCTATATACATTATGTCATATGAAAAACTGTCACTTTTATTTGGTACTAGTTTAAAAGCCTGTGTACATGGGCTAAAGTGCATCCTTCATGCCCACTTGCGCTGCTTCCTCCCCTGTATAAGATAGCGGGATTCCCGGTCCCAGTCGCAGACACTAATCACCAACTCTTCTTCCTCTCTACCCAGTGCCACAACAACCACTGCTTGGGAAGGGAGCTATCTCTCACTGGGCAGGTGCACTGTCGGGGTGAGACCATTACGTAAATACAGGGACTTTGGAACTGAGGAGTGTCTAGGCCAGTTGTATGTTTTGTCTGATCCCAGAATTCTGTGCGTTCAGGCAGTTGCTACTGCGTATGACTGCATCGGGCAAACATGCATCTGGCCTTTTATATTATAGGATTATCAAAATAATGTGAGGAATGTTAGTCCGACTGCAAAAATCCATCCTTATGTTTTACCCTTTGAGTGCCAGAGGAGTGCTCAATGCATCGCAAAGCAATGTGTTAACCCATTGATTGACAGAAAAATGTCTAAGATGTTTCATTAACCCCTTGAGCACCAGAGGGGTGCTCATTATATTTCATATCCTTCCAGTCCCCAAGAGGTTACATAGATTTTTTTTTTAATGAGACAATACATAGTTGATGCATGCAAATATATACTTGTTCAAACTCATTATTTACCCTTCAATCAACCTCTGCTTAAACCTTTTCTTAACACTTTGAGCGCCAGAGGGGTATGCAACGCATTGCGTTGCGTACCCCTCTGGCACTCAAAGGGTTAAAACAAAAATACATTCTGATTTAAACTGTGGCAATGCGTCTTTCATAGACCAATTGACTCCTCAAACATTAGAGACATCTTTAGCATCTGTTGAGTTTAAGGAGATAGTATTGTCAAAAAATAAATATACCTCCGATTGTTCGTTTAAATTTTTTTTTTTTTTTTTTATAAAGAACAGCATGTTCTGTTAAAGGGATTGTAATGCCTTAATTACATAAAACGTCATATTGTGCAGCAGAAACTAAGAAATCTATTGGTGCTATTCCTGTCTCTCAAACCTTTATGGTTTGAGAGATAGAGCGTTCTAAAGTTCCCCAAGTTCCCCCCTCCCTCCTCTTCTCCTGACATCAGCTGTAAGCTGACAGCAGGAGTTCCGGGTCCAGGGACCAACAGGCGGCTCTGCAGCAGAGCAGCAATGGCATGATTTAAAAATAAATTTGTCATTGGAACGGTCTACAAAGTGTGTTTGGTTTGCAAGCACACTTTTTAGCCTGTTCCAAAGAAGTATTTATTTTTAAAACGCGCTATTGCAGCTCTGCTGAAGATCCTCCTTGTGTCGCCCAACACGGCTCTCCTTCTGTCAGCTTTACAGCTGACATCAGGGAGGGGGAAGCTTTAGAACGCACTGTCTCTCAAACTGTAAAGGTTTGAGAGATAGGAATAGCAACAATAGATTTCTTATTTTATGCTGTACAATATTACTTTTTATGTAATTAAAACATTACTATGTCTTTAATTTTTTACCATCATGTTTGGCTTAGAAATCCAGTTAAAAGTTCCCCCCTCCTGCCTCATTTCAGTAAGTCATGCATACTCCCCTCCAATCTGAAAGCCAGTCACTTGGCCGGACGGATTGCAATGACGGACAATATTGTGTCTATCAGTAAAAGGAAAACCCTGCCCCCCTTGATGAGCGAGGGTGGGTTTTTCCTTATTCTGACACAATATTTTCCACTGTTGCAGTTCATCCCGACTGGCTTTCTGATCTGAGGGAGGTCTGCATGCCATCCTGAAAAGGGGCTGGATTGGGAACTTTTAATTAGATTTTTAAACTGAATATGATGGTAAAGGATCATCATAACATACTATTCATTAGAGAAAATGTGAAATGAAGAATTGGAGGTATATTTACATTTTTGACAATACTATCCCTTTAAGTGTAATGTGTTGGCTACTGCTCTGCCACTCATTGGGTTAATGGGACAAGCCAATCCTGGTCATCAAGAGCTAACAACATGTTTTCAGGATATCCCAACTCGAGAATATGTTGAGTAATTAGTGGCTAGGTCACTTTAATTTGTCCACTTGTTCTCATTCATGGAAATTCTGAAAATGTGCAATGTTGGTAGCCCTTGACGACCAGAGTTAGCTACTCTCGCTCTATAAACTTGTATTTGTATCTAATTGTTACAATCTTATTTGCTACAGTGTGAATTTTTTTTTTTAATACATTTTACTCTCAAATCTTAAAAGGATTATTTACTGGTCAATGTTATAATCTAACCTCTGAAAACAAGAACTTTTTCACTACAATTTACCTCTTTATAGTGGACATTATGAAGTATATTCTGTAGCAGTGGAGGAATCCATACTGTACTTGCAGTAATGTGGATTTGAGGGCAACTTGCCTTTGCCCCTGACCTTTATGGGCCTCATGTTCAAAAGAAAAAGGATTACTTCTGCAGCAAATGAACTGTGCTATGGTGGTGGTGGGGGAGATAAAAATCCATATTGTTGTCAATGGAATTTTTAACCTCCTTGGGCAAATCTCCTTGGTATGCTTGTTCCATAGGGGTGAAACACATTTTGAGCCTATATAGTGGGCTCTAGTGGAGCATATGCACTTTTGTGTCGTGTTACATGCTCATAAAGTGTGAATATATATGGATGCACAGTAGGATTTCATTTCTTACATTGATTCGGGGAAAGCAGCCAGCATAGGGAACAAAGTGGAAATTATATCATCTTTATTGTTATATTATTTTCCTGGTTGTAGTGTGTGTCATCAATCACCAAAAGGAAAGTAACATTTCTTAATAATAGCCCTCCACGTATATTGCTTTGGCCAGGAAATCCTAATTACCCACATACCTTTCATGGCCAGAAAATCCTAATGATCCCTATGAATTTTGCCTTTTTGTCTTTATTCATGAGACAGTTGCTGACCATCAAAGCAGGCAGAGAACATGAGCTGACTTACAAGTTTAACCCTTTGAGTTTCAGAGTGGTGTGCAAAGCACATAGCTGGGAACTCTCTGGATTTGCCATGGAGACTCTAGTTTTTGTTGCTGATTACAAGGACTCTGGGGACATTGGCTGATTCTCCGGGTGGTGGGGAGTTTTTATTAAACTCTGCCCACTTCTGCTCCTTCTGGGCCTATTCCTCCCACTTCTCCTCCTTCCCCACCCAGTTCCTCCCACTTCCTATCCATTTTGTGACACTCCCACCAAGATCCACCCCTACCACAAGTAAGCCCCACCTCCTTTTGAAGGAGGGATGAAAAAACCCCATGTCCCTCTTTCCCTCCTTAATTTTCAAAAATCCTCTGCTCTTGCTCAAAATAATTGTTTAAATAGTGGTGTCAGTAGATTCATTAAAGGGACATACATTTGTACTGCCCCCAGCACGAGCACTGAAGGGGTTAATACCCCCCAACTTAAAGGCCTCTATTTCTTTCTTATTTACTCTGTTCTCTGATTCTCTCTCCCTTACTCTCATTGTAAGGAAGAGAGAGGCAGAGAACAGTCACAAAGGCAATGTGTAAAACACATTGCCTTTGTGAATGAAGAAGCCAGTACATGTGACCGCTGTAGGAGCGATCACATGTACTGGCACAATGGGGAATAAATTAAATGGAGTTCTCCGGTCCCGGTGCGCTCAGTTTCATTCTCCCCAGAATGATAGCAGTGCTCATTGAGCCGCACTGCTATCATTTAACCCTTGTCATGCCAGGATCGTCATGGGTACTCAAGAAAAGTTACCCCATGATGGTCCTGTCACGTCATGGGTCTTTAAGGAGTTAAACAAACAATGTGAGTTTTATTGCTGTGGAGCAATGTGATACACACAACACAGTCTGATCACCTAAAAAGAGGGACACCAGGGTGAGAAAGATGGACAGAGGGATTTGGATCTCAAAGAGGGACTATCCCTCCTAAAGAGGGATACTTGGGAGGCATGTTTATGTTACACTGACATGCAGTGAGCACTGAATGCTCCGTGATCACTTTAGCTTTTGGTAAGGTTAATCTCTTATTTAGCAATAACCAATCATTATTTATCACGTAATAATATGTCGTGTAAATCGACAGCTTGCTCTTTTATAGCAGTCTAGATATTATTAACTCTTCAGATGTTAGTGATGATTCCACCATACTGCAAAGCAATGCAATGCAAATGAGTTAAAAAACTGAACAGGACAATATTAGAGATGAAAACTAAATACAGATAAACATACACAGGAAGATAGATTGAATATATTTTGCTGACAAGGTTATAAAGTAATGTTTTAATGAGATCTGCTGACTGCTATGAGTCAGTAGTACAGTTTATAACAAATGTTTATACAGTAAGCCAAAGCAATGCGAGTAAAACCAGCTTGATGTTTCCAAAGAAGAATATAAAAGTTAAGTCCATTTTGGACTGCATTATATTGTATTGATCATAGAGAGAAATCCATGGTTTTCCAGATGTTATTGGTCTGCAATTCCCATCATTCTCAAATGACCATCTGAAGATGATGGGAGATTTAATACAACAGTTAGGAGGGCCACAAGTTGCTCACTCTAAATATAAATGAATCTGTCTTTTTATCATAAACAGTTATTCATGATAGTGTTTTGAGCTTGGACAGTTTAAAGGGACAGTGACCATTTACTTTGCATTTACATATTCTGCATGTACAAATATGAAGGGACAGTAATGTCCCATAAAAAATGTTTAGAGTTTTATAAATAAAAAAAAAAATAAGCTAAGTGCTACAAATACTATCTCTCAAACCGCTATGGTTTGAGAGATACCCTCCGCTAAAGTTCCTCTTCTCCTGATATCAGCTCTAAAGCTGACAGAAGGAGATCCGTGTCGGCCGACACGAGAAGGCTCTTCAGCAGAGCCGCAATAGTGCGATTTAAAAATACAATCTTCCTTAGAAAGGTCTAAAAAAGTGTGCTTGCAAACCAGGCACCCATTGTAGACCGTTCCAAAGAAGTATTTCTTTTTAAAATCACTCTATTGTGGCTCTGCTAAAGAGCTGCCTGTCGGTCCCCAGACCAGGAACTCCTGCTGTCTGCTTATAGCTGATGTCAAGTGAAGAGGAGGGAGAGTGGAACTTTAATGGAGAATATTTCTCAAACCATAAAGGTTTGAGAGATGGGATTTGTGGCAGTTAGCTTATTTTTGTAATCTCTACAAAACGCTAAACATTTTTTTATGGGACGTTACTGTCCCTTTAAGTCAAACTGCCTATTAATTTTTTCCAAAGTACTATCAATTTGATATATTATGCACTTGAATAATATATTATGTTATAATAAGAGATTATTATTCTTGTAACCTTTTGAGTGCCAGAGGGGTACACAACGTAACGTACCTCTCTGGCACTCAAAGGGTTAATAATGCGTGGCATTGATTATAGTAAAGAAACAAAAGAACAGAATACACATGAGATTTCCCAAATCCCCATTATTTTCAATGGGATACTAAACTTGTGCATCCTAGAGAGGTTACCAGTGCATTGCAAAGCAATGTTTGGGAGATCTCTGTAGCATTCAAAGGGTTAAAAGTCCCATTTACGTCAATGTGGGCATTTCTTTGTCCTCTATGGTGCAGTTGCTTTGCCCCAGAATTCCTCCAGTCATTCATAGTGCATCAGCCACACAATGTGAGACATTGATGATGAAATACTAAGAAGATCTGGGGGAGATGATCAAGAGGTAATAAAGTGCCGATGACTTCTCCAGTGTGATAAACTCTCCAAGTCCTATATCAGGGCTGTTCAAGTTCTGTCCTCAAGGGCCACTAACAGGCCAGTACTTTCCTGATTAAGCACGGGTGAGTTAATCAAAATTAATGAGCCACTGATTAACTCGCCTGTGCTTAATCAGGGAAATCCTTACAGTGTGGCCTGTTGGCAGCCCTTGCCAGCCCTGTCCTATGTTATTCTGCGCTAACATAGCTCTTACTTGATAGATCTCATGCATAGACTCTATAGAATAACACAGGACTTGGAGAGTTTAAAACACTGGAGAAGTGATCTCCTGTGTATCACTGCTTTATTACGACTTAGTGCATAACCCCCCCTGGAGAAATCCTGTGGCAAACCATCTCCTCTCTAGGAAACAAACACAAATGTATGTTTATTTCATTGGTGCTTTCAACCCCTTTGAATGCTACTGTAGTCCTCGGAAGTATTCATGGGATTAAAATCCTTGTTTAAATCAGTGGGAATTTGGAGACTTTCTATTTACCCCCCCTATGGTGTAGTTTGTTCAAGTTATTGTACGTGCATAATCCTCAGTATATACGATGTATTATAAAAACAGGCTTCAGACAGCTGTGGCACTGTTAACACATTGCATGCCTAGGAGGTATCCAAAGCATTGCATTGCAATGTGTTGGATACCTCTCTGGCGCCAAAGGGTTAAACAGTGACTTTTATTAAGCCATATCTATCAAGAAGTGACTCTGATTTAGGCATTTCTTGAGTATCCACTCACTTGATAAAAGGCATACATGAGGTTAAAGGTGGTCCAGGTGGGTGGTTACCTGCTCTGAGATGTGCTATGGCCATTTTGGCCATTTTCATCTCTGGGATGAGGAACAGAACCGATGTTGGCTGGATTATCCTTTGTCACCCAGTATGGGTTTTTTTCCCATTTGATGTTTGTCTTTGTAATGCATGGAAAATTGATTATCTGTAAAGTACCACAAGTTTTCTGCAATTACCATTATTATAAGTAGAAGTCAGAGATGTTCAACTAGACTCATGAGCTTGCAAGGGTATGCAAAAGCTCACTGGGACTGTGTCCTCGCGCCCAAGGTGCAATCTCTTTTAGCTCACAAATACCATACACAGAGAAGAAATATTCTGAAGCACATCATACAGGTCCTGCCAAAATGACAGTCCAGCTACGAAATGCCAGACAATTCTTCTCTGAACATACCCTTGCAAGCTCATGAGCCTAGTTGACTTCTTCTCTGTACTTGCCATTATTATTCCTATACTCTTGCAATTGAGCACTTAAAGCTTTCCAGTACAACGTAGTTGTAGCGTGTATATAGTGTTTTACAATGGTTAACATGCAGCCTGTGAGAGTATGTGTATTTCATGGTGTACTGTTCCTCTGAAACCAGTTTCAACAACATGGTGCTGGGGAAATAATTATAAAATGTTTTTTTTGTTGTTGTTTTTTCCATCTTGTATAGAAGTACATTAAAGTGCTTCTTCACATGGAAGATAGGCACATGCAGAGCTCTGTTCTACATCATACCCATGGCCGGATTTATAATTAGGCAGAGTAGGCATCTGCCTACAGGCGCACCCAACAGAGGGGCGCCTGTCACTGGGATCATCCGAGCATGTGTGTGGTGGTTTTTTTTTAATTATTTTATTATTCGCCTCTCTTACGGCGCCATGAAGACAGGTCTGTGCTTCCTCCTTCGGCACAGACCAGTAGCTGCTGTGCTCTCCCGGCTCTTTAGTAATACAGAGCGCTCTGTCTCCCAGCTCTCTGCATTACTGAAGTTCGCGTGGGAGCTCCAGCAGCTACAGCTCTGTGCCGAAGGAGGAGGCATAGAGCTCTCTTGCCTCTGGACCACCAGGGAAGAAGTAGGAAACGGACACTGGGGCAATGTGAGGGTAATATGGAGATGATGGGGGCAATGTGAAGGCAATATTGAGCTGAAGGGGGGCAATATGGAGCTGATGGAGGGCAATATGGCGCTAATGGAGGGCAATGTGGAGGCAATATGGAGCTGATGGGGGCAATGTGGAGCTGATGGGGGCAATGTGAGGGCAATATGGAGCTAATGGGGGCAATGTGGAGCCGATGGTGGGCAATGTGAGGGCAATATGGAGCTGATGGGGGCAATGTGGAGCTGATGGGGGCAATGTGGAGCTGATGGGGGGCAATGTGAAGGCAATATGGAGCTGATTGTGCCAATGTGGAGCTGATGGTGGCAAGTTGGAGCTAATGGGGGGGCAATGTGGCAATGATGGGGGCAATGTGAGGGCAATATTGAGATGATGGGGGGCAACATGGAGATTAGGAGCATTGTGGAGGTGTCCAGTGCAGATGACCCGGGGGGCGCTTCAGATTTCTGTGCCTACAGGCTCCTGAGATGTAAATCCGGCCCTGATCATACCTAGAAACTCTAGAACTCTCTGGGTCTGCCCCGGAGACTCTGTGTTTTTTGCAGTAAATTGCCGGGTCTCCGGCAGACAGAAGTTGATTCTCCAGTGGGGGTTTCTGAGGAAACTCCTGTCCACTTCTCCTCCTTCCCACTCTGTTCCTCCCACTTCCCGCCCACTTCTCCTCCTTTCCACTACCCATTTCTAACCACTTCCTACCTACTTTCTGACACAAGGCTGCTAAGCTCCTGCACCTTCATGACATGAATCGTGTCATTTATATCCCCCAGTCACAGCACATAAGCCCTCTAGGGCTCAAGAAGACTAAGGGGGGAATGTATAAACTGTAGTCCTAAAGAAAGCGTGTGTAAAATTGTCTCAAAGTGACACAAGTATATGTATAAACATCTAGCGACATTTTCACAATGTGCTAACTCCAGTTAGTTGACTTTTTTGAAAAGTGGAGTAGAAATGGTATCGGCCAAATAAGAATTGTGTCCCATTGTATTTATAAAGAATTTTGCTAATTGCGCCAAAAATAAAGGCAGATTTAGGGATTAACCCTTTGAGTGCCAGAGCAGTCCGCAACGCATGGCACTGGAATGCGTTGCGTACCCCTCTGGCACTCATAGGGTTAAATCATAATGCCATAGCCTGTTCTTAATGGAAGTATATAATACCGCTATATGAGCGAATATATACACGCAGGTGTGAATATTCTCAGACATATTTATAAACGTGACTTTACTTCTATATAAATAAGACTAGGCATTGTGAATATTAGTGACAATTCTTAAGTATAAGAAGGCTTTTTATACATCACCGAAAAGAAAGGAAGGGGGGGACAGCGCAACAGTATCCTCTAAGCGTAGTATGATGATATTATTTTTTGTAATCCCAAATATTATTTCCCCTCTTAAATTCAACTCACGTTTATTAGAGGTTTCCCCTGCCTCTCAGTTTTTTCGCTTCTCTTACATGTAATAATCACTTCGAGCTGGTTGCACCTTCAGATGGGCCTTCACACTCTTTTGAACGTGCTCTTGTTCCAGCAGTGACAGTCCACACTTATACAAGATATGTGCAGGCTAACACTTCTACATATAGTATGTGGAACTCTTTATTGGTTTCAACACAATAGTTTAAAAAATATATTGTGAGTGAGGGATTAACCTTTACACCTTATTTAGGTGCATAGGGTCTAGAAAACCTTTATTGGGATAGCAATATTATATTCATAAACATATACATATAAAAAATGATTATTGATGAAAATATACTAAAATCAAAATACTATACAACAATAAACCAATGCACTACTGGGTGAGAGTGGTTTAGGTGAGCGTAATACTCCACCGTTATTCACATCCCACATTCAGCGTATATATAGACATTAAACAGATTTAAAATATGTTAAAATTGTATAAGAAATAAAAAATAATAGAAACCTGGTATTCCTGTATTGGCTTTTCGCTTTTCATGACAGATTAATTCAATGTCACTTCATCAGGAGCGTCTATCGTACTCATCCTCCAGCTCTGCTTTATATTTTTCCAATGGTGCCACGCTTCCACTCCTCGGAGAATGCTGTCCATCTCTGATGACTCATCGCTGAAGTGACTAATGCCTTCCATGTATTTCACGTGTGAAGCGCACTATCGCTCCTTCCTTCCGTTTACCACCGTGCACTACATACATTACTTCCTTGCGAGACAATCGTAAGATGTTTAACCCACTCGGTTTGTTCCGGTTGGGTCATTCAGATATAGATTATCTCTGCATCGGCAATCTTATGATACATCTTGTGGGAAACAGAAACACAATGAACGACTTATTTGTGCACTTTCTCGTGATGATAGGATACTGTATCAGTCACCTCCAATTTCTCTCCGCCCATGGAGCAAACCCCACAGGATCATACATTGCAGTGTTGGTTGGTGAGGACCTTTTAGTCTAAAAAATTTAAAATTAAAAAAAAAATGGGGGGGACAATACTCAAAAAACTCAAGATACTAAAAAATATGAAAATAAAAAAAAAATATATAAAAAATGTAGAGATACATGGAAAAAAAATATTTGTGTATAAATAAAAATAATAATAAAAAAATAGAAAAAATAATAATAATAGTACTAATCATAGAAATCATGATTAGCATAAAAAGATAATAATATTAGGTTTCTCATAACAGAATCCATAGGGCAAACACAACATCAAAAAATCAACCAGTCGCCCCAAGTAGTAATGGCTTAGGTGGAAATATTTATATATATTCTCTTCAAAAACAAGAAGGTATGTCCATTTCTGCATTTAGACCTCCTTCTCCTAAAGTATCTAGAGTATAAATCCAGAATGCTTCTCTGGAACATAGTTTCTGAAATCTTCCACCTACCCCTGCTGGTATATGCTCTAATCCTATCACCTTTAAATTGTTGTATCCACCTTGCTTGCAATTATTCATGTCTTGGTACTACATGATTTTACGTTTGATACATTAACATGGTATCATGTATCCATAATTTTAGTGGCTGGGTAGTTCTGCCTACATATTGTAGGCCACAGCCACATAGTAACATCTATACCACATATTTGGTGTTACAGTTGATATGTTGTTTTATAGGATATATGGTCTTTTTTGTTCTGTCTGTAAAGGAAGTGGTGCCATGAACCATATGATTACAATTTATGCATCTCCGCTGTTGACATTTGAATGTTCCTTTGGGCAGGTTACTATTTGTTAGTTGGCAATAGTTTCTTCGGGCAGCTTGGAGCTATGTATGCTCTAATATTTTTATTCTTAGGAAACATATTACATATTGTCCTATATTATCTCTTAGACTTGGGTCTTGTTGTAAAATTGTCCAATGTCTTTTCAAAATATTTTTGATGTGATGGCTATGTGTATTATATTGGGTTATGAATGCTACATTTTTTGTTGTTCGTTTTTCTTCCTTGTTTTTCTTTTTTAGAATGGTCTCTCTATCTAGATTGAGTGCTCTCTTTTAAGCTGTATCCAATAGACTATCTTCATATCCCTTTTCTTTGGCTGCTTTAAAAATGCTCCTTCTTTTTGGAATTCTGATATATTGCTACAGTTTCTCCGGAGCCTGTGAAATTGTCCAAATGGCACATTGGTCAACCATTTGTGGTAATGACCACTGTCTGCCCTGATGTACTGATATGATGCCACAGACTTCTGGTAAACTGTACTTTGTATATCTACAAGACCAAATGATAATGTAAGGTCCAAAAACTCAATTTGTATTTGATCCATTTTGACTGTAAATTTAATCCTCTGTCGTTTGAATTAAAATCCTATATCATTTCTTTCAACTCTTGTTCTCCTCCTTTCCAGATCATTATGATGTCGTCTATATAACGACTTCCCAATGGCCCACAAATAGGTTCGCATATGCTGGGGCAAATCTCATGCCCCATGTCCGTCCCTCTGATTTGTATGTACCATTGTTCCTGGAAAGTGAAGAAGTTATGTCTGAGTTTAAAATCTGCACAATGAAGTAAAAATTATTTCTGTAAGTTTGGTATTTCTGAGTCTTTTTCTAGGTAGAACTTTAGGGCTTCTAGGCCCTTGTTATTGTCAATATTGGTGTAAAGTGACTCAACGTCCATTGTCACCCACCAAAAATTATCTTGACATTTTATTTTTTGTGTGATTTCTAACACATGTTGGTTATCTCTTATATGACTCGGTAAGTGGATGACATATTTTTGCAGATAAGTATGCTGATAAGTTGGATGTTAATGAATTAATACTGGATATTATTTGAGGACCAGGAGGATTATCTATGTTTTTGTGAATTTCTGGAGCATGGTATAGAAAAGGTGGATCTGGTTGTTCTATTTGTAGAAATTTATATTCTTGTTCTGTAATGATACCATTTTTTATTGCTTTTTGGAGTAGATCCTTTAAGCTATTAGTATATTCCTTACTCGGATTCTTTAACAGACGTTTATTGGAATTTTTATCTCCTACTAATCGGAAGCCTTCTTGCAGGTAATCCTTAGTATTTTGTACTATTATTGAACCACCTTTGTCCTCTTCCTGGATAGTGATCTCATGTTCCTTCCCTAAAGTTTTCAAGGCTTTTCTTTCTTTTTGTGTTAAATTATCTTTCTGTAGTCTACGTCCTTTAATGTTTTTATTATAGTCCTCCAGGACCATTTTATAAAAACTTTCAATATAAGATCCTTTCTAATGAATTGGATAGAACCGAGATTTTAGTTTAAAGGTACTTTTTACATATTTGGTGGTTTTCTCCTCATTTTCTTCTCTTAGTTCTTCTAGGATCTCTAGTACTTCTTCATCTTTATCTTCTTTTTTTCCTTTCTCGGTATCATTAAAGAACGTCTTTAGAGTAAGTTTCCTAACAAACTGATTCAAGTCCATAAAGAAACCAAAGTCATCTGCTGCGGCCACTGGTGCAAATTTAAGACCTTTTCTCAATAGTGAGAACACATCTGGCTTAAGCTCTATATCTGACAAATTGTATATGCCTAAAGAGTTACTATGTGCTGCTATAGTTATATTTTCTGTTTCTTTGGTGTATTGTTTAGACTTTCTTCTTTTTCTTCCTCCTCTTCACTCTCTCCTTTTTCTTCGTACTTTGTTTGGTATAGTTATCCAACCTGCAAACCTCTCCAGACCCCTTCCATCCCCAAAAAAAGGTGGTTGTGTCTGTGTATTCGATATAGCTTCTATTGTGGTTGTGGTGGTCCCCAACAATATATCAACTGTAACACCGAATATGTGGTATATATGTTACTATGTGGCTGTGGCCTACAGTATGTAGGCAGAACTACCTGGCCACTGAAATTACGGATACATAAACATCATGGCAAAATCAAACGTAAAGAGGAAAATCATGGAGTCCCAAGACATATGAATAATTGCAAGCAAGGTGGATACAACAATTTAAAGGTGATAGGATTAGAGCATATACCAGCAGGAGTAGGTGGAAGATTTCAGAAACTATGTTCCAGAGAAGCATTCTGGATATATACTCTAGATACTTTAGGAGAAGGAGGTCTAAATGGAGAAATGGACATAGCTTCTTGTTTTTGAAGAGAAAATATATATAAAATATTTCTACCTAAGCCATTACTACTTAGGACGACTGGTTGATTTTTTTGATGTTGTGTTTGCCCTATGGATTTTGAGAAACCTAATATTATTACCTTTTTATGCTAATCATGATTTCTATGATTAGTACTATTATTATTTTTTCTATTTCTATTGTTATTTTTGTTTTTATTATTATTTTTATTTATTTTTATTTATACACAAATATTTTTTCCATGTATCTCCACATTTTTATTTTTATATTTATTTTTATTTTTTTGTACTTTAATATGTTTTTAGTATCTTTTGAGTTTTTTTGCGTATTGTCTCCCTCCCCCATTTTTTTTTAATTTTTAATTTTTTTAGACTAAAGGTCCTTACCAACCAATACTGCAGTGTATGATCCAGTGGGGTTTGCTCCATGGGCGGAGAGAAATTGGAGGTGACTGATACAGTAGCCTATCATCACGAGAGAGTGCACAAATAAGTCGTTCATTGTGTTTGTTTCCCAAAAGATTTATCATAAGATTGCCAATGCAGAGATAATCTATATCTGAATGACCCCACCGGAACAAACCGAGTAGGTTAAACATCTTAGATTGTCTCACAAAGAAGTAATGTATGTAGTGCACGGTGGTAAACGGAATTAAGGAGCGATAGTGCGCTTCACACATGAAACAAATGGAAGGCATTAATCACTTCAGCGATGCGTCATCAGAGACGGACAGCATTCTCCGAGGAGTGGAAGCGTGGCACCATTGGAAAAATATAAAGCAGAGCTGGAGGATATGGAGTATGATAGGTTCTCCTGATGAAGTGACATTGAATTAATCTGTCACCAAAAGCGTAGAGCCAATGTAGGAATGCCAGGTTCCCATTACTTTTTATTTCTTATACGATTTTAACATATTTTAATCCGTTAATCTATATATATATAATGTGCTGAATGTGGGATGTGAATAACAGTGGAGTATTACGCTCACATATACCACTCTCACCCAGTAGTGCATTGGTTTATTGTTGTATAGTATTTTGATTTTAGTATATTTTCATCAATAATCATTTTTTTATATGTATATGTTTATGAATATAATATTGCTGTCCCAATAAAGGTTTTCTAGACCCTATGCACCTAAATAAGGTGTAATAAAGAGTTCCACATACTATATGTAGGAGTGTTAGCCTGCACATATTTTGTATAAGTGTGGACTGGCACTGCTGGAACAAGAGTACATTCAAAAGAGTGTGAAGGACCAACTGAAGGTGCAACCAGCCCGATGTGATTATTACATGTAAGAGAAGCGAAAAAACTGAGAGGCAGGGGAAACCTCTAATAAACGTGAGTTGAACTTAAGAGGGGAAATAATATTTGGGATTACAAAAAATAATATCATACTATACTTAGAGGATACTGTTGTGCTGACCCCGCCCCCCCCTCCTTTCTTTTATGTGTTTTTCTCTTCATAGAGCGACGTGAGTTGTGACTTGTGAAACCCACACAGGACAGCAGCAAAAACAACTATCCTTTAAATAGGAAACTCCACCTACAGGCTGAGAGCTAAAGAAACAATCCATTTAGTTTTATACATCACCCCCTAAGTTCCCACTAAATACTACAATGGACTATTCAAGAGCACAGGTACAGTTTACAAACCTGTGTATAAGAGTGGCTCATACACTCTGCTAAAGTATTCATACCTTCTTCTATAGTCTGTTGTTTAAAGGACTTTAGCCCATATTTATAAAAGCGTTATAGTTATTTTGGAGTAAACCAACTGCATCATAGGGGACAATTTAAAAAAAAAAACATCCTGTTTAAATCAAAAGCAATTCATTGGAGACATCTCTAGCATTCAAGGAGTTAAAAAGTCCTCTGCACTAGAATAGAGCTTTTTAACCACTTGAATGCCAGAGTGGTCTCAAATGTATTGCTTCGTAATGCAACAGAGACCTCTTTAGCATTCAAGGGCTTAAAAGCCCAATTTACTGGGAATTTGTATGCGTCTGCCATAGTGCAGTTGGTTTACTCTAGAATAACCCCAGTTTGCTTTTATTTATATTGGCTGGGCCTTTGGCAGTTAGCATGTAAAGTGTATTTGCTTCCTGCTAATCAAATAAATGTAATCTGGAGATGTTTTATCATACCTCCCAACCGTTCAAATTACCAAAGAGGAGGGACTCTTGTTTTACGAGACGTTACTGGGGGAGTGGCTGGTGGGTGGGGCATTACCGGGAAATTTTAGGTTGATTTATGACCTACTGACCCCTCATGGTGTAACTGAATAAATAATTAAGAACAAAACAAAATTATTTTATTTACACAGACTAATTTAGAAACACATATACTGAAGCGTATCAAGCATTAATGTGAGTTTTACTGCTGTGATAAACTTATACACACCACATAGTCTGATCTCCTAAAAAGAGGGAGAGAGGGATTTGGATCTCAAAGAGGGACTATCTCCTCTAAAAAGGGACACTTGAGAGGTATGGTTTTAAGACTGGGCTTCCCCAGTTCTCCCTTGGATTTCTATGGGGAAGACCCAGGCATTACCACTGATGCAAACATTATGACATGCTGTTTAGGTGTTTAGGTTTTTTAGCAGATCCATAGAGAGGAAAAAAGTAAGCAAAAGCAGATCTAGCAAAAATATCAATTACAAACACATACCTCCTAAGTGTCCCTCTTTTAGACCCATATCCCTCTGTCCTTCTTTCCCACTCTGGTGCCTCTCTTTTTAGGAGGTCGGACTTTGTAGTGTGTATATACGTGTATCACATTGATCTACATCAATAAAACTCACATTAATGTTTGTTTAAACTTTAGTATATGTGATTATAAATTAATCTGTGTAAATAAAATAATCTGATCTTGCTCTAAATAATTTGTTCAGTTAGACAGAGGTGTCAGTAGGTCGTGAAATAACCTGAAAAGTTTGGGTAATGCCCAGCCCACCAGCCATGCCTCCAGTAACACCACTTAAAGGGATAGTAATATTTAAAACGTAAAAAAATATATGTTGTAGGGTTTATCCCTCTGTGTAAAACAAGGGCACTCCCACTGCTGAGAGATATTTTATTAAGAAATTATAACAGCTCAAACTTGAATTTTTTTAAGTGCAATATCACAGTGGCCTGAAAATTTACAGTGGTGCTGTTGCTACATCATCCTATGGACTGCTCTGATCTGTAGACCATAAATCTCCATAGAATGGTGTAGCAACAACTCCACTGTAAATTGTCAGGCCACTGTGATATTGCCCTTAAAAAATTCAAGCTTGAGCAGTTATAATTTTTTAATAAAATATCTCTCAGCAGTGGGAGTACCCTTGTTTTATTTGGGGACATAAACCCTACAACATCTATTTTTTTTACATCTTAAGTATTACTATCCCTTTAAAAGCAAAAGCGTTCCTCTTTGTCCAGTTGAAATGTTGGGAGGTATGCAGACATAGAATTTGTATGCAAAGCAACAGTTAAAGAAAACGGCAATACTAAAGACAATGATTAACCCTTTGAGTGTAAGTGCATACACCCTGGCACTCAAAGGGTTAACACTTTGTCATAGTGGTTTGTCTTACTGTCACTTAATGTTAAGAGGGTTGTTTAATAAAACTGTCCTAATCTGTCAATTTCAGTGGAATTTTAAGATTCTTTCCGCTTTATGAAGAACAGTTCAGTATCACATATTCTAGGGAGTGAAAACACCACTCAGTTGGTGCTATAAATTCCAGAGATTCCAAAGTTGCAGAAAAGCAGGAAACTGCAGTTAAAATAGGAAACGTATTGAGTAGTTGAATTGCTTTTAACTTTTTTTTCCTTTTTTTGGTAAAATGCCTTGTATGCATTTGAAATTACAATGAGCCACATCACCAGACTGGAAGAGCTGCTGCGTACCAGAATGCTGACAACATCTGTATTGCATCTGTACCCTTGCAGTATATTGCTGTACTACTCTAACATAAATTCCATGCCCATAACCAGAGGTGGGAATGAAACTCTGGTCCATTCTGAGCCACTGAAACCTTTATAATTAAGCACTTCTTGTGCAAATCTCGTTGGGTAATTTTTTATGCTCTTTGTCTGTATTTTGCTCAATAAAGGACTGGTTTTTATTCTCTGATCTATCTCTCTAAGAGTATGTGTGCGGTCTAATTTTGTCAAGTGTGTACCACAATGCTGACAACATCTATATTGCATCTGTACACTTGCAGTATATTGGTGTACTGCACTAACATACATTCTGTGCCGATCACCAGAGGTAGGAATGAAACTATGGTCCATGCTGAGCCTTCGAAACTAACCTGCAGTCACACAGCAGGCTTCAGACCTCCCTCATCACCAAATTCTGCTCATACATTCAGGAACTAACTTCATCTAGAATAGATCTGCCCACCTTAGCAGAAACTTTTAATCTAGCATCCTCGCCTTACAATAATACACTAACATCAGCCAAAAACAGGAACTACAGCACTTTTTAACACTTGCTTAATCAGCTGCAACCATATTAAATTGGTTATCTCTGAGCATGGTCATGCAATACTGAGTACCACTGGAGATAATTGTGATGAAGTAACATAGCTTTGCTCCCTTCCTGGTCAAAATAACCATCTACATACTTGGGAACTCTCTGTATCTGGACACTGATTTTCGATGTTCATTACTGAATTAATTGGTACTGTGCCAGGACAAGTCTCGGATGAGATCAAACCCAAATGTATACCTTATAGCTTTCACAGGGAATTTGAAAGATTGTGTTGATTGCCTCTGTAGCTTGTTAAAAACAAAGCCCTGGATATGACAAGCCCTTAAACACCCATACACTGGTTGCTACTTGGAACAAGCAGTGTAGGATAGAAAATTTTGTTGCAAAAAATTAACGTGCATAGGTGTTAAGGTCAGCATGCTGCAGTGGGTACCAAGCTACATTAGTATGGAAGCATGTTCATACATTACCCTTATTGGGTTATTGTAACAAAATATGGAAATACTACTTAAAGTGGGACTATCACCCTAAATACCCCCCCCCCCCCCCCCAATAATTAGGCATATGGCGATGTGCGTGATAATAGCACTGTTTCTAAGCATAAGTCCAGTGTTCCTACTTGTTCTGAGGCTGACTTCCAGGCTGCTTGCTTTAGAATCATCTGCGTGCCTGCTCCCGTTAGTCCCTTCCTGTTACCTGAAGGTACCATGAAGGAGAACAGGAAGGACAGCGCAGCCACGCAGATGTGTCTAAGCCAAGATGTCTGCTCGCAAGCCTGGCCGCCAGTCTCAGAAGAAGAAGGATTTCTTCATAATGCGGTACTAATCCGTTATAACAGTACTATTTCTAAGCATATTGCCATATGCCTATTATGGGAGGGGGTTATTTAGGGTGATAGTTCCACTTTAAAACTGCTCATTTCCTGATGTTATATGGTATTTTTGATAGAATTATACAAATGCTGCCACTGTAAAGTGCAACTGGTTCTGACTGCATATAATTAGTAATATAGCTTTAAAGGTCAACTGACATGAGAAAAAATATAATCTTTCAACAGCAGGATTAAGTCATATAACACTAACCTTTAACATACTCTTTTCATTTGACCTTTAACCTTTTATGGAACAGAAAGGGGGTGCTATGCATTGCTTTGCAACACCCCACTGGTCCTTAAATGGTTAGTTTTCTGTTTATATTCTACAAGTGTAATCTTGTCATTTGATGAGACTTCACTTAACACTTGAGGACCAGAGGGTTGTGCAACACATTTTGCACACTGGACCTGCAGGGGTTAATGTCACTGCTGTTATTGATTTTCATTACTCATAGCTGACTACAATATCCTGTCTGAGCTAGTGGTTGTGGTAGAATGGAAGTCTTGTGTGTTTTGGAAGTAATCTTTTTTGGCATGTGTTCACTGGACACAGTTTTCTTTGAGTTTTATCACTTAATGTCCCACAGAGCACTCAAAAATTGTAATATTGTAAAAGAAAAGAAAAAAAAAGATCACTACTAGATTCTGGAAAAAATAAATGTGTGGTATATATTGTTGCATATGTAGGTGTGCGGCCACATCAAAAAGGAATCCTACCACTCCTCATACCAAGTAGGATTGCCACCTTTTCTTAAAAACAATACCGGCCATGGCATTCCCTCCATAGACTTAACATTGGACAGAAGCCAATTTTTTACCGGCTTGCCGGTAAAATACCGACTGGGTGGCATCCCTAATACCAAGCCATCCTTGCCAATCTAACAATGGTATCCTGCATTCCACTGACATGAGGGGGGTGGAGGAGGTGTGTTGCATAGATGTTGGCTGGTTATTATTGGCCAATGCCCATATGTGCCAGCAAGTCATTGGAGGATGCAAATGGCATCACACATTCTGAGCAGGCTGCTTGGCAGACCATAGGCCTTGATGCAGATCAGCAGGCTGTAACCTGGATGATGTGCCTAATCCATGAGCACCTCTAGCATGCTGCATATGTGTTCATTATATGAGGGAGAAAACACCCTTGTAAACAGTACCATTGGGAACAATTGTTCTGCATGGGTGCATTAAGTGAAGCATTAAGAAGGATGCAATAAAGTTGCCCATGCGAGCATAGCATTAGTCTCATACTGTAGCCTTAATCTACCGGGAAATGTCATTGATTATAGCAGATGAAAGCAGGTCTGGATTTTCATCTTACGGTTCCTCTAGGCAAAGACACCCAAGGCCTACGTAAGGTGACCCCCCCCCCCCCACTCCTCGCTTGTCTCCTTCCCTAGTTGAGCTGACCCCTGCCTGGAACAGAAAATGCCTCATTTTGCAATGTGTTGAAGGATTTCCTATCATTCCCAGAGTTAAATGCCCAATTTAAATCCGTTACTATTTTAATATTTTCCCTGTGGGGGCAGTTGGCTTCCTCCTCCAAAACTGTTCCTGTTCAGCTTTCTGCACAAGGCCCTGTAACTACACTAAGGGCCCTATGTACTAATAGAAAGATAAGTGGGGAGATTCTGGGGCAGACCAACTGCTTCAGTGCTAAAGAGGACTCCATTGAGACCTCTCTAGCATTTAAGCGGTTGAAAGATCCATTTAGATCATTTTATTTGTCACTTGTGCTGCAGTTGGTTTGACCCAGAAGTGCTCCAGTTGTCTTATCCACAAATGAAGTGGAGCAAACCAACTTTGCCACATGGGAGAAATAAAACTTCCCATTGACTAAGCTGGTGTTTTTTGCAATGCATTTGAGGCCTCTTCAGCATCCAAGGGTATAAAAGCTCCATTTAAAACAGTGGAGTTCTGGTAAATTGTTGGTTATCTTTTCTTTTGTGGATAAGGACCTTTGTGTACTTACAGTGCTTTAATTTAGGAACTTGTATTTCTGCCTATGGTGCAGTTGGTTTGCCCCAGAATTACTCCTTTTCTTTTGAACATTGGGCCTTTAGATGCCTTTAACCCCTTGAGAACCCAATGGTTGCACAGCCACCTGGTCCTCAAGGGGTTAAAGGAGCAGTAAACTTTTTATGGGGAAAAAACATGTTGTAAGGCTTTCCTGCTGAGTAGAAAAAGGGTACTCTCACTGCTAGAAATGTCTTTCCAGAGTTATCGTTTAACCTCTTAACAACTGGTGACAGTCCTGACACATCACCGGAGACTATCGTGGCACATCATGGGTTTTATGTTCGCTACGCTCCTACGAGAGTCTGAAACTGACCGCTCCAAGATCAGAGCGGTCAGTTTCAGACTCTCGTTCGGTAAGCTGGTACATGTGATCAGTCATGTGTGCCAGACTGCCGAATGAAGTCTATATGATCCTTAAAGGGTGGTCCAACCCCAGGACCGCTGGACGTTAAGGGGTTTAACTGTGTCTTTTTTTTTTTTTTTTTTCTACATTGTTATTGCCCTCTGATGGAAAGAGTTTAGATAGCTATTCTACTGCATTCTATGGGAGTGGTGAGTCACTGACAACAGTTTCCTGTAGGAATGTTATAGTAACAACTTTATTACTTCCTATGAACTTTCAAGAAATAAGCTCTCTGGATCTCTTTCTGAGAGTGTAACAGTTTTGAACTATTATTACATTTGAATAAAACCTCTTCTAGCAGTGAGAGTGCCCTTGTTTTACTCAACAGGGAAAAAAACATATAACATGCAGGTTTTTATTAAAAATAAATACATACATTCAAAGTTTATTGCTCCTTTAATGTAATAATGTTCTTCTTTCTTATGTTTGCCTTATGTTTCCTATCCTTTGCTTTTTCATCTCTGTTTTTATGCGTATTAAGCAGTATGAGCTTTTATCTAGTAGAATAAAGCAGTTCCATTTTTAATATCCACTTATTAAATATGGTGCACAGAAGGCATTTACTGTGGCAATAACAATCTTTCATCTGGAAAATGTATTCTAAATTTCAGTCTACAATTAGGTGACCAAATATCTATTCATAAACTTATAAAAACACACTGCAAGGTGTAACGGATTCCTGTCAATTCTACAGAATTACATTTTTCTAATTGATCTGTATTTATAGGGATATCTGGTCACCTTAGCTTTATAAAAACCTAGCTTAAAATCTTAATTAAATTCTTATGACTTGCATAAAGGAACACTCACACCTCCTAATAATAGGGGACGTTTTATAGGGAAGTAATACAAAGAAACATAATTCGATCTTGCTGCTCCAATCTCTAACCAATGAGAATCGGAGCGACAAGGGACAACAGGGTCACGACCAATCCAGGCCCAGCTACCATTGTATAAATGTTTTGATTAAATTACCCAGCAGACTAATTCCATCTTGTCGTACCAGTTCCCCAGCCAATGGGAGCCAGAGCGACAAGATGGGACAAGCAGCAACCAATCACTGAGCCACCTACATGTCGAAGCATCATCATGCTCTGTATGGCATTGTTCAGCAAGCGGCTACCAGCGAGGGAGCTGCCAACTTGTTGAATACACATTCAAACACACATTAACATAGGACTTCAGGCAGCCATTCAGGGAGCTGTATACCTTTCAAAACACAAGTGAAAAGTCCATCTACCTTGGTGTATGACAACCGGGCAAAATGAACATTACATGTGTCACCAGTTAAAGGGGAAGTCTTGTCAACTTACTTTCAGGCACTCAAATGGTTACATTAAAAAATATTTCATGAGAATTTATAATTCCATTGATTTACTTTTATGGAAAATCTTGGTTAAAATATAAACTTTAAACTGATTTTATGCTTTTAAACTGATTTTAAGCAGTGCATAATGAAGACTGGAGAAAGCAATGTCCATATCAATTAGTGTGACCAGATTGCCATTTTAATGATGGTCACTAATTAATTATATTTTCATTCTGCAGGATAGCACATGAACCCGGGCAGTAGCACAATGTGTGTTTTTCATATGCTTCCCACACTAATATGGTGATCTGGTCACATTAAACTCTAAATCAAAGAGGGTTTAGATTAAGGATGCCCATTTTGTACACTCGAGTCTTTTGCAGGCAGTGTTTTCTAGGTAACTCTTAGGATAGGGTGACCCCATAGGGAGGCTTGTGAAAACTTAATTCTACAGTACTGCACAGGAATCAAAGTAGCCCTACAGTGAGTGTCCCTGATGTAAAGGGATATTTGGTCATCTTCGTATAAGGCCCTATGGTCAGAATGAGATAGACATTCTGGAGCAAAATACCTACATTCAATGTGTTAAAAGCCCCAATTTAAATAATGGGTATTTTGGAAACTTGTATTTGTCACCCCTGGTGCAGTTGCTTTGCCTCAGAATTAGTTCATTTTTATTTTGAACATAGGGCCTACAGAGACATACAGAACACAAGTTAATTAATTTAATTTCCTGTTAATCCGAGAGATCCTAAACGTCTGGTAGGCCAAGGGACCTCAAAGACTGGATTAGACAGTCATACCTGGTTTAGACAATGCTGGGTTTTCAGAAGCCAAAGGAAAGTGTGAAAAACATGTCTGCATGAAAAATAATAATTGTGTCATTCATGTTCTCTTTATAGGTTTGGCAAGAAATTATTATAATGATTAGAGGTCTCTTATTTCAGTTTGTGGGAGGCAGATACTTATATCTTTAAAAAAAAGAAAGCCCATAAAGAAACCTCACAAAAGCAAGCTCTACCTTGTGTATCAATAGTGTACAGATAGTTACATATATGTGTGAAGTAAGAAGAGCAGCAAAAACTGTTTTGACTACACCTGCTGAAATTAGCCAAAAGAAAATCTAACGTTTAACTATAAATAACCTTTAACTTTCAACAGATAATAAACAGATGTTTCTTGTCAAAAGCATACCTGCCATATCAAGGTGATTTTGCAGTTAGGAAAGGTTAAAATACCTCCTTTATTCCCCTCACTAGGCTTTTGTACACAAGAGAATTAAGACTGTATCAGTGCTTAATATGTAAAAATATACATTGTATGGTTTATCCTCCAGAGTAAAACAATGGTGTAGTACCTCCATTGTCTGAAATGTTACAGTGGCACTGTCACGCCATCCTATGGAGTTTAATGGCCAACTGACCAGAGTGCTCCGTAGGATGGCTATGAATATGTTTCTAAACCTCACTGTTTATTATCTGTAGTTAGTCACAGGTTATTTATTGGTACAAGTTGGGATCTGACATGGAGACTTTTTGTTCACTGCTTATATCTCAAGAAGACCTGCCTGAGAATGATGGTAGTTGTAGTCTGATAACAGCAGAAGAGACCCTGCTGCCCACATCTACTCAAGAGGATCTTTATCTCTTTAAGGACCAGAGGGTTGCATTATATTTTGTATTTTTACTTATATAGCACCAACAGGTATACTTAGAGCTTCACATTTAACATTTAGTATAGAGGGGATACAATAAGTGCAGTAGTTAAGTAGATATACAGATGATTATCATAAGGTCGACATCAGATATGAATACATTAGGATCGGAGGTCCCTGCCCCATAAACCTTACAAACTAAATATAGGATGGTGACTCCATCATCATCACTAATAATAAAAGGTCAGATTTACGTTTGTCCGATGCAGTCATGCGCAGTAGAGACTGCCCAAACGCAGGCCAGATGTATGTTTGTCCAATGCAGTCATGCACAGTAGAAACTGCTCGAATGCAGGCCAGACATCGACACCGTAGAGACTGCCCGAGCACAGGCCAGATGTATATTTGTCCAATGCAGTCATGCACAGTAGACACTCCCAAAATGCAGGTCAGACATGTGCAGTGGAGACTGCCCAAACGCAGGCCAGATGTATGTTTGTCCGATGCAGTCATGCGCAGTAGACACTACCCAAACGCAGGCCAGACATGCGCAGTAGAGAGACTGCCTGAAAGCAGGCCAGATGTATGTCTGTCTGATGCAGTCATGCGCAGTAGACACTGCCCAAATGCATAGAATGCTGGGAGGTGTAATTCTGCGGTAGTACACTTGCCCTGTAGTTCTGCACCCCTGCCGTTGCATAGCCATTTAAATAGTTGTTGGTGCTTGGTGAATGCTGGGTAATAGGGTATTCCAGAGGTAAGGAGCAGCAAGCGAAAAAGGCCTCAGTTGTAATAAAGCAATTGAAGTTAATGGAACAGAGAGCTGTCTACTATGTGTGGCACATAGAAGACATGCGGGTATATGGTGGAATATCAACAATGAAATATAGGATGGGGCTGAGGCTTGGAGAGACTTAAAGGTAGTAGTTTTACAGGTTGCTTTATGGGAAGCCAGGACAACAATTTTAGTAGTGTAGGGGTAAGTACTGTTTTGTAGGAGAGAGAAAGTATTGTGGTTGCCAAACCAATAAATAAAGAGTTGCAGTAGTTGAGGCAGGAAAGGATAAGACCTGGCAAGAAAGTTGTTGCTATAGATTGAGAAAGAAATGAACAAGTTTTTGCTATATTTTGATAAAATAAGCTACAGGCTTTTGTTACTTCATTGATGTGCATGGTGAGGAAAAGAGAAGAGTCCAAAGTTACCCCTAGGCAATGTGCCTTTTCTACAGGGTAAACTGTTGAGCCCATGACCATTATAGTTGACTGAGGTATTATCCAGAGCCCCTTGTTCATAACCTTTAGTGACAAGGGCATTTTGATACTTGAGGACAAGAGGCTAAACCAGCACATGTGATTACTGTTAGGGGTCGCCACAAATTGGGACATTTTATCAAAGGGTCCTGGCACTAGAAAGGTTGAGAACCGCTGCTATACACAGTGGGCTCTCATCACTGAAAGATCAGATTGCAGGTCTGCCCTGCCTACATACACAGACCAAATCCATGCAAACTGAAATTGGATTGCCTGTTTATCTGTGTGTTTGTGGGCGGGGGGCTAAGTGATCAGGATTGAATTACATAACCATGCTATAATTGTAATATCCAATGTTACTTGTGGTTCCTTAGGTATGCAGGCAAAGCTGCAGGTTGAGTTGAAGCACCATTTAAAGTGATATTAATACTTGAAAACTTTTACATTTAATTCAATAGATATTTTAAAAATGCATTAATTGTGCCATTTTCGATCTCCCAAACCTTTATGGTTTGGGAGATATAAGTCTACAAAGTTCCCCCTTGCATACCCCTCTGTCACTCTAGGGGTTAACAAATGTGCCTTTAGCATTAGAGAGGCAATACTGCCATAGTTCTGAAGGAAACATTATGGATTTCAACATTTTCCACAGTGCTGTACAATAGGGAATAGACATACAGAGACATTAAACAGTACAAATGGAACATGGAAAACAAAAGGATGAAAGGGCCCTGCTCATGAGATCTTAGTCTAGTTTACCTGTGCCATAATCATTTAGTATCTCTGAGCACAGACTATGTGCATGAGATAGTGTGCCATCCCAAAACATTAGTACTCATTTCTGTTCAACAAGAAATCTCTCCCTTCTATTTTTTGGCCTTTATGAATTACCTGCCCGGTGGGTCCTGTACCCAATGATTTTTGAGGACCATACCGCTGGGGTTATCTGTAGCGAGTGGCTCTCTGTTTTGGGTGATTAACTTTTGCGGCCACACATCTCTCTCTTTTTTTCTGCAATAGCTGTAGATAGGCAGGCAGGTAGGATTCTATCGATAGACTTGCCCTGGCTTCTTAAGTTATAAGAGAATATTATGATCTATAGATTGGTTTACTGTGTACATGCAAGATCACTCACTGATTGGTCATATTTGGTAACAAAGAGATTACGACCTAATGTACTTTTATAGGCACTGAACACGGTGCCTGTATACTGATCACCAGCACTTTGATCAGCTAATTGTGATTGAAGGTGAATGAGGTAAAAACTCCATGAGGTTAATGGTGTCCTAATAGGGTGTTATTTAGGACATCTTTGAAATAGATGGGACTGTCATTTTGTTTTTAATAGGACACAATAAAAGTCATATTTTATTTCTTTCCTCCAGTGAACTTTCACCAAATTGATCCATCTGTCCTGCTGATATAGGAAGAGGTCTGGTGCTGCTATAAGATTTTTCTTCTGTCTCTATTATTTGTTCTTTTGCTATGCCGTAGTCATCACTGGTTTAATCTCTAAAGTTCTCCATAAATTATAATAAAAATAAGAATGAACAGCTAGCACCAACTGTTTCAGAAGTGATAGAATCCAGACCATTGCCAAGTATGGAACCAGCACATATCATTATACGTGCTTGTCTGTGTTTGAGATTTTTCCAGCTGGCATGAGCTTGTGCTAATGTGTTGTTTAATTATTTAATTAATTATTAGATCTTCATTCCTTTGAGTGCCAGAGGGGTATGCAACGCATTGCTCTGTGCGTTGCGTTCCCCTCTGGCACTCGAAGACTTGAATATCAATAAGTATGACAGAGAGGAAGTGGTCAAACGGTGATTTAACCCCTTATCGATCGGTCGGTGCAGCTTGTGGCCGGACGCTAAGTACCACAGAGTATATATATATATATATATATATATATATATATATATATATATATATAATCAGGGCTTATAATTTTAAGTCTTTTGCTACTAGCCAGACCTGAAAAGTTACTTGCCACTGCAAGCCATAACATACCCCCCAGGGCTGAATTTTCAGTCGAAGCTAGGCAATGGCACTCCTACAATAAAAAAACACAATTGCATATATTTGGGTGCACGTCCCATAAAAGTAAACAGAATGTACTCAGCCTGGGCTAGAGTGGCGAAACGGCACACCAACAACAAAGATTAATTGAAGAAATTTAATCACACAAATAATTCCAGAAGTCCAAACGTTATCGGTCCCCTCCTTTGAGGGGAGCAAAAACGTTTGAACTTATGGAATTATTTGTATGATTAAAATATATATATATAATTTTTTTTTTTTTTTTTTTTTTTTTTTTGCACCAATGGATTGCTTTGCAATCATTTGTGTATCCACCTGGCACTCAAATGGTTAAACAATGATACAACCTGTAATTAAGTCTGTTTTATTCCTTTACAGGGCAGCAAAGGACACTACAGATACCACTGGCAAAGCCACAATGTGAAGCACAGCGGGGTGGATGATATGGTTCTATTGTCCAAAATCTCAGAAGACTCAATAGTAGAGAACCTGAAGAAACGATATATGGACGATTTCATCTTTGTATCCTTTACATAGACATGATGCATTTGCAATATGATATGGGGGGGGGGGGGTAGTAAAGGTGCAATTCTGGAGCAAACTAACTGCATAATAGGGGACAAATAAAAATTCCTAAATAATTGGTTTAACCCCTTAAGGACCAGTGACGTTTCCTTTCCTGAAGGACCAGTGATGGTGCTGGCACATCACATATTTTTTACTCAGTGTTTCTGTGGGATCATTGTGAGTAGTACCGGGGTCTGAAATTGACCACTCTGGTGCTCCAGAAAACGTGAACAGTCATGTGTGCCGGCGCACCAAACTTCCCTCTCTGTTAACCGACCCCCGGAACGCTGGTCCTTAAGGGTTAAAGGGCATTTCTACAGCTGAAATGCACCCCTTTAGCTCCACAATTGCACCTTCGGTACTGCTATGAATAACTTAACAAGTTTGTGTTTACCAGGCCTTTGTTCCTCTTGTTTCTGCATTATCTTTTATGTTTGTGGTCTACAAGGATTAGTATGTGCTACATGTTTGAATGGGTGGTAGCGTGGGACAGCCACCAAACCTATGTTGTGCGTTGGATGGGAACAGAGGTCTTGTAGGGAAGTTTTTTATGGCTTGAAGAAGAGTGGAAGCTAATTATTGGAAGTGAAGCATAGGAAGAGGGAAATAAATATATTATTGGTTTCCACCTCCCTTCCTTAATTTCTTATGATGATAAGGTGGTAAAATATACAGATGAATATGTGGGAAGTTGGTTTTTCTGCATTACAGTTCCACCAGTTAACCCTTTGAGTACCAGAGGGGTACGCAACACATTGCGTTGTGTACCCCTCTGGCACTCCAAAGAGTTAATGTTTTGTTCTGAGAGATACCAGTCAGTCCCCAGCACAAAAGTCAAAGCACAGAAATGACTACCACTGCTCCGCATATAAATCATATATCCTTCCTCCCATCAGACCAAGGTGGAGTAGAGAGAGGATCAACCCCATTGCATGGTAGAGAAGTCACGTGTGCAAACAGAGTGAAAACGTATATTGCTGCACAAACAGTGGGATACACTGTATGATTGAAGACTAAAGCAACTAACAATGGTCAGATTTAAATCACCTGATAGTGATGACAACAATAATGCTCAGGTGGAATCATGTTTGCTCAGATTAACGATCTTTCGTTGCTGTAAACATGTAATCATTTAACCCTGTGAGTGACAGAAGGTGTGAGTAGGACATTGCTTCTCAAAGCATTGCTCACCCCTCTGGCGCACAGTGTTAAGGTCAGTAATTCTTAAAAACAGTTCGATTTTGTTACATTTCAAACAAAAACAATATGTATGTAAAACTTAAAATGGAACTCTCACCTCCCATAAAGGTGTCTTAAATAGTCTTCTTCTATAATACTTCAATCCGTAATTTTCTTTTTTTTAATCTGTACGGTCATGGAGATATTGGCAGTTAAAAAGTTACCTGCTGTCCTCGCTTGTTCTATCAGTGTGGTACAGCTCTGGACCGAAAGGCTGTCAATCACCTCTCATCCTCCTCCCCTCTGCGTCATTCCCTCTTCCTTCAGAGACCCCCAGCTCTTCATGTGACCTGGTGAGCTCTCTTCCAAGTGTGTATCCAGGTCATATGGTCACCTCTCACAAGAGATGAAAGTAAATTTCAATCAACCAGGACATTTACTTAAAAACTGATACAGCGGCTTTGCGTTCTACGCCATCGACTATTGTCAGTCTTCCGATGAGACTTCTAACAGCACTAATTAACCCTTTAAGTGCCAGAGGGGTATGCAATGAGTGCATGAACGCATACAGGTTAAGTGGAGGCAAAGTGAGAGTGCATTCGTGTGCACATTGTGTACCCTTCCTGCAATTAAAGGATGAATTACAGCTGTGACAAGGCTCATCGGAAGACTGACAATAGTGGATGGTGTATAAGGCAAAGTCGCTGCATCCAGGTAATAAATAAATGTCCCGGTAGACTGAAATGGACTTTCATCTCCTGGAAGCTGGAGAGGTGACCACATGACCTCAACGCACATTGGCAAGATTTCTCGCCAGGTCACATGAAGATTTGTGAGTCTCTGAAGGAGGAGCAAACGACGCACAACAGGGGAAGAGGAGGGGAGTTGGTTGACAGCCTTTTGGTCCTGAGCTGTACCGCGCTGATCGCAGTGGTGATGTCCACAGGTAACTCTTTAACTGATAATATCTCCGAGACCATGCAGATTAAAAAAACAAAAAATACATGGATTGAACTTTTTAGAAGAAGACTATTTAAATAGGCTCTGCAATGTGTTGGGTAACCCTCTGGCACTCAGTAGTTAAAGGCTTAAAAGGGATCTTTCACTGGCAGAGATTGATATCTAGCCAATGAGATTGCTCCAGCTTACAGACAGAAGTCTCCATCATCGGAGGAGGCTGGATAGAGGAAGAGTGATAGACTGTGGGTACAGAGCTATACCCGCAGTCTATCCAGAAGTAGGATGCAGGGCACTCTGTAAATATTAATTTTCGCCCAAATAGCGTTTAAAAAAAAAAAAAATACAGTTTTAAACATATTCGCTAAATAATCTAACTAATAAGACTAACTTGTATAGGGGTGATAGATCTCTTTCAACCCCTTAAGGAAGGCTGATTGTGCATGCAGCCATAACTTAAGGACAACGGACCATTTTTTTCCACCATCTGCTTCCGGGCTCCCCGAATGGCGTACAGCCACGCGGGGAGCACGGAATTCCATTGGTCCAGGACTGTCATGGGTCCTTAATGGAAAACAACCCATGATGGTCCTGGACCGTCATGGGTGTTTAAGGGGTTAATGATCATTGTCAATCTTGCAGTTTTTTGACAGCATGTGGTTACTTACTCTCATATACCAAAATTGACATATTACAAGCATTTTAGAAGCAGTAGTAACATTGGAGAGTAAAACCCATATCATTACATGGCTTTTACAAGCAAAATAATGGAGCTTCACAGTAGTTGAGTGACTGCAGATACATGTGGAAAGTAAACAATGGCCATCTATTTTATCAGGAGACTTCCCCGGAGAGCAGACTATTCAGCAGAATCTAATATTGAAAACGTTATTGTTCTCGCTCTCACATCAAAGTATCCCTTTATTTATTTTTTTGTCACAGTTGGTTTTTAAAAGAATCAGCTTAGTTTAGCTTTTTTTGTGAAGAGGGGAATTTATTTGGTTCCTAGCTGTTGTATTCAAAAATTAGCATTAAAGGGATAGTAATGTTTCATAATAAAATCAGCTGTAATTAATCTTCATAGTATTTGGGCCATGGAGAGTGTTATTTCAATTCTGTCAGAGTTCTAGTGCAAGAGTAATTCAATGACGAAGTATCCCCCTCCTGCCTCTTTTACTGATGTAACACTGTTCAGACAGATTAGAAGGGAGGTGCCCAGGTAGACTGCAGAGAGGGACAATCTTCAATTAAGATAAGGGAAAAACCTGAAAAACTTGTCAAGGGGGGCAGGGCTTTCATTGTTCTCATAGAAAGAAGATTGTCCCCTTCTGTTATCTGTCTGGTCTATGGACTGTATTCCACATCTGAGAAGAGATGGCTTACACTAGGTAAAAGGGGCGGGAGGGGGAAACTTTGCTTGTGAATATCTCTCAAACCAGAAAGGTTTGATAGATAAGACTTGTATCGTTCTGCATGTTTTTTTTAATGCCTACAAAATAAAATAAAGATAAAACAAAGTATTACTATCCCTTTAAACCACCAGTTACCAGGAGATGTAATTATTTATATGTGTACATGTATAGGTGTTCAAATACTTCAGGGGTGACAGTTGGTGGCCTCCCCAGCTGTTGTTAGACTACAATCCCCATCATCCTCAGCCAGTCACCATAATAGGAGTTATGGTTCAACAAAAGCTGGAGAGCTGCAGGTTGCCCATCCCTGAAATATAGGATACTGAAAAATGTTTGTTGGCTCTTGCAATAAGACTACTCTTATACATTCCTGCTTGTATTAAAGGAACATTACCACCTCCAATTATCTTAACCTGTGCAGGAAATCGTAATGGTCATGTGGTCTTGAATGTTAACCCTTTGAATGTCTGAGGGGTACGCAATGGCACCCCTCTGGCACTTAAAGGGTGAAAACCTATGTTTGATTTATTCACTGCTGTACAGAGCTGCAGAATGTTCTGGTTCTTCATAAACATTACTAATAATATAATATGAGCCAATACTGTGTGGGTTGGTTCTCCAAGGTGAATGTTTAATTGGTAATGGATAGCATGTCCATGGAGGCAGACATCACTCTTTGTTGCAGAACTCCAGGATCTTCCCACTGACGATTTCCTAAGAGGCATTCAGTGGGTAGAGTTTTGGCTTCTCAGAGGTCAATTTAATAATATTATACCTGAAAACTGAAGGACAAATAAGTAATGTGATTAATTTAATAATGTATTGAGAACCATCTGCATTTTTGTTAATGCGCTAAAAAATGTCTACTGCAAAATTGTATTGCCTATAAATAACAGTGGTTCTCAATCTTTTTTTGTTCCGGGCACCCCTAACACGTAATCTAGAACATTGAGGGCACCCCTAACATTTTTTATTTATCAAGGGCATAACGAAGGGTACAATACATAAATATACAGTTATTATTAGGTCTTATAATAATAATAACAAAACTAGACATATTGTGACTAACAATTTTATAAATCTTTAAAAGTCCATTGCTGTTAGTCTATATAATAAGCACAGGGCACCCTAAGTTGATGCCCGTAGCACACCAAAGTGCCACGGCACTCTGGTTTAGAATCACTGGCCTATAACTGCTTTAGATGCCTCAAAACATTTTAATAGCAATGCTAACGTTTCGTAGGAACAATGAGAATTTTTAGCATTGCTAATTTTTAGAAGCATTGCCAATTTTTTTATCATCAGTTCAGTTTTTTTTCTGTGAGCAATGTGAATTTCTTCTACTCAATAATGTACCATATATGTATGCATACTTCAAGATCCTTTGAATAAAATGTGGCACTCCAGAACACAAATCCTTTTGTACTCGGTACTTAAAAGAGCAGCGACTATTACTAGAGGAAAAATTATACATCTTCTAAATACAGCATTGAAGACCTTGGCCCTTATTTATAAAAGCAAACCGGAGTTATTCTGTAGTAAACCATCTACCCTATAGGGGACAAATAAAACATATTAAATTCCCATGCACTTGAATAGAACATGTTAACCACTTCAGTGGTAGAGAGGTATCCAACGCATTGCTTTTAATTTAACAGGAATTTTTACTTGTCACTATGTTGCAGCTGGTTTAGTCCAGAATACATCGTTTGCTTTTATAAATACAGGTCCTTATTTCTAATTCTCAAAGCCCCCACAAGCCTAAAAAAAAATATATAGTTTTTGATAATTTAGCCAGTCTCTGAATTTCTCTAGATCTGGTAAATTGTGCAGGGTCCTCCTCCTCCTTGTCTGTTCCTTAAAGGGATAGTAATGTTTCAAAATAAAAGCAGCTCCATTTGGGCAATGGAGAGTGTTATTTTAATTCTGTCAGAGTTGTAGTTCAAGAGTAATTGAATGATAAAGTATCCCCCTCCCACCCCTTTTACTGATATAACACAGCTCGGCTTAGGGCAGCAGGGAGTGTCCAGGTAGATTGCAGAGAGGGACAATCTTCAATTAAGATGAGGGAAAAAGCTGAAAAACCTGTCAAGGGGGGCAGGGTTTTCATTGTTCTCACAGTAATAATATTGACCATTGATGTGAGCTGTCTGGTCTATGGACCAGATTCCACATCTGAGGAGTGGGGGCTTACACAAGGTAAAAGGGGCGGGAGGGGAAAACTTTATCATTCAATTACTCTTGAACTAACGCTCACAGTAATGAAATAACACTCTCCATGGCCCAAATACTATGAAGATTAATTGGAGCTGCTGTTTTTGTTAAACATTACTGTCACTTTAAGCTGTTGAAGCACTACAACTCCTATAATCCTGAGTATGATTGGAGTTGTAATCCAACAGCTGGAAAGCCATGTTTTGCCCATTTCTCTTATAAACAAAGTCTTTGCCTGTCTAGAAGGTTTTGAAATGCACACATCTTTCAAGATGTACATTACAGATCATTTCTCAAAATGATGCAAGTGTGAAAAGAAATCTTGCTTAATGGCCTCTGGACGAATACATGAATATATTCTTCTGATCTTGTATTTTCTTGAACCCATAAAGTATTAAACAAGAGTTTCAGTTCAGAACAGACCTTGAATTGACTGATTGTTTATGTGGCTAGGCTTGAATGAGTGCTAATCTGTGCCACTTAAAGCAGGGATTATTCGACATGCGATAAAATGGTGCCATTGTTTATCTACAAATAAACTTGTGCATGTGAGCTATTCTAGTGAAAATGCGTGCATGCGATGTTGTCATACTCATATGAATCCTCGCCAAAAATGCATGCGACAGACATAAATTGACTAGTGTAAACCCATATTTATAGGCTGGATTTATTTTTTTTTTGTCATAATATTAAAACGTTTACATTTGTCTTATAAATGTATGCAGCTATTTCCCACAAAGATTGAATTAAATAAAGATTTAATTAATTTGTTGATAGCAATGCCTTTTAGTGGGTTGCCAAAATAATGTAGAGTTGTAACGTAAAATATTAAATCCTAAGATGTCCTAAGGAACACGGATAATAAAATTCAAGTCATATTTAACCCTTTGAGTGCCAGAGAGGCAATGCTTTGGAAACCTGTCTGGCACCCAAAGGTTAAATGAAAGTATATGTTGTAATGATTACAAATGTATAGTTTCAACACCTTGCATGTTAGGGAAAGCGGTATTCCTTTACACACTTTATTTCCTGGTCAGGAACAGGGGTGCAATTTCTGTGACAGGGCAGACTGTTGTGGGTTTCATGGAAACCTCCTTGTATACATGAAGAGTGTGTTGGGGACCCCCTAATATACAAAAGACTAAGTAGGTTAAAGGGATAGTAATGTTTCAAAATAAAAGCAGCTCCAATTAATCGTCACAGTATTTGGGCCATGGAGAGTGTTATTTCAAACTGAGTTGTAGTTTAAGAGTAATTGGATAAATTTTGATAAAATATCCCCCTCCTGCCCCTTTTACTGACATAACACTGCTCACCTCAGAGCAGCAAGATTGTCCGGATGGATCTCAGAGAGGGACATTTTTCAGTGAGCGTAAGGGAAAAACCTGTCAATGGGGGCAGGGCTTTCATTGTTCTCACAGTAAGAAAATTGTACTTTGCTGTGAAGAGAGATTGGACTGCCATCATTTGATTTATTTTTTAATATCTATAAGATTAAATTGTGTTAAAATAATCTAATACTATCCCTTTAATAAACCAGACAGTTCAGTTGTACCTGATTGTAGTGGAAGTGTCACTATGAATGACTTTTTTTTATGTTTGTAGACTTTATTCAAATCAATCTAAGTGTCATGATACTCAAAAGATAGATGCATAGTTTAGAGATATTGCCTTATGTATAAAGGCAAAGTGGAGCAATTCTTTGGTAAAGAAACTGCACCAAAGTGAAAAATAACATTTCCATTGCTAAAAAAATGGGGCTTTTTAACATCATGAATAGTTCCCTCAAATCCGAAAGCTGGTCAGGACGGATTGCAGTGAGGGACAATGTTGTGTCAGCATAAGGAAAACCCTGCCCCTCTTCATCAAGACAGGGTTTTCCCTATACATACACACACAATTTTGTCCCTTATTGCAATCTGTCCTCTCAAACGACCGGCTTTCAGATCTGAGGGAACTCTTCATGATGTAATGGAAAGAGGTGGGAGCGGGAATCTTTTAACTGGATTTGCAAGAGGGCTACGTAGGTAAATTATTTTTCAAAGATACTATGCTTTATAAAAAATGAATGGAACAATTGTATATTGATTTATTATTTGACATTACTATCGCTTTAGGTTCTGTGACAGATTGAAAGGGCAGGTGACATTACGGGGTGGGTAAGACAAAGAGTGTTATATATATATATATATATATGAGAAAGTTAAAGTGGATGTGTCACCTATGTACAACATGGCATAAATAGTTAGGCTACATATCGAATAATACTAAAACAGTATTTGTTTTTTGTTTTTTTTTTGAAGTTTTATTTCATGTAAATTTAACTTAGTAAGTCTGGGCTGTAGCTACTTCCGCATAGACTGCTCTGCCTCTGCTCTCCTCCCTCCATTGATGACGGAGGCATCTGCCTGTAAGCTGGAGCGGTCTCATTGGCTAGAGACTGCTCCAGCTTACAGACAGAAATCTCCATCATCAGAGGAGGTAACCGCAGTCTATGCGGAAGTAGCTGTAGCCCAGCCTTTCAAAGTTAAATTTACACGAAATAAAACTTTAAAAAAAAAATAATACTGTTTTAGTAGTATTCGATATGTAGCCTAACTGTATATGCTATGTTGTACATAAGTGACACATCCACTTTAAGCAATGTTGGGTCAAACAAATACAAATGTGTATGGATTTAGCTGGGGATTTTTTTAACCCTTTGCTAGTGAGATCAGTGTCTGAGACATATCTAAAAATCAAGGAGTTAAATCCTCTATGTAGGTCAGTGGACATTTTGATACTTTGCCCACAAACACATTTGAGATGACGTGACCTTCCTGTGGTTACAAGCTCTGAATCTGGATTCCAAATGGTTCCACTCCCCACAAAGTTTTTTGGCAGTGTTCCTACTGTTTGAACTTCAGTTGTCTTCTTAAACCAATGGGATGTATGTATAAAGACAAATGTGAAGCAGTTTTAAGGCAAAACAACTGCACCGTAAGTAAAAAAAAAAAAAAAAATCTACAGAACATCCTGATTTAAATTTTTTACCTCCTGGATGCTGCAGAAATTTCCAATACGCTTCATAAAGAATGAAGAACTCTACAGCATGTAAGTCGTTGGTTTTATAAATATTTGCAGTTGCTTTGCCACATAATTGCTCCACAGTTTATTTTATATACTGTATTGTCCTATTAATTCCCATACTTTTTAGCTAATAGCTTAGTTTCTGTTCCCATACCATATTCAACAGTTTGAGCTCTAGTGGGGGTGTTCAATGCATTGTGGAGTAATGAATTTGACAACCCTCTGGCATTCAATGGGTTAAAGAAAGAAAATGAGGAATAATGCAGTTCAAAGCAAACAGAAAGTGAGATGGAACTTCCTGCTTCAAAGAGCTTACAACTGCTTTAGTAATAGTGACAACAAGCCAGTAGGAAGTGGCTTGAAGGTGCTGAGTGTGGGCTTGTGTTAACTAGTCAAAGGGAGAGTATTGTAAAGTGGAAGGGTAGTCAGTGAAAATTATTGTAGCTGAGAGATAGCTCTAGATCTGCTACAGTTAGATAGAAGATATCTTTAAGAATAACACAAATGGCCTTTTCTTGTTTACACTGGCTGAAATGCATTAGACTGGAAAAGGTAGAATAGACACCTCTTTTCATTTCAATGTGGTAGTTATCTCATGGGATGAGTTGATTGGATCCATACCTACTCCAGTAAGTCAGTTAAGTGATCAGTATATTGAAAAAATGTTTAGTTATTCCTGATGCAATGATGTAAAAGCTTTTGTAGCCACAAAAAGCATACTTTGACTTGCCTTTTTATCTACATTATTACATTATTGTGATTTTTTGTTTTGTTTTTTACTATAAAAGAACTTTGTCCTAGTGATAGCCTTTATATATTTTTTTTATAGCTATATGTGTATATATATATATATATATATATATATATATATATATATATATATATATATATATAATTTGTATTATCATTAGTACTTTGGCTCTCCAGAGAGTTTTCCCTAGATACACATTCCCTGCCACCCACAATTAAAAGCCTTGTATCAATTATATATAAGTAAGGCTATAAAACAGCAATGATATCTATTATTAAACCCTATGATATTTTGGCAGTCTGCATTTGAGTGGGTAGAAGCTGTAGATTCAGCTCTAAAAACTGAAAAAACAGAGGGAGAACCACTTGCCATGGGTGTTTATAATCCAATGCATGTTATCAACATGGAGGCTGGAATAGCCTTAACAAATTGTAAGTACCTGTCTGAGGGAGAGGGCTGGTGATTATTTCTTCCATCAGACAATACTACTCGTAGAGATGGTTTACGTTATCAGTTATTGCTGTATATTACAAAAGCAGCCTTTAATATTGCCATGTTTTTAAAGCACAGTGGCTCGGTCAGGAAAGCACTCGGTAACAGCAATACATATACTGTACAGAAATCTAACCTTAATCCTGGAGCTATTACATTACTCTACTTGCTAGCTGAGCTATATTTGAAGGCTGCACAAAATCCTTGTCAAAGCCCACCATGTATTACAACTGATTATCCATACCACATGTAGAGTTGGAATGCAATAGCACAAGAACCAAGAAGATTAAAGGAAAATACCTAACTGTCAACATTTGATATCGAACTTCACTTTCAAAGCAATTTCAAATCCTACTCCATTCATAGAAAAGCTTCAGTTTCATCTCAAACTACTGTATATAAGCCCCCAAATTACTGACATCTTGCTTGTGCTTGGGCAATCATTGAGCTAGGGCACAGTCTTAAGAGCAGAGGATAGATAAAGAGAAGTATATACACTGGAGAGGTACATAGTGGTAGTAGGTAGATGAGAGGAGAGAGTTACAATACATACTACACTTTTGTACATAGCAGACACATTACATTCAACATCACATACACCACAGTTTTATTACACAAAACTTCACAGATTGCCTGGGTGAGCAACAGAGTGTGCGTGGGGTACATGTTCAGGGAGAGAAGGTGAAGTAGGGAGGAGAGGTTCTTAACCATGGCCAAGGCACACAAGAGGCAGGGATGGACATGAAGTGGGGCATGGAAGGGTGAGTAAGAGGCCCACACACAGCCAGGGACAGCACAGGCAAAGTGTGAGGGTCCACATGACCAGATAGCGCACACAGCCATTCGAGGGGGTGGAGGAGGAGAACACTTTGAGGGACCGTGTATATTTCTAGAGCCTGGCCCTAGTGCATAGCATCCTGGCCAGCGAGCTCATCATATTCTCCTTGGCGAAGACCAAGGTGTTTGGTGTGCGGAAGAAGCAAGTATGGCGACAAGTGGAGGATTTAGTGAATGTGTCCATCCACAGGTGGACAAGTACAAATGGAAACTGAGGAGCAAGATGGGGGAAAATAGCTCTTCATGCAAGGGATACTGTTGGTATCATGGCCAATAGACAACACACAGTTTTGGATGGTGGATGCAAAACAGATAAAGTCACACATAGAAAGGAACAAACAGGCAAGAGGGCACCCAATAGCACATATTATCTTCTTAAACAAAATATGTTCCAAATATACTAATAAATAGTGTTTGGAAGTGGACATACATCGGCCTGCAACAACAAAAGCTTGCTGAGATTTTGAACCTGTCTCTGCTCAGGTTCTCAGGGAGGTGTTGATAGGTTGATCAGGCTGCTGTGTAAAGTCTTGCAAATTTGTTTTATTCTCAGTATAAAATACTATAATAAATGTTTTAAATACATACAATAAAAAGGCAATCTTAAACTGACGTTTCGCAGTCTATAACTGCTTTGTCATGGTCAGCTGGCCAAATAGGAACAAAGACCAAGATGCTGGTGCGACACTGGAAACAGCAGAAGTGTTAGCCTAACTCCATATCACTTCTGTCTCCACAAAATATACAGAGGCAACAAATGTTGGTGGAGTATCATAGGAGTGGCCTTCAAAAATAGTTGAAGAGCTATCAGTTGTTTAACTATGGTCTCATGAATGATGACTAAACCGAACACAAGTAATGCCTAATTACAAAGGTCCAGTTTGTCTTAATGGTACTGTCCATGCTAGCTGCACATATAAATCACACACACACACATACAAAATACACAATGCTCACAATACATGTAAAGTGCAATTCAGTAAGCTGAAGAGGTGCATTTCTGGAGCAAAGTCCCAATGATTGCAAAGCAATGCAGTTTAAAAGCACTATTTAAGTCATTGGAAATTTGGGAAATAGTAATTTCTCCCCTGCAACTTGATCCAGAATTGCCTCTCTTTAGCTTATTGAATATGGCTCATGGTATTTACATGGCTTAATATTTTATAAGGTATTGATATTCGCTAGCAGGGACTGGGAAAATAAACATTGGTGGGTGATAGAGGAGGTAATAAGATGACACAGAAAACTTCCTTACAATACAATTCCAGATCAATTATTCTGTTCCATTGTTAATGTGGGTGGAATTGTAGTGGATGTTGTATCATTTTAATGTGCAACGATGGTTTACAGCACTGATAATAGAAAGCTAAACTGTGTCTGTCAAGATAACTATTTTATTTCATATTGGACCTTATACAATAGAACCCTGGGTAGACAACAGAGGTGGTAACATTGCTGTTGTAGTACAGTAAAGGCTAGAGTAGGAGTGGGGAACCTGAGGACCTCCAACTTTTGAGGACTACAATTGCTATCAACTCTTGCCAGCGATCAGATGTCAGGGGATCATAGTGGTTTCATTCCACAATAGCTGGAGGTCCACAAATTGCCCACCCTTGGTTTAGAGGGATGTTGTTGGAGCTGTTATTGCAAGTATTCCCAGGGCATAGTAAATCAAATCTGAATATTATATACAGACCTTAACTTTTCAAAGACATATATTGGACCGGTATTGATTTCCGTGAATCCCTTCAAACAGATGCCTTACTTTGGAGAAAAGGAAATTGAAATGTACCAAGGAGCTGTAAGTGCAACATTGTATCTTCTGTAGGACATTCAGTACTTGAGAGCTCTATTTTGTACAAATGAATCTACACAACATAATATGCAAAACAAAAAGTGTTAAGTTACAAGGGGAAGAACAATAAGTCTTCAGAAATCCACATGTGGTATGAAATCATAATATTTTTCAAAGGACACACACAAGCAGATGAACGTAACTCATTAAAGGTATAGTGTTCCCAAAGTAGGCTAGCCTTCATTAGATTAAAAAAAAGTTTAACCTTTTTGTAATGTATATTATGAAGTGTGCAGCTGCAATTCTGTTTTTTAACCCTTTGAGTGTCAGAGGGGTACGGAATGCATTGTGAAGCAATGCATTCACTACCCCTCTGGCACTCAAAGGGTTAAAAACTAGGTCTGTAATCCAAGGCATTATGAGTAATCTGGAATAAATCATTGACTTTTTCAGCAAGATAGAATTTGTTTGCTACTATCTATTAGATTATATAGCAAACATTATGCAAACACAACTGTGAAGTACCATATTTGCCTGAATATTGTTTGACAATCCCCCCCCCCCACACACACACACACACATGCACTTTTATCTTTCTGTCTTTGACTGTATCCTTAGGACAGAGCTGGTAGAAGTTGACACCCACTTTGTTGCTTTGCTATCCAGGTCCTAACAGGTCTTCCACACATCTCAAAATGGGATGTGGTAGGACCTGAAAGATTAAAATAAAAAGGATTTTAAAGGGTTAGTAATGTCTTGTATTAACTCTTTGAGTGCCAGAGGGGTTAATAAAAAGTAATATTGTAGATATTCAAAAAATAAATCAACTGATGCCAGTCCGATTTCTCAAACCTTTATAGTTTGAGAGATATATGATGATAAAGTTTCCCCATCCCTTCCCTTTCACTGACATCCCATCGGCCGGTGGCTCTTCAGCAGAGCCGAAATAGTGATATCTCAGTAGCATGGTAAACGGAGCTCGCTGTAACGTTACACCGCAGAAAGACCACTACGAAGGGAAGCACGAACCCACTCCCTGGGGCAGCTGGGAGGGAGGTGGGAAGTCCTGAGGAGGCATGCCGCACATTGCGGAAGTGCCCGTTTTAGAAGACTTGATATCTCCACTGTCGGGCAAGTAAAAATAAAAAGGAGCTAACTCTCTGAAATAAATTCCCCTAAATGGCTGCCTCTGCATGTTCACTTTTAAAAAGAAAAGGAATTTGTTTTCCCTTGTTAATCCCAGGGCAGCACACCACAAGAGAGACCTTACTCCCATGACCGGAAAATGCACATTATCAACAAATCGCTCTCATAAAAGGACCCTCTCACCCAGGGGCAGATGAGGCACAATACTAGCCCAGGGGTTTTTTTTTTTTTTAAACTGGCACATTAGCTGATATTACATTTTGTATGTATATATTAAAATCCTTTGAGTGCCAGAAGGGTACACAATGCATTGCTCTGCAGTGCGTTTTGCACCCCTCTGGCCCTCAGAGTGTCAAATACAACTGCAGAAATTCCCAACTCTTTACCTCCCTCTGTTTCCCTGCCTCCAACCTATTACCCCCTCTCTATTTCTATCTACAGCCCACTTTGCAGTGCATGAGCAGGCACAGCTTCTGGATCCTAAATAACATGCAATAACTTCACTGTATTGTAAACTCTTATTAACCCACTGAATGCATAAAAGGTCCTCTAACTCTTAATCCACTATATGCTGTAGAGGCATAAATGGTCAGTTATTAACCCCATGTATGCCAGAGAGGTGTACAGAAATGTGTTATTCTATGATTAACCCATTGAATCTCATAAGTGCACAACACGTTGCACCGGAATGTGTACCTCACTGAAAACCCATTGTGTGCTGTCGAACCAATTATGTTGAGGGTATCCAAAGGGTTAAAACAAGAGAACCAATCAGGTTGTATATCTTCACATAAATAGATTAATGACAATATTAAATAATTTTGAGAACTTTACACTGTATTAGGTATTTAAACGCTACTTCACAGCAAAGAATTGATTAAAATAATCAATCCCGAATATTTGTGCAAAAAAATATATAATTTATTAAATACACTATACTATATATAAAGTGTAAACAACAATGATATACATGAGTGATCCGCAATTACAATAGATATACAGTAACTCAAACCACAATTATCCCAAAGTGAAAGAATATGAGTCTACAAAATAAACAGTGTAAAGCTGTCAATTATCAGAATACTGGAGGGTCACTTTTATATGTTCTAGATTGTGTATAAATCCAGTCTGTGCTTTAAAGATCTACCTGTGACCATTGTGTCCATTTACAAAAATAACCGGTGTCAAACAAGCTAACATGGAGGTACTTTTTTCATTAATTTTTTTACATCTGTATTAAAAGGAAATCCGTAAATACAGAAAAAGGAAGACAAGATGTTGAAATTAAATAAGATGAATCAAATAGTCCGAACAATGGAACGAATGAGATCCAACCAGGCAGGCACTTCCTCTTTCTCTCTCCGAGAATAGAATAATTAATCAAGAATAGCTGGTTCATCTCTGATCATATGATCATTATCATGTCTCTGCTCATTTCTTCTGTCTGACTGGCACAAAGCAATGAGGTTGACGTTCTAAGAACTGGCTCTGTTGTGGAGAAACCAACTGCATCATAGGGGAACACACAAATTCCTATATTAAACTGGGTTTAATGCTAGAGAGTTATCTTCACTATGTTTTATATAACTTTCTAGCATTCAAGAGTTTACATTTAAATTAGTAGCAATTTTTATTTGTCCCTAAAATGCAGTTGGTGTGCCCCAGAATTGCCCCAGTTCCTCTTAGTACATCATCCTCACTGTATCACACAATGTTATGATATAACCACATATGTAGGTGACATACATAGGTGACACATTTGCGTTTGCTCAGCATGCAAGATCATATGAATATAATATAAAATATGTGTGAACAACAGTCAAAATTTTTGCATGACTGTTCTCGCACTTTAATAAATTGCAGTCGTTATATTAAACAAATGAAAATCTTTTTTTCTCCCTCTAGGTATAGTTCACATTTACTTCTTTGAATGTTAGAGAGGTATCCAAACACTTATGGTATCATCAGCATTTCATTTCAGTGATGTGCGTTCAGCTTAAGTCACACTGGTGATTGAATCACAATGATTCAAATGCATTAGAAAAAAAAAGCACATGAAATTGGTCTTGTGTCTTTTACATAGGACTGTTCACCCTGCTGAAAAACAAAGAGCATGTCGCAAGGTAATGACTCTTGCTGCAACTTTTGATCCAATATTATAAATACATGTGTAAGTGGGACCAGTGCTGAAGAGCCAGACATATTGTTACAACTACCTTTTGTGGATGCCTGATTTAGATCCAGTCTGACAACGCTACAGTGGTAGGGTATATCAGTTGACAAGGAGGTAATAGAAGCACAGCCAAGCGGTCTGAATTTCAGTTTATCCTCTCCTGGAAACAAGCTCATGCTCCAGCAGTATATGCAGTTCATATCCCAGTAGTGGACAATGTGACAGCGGCCTATCTTAGTTGTCTGCAGCAGGATCCCTAGGAATGGGAACTAAAGCAGTTCATTTTCTATTCCATCATTTGGAAATGAGATCTTTTGGTTGTGGATCTTGTGGTGTCTTGAGTAAATCTGAAGGTTTCCCAGTTCTGCTTCAAGTCCAGGGGCTCGCAGGCCTTAGCAGTAGATGTGATGGTGAATCCGTGGCATTCCCCCCATGGACTACATGTTTTTTCTTTTTCTTTCATCCCCAGGGTATTGAGAAGGATAAAGATGAACCAAGCACTCGGCATTCTGACTGTGTCTCACTGGCCTTGCAGGGCTTCATTCACAGATCTCATCACCCTGGTGGTGGATGAGCCAAGCACTCAGCATTCTGACTGAGTCTCACTGACCTTGCAGGGCTTCGTTCACAGATCTCATCACCCTGGTGGTGGATGAGCCATGGTGTCCCCCTCTTCTCCCAGACCTCCTCTCTGAGTCCATTTTGTCATACAGACCTAGCGAGGTTAGCTTTGGTGGTGTGACTCTCAAAGCCACTATCCTGGGGGAAAAAAGGGGTTATTTGAGCCAGTTTTTGCAACTATGCTTAAAACCTTTAAGTCTCTTTCATGCAAGTCTGGTCTTTGTTCCTCAGGTTATATGAGGAACATGCTTTGCGTCCATGCCCTTTTTGCCTTCCAGAGGATCCAGGACAGCCTCCACAAGGGTCTTCAGCTCCATCAATGTACCAGCTTTGGCGATTCTTTTTCAAAAGCATATAGCTCTGGTGCTGGATGTTCAGACTTTTTGTTTAGGGTTGTTGTGTTCCTACCTCATCTTTAGGGATTCCACACCTCTATGGGATCTGAATCTGGTCTTTAGTGGCTTCTGCGTCTCTTCTTTTCTTGGCCCTTAGTTATTTTTTCTGTTTGGCCCATGGCCTAACTGCAGGCTTTGTCTTGTAAGGCTCCTTTTCTGATTTTTCATTCTGATAAGGTGATTCTGCATGCTCACTTTGGGTGTATTCACAAGATGATTTCTTATTTTCATATTAATCTGCTATCCTTATCCATCTAATATTCAAGAAATGGATCTGCATGGTCTGTATGTAGTTACTTATCTCAAATACTATGTATTTAATCCTTTCACAAATATATGGTTTGCTATTCCAGATGACCAGCAGCTTCTAAGGGGGCCATGGAGTCCTGGATCAAGACAATGTTAGCCAAGTCTATGTCATCAGACAGAGGCCAGTACCTTTTCAGGAAAGGTGCTTTCTACAAGTGCATCTTGGGCATACAAGTTCCAGGCCTCTGAGGAGCTGTTGTGCAAGGCAGAGACATGGTTGTCACTTCACACAGTTACAAAACATTACAGAGTTAACATACTGGCCACAGTTGAGGCTGGTTTTGGGAGAAAAGTCATCCAGTCAGTAGTGCCTGTGAAGGTAGGTGTCTTTTCTTCTCCTCTCTGGTAGCCGGTCTTCTGTTACATGGTTATATATGGTTTTGACTCTGAGTCAGGATTTGTTGTCGAGTTTTTTTCTCCTCCCTGGAATTCTGGCTGGGACAGCTTTGGTATGTCCCCATGATTCCTGTATTCCACAAGTGACAAAAGAGAGAAGGGGATTTTTGTGCACCTGGCCATAAATACTTTTCTCTTCATCCTTGAGGAACACGGGAAATGTGGTTTGCACTCCTGGCAGGGGTGTCCTCTATGTTCTCTGACGTGGTGACTATCTTCCTCTCCTGCTTTTTTATGTGTCTTGGCTATCCATAAAAATAAGGCTTTTGCTTGTCGGGGGATAAGTAGAGCTGGAAGGGAGTCTCCTCCTCTGGAAAGCTTTGCCTAAAAGTGCCCTGCCTTATAGAGGTAGCTGTTTAACCCCTGTAATCTTCAAGCACTATGAGAAAGAGATATATTGGTAAGTACACACAATCCCCTTTTCTGTGGGGTGAGAGATATTCTTTATTTTGTATAAAGTAACAAAGTGCATTTTTAGTTTGTCTGTTTAACAGTGGGTTCTTGGGAGGAATAAAAAAACACTGCGGGTATGGCACATTTGATAACCAGGAGGTCAGGGTTGATGATGATCTGTCTTCTACCAGCTTCACGATGTGGTGTCATATGACCTGTCCAAACATAGACTGGCTGAAAGAGAAAAAAATCACTAGTGAAAAAGAGTTGAGAGGGAGGAAGCCCATGCCAAAATGGCAGCCCCTACACAGAGAAATTGTGAGAAGCAAAGATAATATTTACATACTCTACTTTTATTTACTGCAGACAAAATAGCAACTTCTATTTACTAGACTTCCTATACTATCCACTGTAATATTAGTACATTGTATTAAACAGCCTATCTGCAGTAGAACAAAAGGCCAAACCCTTATTTACTTATTTCCTTTAAACATATCCATACTATTTACTGAATATTCCAACATTTCTTATTACACTTACAATATAGGTTTTTTATTTCCAGAAAAAAATATTTGTATCTAGTTACTAAAATATGTTTGAAACGGTTGAATCATTCTGGAAGAGTCAGATTTTTTTTTTTTTATTTCTTTTAGACATTTTTGATGTTGTAGTTATCTGAAATGGCAACACTTTTCTCTGATGCTGTTATTGGCAAAGTATATTTGACCACTGGGTTTTTGTGACCTAAGAGCTGTGAAAGATACACAATTCTGGAGCAAGCTAATTGTACCATGGCAGGGGGACACAAATTCCATCACATTTAAATCAATGGGAATTTTAATCCTTAGTAGATTTGGTTTGCTCCAGAATTGCTATCTTGCTTTCTGCGATAAGGTCCCAAATGCAGAGAAATCTCACAAGTCTTGCTATATTTCTGTATTCTAGGCTCAGTATGAAAATCCACCACATATCTATGCATTGGCTGACAATATGTACAGAAACATGATTATTGACCGGGAAAACCAATGTGTTATTATAAGGTAAGTCATCTCACCACCAATGTTTCCTCAGTCACTTTTTTTTTCATTCTTCTCAGTTAAACAGGATTAAAGTGATGTTACATTTTGATGGATAAGCTTTTAGTATGTGTGTGTGTAATAGGCCTTTGTGACATACAATAGCTGTTTTGAGAGTCAGAACAAATTAACTATTTCAGCTTTTATCAGAGATCGTGGTTAACTGGTCAACCATGAGCATTCCCTGGACTGATCTAGGAGCATGCTCACCCTTCCTTCCATAGAACTCAGTGGATAGGAGTGTGCAACTGTTCATTATGACCTACAAATTTTAGCACTGCTGCTCCAAACAGAGGAATTTGTATAAAATGATCAAATTGAAAAGTAAAGAAAACAAATCAAAAGAGAAGCAATTCTTCAGGGTGCCATTTACACTACATGTGTAACCAACTTTTACAGAATTTGCACTGAATTAAATAGGGAGTTTAAAGGATAGTAAAGTTTTAGTATGACAAACATATATTAGAATGTTTCCTGGTGAGTAAAACAAGAGTACATCTAGTGTATTCAAAAGTGATAACAGGTTACACTGTTACAAACTAATGAAGCTGCCAATATCACATTGTACAGATTGCAGTCGGTGACTCTCCTGTCCAGTAGAATGCAGTTGACTTAATGTCTGGGCACTAGATTGCACTGTTAATCTGGGGCAGGCATGGACATGCCCAACTTTTTCTAGGGGTCTCCAGGTTCACAGGGCTCTCCTTGTAATTCCAGCAGTCCAGGTTTTGCATAAGTCCTAATGGTCAGGGAGGAGTAAGGCTGTTGCGGATTTTCAAAACATAAATGTGACTGCTTTTCCCACAAGTAGGAAAAGAAGGCTACAACTAAACTTAAGCAGATCCTAAATTTGTATCTGCATTTGTGGAGGAGGGAGAGCTCTGGGGGGCTTTGGGGGTTATTAAAATGCACTGTTGTTGATGTAAACAAAGTAAAAGTTTATACTATGATATCTGTAGAAGGAGGCATCTCTCTCCAGTGGGAGTGCATACAATATGTTTTTTTAATAAGCAAAGCTACTGTTCCTTTAAAAGGGTAGTAATGTTTCACAATAAAAGCAGCTCCAATTAATCTTCATAGTATTTGGGCCATGGAGAGTGTTATTTCAATACTGTCAGAGTTGTAGTTCAAGAGAAATTGAATGCTAAAGTATCCCCCTCCCGCCCCTTTTACTGATGGAACACTGCTCACCTCAGAGCAGCAAGATTGTCCAGATGGATCCCAGAGAAGGACGATCTTCAGTGAGAATAAGGACAAACCAGAAAAACCTGTCAATGGGGGCAGGGTTTTCCTTATGCTCACTGTAAGAAGATTGTCCATTGCTGCGACCAGAGACCAGATTCCCCAGCCTAGGGGAGGCGGATTACGCTAGGTAAAATGAGAGGGAGGGAGATACTTTTTCCATTTAGTTACTCTTGAACTCTGACAGTATTGAAATAACACTCTCCATGGCCCAAATACTTTGAAGATTAATTGGAGCTGCTTTTATTGTGAAATATTACTATCCCTTTAATCTTCCTTGAAAAGTGGATTGCAAAGCAATGTGTGGAGATCTCTCCAGAATTCATGGGATTGAAAGCTCAATATAGACTATTAGGAATTTTTATTGGCCTGCTCTTGTGTATCTAGTTATCATTAGTTATCCCAGAATTGCTTCTTCCTAGCTTTCTGATTATAGCCCAAAATTCAGAGCAGAGAGTCACACCGTTTTAAACACTGGGAAATGTAATTAAAGCTTGCAGCAGAGTTTTATAAAGCACTATGTCAAAAAGGATTAGGACTTGGCTGCTGCTTTCATTTACCATAACGTACACTGTGTATGTATGTTGTCCAGACTATAGTGCAATAAACCTGATCCTATATCAAAAGCGTATTCTATAAACAACTGCCAGAAGTTGTTTGTGTTTGATATATCAAGTCCTACGTTCTTAATGGGAACAAGAAACATATGGAGATGTGTTTCACAAACCTGTATATCCTAATGTATGAGATGCATTCATTGTGATATATGTGAAGACTTTCTGTATCAACATTTACTGCTTTACCCTTTGATTGAAATAAAATCACTGATTATACAGCAGCCAAAAATGTAAATAAATGTTAAGATATGGCTCCATTTATATATGTTTTATTTAGTCCTAAAGTCTTAATCTATACTGATTGGTTTTAGTGGAACCTTAACCCCTTGGGTGATTGAGATGTAGTCCATGCATTGCCTGACATGCCCAGTATCCACAGAGAAGAGAAAGAAATGTACTTTAAAAAAAAAATATTAATATAGAATTCTGCATTGTGATTAAAACCAGCAGCTTTGTCACTTCATTGAAACACAATAATTAACATATTTAAATTCTGATTTTGGGAATTTGGGGATTTTGAGCAAATTTCATGAAAGTATAGACTTTAGACTTTAAACTAGTTAATCACTGTTACTTCCACATCTAGAAGTAGAGGCACTGTAAGCCACTCATCAGAACTAGAGCTGCTAGCTGCAGAGAGGCAGCTGATGATTCCTGTTGGCTGCTTGTTATATCCCACCCACCTGTATAGCCAATAGGAATGGGGTTGTCACTCATTGCCTCAACTCTTGCAGGATATGGGATAAGATGTTAAAATAAGTAGGACTGTAAATGTATTATGCTGCTGTTCCCAGAGGTGGGAGTAACAGTGATTAACTAGTGAAACAATTGTGTGGGGGAAATATACTAATGTTTTATTAATAGTTACTATCCCTTTAAATATAAGCTCAAACGTTTTACGTTCTCATTAGCTTAAGTTAGGCCTTGACAAATTTGGTTTGAGCCATACAAAAAATGTAAATGCCAGACTACATTAAAGAAGAACCTTCCCTTGGGGGCTAGTGGAAGAAGGTGTTAGGGACCAGGAACCAGACAGACAGAAAAATGTAAAATGCAAAACACCTTTATTAAAATTAACAAAAGCAAACAAAGCAAAATTGTGATCCAGGAGCGTAAATCAAAAGAAAAGCCAGGCCAGGAACCAAAACTGGTACTCAGACAGGGTCAGGAATACAGATATCAGCAATGTCAGGAACAAGCCAAGTCCGGAGCCAGAAGGGACATCAGAGGAAGCCAGGTCAAGCACAGTTAATCAGCAACTCAGGAGAATGCACTTGCAGACAGAATCAGACACAAGGGCAAGGAGGAAGTGACCCTTGCTGCTTTAAATACCCTGGAAGGGTTTGGCTGATAAGTCAGGTGAGTAACCATGGAAACTGAGATATCAAGGCAGCATCAACTGACTCAGCCTGACACAGGGAAGGGAAGGCAGCAGCAATCAACAGCCGAATATCAGACCAGATCAGTCAAACCATGGCAGAAGGCTGAAGAGGGAGAAAGAGAGGGGGGAAGAGAGAGCGGGACAAAGGGAGAGGGAGAAAAAAAATATACATATAGAGAGAAAGTGAGTGTGTGTATCTTTTGCTACCAATGGAACAAAGCTGGACTGTCAGAGTAAAATGTGGTTCTGTGGCTACCAGTGGAACCATGTGGTGGGTCAGATAGTGTATATAAGGAATCTGTGGCTGCCAGAGCAGTGGAGCCAGGCTAGAGAGTCACTCAGTGTATGTGGTGATCTGTGTCTCCCAATGGGCAATGGAACAAGGCTGGGGGAGGGTGTCAAACAGTATACATGAGTATCTGTGACTACCAATGGATAAGGGAAGAATGCTGGGGGTCAGGCAGTGTCCATGGGGATTTGTGGCTGCCAGTTGTCAAGGGAACAAGGCTGGGAGTCAGGCAGTGTCCTTGGGGATTTGTGTCTACCAGCTACCCCCAGCATTGTTTCCTTCTCACTGGCAGACACAGATCCCCATGGACACGGCCTGATCCATAACCTTGTTTTCTACCCCACTGGTAGCCACAGATCCCCATTTACACTGCCTGAACCTCAACCTTGTTCGCTTGCCCACTTGTAGCTACAAACCCCCAGCCTTGTTCCCTTTCTCACTGGTAGTCACAAATCCCTATGTACACTGCATGACCCCCAGCCTTCTTCCCTTGCCGACTAGTAGCCACAGATTTCCCAAGTACACTGTCTGACACCCCCCATCCCCAGCCTTGTTCCTTTGACCACTGGTAGCTATATATCCCCATGGAAACTGCCTGGGCAAAGGAACAAGGCTTGATGGGGGGGTTGGTTAGTCAGTGTATGCGAGTATTGTGATACCAGGGGAACCAGGCTGGAATGGCTACAAGGGGCCAGTCAGGGAAAATTGGATATTTTTATTTATTTTTTGTTATTATTATTTTTGTATTTTTTCTTTCATTCCCAAATGATACCTTGTGGGGGCATCAGAACCCCTCCTAATGTGATCAATGCAGTGAGCAGGAAGGCGGTCACCGCCTTCCTCTATCACCCCTCTATTCAGCTCTGCATTCTACAAATGTCCGGGTTTAGTAGGAGGATCCTCAAGGCCCACCTGCTCAACACAGGCTCTTGTAGAATGCTGGGTTGAAGAAGAGAAGATAGAGGAAGGTGGAGATAGCTATTCTGGTCGCCTCATTGATCGCCTATAGGATAGGCGATCAATGCCAGGAGACATCAGGCGGGCTCCTGAATCCCCTGATTTTTATTTATTTATTTATTTTAACGTGCATAGTGAATGACCAAGACATCCTGCACTATGTCCATTTTTTTTATATACAAGCGATTGATCCCATGCTAATGGGAGAAATCGTGTATATTTTAAAATGTTAAACCTTGAGCTGCTGTGTAGAGATACTGCTTCCCTACATGCAGGGTATGTTTTTGGGCCCCAGGTCCCAATTTCTAATCACCATTGCGACCTGGCCCCCGGGATTTGTTGAGCACTGGCTTAAGTACCCCATTTTAGCAGAAGGGGTAAACAGGTGTAGTTATGATTTAACCAGAGTGGTATCTAGTGCATTGCCGCACATTGGACGCCTTTCTGGCAATCAAAGGATTAACCCCATTGGATACTAGAGAGGTTTCCAATGCATTGCTTTGCGTTGGAGGCATTGCTACCATTCATAGAGTTAAGGGTGTCTGCTACTCTGTACTTTGACGAGGACCCACCAGTGACTTAACTTGGTCCTGATGAGCATCCCTGACCAAAAAATGATGTGAGACTATATGTGCCATGTTTAAAGAAGTCTAAATTCAGCAGAGTTTATGGAGACTGAAGGATGAGTCTATATTTGGGATGATCTAAGTATAAATGAAGGAATTTCGAAATAAGATTCAAACGGAAACATTGTTTGCATTTCAGACTGGTTTAATGAAGTCTGGAAACCAAAAAGTATTTATTTATTCTACAGCAAGGAATATAGTGGAATGCTACCACATCTTAGTGTTATTTGCATGATGCATGCATTCATTCATTCATTCATTCATTCACCTCATTATCTTCTTCGGGACTAGAAAGGTCTCCAATGTATTCTGTTGTCTCTAGCCTCCAAAAGATTTAACCCCTTGAATCCTACAGCCAATGCTTTGCAATACAATGACAATATCGCTTGCATCCAAGATGTTAATAGCGGCCTGAAAACATGATTGACATGCCATCCTTTAGATCAGAGCTATCCTACTCAGATAATCCCTGTGACATTTCCTTGGTAACAATGTACTAGTGAGGCTGATGTTCTATCAAGAACTGGGGGGAGATTCACTAAGTGGTGATAAGGTGGAGATGACTTCTCCAGTTTATCACTTCTCCAGTTCCTATGTTATTCTCTGGAGCCTATGCACTAAGATTTCTTCAGCTTTGGAAACTGTAGTGCGTAGGCTGTACAGAATAACATAGGAATAACATTGGAGAAGTGATAAACTGGAGATGTCATCTCCACCTCTTATTTTTATCACCGCTGATTGAATCTACCTCCTAGAGTAACTCTGGAGTAAACATCTTAACCACATGGGACAAATAGAAAATCCCATAGATTTAAATGGGGCTTTTAACCCCTTGAATGCCAGCAAGTTCTTAGAGACCTCTCTAGCATTCAAGTGCTTAAAATCCCCATTGTATTTGTCCAGTTTTTCTCTGTATATCAGTCTTAGGGTGTACCCAGCAAATTCTTTTCTCAACATCTCCAGCCTTTTCATACTGTTTCCAGCTCAATGATTTGTCCAGTGTTCAGCAGAACCCTCCGTTCAGTCACATCCTGACACATTTAGCTCATACCTTTTGAAAGATGTTTTTGTTGGAATAAAAGTTGGTCAGGGCAGGAAACTGATACCGCAGCCTATTTTTAGCACAAATCTAATTAGAGATTGGTTGGAATTGGTGTCCTGTGTTCAGGCCTCTGTAGACTGTACTTTCTGTAATAAGTATAATCAGTGCACCTGGATACCTCTGTAGAAGATGTTACAAATGGATGTTCACTTGCAGCTAAAGCTACTGTTGCCTAGGTATCTATTAGATTCCCACAGAAGACCTTTCTCATAAGAAGAAAGGATGGTTAAGTGGGAAAAAATAATTATATGCTCAACAGAGCAGTGTCATGTGTTCTGTCCTAGTGATCAATGAATGGGTACAAAGGACTTGTGAAGAAAGTGCAAAATATAGGTCTCAAACTACATCGTAATGGAAAAAATAAAATTCCAAAGAGTATATTAAGCTATATCAAGAATCAAGCAAATAAAAAGAATTATAATCCGTAGTGAAAGTTCTCTTAAAGGAGCAGTAAACCTTTTTTATGAAACCTACATATTATAGAGCTCTTCCTGCTGAGTAAAACATGAGTACTCCAACTGCAGTCAGCCATTTAATTCAAATGTTATAACAGTTCAATTAATCAGGTAGTGAATTAACTGCATGTTTATTTCCGTATAGTTTTTACTGACGGTATGATTATATCATATACTATGGAGAGCTGTTTGTCAGCGACTTTCCTCTCGCATAGAAAATAACAGAATAACTACTTGGAATCTGACCATTAGAGGGCACTGTTAATATAAAAATCATGAATTTAAACTGTTATAACTGTAAATATATATGTATATATTTCAACAGTCGGAGTTTGCCTTTTTTACTCAACAGGCAAAGCACCTTGTATACGCAACAGGAAAAGCAGACGGACCTTAAGGGGTTCAGTTGTAGCTAATAATCACATGATCATGTTGAACAGAGTTGGTGTAATTCTGCCATATCGATACTGAAGAATATACATTTTCTTTAGGATGTTCGTCCAATGCAGTCTGCTGTTCTTTCTGTGTCCTCCAGTAAAGGTTATTGGTAACCCTGGATAGGCGATCCGCCCCTTTAAATAGGCAGGAACAATTCTAGAATTGATTGCATGTGGTGGAGTCTACCATCCCTCCTTGGCTGCAGCTAGCCAACCAGCTCCAGAAAGAATTTTTCCTTGGTGAAGACACAGGCAAGAGAACAGTTCTGCTATAGTTTTAGATTTTTTTTTTTTTTTTCTGTTAGAAATGGAATACCACCATTAGGCTGATTACCATAACTGACAATGCCCGTAGATGTGGCTAGCTCAGTATCCAGGTGCTTTTTGTGGACCTTAAAGGGATAGTAATAATTAAAATGTAAAAAAATATGTTGTAGGGTTTATCCCCCTGAGTAAAACAAGAGTATTCCCACTGCTGAAAGGTGTTTCCTTCAAAAGTTATTAATTTTCAAAGTTGAATTTTTTTAGGTGCAATATCACAGTGGCCTGAAATTGTACAGTGGCGCTGTTGCTACACAATCCTATGGACTGCTCTGGTCCTGGGACCATAAATCTCCATAGAATGGTGTAGCAACAGTGTCACTGTACCTGACGTATCAGATTCCTCTGAGGAGGAACTGCTGGTGGATTCAGATGTTGAGGAATGTTCTGCTGTAGGCTTCTCTCAGTTTTTTGGGGATCCCTTTGAGGCTGATCCTGAGCCCTTGGCTGAGGGCCTGATCAGGGCTGTTTTGACTACCCTAAACATTCCCTTAGTTCAGGAGGTCCTTTCTGATCCCTCTGATGTATTTCAGGAGCCTAAAAAGCCCCTTACTTGCTTTCCACCTAATCCCACTCTTGACCGCCTTGTGTCTGAAGAGTGGAAATCTCCGGACAGAAAACCTTCTGTGTCCAAGACATTTTCCAAGCTTTATCCCTTCTCAGAGGCAGCGATCACTCAGTGGGTTCATCCTCCTAAGGTGGATGCTTCTATCTCCAGGCTATGTATGTCTACTGCCTTGCCAGTTTCTTTAGTCCCCAGTATTACTCACCGGGCTCCTGCAGGAGTAAAAGTGCCGGACCAGCGTTACAGTCCGGGTACATCGTACTTAAGTAAAGTCGGGGTGCTGATACATTTTATTATGTTTAATCTTCACATATTTTATGTACACTTTTATGACCCTGACATTAAACTTCCTGGATCAGTGGTTGGAGAGTTTTATGGTCCGTAGGCCATGAAAGCTGAATGTAAAACAATGTTGACAGTTAACTGTCTACAGCACTGAATGCACTGTTTGTTATCTTGTTTACAATGTATCTTTTTTAAGCTTGTAACACTAGACCTGATTTCATTTTACTTGAAAGAAAGATAACTGCAGGGAGCTCATTGTCAGGGAACCAAGTTTAAAAAATAGGTGAAAATGGGGGGAAAAGGTACATAGAGTTTGACTGTATATATATATTAGGCATATGAGGACCATGTAAAGTCAAAATAAAGCATTACTATTATTTAACACTATAGAATTCACCTCTGCATTGTGTTGAGACAATGATGTTCTTCCTGCTGTTGTCACTCTGAAATTTAAATCAGGGAGCTGGAAAACAGCACTAGTGTATTAACTGTGTGTGTGTGTTTTGTATGAGTGAAAGCTAGTGTGTGTTTGTGTATACAAGGGATAGTGTCTGTGCCTGTGTTTGAGAGTGTGTGTCCATTACAGTGCGTGTGTATGGAAGTTTTTGCCCACCACACAAAAGAGAGAGAATTTGCCTATCCCTGATCTAGAGGAAGTGGGATGGTCTTACAAAAATGTATTTGACCCCTAGAGCTCAGTTATGTGCACATTTACATTCGGGAAAGGAAGTGTGTGGTATATCGAGAAAGGTGAAAGCTTGAGAAGTTTGGTTATAAGTGACTGATGGACCTTCTTGAAGTCATAAGTTTCCAATGACTCCTTGAGAGTGCAATTGGGTAGGACATTGAATTCCGTAAAGAGCTGAGTTGAAAGGGCAGTATTGTTAGTGTAAGAATTTCCAGAGTAGAGTAGTGTAAAAATAGTGATACGTGAGGAAAAGGAGTGTCAGCATCGTTCATTATGAAGTGAAGTGAACTTAATCAGGTGGGATGAAGGCCAATTAGAAGTATGCTGTAGTTGTTAACATGGGATGCAATAAGTGTGTCAACTGAAAACTTTGAAAAAGAAGGACTGTGGCGGGGGTTCTTTCACCAGCAGCCTGAGAAAACACTCTCTTTCCAATAGAAGCTGCAGAGAGCAATGCAAGCCAGGCAAGAGAACCTATCTGCCATTCATTTGGCAAATTATACACACTACAGCATCCTTATATGGGCCAGTGTAGCTCCACAAAACCATTATACTAGCCTTCATAACAGCCTGGCTAGGGGAGAAGCCATTTCTTCTTAATGCATCGAGTACAATATCAGCACCTAAGAGTCAGACTACCCTGCTTGTTCAAACTGTCATGGTTTACACATTGTCGTGTCAATGAGAAACCTGCTATATTCTTATCAATACAATATGCTTATCAATTTTACCTACTAAGTCAGACAGATACTATAGCAGTTTTAACCCTTTGTGTGCTTGAGGAGTATCCAGCACAATATTATTCTAGGATTTAATGCATTGCACGCCCCTCTCTTACTCAAAGGTGTAAGGCAACTTCTCCTGCAATTGCAATGAGCATTTGAACAAACAATCCATGCCTTTGTATGCCTTAGGGGTGTACAAGTAACTGCTTCAGAATGTGTTGCATGGTTATCTGATGCTTAAAGGGTGGAGACTGATGTCCTGTTCTCTTTGTAAAAATATCTACTGCCTTCAGAAATGGTTCTTTTGCTTGCTACATTTTATAATCCGTAAAATTTCACATCTCATGATAATCCCAATATATAAATATGTAAGATGCCTTCATTTCCAGATATGAATACTTTGCTTGTTGCATAGGCTTTTTATGTTAAGTGGGAGCAAATGTACATTTACTGGATCAATGAGTGATCATGTTGAGCTTTTATCAAAAGGATGTGGTGAGGGCTCCATCTCAGACTTCTCAGATTGCCCATCATGCAAGAAAACATCCATAACAGGGCATGATAGATCTGCAATTCAATTTGGATATTTACTAATTGTTGGCCTTTAACCCATTTGTGACAAGGGATTTTTGTACACTAGAGGACAAGCATACTTTTGGCCTTTTTAGTATCATATCTCCCCTCTGATTCATTTAATACACCCATACAAATTATATAACATTTTAAGGATAAGTAGGGCTTATCATTTATTTTGATAATACAAAAAGTTAAAAAAATTGAGAAAAAACACTATTTTATGATGATAATTTGTGCTCAGTTATTTCACTTTGTAACAGGGACTGGATAAAAAGTATGAACATACCTCCCAAGTGTACCCCTTTTTAAAGGGATACTTTCCCACTGAGAAGCAAATAGCTATGTCCCTCTTTCCTACCATGGAGTCCCTCTGTTTAGGTGATCAGACTGTGTGTTATGTATATAAGTGTATTGCATTGCTTCACAGCAATAAAACTCACATTGTTAGTTTAAAATTCAGTATATGTTTATAAATATGTGTAAATAAAACTAATCTTTGATCTTGTGCTAAATCATTTTATTCAGCTACACAGAGTATTGTCAGTTGGTCATGAACTAAACTAAAATATATGTCTACTGTTGTTTCCACCAGTCTTGCCCTCAGCACAACCACCTAAAACAAAAGTGCTGCCCACTTTGGCCAATTGGAGCTTTGGAAACATGTTCTCTGCCTCACCATCACATTGAGGCGAGAGGGAGTGAACAGAGAACATTGCTTTTGTCATGTGGCTCCATTTGCACATGTGATCTCTGTAGCAGTGATCACATGTATGGAACTACTGAGGAGCTGCTGGAACTGACTGCTCTGGCCCTAGATCAATCAGTTACAGCCTCCCTGCCGCTATCACACAGACTTACCAGAATGTCATCCATCCTCAAAGGACAGAATTGTGTCACGGTCCTGGCACGTAATGCGGCATTAAAGGATTAAGGATGTACTTTGGGAAGTTCTCATGTGCTTTGTTGTAGAGGTTTACAATGTATTGCTTTGCTTTCATGGGGTTAAACAGAGAGTAATTTAAAGTATTATGATATGGATGCTTACAGCCTTCTGCACAAAATTAAGGTAACATAATTCTGGGGTAAATCAACTGCACCATAAAGGACAAATACAAACTGTCAGTGATTTAAATGAGACTTTTAACCTTTGCAGCGCTAGGGAGGTATACAACGTATTGCGTTGCAATGCGTTGTAGACTTCTCAGGCACTCAAAGGGTTAATCTAGGGCACAACTAGAACTTACTGGACTCTGGAGGAAAACCTATCAGTAAGCAAATTTGTATAAAAACCTTTGCAATGCACTGCACACCTCTGATGTTCAAAGGATTAATAAAGAAAAGGAATGCAGCTCTATAATATTAATCTCACTTTACTGGCCAACAGCTGTGTGTGACTGTGTGACAGTCTGCCACCTAAGATGGGAAACTGGTCTGATTGTAAGGGGTCTCTGGGTAGTGCAGAGAATGGCCAGCTTGCATGCTGAGCAGCATCACAACTGCACCCCCTGAAATCATGTCACTGTTTTAGTGAAATGCTAGTGATGTCTCCAGCACATTACTTTGCAATGTGTTGAATAACTTTCTAGCATTCTAAGGGTAAAAATCCTTTTGTAAATAATTGAGAATTTGTCTTTCTGTCGTATGGTGCAACTGATTTGTGACAGAATTGCTCAATTTTTATTGTGTGCAGAAGGTGTTAAGTATACCGATATCTTCATAGGAAGACACCCACTTTTTCCCTAACCTTAGCCATTCCTATAAAGAGCATATACAATGTGGGTTGCATTTTACTGTCTCTTAATAGTGATTCTTCTTATCACTGTCTATACTAATGTCCACTATTTCTGTAAGCTTAATCCTTTGAGTGCCAGAGGGGACATCAGTGCATTGTAGAGTAATGCGTTGGATACATCTCTGGCACTCAAAAGGTTCAGCGAGTCACTATGGGTTACCTTCATTAAGTTAGGCTCACTAGGTACATGAATAAACACTTTGTGCTCTACTTACTAAATAGGTCTACATGAGACCAGAGCAGAGGTGGGAAAACCATGGAGATGGCCCCTACAGGAAATCATTGCAAGTCCACAAATATACATGGGGACTCCATACTATTTTGAAAAAAAAGTTTGGTCTTATGGAACAGGATCGCTTTCAAAATGGTATATATTACCTACCCATCTCATTGACATTGCGAATCAATGCATTGATCACATCCTCTTGCACTGAATGAGTTATGTGTCAGTGAGGTAATCTGTCTAGGCCAGGACGTGCCTATGTGGCACATTTTAACTGGCAAAATATAAAAGTATAAAACTAGTTTAAAAACAAAAAATGGCTAATACAACATTTAAAAGCTCTTTCCAAATCACAAAAGTAGTTTTGGCGATCATTGTACCTCTAAAAGTTTGACCACACTTGGACTACAGCATACAATGCAGTTCCCTGTAGGATTGCTGGGCTTTTTATTTTGAGGCCTGTCCCCCTAGATGTTTGCTTGTTGTCATGGTCCCATGTGCCCAGAGAAAGACATTGCTGCCCAGTAATGCAGCATTAGTACTGCTATTCATTATAATAATTTCAGCAAAGGACAGCTGAGCAATATGGGAAAGGTTCTGTGCTGATGTACCCAAGTAAATAAGATGTGATTATTCTATTCTTTTTATTCATTTAGTTTTGATAAGTTCAACTAATATCAGTGTTTATCTTTTTTCCTTTCTGTTTAGTGGAGAAAGTGGTGCTGGGAAGACGGTGGCGGCCAAATACATCATGGGCTATATCTCTAAGGTTTCTGGGGGAGGCCCAAAAGTACAGGTGAGTTCAATGTCTATATATATATATATATATATATATATATATATATATATATATATAATATGAGTTCAATGTCTATACTGTATATGTGTGTGAGTTCAATGTCTATACTGTATATGTGTGTGTATATATAATATAATATATGGGTCGTGTGACCAAAATACTGCGTCTCTGTTACACACACATCCAGGGGTTGTCAGTAAGTAGGAATTATTCAAATCTCCTCTATACTGGTACACTTATTTGTCCATTCATGGGGCTTGATTTTCACAGGAGTGGCCACTCCTATGAAAATCTCTGCAAGGTATTGCCGGGCTTTCTACAAACACACACACACACGATACGCTCACAATACATAATGCACACAAACACAACACACACACACAATGCACAAACATTATGCACAATGCATGCACATAGCAAACACCATACACAAAGACATAATATACACACACAATATACATTATACACAAAGTACACACAAAAACACGCACTCAATATTTAGAATCATTATACACAACAAACACACACAATATACACAATACACACAAACACTGTCACAGACAATATATATATACGCAACACACACACACACAAATATACACAATGTACATGTACTATAAACAATGCACACACACTACGCACGCAATCTCACACCCTCACTGATGGAGAGTTGTGCAGCTCATTGCAGAAAGGGTTGAGAATTGAAAATTCAACAAGTCATTCCTTAAAAACATTGCCTCCTTTATGGATATTAATGCATGTCAGGGGAATAGTCCTACACGTAAATCTGCTTTTAATGTTTTTGCCACTTTAGTGCCCAACACGTATCCAGTGCATTGGGTTGTGATGTGGTGGATAACACACATAATTGCTACTCCTGTTTAGGATGTCTTCCGTAGTGTTTGTCTTTATAACAAACTTATTTTATAAAACATTCTGTGTGTATTTAGCCATGCATACAATTACACGTGATGTTTGTTTTTTTATTTGTTTTATTAAGTACATTGGCAAAGCCAGTATTGCTAGTCTGTGATTCAGAGGGAATATGTGTAAATGCAAAAGAAGAGTAATTCTGGGACAAACCAATTACACCGCAGGGAGCAAATAAACCAGGGGTATCAATTGCTACAACTCCAATCATCTCCTGTCGGCCATCTGCTAGTTAGGGATGATGGGAATTGTAGTCACCAACACCTAGTGGTCCAACAGTTGACTATACCTGAAATAATCCCATCTCTCCCGTACTCTGGGTTAAATGGGGCTGGTAACCCATTGAATGCTAGAGAAGTTTCCAACATATCGCTTTGTGAAGAATTCCTACCTAAGTAAGTCCTTCTGTTGATCAAGTTAAGTGTTAATTATTCCTTTAGGTTAAGTTTCCTTTTAAAGCATAACTAGTACTAAATAGTATTAACAGAGGGTAACTGGATATTAATCTGCACATGAGGGGGGTTATTCACTAAGGCGTGATAAAGAGGTGATAAAGCTGAGACGACTTTAGTAATATCACTTCTCCAGTTCCTATGATAGTCTATGGAGCCAATCCACTAAGATCTCCAAAGTTGGAGAAATCTTAGTGAATCGGCTCCTTTGAATAACAAAGGACTTGGAGAAGTGACTTCCACTTTATCACGCCTTTGTGAATCTCCCCTGAAATCTCGTAGGAGTCTCATTCATGCGTAGGCTACATCTATTTAACCCTTTGAGTGCCAGAGGGGTACAGAACGCATTGCAAAAGCAATGCGTTCCGTACCCCTTTGGCACTCAAAGGGTTAAGCGTAATGTTTATTTGTCTCATTATAGATATTAATTATAAATATACTATTATGCAATGCAATTAGGTTGTTGTTTTTCTTATTCATTTTTGTGTATATGAATCACCTAGTGTGCATATATTTAAACTTGAGAGTGTATATATTGTATATTTGTTTTAAAATTTGCAGACATGCTATTGATGCAGTATCACATGGCAAAGACATGAATGTATCCTCTATACATATACGTGTATACTAGCAATGTGGGACGGCGTTGCTTGTCATGTTATGACCATCGGGTGTACATTTCTGAAATGTACAGACACTGATAAACACAGACATATGCAATGCACAGGCAGACAAGTACAGTGAGAGACAGAGAAATGCAACAGTCATGCACACACACCACTGTGTATATGTATTTTATTGGTCAGTTGGGTCATTCACATTTAGTAATGTTTGATAGTCCTCTTGTGAACTTCATCTTTAAAACCCTTTAAGTGCCAGAGAGGTAGGTATCCAAAGCATTGTAATACAGTGCTTTGGGTACCTCTCCAACACTCACAGGGTTAAACTGTACCAGGATGTAGGTGATTCGTTATTTTCCTTAACCCTTTGAGTGCCAGAGTGATGTGCAGCGGATTGCTGTGCAATGCGTTGCACAACCTGTGGTACTCAGAGGGTTAATACCTCCTGATGAAATTGTCCTTGTTGAGTAAGAAATGCATAGTGCTGTTTATTGAGCTAGTTATCATTGATTTACTTTTTAATACATGTCATTGGCACGACCCTACTAGCCTTTTAGAATGAATTGCTATTACTGTCCTAGTGGAGACTAGCAGCAAGTGGCCTTGGAGAGGTCATGCTGGGTAGTGTGGAAAGACTGGGGGATCTTGTGTTTTTTTTCCCACTTAACCCTCTGAGTGCCACAGGGGTGTGCAATGCATTGATGTGCAATGTGTTGCCCACCCCTGTGGCTCTCAAAAGGTTAATGCCTCCTGATGATAGAGTTATCGTGACTAAGAAATGCGTAGAGCTGTTTCTTGAGCTGGTTATGATTTATTTAAAAAAAAAAAAAAAATGTAATTCGCGTGACCGTACTATCCCTTTTGAATGAATTGCTATTACTGCCCGAGTAGAGACAGGATTATACTGTGTATTACCTTTTAATTAGTGGTCCCTCATAGACAACACAGCAGCATACCCCTCAGTGGTCTCACTGCATCCAGCAGCAAGCGGCTGTGGAGGGGTCCTGCTGGGCATTCAGGAGGGTGTCCTGGGGATGAGTAGGCCTCTGAGGCCATATGTGCAAACCTCATACTATATGGCGTAAATATGAGCAGGAGTATATAAATAAATATATATATTTATTAACCACATATAACTCCCCACACCAGCAGCCCCTATGGTGTGTTGTGATGTGCTCAGTTGTACCTTCAGCCTCCAGTGCTTCTGGTGCTCCCCAGACCTGATGGAGCAATGTGATGCTGCTTTAGTGAGTGTTAGTCTTCTGTTACTGGACATGTAGAGTGGACCCCAGGTACACCTGAAGGAATGTGGTGAGACCAGTGGCTGGGGTACAGGGAACAGGCCTGAGCCTAGGTGCTGGCAAGAGGAACTGCCTTGTTGGGAGCTCAGGAAAGATCTGGGCTCCTGGGGAGGAGTAGGCCAGAGAGAGAGATCGAGAGAGTTGCAGGTGATGGCATTGTATGTCTGCGTGTGTGTATGTGTGTGTGTGTTGGCCATGTTTTTTTTTTTTTTTTGGTTCAGTTAGATGTTGAGGGAGGGCTAACTCTTTGCAGATATTTTGACCCTCTGACCACTTCTGTCAAACTCACACACACCCTGTGTCTCGAATACTGGCAGTATGGAGGAGATATGAATACTTCCTCCTTACTGCCACCCCGGGTAGGTGTTTGTGAGTCTTATGAGGAGACATAAATTATGTAATGAGGCTTTCTATTTTATATATATATAAATTTGGATGCTAAGTAAGCTTTTTTTTTTTTTACGTGGTTCTGATTTGTTCCTTCCACTTATCTGGATTGTTTTGAGGGATATATACCAAATGAAACTATGGCATTAATGTGATGTCATCCTCATGACACAGGTTCATTGGCTAACACTGCTTAGATGTGTTTGTTTGTGCTAGGTTGTTGTTCTATTTATACCTACCTTGTACATTCATTTATTTAAATTTACGAACTGTTCTCTACTGTGTTTCATTACAGCATGTCAAGGATATCATTCTGCAGTCCAACCCTTTGCTAGAGGCATTTGGGAATGCAAAGACAGTGAGGAATAACAACTCTAGTCGATTTGTAAGTCACACACTGTTCACTTGTTCCTGCTGATTTCTGCATGTCCTCCACATCCAATATTAGGTTATAAAGGGTCACATTCAGTATAGCATCATGGTCAAGTAAGCCATTCAATGGACATTGCAATTATTTTTCAGCAGTTTCTCTTTTTTAACTAATATGTAACACAATGAACTATAATCGTTTTCGGTGAGATGAAATGCTTACAAAATATATCAGCTGCAACTGAATTCAGTCCAATAAGTGGGTAAGACTTTAGTTGTGGTTTCTGCTGTCCTAAATGCTAAATAATTTTTAATGAGATTTGCAGTCTGTCAGAATTGGTCATACACATTTTCTTTGTCTCCAGCACATGGAAAATGTGTTTATTATTCTTATTAAACACATATTTTAATATTTAATATCACCAACCAAATTAATAAATATTACTGATTGTAAATTATACATTTTCAAGGAACCAACTTTTTAAATTGTTTATAGTAATAAGTCAACAGTAAATGTTCTCTGAATTCAGTTTTTATCATTATTTTTAACTCAAAATGTTCCTTAAAATAAACAGTGATATGCAGTAATCTGTAAAAAAAAAAAACAACAAAAAAAAAACAACAACAAACTACAGTTTCTCTCCTATGGTCATATAAACCCATGGATGCTGGATAATTATCTTATTATTGCTGCACAATGCATGTGATAACAACTCAAAATTCCCAGAGGATAAATGGACTCCTTTACATCTAAGTTTTTTACTTCACCAACATTTGTAACAAACACCACCCATATTGGAATAATTTGAATGAAAAAAGAATAACATGTATTTTTTTACATTACTTAATAGGGAAAATACTTTGAAATTCAGTTTAGCCCAGGAGGGGAACCAGATGGAGGAAAGATCTCAAACTTTTTGCTGGAAAAATCTCGTGTGGTGATGAGAAACCCAGGGGAACGAAGTTTTCACATTTTTTACCAGGTATAAGCTCAAATTATTGTCAGACCAAAATTATCAAATGTAATAAAGAATTCAGTGAAGTACATTAGGAGAGGAAATTTAAAGGGATAGTAATGTCTATATTAAAGTTTAGCTATGAGTATTCTATATTATTTTTATAACATGCAGAGCTATGTTTAATTAAGTACAGTCCTATAGTTCAAAAGCTATTCAAGCTGAAAGGATCCCCTCTCCTTCCCCTTCTGGCTGCCTCCCCTTAGCCCTGCAATCTGGTCGTGGGACCAGATGGATGCAGCGATGGACAATCTTCAGTCAGGAAGTATAAGGAAGACCCTGCCCCACTTGAGGAAGGAGTGCAGGATTCTCCTTTACTTACTGAAGATTGTCTCTTGCCGCTGTCCATAAGGACCCTGCTTACATGCAGCATGACTTGGCCAGAAGGGACGGAAGGGAATCCTTTTAGCTTGAATATCTTTTGAACTACATAACTGTAAGTAATTAAACATAGCGCTGCATGTTATAAAAACAATATAGAAGACTCAGAGCTTAACTCTAAATAGACATTACTATCCCTTTAAGAGAGACCATGTTCTGAATCTGAAGCATTGGCACATGACATCTGTGGAAACTATTCTTCATGGAAATACTTGGGATGTACATAAAACTATCATGAATATAGAATAAAAGTAATGATTTGCCAGTACTAGTGTTGGCATTGTTGGCTTTGAAAAGGACCTGTACATAATTCAGTGTACATGAAATATGACTTTTTACATAATTAGCGCTACGTTACTTGCCTCGAAGGCCAAGAATCAATAAACCTTATGACCCAGTCAAAGCCAATGTTTCATTTAATCCATGAATATGCAACAAGCAGTCTCCAGTTGTTGTTGGACTACAATTCCCATCATCCTTAGCTGGCCGTTGGCAAACTCAGAATTAAGGGAGTTCATCCTACATTTTTCTAGACTAGTGGCTCCCAAACCTGTCATCAAGTTCCCAAACAGTGCAGGTCTTCAGGAACTCCTCTCATGATCACAAGAGGGTCAATCTGTGGCTCAGTCGTCTTGATAGGTCCTCTTGTGCTAATGTGTGATCCACATATGTACAAATGAGGGTATCCTGAAAACATGCACTGTTAGGGAGGCTTGAGACCAGATTTGGGAGCCTTTACTGTAGACTCTGATTAGCACAAACCACTCATCATTTTGTATTATATGTTCTAGTTCTATCTTAAGTCTCAGTGGGGTGAATGTACTATAGCGTTTCCACACTAAACCATATCCTGTAATCTGATTTTTAGTCCATACCCTTTAGTCCATATCTTCTTACCCACTCTCCGACAACCATCTCATAACCTTCTCTACAACCCTTTCCCTCCTTCCCCCACCAACTACGACCCCGCACTATACCTGCAACCTTCGATCTCTAGACATCTCTGCCTTTCTTCTACATTGTACTCCAACCACTCCATCTTCAATAATTTTTATGAACCTGACAGACTTATAGAATCCTACAACAACCTTATCTCCTCATCACTTAATCTGTATGCTCCCCTCCAGGCCTGTCACAAACGCCCCTCAAACACACGCCCTTGCCTTAACTCGCAAACATGCTTTCTTAGCTCCTGTACCCGCACTGCTGAACGATTGCGGAGGATGTCCCGCTCTGATGCAGACTTTATCTACTACAAGTTCCCCTGTCCTGTTTCAACACTGCTCTATCCTCTGCCAAACAGCACTACTACTCCTCACTAATCAATACTCACAAATCTAACCCACGCCACATTTCTGCATCTTCAATTCTCTCCTCCTCCCCTCCCCTCCATCCTTCCCCTTCCCTAACCCCTCTAACCTTTGCAGAAGTATTCATACAGAAGATTAACACAATACAGCAAACAATCCCATCCTTTCAATCTCCAAAACTGTATATTCCTGATCCTCCATCCTACTTCTTTGATTCTTTTTCTTCGGTCACAGAATCAGAGGTTTCCCTTTTGCTGTCCACATCCACTCACCCCCTGCTCCCTTGATCCTATACAATCCCACCTCCTCAATCCTCTGTCATCCAAATTAGTTCCCATTCTAACTTGTGTATTCAACTCTGCCCTATCCTCTGGCATCTTCCCCTCCTCCTTCAAACATTCAATAGCATCACCAATCCTTAAGAAAAGTTCATGAGACCCCACCTCCCCATCCAACTACCGCCCTGTGTCATTCTTACCCTTTGCCTCTAAGCTTCTTGAGTGCCTAGCCTACTCGCGTCTACTTACCTTCTTCAACTCCCATAACACTCTGTACCCGCTGCAGTCTGACTTTCGGCCCACTTTCTGTACAGAAACTTTATAAAATTAACAAACGATCTCCACATTGCAAAACCCAATGGATATTTCTCTCTTCTTATCCTTCTAGACCTATCAGCAGCATTCAACACTGTCGACCATACCCTTCTCTCCCAGGGTCTCACTTCTACAATTCCTATGTTATTCTATGGAGCCTATGCACTACGATTTTGTCAGCTTTGGATATCATAGTGCATAGGATCTATAGAATAACATAGGAACTGGAGAAGTGATAAAGTGGAGAAGTCATCTCTACTTCATCACCTCTTTATTACCACTTAGTGAATCTCCCCCATCATGTAGCTAAGCATGTTTAATCAATACAGTATTTAAAAGTGTATCTCTTGACTGTGATACTATGAAGGCTGAATTTAATCACATGTGAGAGCATAAATGAGGGGTGAGGGTGGAATCAGGTGTGTTTTTATGGTATTATGTTATGTTTTTATATCTTTACTTTAGATTAATTGCTTTTAGGTAGTAAGTATACATATATTTTGTGTGTAGACTAAAGTGATCACTGTATTTTACACTGTGTGACGTGTTAACTTTCTGCTTTTTGAGATGTGATTGACAGTTTTGAAGTGTATATTTTGCATTGCTTGCACTAGCACTTTATATTGGATATAGTATGTTCACACACACAATGTTTATGTATTGATCTCGTTACTAATATACATAGTATTAGATGTACAGCGTCACTTAATATTTATAAAAACAATTGTAGAGTTTATTTCCCTGAGTAAAACAAGGGCACTCACAATGCTGAGATGTGTTTTATTCAAAATTTATTGCAGCTCAGTCTTGAGTTTTTTAGGTGCAGTATCTCAATTTCCTGAAAATTTACAGTGGCGCTGTTGCTTCACCATCCTGTGGACGTTTATGGTCAACTGACCAGAGTTGTCCATAGGATTGAGTAGTAACAGCACCACTGTACATTTTCAGGATGAGGAGATATTGCACCTAAAAGATTCAAGTTTGAAATGCAGTAACTTTTGAATGAAACACCTCTCAGCAGTTAGAGTGCCCTTGTTTTACTCAGGGGAAACAACTACATATTTTCTCGCTGTTTTACGTTTTTCATTAAAGGGGTGTTACGTATGTGTGGTACTTTTAAATGCAAATGGTGCCCAATAAGATTAATACATGTGTATCGATAACGTCTAGGAATAAATGGCTCTTCACTTTCTTAACAGACCGACTTGGCTAGGTAGATATCCAGGATTCTGGGTCTTTATACTGTACATTGTTTGAGTTGTTTCTGCAGTTACAGTGATTAAGCTCCCTTTTATTCTGGCTTTAGTTTGTCTACTGTCTATTTTGTGTAAGTGTAAAAAGTTTGAATAAGAGAATTAATGGAAATTAAGACCCACCCATGGTTCTTAAGAATCATGTAAGCATCATCACCGCAGTTAAATTATACAATTCAACTATAGAATTCAGTTCCAGCGCAAAATAGTTCGGCCTGACTGCTGCTTGTAGAATGTATACCAATGTGAGTCCTCCAATTAAAATTAACCCTTTTAGGACCAGAGACGTGTGCAATACATTGCAAATCAATATGTTAACCTCAACTCTGGTTCTTAAAGTTTTAAGAATGATTTGTGCTATAGGACTAGTTCCCCTTTGAGAATCATAGTTATTACATATTATATTTTATGACAGAGGATAAGAAAAAATAATTGTTTAGCTACTAAATAGAAAACGGGATGTAAAATCTCATGACGTTATGTCTACTTCCTGTTTGCTACTTCCCTAGATGATTGAAGGTGCTTCTAAAGAACAAAGGGACAACCTTGGAATCACTAGCATTGACTACTATTACTACCTTAGCCTGTCTGGATCCTACAAAGTAGATGATATCAATGACAAGAGGGACTTCCAGGAAACCATGGTAAGGCATCACAAACTAATGTGCATTCACATTTTCCTCCTGCTGCTGAGGAGCAATTCTGGAACAAACCAACTGTTCCACATGAGAGAGAGGCAAATGACCATTAAAGGGATAGTAATACTTTAGTATTACTATTCCCCATATTGTAGCTATTTCAAAAAGAATTGAATTGCCCCCAGGTTCATCTCTCAAATCTTTATGGTTTGAGAGATAACCGAATGCAAAGTTCCCCCCTCCTTCCCCCTTCCCTAAAGTCAGTGTTTTACTGACTGCAGGGGAAGTCTGTCGTACGACAGGCTTGCGGCTCTGCAGCTGAGCAGAGATTGCGTTAGTAAAAAATAATTATTTCACCGAAACAGTCTTCTACGTGTGCTTGGTTTGCAAGCACACATAGAAGACAGTTTCAGTGAAATAATTATTTTTCACTAACGCGATCTCTGCTCTGCTGCAGAGCCACCTGAGGAAAATAAGACCAGATACCCCTGCAGTCAGTACAACGCTAACTTCATTATCTCTCAAACCATAAAGATTTGAGAGATGACACTAGGGACAATTAAATTCTTTTTCAAATAGCTACAATATGGGGAATAGTAATATTAAAGTATTACTATCCCTTTAAGTTAAATAGGGCTTTTAACTCCTTGGATTCTAGGGATGTCTCAACAGCATTGAAAAACAATGCATTGGATGAGTAGCTAGCATTCTAGGGGTGAAAATCCTAATTTTATCATCTGAATTTTTTTTTATTTCTCTCAGTTGGTTTATTCCGAATTCCTCATTTTTTCTTTTTGTGAATTAGGCCCAGATGTCTCCAGTACATTGCTTTGGGACACTTCTAGCAAGCAAGAGCTGGATTCTATTACAAGTGATCATTTTTCACTGATTTTATCTGCAAATTTCCCCATAGACTTCTATAGAAATCCAAAAAAATAAAAACAGTGATAACACTTATCCAACCTAAGATGAACCATTCAAAGACCAGAGTGGTGCTCTGCTTTGTACATCACTCTGGTTTCTTAAACGGTAATATCTGATGGGCAGCTTGTGAATGAATTATGAGGATTTTAACTTAAAGGGATAGTAATGTTTCAAAATAAAAGCAGCTCCAATTAATCTTCATAATATTCGTGCCATGACGAGTGTTATTTCAATACTGTCAGAGTTGTAGTAAAAGAGTTATTGAATGATAAAGTATCCCCCTCCCACCCCTTTTACCTAGTGTAAGCCACCTCCCCTCAGATGTGGAATCTGGTCCTGGGACCAGACAGCTGACAGCAGGAGTCAATCTTCTTACTGTGAGAACAATGAAAACCTTGACCCCCTTGACAGGTTTTTCCCTTATGCTAATTGAAGATTGTCCCTCTCTGCAAGCCATTTGGACACCACCTTGCTGTTCTGAGGTGAGCAGTGTTACATCAGTAAAAGGGGTGGGAGGCGGATACTTTATCATTCAGTTACTCTTGAACTACAACTCTGACATGGCCCAAATACTATGAAGATTAATTGGAGCTGCTTTTATTTTAAAACATTACTATCCCTTTAAAGTGGAACTACCACCTGAACACAACTTTAGCTTAAATAACTCTCCATCTGTCAACTAGCTTCTTAGTAGAGCTAGTCATCAGAATTATTACCTTGATATATAGATTTAGCCTTTCTTCCCGGGCTGACAGCATCACGGAACGCGGACATCTTGCCATAATGACGTCCACACGTCTGCGCTGTCAGTCCCAGCCGGGTCTAGGAGGTGTTGCTTGGAGCCGTCCGGCTCCAAAAGAGACTGACAGAGCAGGAGCACAGATGTCATTATGGCAAGATGTCTGCGTTCCGTGATGCTGTCAGCCCGGGAAGAAAGGCTAAATCTATTTGTCAAGGTAATCACTCAGATGGGGAGTTATTTAAGCTAAACATACAGAGTTATAGTGTATCAGTAGGCTGATCAAGAAGGTCTGATAAAGACTAATTTAATTGGTAGCAGGAAAGCTATAAAATTCTCAGTTACTGGGGTCTGAGGCGAAGGCTGAACTTGATGGACTTGTGTCTTTTTTTCAACCTAATTTACTATGTTACTAAAGTTGTGTTCAGGTAGTAGTTCCGCTTTAAATCTCTAATAAATGGAAAGATGGTATAAATTAAAAAAATCATATTCCTAGCCTGTGGAGTCACTATCACCTTTATTTAATGCACAAATAAAGGAGAAGATGCATCATGGTAGCCTGAGACAGAGAGCATTTTAATACAGAACTGCCACCCCTGTTAAAATTTGGCCCAAATAAATACCCATCTGGCGACTAGCTGCTCAATAGCGCTAGTCGCCAGAATTATTACCTGGTTATTGAGAATTAGACACTGTTCCCGGACTGACAGGCAGTAAACAGAGCAGACATCTTTCCATAGTGACGTCTGCACGCCTGTGCTGTCAGTCCTTTTTGAAGCCTAACAGCTCCTAGCAACGCCTCCTAGGCTGGGACTGACAGCTCAGACGCACAGACGTCACTATCGAAACATGTCCGCGCTGTTTCCTTCCTGTCAGTCCGGGAACAGTGTTTAATTCTCAATACGAAGGTAATAATTCTGGAGACTAGCGCTACTGAGCAGCTAGTGGCCAGATGGGTATTTATTTGGGCCAAATATTAACAAGGGTGGTAGTTCCGCTTTAATTCTAGCAGGAAGGTTGTACAGCTCTGGGCACACCTGTGTATAAGGTCTAGGGCCATGTTCAGGAAGATAAAGAGGGGAAGTTTTAGAGCAAACCAACTGCACCATAGGGGCAAGTACACATTTCAAATATCCCCCTGGATTTAAACTGGGCTTTTTAATCTCTTGTAAGTTAGAGAGATGTCAAACTCATTGTTTTACGGAGCGTCGGAAACCTCTGAGACATTAAAGTAATTAAATGAAGGACAATTTTCATTTCTCTCCTGTGATGCAGTTGGTTTGCCCCACTATTATGTTCTTTAGCTTCCCTAATACAACCCCTAGAATCTAGGTGATACAGTGCAAATTGAGGCTATTTTGATTTTAACTTGTTGAATGCTAGAGAGTCTAGCCTCTAAGGCTTTAGTGATCTTGATCAGAATTAAAATGTTAATCAAAGTCTTTGTTTTTTCCCAGCATGCAATGAATGTGATTGGAATCTTTGCAGAAGAGCAAGCTATGGTTCTGCAGATCGTAGCTGGGATCCTACACTTGGGAAATATAAGCTTCAAGGAGAAAGGCAACTATGCAGCAGTGGAAAGTGAAGAGTGTAGGTGTTATACTGGAGATAAAGGGATTTAGGCAGAAATCAAAAGTGTAGCAATTCTGGAACAAAAAAAAAATATTCTGATTGATTTAAAGGAGCAGTAATTTTTTTTATGAAACCTATATGTTACATACAAGGGTATTCTCACTGCTGACAATTGTTTTATTCAAAGGTTATAACAGTTCAAACTGTCAAGTAGTGAGTGAGTGAAAGTATCATAACTTCTTGAAAGGTCAAACTTTCAGGAAGTGACTTAACAGTTGCTATAATAGTCTATGGAGAGCTATTGGTCATCAACTCACCTCTCCCATAATGCAACTGAATAACTAATTGAAATCTGGTCATTAGAGGGCATAGTTAATGGGCCAAAAGCAACAGTTTAAACTATAGTAACTGTGGAAAGATATATCTCTCAACTAGTGGGAGTCCCCTTGTTTTACTCAACAGGAAATATATGTTTTTCTTATTTGAGAAAAAAAAAGTTTACCACCTCTTTAAATGAGACTTAACCATTTGAATGCTAGAGCAGTCTCCAATGCATTGAATACATGTTTAGCATTCTGGGGGTTTATATCCCCTTTTAAAACAGTGGGAACTTGGGGAATATTTATATGTCCCCTGTGATGCAGCTTGTATCATGCAGAATTGCTCATCTTTTCTTTCCGAGTATGGCCTAGTGTTTCCTTCTGGAAATAAGACTTGTGATGAAGGCTTCTGGTTTTATTATCAGTGATATATAAGTATGTAACTACCATGGTAGTGGGTGAAGTGGCTGAGAACTGCTCTGTAATTTACGGAGTCCGTCCTTAACCAAAAGGATTATCAGAAGACACCACACACTGAAGTGAATGGCTACTGAGGTAAAGTCACATTGAAGTGAATGGCTGCTGCAACACAAGATTATGAAATCTAATCCTCTCTGCACAATTCGAAGTACAGTCTGCCTCAAAAAGGATGTATTCGTTTCCTTGCTTGGAATTGCAGTATGAGAATGCAGCAATGATTTCTGGACTCTGAGCAATTTATTTTTAAATAGGCTATTTGAATATTATCAACGATAATGTCTTCCTCTGCAGTACACAAGACTCGGAAGCATTTTATTTCCTGTTTTGTTTCTTTGTGATTAGTCTTCCTTCTTTTTCCAGACTGCGGGGTCAGTTTGTGGTGCTTCTCATGTGCTGATTAGCCCTCTGTGATTTCTAGAGTGCACATCCTTTCCTCACCGGCACTGCTGCCTGGCGTACAGGCTTTATTTGGGTTTGTGCTAGGTACAGACATCTGGCATGCTTAGTCAGCGTGTCAGGCACCGTGGTTTTATTAAATGAGAAACAGATTTGTTTTCCTCCACGGAAGACAGGGAGGGGAAGGAGTAACTGCTGAAAAATATTTAACCTTTTTAGATCCAGAGGGCTGTACAGTTCATTGTGAAGCAATACCTTTCACACTTGCCGCTGGCACGGAAAAGTTTAAAGTTAACCAGTCACTTTGAGATAACTTGAATTCATTTTAAAGAGAGCTAAAAACTGTTGTACTAGCCATTTGTTTTAATATAAATCATTTTGAGAAATGAATCTTTATTTGGCACAGTGTGGCATGTCATGCTAATTAGTTTATGTGCATGGATGAGTCTAGACAGAATCCACTCACTGGGGGCATTTCTAATAGCATAGTGAGTGGTCAGTTTGGCCTAGAGTAAAACAAATTAGTATACTGTACCAGGAATTAGCATAAAGTAGCAAAACAAAAGACTAATTTCTCAAAAACGGTTTATTTTATAGAAAACTAGTTGAGGAGCCTGTGTACATGGGCCATAGTGCCACCCAACAACGGAGCGGGCTGCTCCGAATTCAGACCACAGTCCTCTCATGCACAGTAGAGACTGCCCGCTCTGCGGCTGATAATGGAGCAGGCCTCTCTGAATTCAGACCGTAGCCTCCTCTGCGCGCCGAAGGTGCACAGAGAGGACTACGGTCTGAATTCGGAGCGGCCCGCTCCGTTATCAGCCGTGGAGCGGGAAGTCTCTTCAGCTCATGACTGCAGCGCATGTAGCCAACTGTACTGCGCATCACAGCTTCTGACAAACATACATTTAGTGAATTATTATATGGGATTGGCAGTACAATATATAGACCAGGGTTTGCCAACATGAGACCCTCCAGCTGTAAAGGATGATTCCCAACCATGTTCTGGATGATAGGAATTGTAGTCCAGACACACTTCAACCCTTTGAGTGCCAGAGTGGTTCACAGCACGTGGTCTGGCACTCACAGGATTAAATCATAGGCTGACAGGTCCACTTTACCATGGTTTATCATGGAAACCACATGGCGCTGACATGCAAAATATTCCACATCCCTTCACAGGCTACATTTTATTTTCATTTATTCATTTTAATGTCAATGCAGCATAAATTGTGATGGAAATGTAAACTAACCAAGTACTGACAAAGTTGAGTTGCATCCGATATTCCAATGGGAATCTATGTTAATCTATCGCTTTACTATGTCTGCTCAGTATAGTGTGTGACATATTTCCAGCCTGAATAAGAAGCTCAACAGAATACAATAACAATTGGAACCCACTGGTCATACGCAGAAATCAAAATATAAAACATATTGTGCAAATCAAATTCACCATAAGGAAGAAGTAAACATTTACTCCAATTCTCATTGAGATATCTGGAGCTTTTAAATCCTTGAATGCATGAGAGGTCTCAAATGCATGGCTTTGTATCCAAGGGTTTAAACCCACCATTTTCGTGAATCAGAATTGTAAAATTCCTCTGATATACTTGGTTTGTGTCTGAATGACTACACTTTTGTCCTTGCACATATACTCCAGTGTCCAGTTGTACAATGCATTTTGTAGAGGTGAGTGTGCAGTAAATCAAAGTGTTTTTTGTACACTATACCGTGACATACTCACATACCTCGGAACTTTCAAAATGATTTGACACTGTTAAGGACCCTTAAAGAGATAGTATTACTTCAAAATTACTATCCCTTATATTGTAGCCCTTAATAAACTGAGTTAAATGACACCAGCGGCATCTCTCAAACCTTTATGGTTTAAGAGATAGCCGCTTTCAAAGTTTTCTTCTCCCTGCTGTCAGGTTCTGCTGCCTGCAGGAGAATCCGGTCCCGGGACAGGCCGAGGCTCTTAAACAGAGCCGATATCTCATTATGGAAGTAAAAATAATTCATTGAAACAGTCTTCTATGTGTGCTTGGTTACCATTTTTCCTACCATAACGAGATATCGGCTCTGCTGAAGAGCCTCCGCTTGATTCAGAGACCGGATTCTCCTGCGGGCAGCAGAACGCTGACAGCAGGGGAGAGGAAACTTTGAAAGTGGCTATCTCTTAAACCATAAAGGTTTGAGAGATGCCGCTGGTGTCCTTTAACTCAGTTTATTAAGGGCTACAATATGAGGGATATTCATTTTGAAGTAATACTATCTCTTTAAAGACCCATGACGCTCCTGGACCGTCATGGAATTCTGGGCTGCCCGTGCGGCTGCACGCCGTTGAGGGAGTCCGGAATCGAATGGCAAAAAAAAAAAAAAATGCTCCGTGGTCCTTAAGTAACCGCCGTGTGCGTGCGCGGCCGGTCCTTAAGGGGTTAAAGTTCTGCAGAAGGTAGATTGTAAATGATACGTCCTTGCAAGCACTACCTGAGAGGAACCCATCACATTCTACCACTTATAGTCATCACTTCTAGAACACACACAGATAAGCAGGATTTCTCCTTCTGCCTTTCTGGAACCAGTGGCTCCAATGTAGTGACTAAATAAGCTGTCAGCTGGTGCAGTTCTTGTAGCAGTTAACAATGGAGACTCTTACACTGAGAATTTGGCCCCTCACACTGAGATTTTGGTTAAGACATAGAGGGGGAGATTTACTAAGCAGTGATGAAAAGGTGATAAAGTGGAGATCAAGTGGCAATGTCTTCTCCAGTTTATCACTTCCCCAGTTCCTATGTTATTCTATGGAGCCTATGCACCAAAACTTAAGAAATGTTAGTGAATTGTCTCCATAGAATAACATAAGAATTCTATCACCTCTTTATCACCACTTGGTGATCTCCCCCAAAGTGTCAGGGTCAGACCCTGAGTTCCCAGGAATGTTATATATATATATATATATATATATATATATATATATATATATAATATTTATTTATTTATTGATTGACTTTTTTTTTTTTTTTTTTTTTTTTAATGGTCCTTTTGAAAACCACATTGCTAGGTGCATAAGAACTATCTGCATGATCAGCTTCTTATTCAATGTTCTTTTGTTTTTACAGTCCTAGCTTTCCCTTCCTTTCTCCTGGGGATTGACCAAAACCGCCTGAAGGACAAATTGACTAGCAGGCAGATGGACAGCAAGTGGGGTGGCAAATCTGAGTCAATTAATGTGACCCTGAATGTGGAGCAGGCATGTTATACCAGAGATGCACTGTCTAAAGCCCTCCATGCTCGTGTCTTTGATTACCTGGTTGATGTAAGTAAAAAATAGCCCTGTCCACACAATGAAACTTAAAGGAATAGTAATACTTAAAGTGTACTGTAGGTCCAAGTCCTCTATTTTTATTTTTTCTTAACACGTAGTGTTATATTTCAATATTTAGTTATGTAGTTCAAGAGCTATTAAATCCGAAAGGATCCCCCTCCCACCCCTTTCCCCTGCATCACTCTGCCTCAGTCTGGTCCGGATGGAGTGTGGTCCAGATGGATTGTGGCAATGGAAATCTTCAGTAAGCAAAAGGAAAATCCTACCATCCTTTGTCAAGGGGGGCAGCTTTTTCCTTATACTTACTGAATGAAGATTGTCCCTCTCTGCATCTGTCCGGTCCCACAACTGGATTCCAGATCTGATGGGAGGAGGCCAGAAGGGGCAGGATTGGGATCCTTTCAGATTGAATATCTCTTGAACTACAGAAATGTAAGTACTGAAATATAGAGCTACGTGTTTAAAAAAAGATAAAGAAAAGACTAGGACCTTAACTTTAATATCCCTTTAATAATAAAATAAGCAGAAATGTTAATAGTTTACAGAGAGTCTGAGTGTTATCCAGAAGTGTACACCTTTTATAATCTAGATAGAGGTATTTGAGTATATGAATTTTCTATATCAAATATTGATTTATTGTATTCAACATGAAAAATATAATGCTGATGAAGACCGGAATAGTAATAAACATATATACGGTCAAATTGCCTAATTTTTTTTTGTCTCTGCCTATTTTTTATACTTTAAAGTCCCTGGTGGTGAGCTACCTGGATCTCTGTTTCCAGAGTTTCCTGGTTGATAGACCATCAAAGCAGGATGTAATACAATGTTATAGTCTATCTGCAGCACTGAATTCTCTTGTGTACTTTCAATTTTAACTTGTTTCTTTCTTAGATTTATTTCTCTAGGGCTGCTATAATGTTCCCTGACAGAAAGCTATCTGCAAACAGCGATAGGGAGCTTTCTGTCAAGTACATAAAAGTGCAAAATAAATAGGGTAAACTTAAAAAATAAAAAATATAAGCAATTTTTTACTGTACAAATTACACACTTGCAGAATATGTAAAGTCAAAATAATGAGTTACTATTTCATTAAAATGACAGTCAGCCTACTTGTTTGACTTCACATATCAAATTACCTACACTTTTTATTCATTTTTTTCTTCAAGTTTTTTTGCAGTTTTAGATCTGAAAGAAATATATAAATATTTTTAAATTGAATAATATGCAAAGTCAATATGGAGATATGAAGATTGACTAGCACTTTAAGCAACTTTTGATGCATGAATTTGTAAAGTTTATAAAGGCTGGTTGAGCTAAATGTAAAATTACTTTTGAGTAAGTGCACTGGAAACACCTCTGACATCCAAGGGCTTAGAACAGTGGTTCCAACCATTTTTTTCCAGACTGGTTGGATTTATTTATGAATATATTTGAGTCAAGATATCTCTGAAGAATTGTGAGGCAAATAAAGTCATCAGATGTTAAAGGAACAGTAACTCTTTATTTTGACTTTACATAGTCTGCAGACAATTTTATATCCCTGACAGTGAGCTATATGAATCATTAAGTAAGCTTGCTGTGTGGGACTGTGAAAGCAGACAGAATGCAACAAAAAAGAGTGAAACAATGTAGAAAGGCCTATCTCTACAGCATATCACTCAGTCAGCACTGTATACATCTCCTTAATTCCTCTATCAACAACATAAAACTCCCTGGATTCCGAATTTCAATTACGTTACTGTCAGGGACAGAAACATGTTAAAAATAAATAGGTAAAAATGAAATAAAGAGTGTAGGCAATTTTACTTTATATAATATGTAAAATCAAAATACAAGTTTACTCTTCATATAAAGGTATTTAATTTTAACAGAGTAAGCAATCAGACTTTATATTCTCTGTCGTCCAATACAGGTTACTGGTAACTCTGGGAGGCGGTCCGCCCCTTTAAGTAGGCAGAAACATTTCTCTAAATGTATGCAGGGGGTGGAGCCTCCCTTCCCTCCTCAGCTGCATCCTAGCCAGCTAGATCCAGAATGATTTGTTCCTGGGTGTGACAACACCAGGTGGAGAACATTTGTTGTTAGTTTTAGTTTCTTTTTTATTTTTCTTTCAGATATGGAATACCACCATTAGACGGGTTACCATGACTGACAAATGCCCTTCAGTGTGGCTAGCTCAGTATCCAGGTGCTTTTTGGTGGACCTTAAGCTCTCTGAGGTAATTCTTACTGCATGGTAACCTGAAGACAGAAGATCTGCAGGAGAGGTGAGCTACCCTTTGAGTGCTGCAGGACCACTTGTCCCACAGTGCCCCTTCACTGGGCTTGTATTTGGGAGTTCTCATTGCGCACTCCTGCACTCATTGGGTATATATGTGTATGTCTGTTGGGTATTTGGAGCAGGTTTATGTGGTAACTTAACCCTTTGTCTGCTGGTTTGACATGTTTTGTGGGGTTTTCTGACACTTTCCTTACTGGGTTAGTGTTTTCTTAATATGCACACATGTTCCCTGTATGTTTCTCATGTTTTAATTTTACCTCATATTTTAACTTTTATTAAATTTGTGTACCGTGCCTTTAAGGTGCGCTTTACCGCATAGACGCCATTGCTCCATTTACTTGCTATGGGTCAACACTGTTTGGGACGTATCTCTGCAACTGCTTCACACAGCAACTTCAGAGTGAGCTCATTTTAATTGTCTACCCTTGCTCATCCGGTTTATAGTTCAAGTGTGTTGGGGGGCTTGGGGCACTGCTTTGGGGTACTTTTTGGGGAAAACAACATTTCCCATGAGTGCTTGTTTCGCGCCTTTTTTCTGATTGGCTCCCGTCGCGGCAGCCATTTTGTGAGCTTTTCTCAGCGAGTATCCTGCGCAGGGCTTGGACTCTCCTTCTCTCTTCTGCAGATTAACCCTTCGCCTGCCAGATAAGTCTATATTTAGCTCTTCTGGGGTGAAATATTAATCTAACACTACAATTGGGTGATTTATTGTACAGTTGGTTATTCTGACACTGTGAGAATATCCGTACCGCTGGGGCTGGGGGCTAGACCTTAAGACTAAGGAGGCTGGGGTATCAGTATCCTCCATTGTGCATTGCTCTTCCTTTCACACAGGGCTACTTAGAGAGTTCTCTGGCCATTTATGCCCAGTATATGTTCTGAAGTTCCTGACAGCAACCCAGGGCCTTCCAGCCATGCTATTGAGCCAGCTTGGGTGCAAGAGTTTAAGGCTGCGACTAGGGACCTTAGGTCCACTCTACAACTCTTTCCATCCCAGATACAGGGGGCTCTTCAATTATGGCAGACCCCCTCTACTATCAGATCCTCTTTGCCTAAACCGCAGGGGGCACCTGATGTGTCAGATTCTTCTGAGGAAGAATTGTTGCAAGATTCGGATGTTGAGGATGGTACTGTTTTGGAGTCTTCTAGGTCCCTTGGGGACCCTTTTGAGTCTGATCCTGAACCCCCTGCTGAGAGCCCGATCAGGGCTGAATTGACCACACTCAACATTCCCTTGGTTCAGGAGGTCCCTTCTGATCCCTCTGATGTTTTTCAGGAGCCTGCAAAGCCCCTTACTTATTTTCCTCCTAACACAACTCTAGACCGTTTGGTTTCTGACGCATGGAAAAATCCCAACAAGTCCGCTTCTGTGTCCAGGAAATTTGCTAAACTTTATCCCTTTTCTGAAACAGAACTTGCTAAATGGGTTCATCCCCCCAAGGTGGAAGCATCCATATCTAGACTGTCTAAATCTACCACCTTACCTGTTTCTGATGCTTCTGCTATGCAAGATTGGACTGACAAGAAACTTGATGTTTCCCTCAAGTCCATTTTCGTTTCTACAGCTTTTGCTGTTACGTGGGTTAACCGGGCTATTGCAGTCTGGACTGAAAAACTCACTAGTGCTGTCCGTCAGGATGCACCTACTTCGGAAAAATTGCGTCTTTTTGCTAATATCTCTGAAGTGCAACACTATGATTCTGCTGCTGCTTTTGATGCCGTTCGCATGATGGCAAGGGCCTCCACTACCTCTGTGGTGGCCAGGTGTGCGCTTTGGCTTAAGATTTGGTCTGCTGACACTGCTTCCAAGAAAGTCTTGCTTTCTTTGCCTTTTCAAGGTACTTCCTTGTTTGGATTTGAACTTAAGGAACTAATTAGCGAGGCCACAGGGCTAAGAGTACACATCTACCGTTGGTTTTAAAGAAGAAGTTGCCATTTAAACGTAACCGGTCCTTTCATTCCTTTCAAACTGAGACACGTTCGACGAACCAGGCAGTTCCATCAGCTCCGCATCCCTCCTCCAAGCCCAAGCAGCAATGGAAGCCTAAGGCCGCATCCAAGCCCAAGACTCCCAAGACTGCTTTGGCATGACTCACTGAACCCGGGTCCACATCTCGCTGTGGGTGGTCGTCTCCGCCTCTGTCGCAGGATTTGGGAGGATTCAGTGTCAGACCCATGGGTTTTACAGGTGGTGTCAGAGGGATACAAGATCCCTTTCTTTTCTCTTCCCCCTTTTCGCTTTCATCTTTCTTGCTCTCCTCAGGAAGTCGAGAGAAGCCATCTATTCGAAGGTGCTATTCAGGCTCTTCTGGACAAGGATGTCTTGGAGCCGGTGCCTCCTTCAGACAGGGGTTCGGGGTTTTACTCAAACCTCTTTGTGATGACCAAAAAGGACGGCAGATGCTGCCCTATTTTGGATTTGAAAGATCTCAATTGCTTTGTGGTCAAGACTCACTATCTATCGTCAGGAGTCTCTGTGCACAGTAATCGCTGCCATGTCTCCGGGGGAGTTCCTTGCTTATCTGGACCTTCAGGATGCACATCCCAATCCATCTAGAGATCAGGCAGTACCTGAGGTTTGCCTGCGACAGGGGTCATTTTCAGTTCTCAGCTCTTCCATTTGGTCTGACAACGGCCCCTCAGGTTTTCCAACGGGTTCTGGGGGCCTTGATATCCGTCCTCCATCCAGACGGCATCAGAGTGACTCCCTACATGGACGACTTGCTTTTGAAAGCCTCCTCTGCGGACCTTCTTCATCAGCAGGTCCAGACCTGCATTCAAATCCTTACCCATCACAGTTGGATTGTCAACTTGGACAAGTCAGACCTTGTCCCATCCCAGCAACTGATATTCCTGGGTCTTCTGTTCGATACTCAGAAGTGCATGATGTTTCTACCGAACGACGTAGCCCATCAAATTGCCCAAAGAGTCTCAACGATTCTATCCCGGGATCGGATCCCAGTTCCGAAGTTGTTTTCTCTGGTGGGGAAGTTCATTTCCACGATAGAGGCGGTTCCATTTGCCATGGCACATACCAGGGAACTTCAGAGGTTTGTGACATTCAGGGATCGACCAGATCATCAGAAGCTATAGGTCTTACTTCCTCCTCATGTAGAGTTGAGCTTGGAGTGGTGGCTGGACCTTTCCAATCTCCTAAAGGGGAGATCCTTCCTGATTCCCTACTGGACCAAGGTCACGACGGATGCCAGCCTTTTGCGCTGGGGGATCTGTTCTGGGTCGCTTCAGCGCTCAGGGGAAGTGGTCCATGGCGGAGTCCCTTCTCCCTATCAACATCCTGGAACTTCGAGCAATATTTCATGCTCTCCGTCATTGGGAATCTCAACTGGAGGACTGTCAAGTCCGAGTGGAGTTTGACAACGCCACGGCAGTGGCTTACATCAACAGACAAGGAGGTTCATGTTCCTGTCATTTCTGCAGTGCACATTCCAGGCATAGACATCATGGCAGACTTCCTCAGTCGTCACACAGTCGACAGCAGAGAGTGGGAGCTACATCCCGAGGTATTTCAACTCCTAACTCAGAGATGGGGGATGCCCCTAGTGGATCTGATGGCTACAAGACACAACTGGAAGGTTCCGGTGTTTTGCTCTCGATGGAGAAACTCTCTAGCTCTGGCTGCCGACGCATTCCCTGGACATTCTTCCTGGCCTACATTTTTCCTCCTCTTCCAATGTTGATAAGAGTGTTACAGAAATTGAAAGTGGAACATTGTCCAGTATTTCTGATCGCTCCGAATTGGCCTCGTCAGTCCTGGTATCCGGAGCTTCTGGCCCTATTAGTGGCAGAGCCTTTTCCGCTCCCCTCTCGTCCAGATCTTCTTCTGCAGGGTTACCTGTGGAAGGAAGATGTTTATCTGCTCAATTTGGCGGCCTGGAGGTTGAATCCTCGATAATAAGGAAGAAAGAGTTTTCTTCTACTGTGGTGTCTACTATGCTTAGTGCACGTAAGACTGTTTCTTTCAAGATCTATCACCGTGTCTGGTCAACATTTGTGTCTTGGTGTGCTGACAGAAATCTGTCACATGACTTTGATCTTCCCACTGTCCTGGCCTTTTTGCAGGACGGTGTGGACAAGGGACTCAGTCTGAGTTCTCTTAAGGTTCAGACTTCGGCGCTTTCTGTCCTTTTCCAGAAACGCATTGCTATCCTTCCTGATGTCAGGGTTTTCTTCCAGGGCGTTGCTCGTGTGTGTCCTGCCTTTTGGAGTGCGGCTCCTCAGTGGGACCTTAATTTGGTATTGGGAGTTCTCAAACGTCCTCCCTTTGAGTCTTTTGGCTACTATTCCTTTACGTCTCTTGACGTGGAAGATGGCCTTTCTTCTGGTGATTGTGATTGTGAGTTGTAAGCTCTGTCCTGTAAACCACCTTATCTGGTGTTTCATAAGGATATGGCGGTGCTTCGCACCTCTAAGGCATTCTTACCTAAAGTGGTCTCCGAGTTTCACATCAATCAGGAGATTGTGGTGCCCTCTTTCTGCCCTAACCCCTCCTCTGACAAGGAAAGAGATCTACACTTGTTGGATGTGGTGCGTTGTCTTAAGTTTTATGTCCATCGCACTGAATCTATCAGGAAGTCTGACGCTCTGTTCATCATTCCTGAGGGTCCTAGGGCAGGAAGTCCTGCATCCAAAGTGACTATTGCATCATGGATCAAGTCCACTATTCGTAGGGCCTACGAGTTGAGGAATAAGCATGTCCCCTTTCAGGTCACGGCTCATTCCACCAGGTCTATTGGGGGCTCTTGGGCCTATAAGAATCAAACGTCTGCTCATCAGCTGTGCAGGGCGGCCGCCTGGTCCTCTGTGCACACCTTTTCGAAGCACTACCGTGTGGATGTGCTGGCTTCGGCTGATGCCAGCTTTGGGAGGAAGGTCCTGGAGGTCTTGCCTGTCTCAGGCTCTTAGTGCTTCCTTGCTGTTGAGCTCTGTTGGCTCTAGTTCAGTGTGCTGTGTAACAGTTCCTGGGTTGTTTTTACCCCGTTTGGTGTCTGTTGACACTTCAGTTTTGTTGGGATCTCTGACTGGTTGGTTCATAGAGGTTCTGGTGACTTTGGTGGCCTTGCGCCTGGTCCTTGCCTTCTTCCCAGAGTTACCAGCAACCTGTATTGGACGACAGAGAAAAGAGGATTTTAGTCTTACCTGTTAAATCCTTTTCTCTTAGTCCATACAGGTTACTGATCTCCCACCCTGTCAAGGGACCATGCTTGGCTCTCCTGTGGCAATACGTGGGAGTCCTTCGGGGCATGCTCACAGGAGTCTTCTTCTCTCCAATTTCTGGTCAGTTATTAGTGTCTCAAATAATTCTAAAGCTAGCTGGCTAGGATGCAGCTGAGGAGGGAAGGGAGGCTCCACCCCCTGCATACATTTAGAGAAATGTTCCTGCCTACTTAAAGGGGCAGATCACCTCACAGAGTTACCAGTAAGACTAAAATCCTCTTTTTTCTGTGTATGAAGCATTACAATTACTAAACGTTCTACCCAAGTCCACACAATTCAAGGTTAAGTGCATATATTTCCAGTTAGTTATTTCTTGCTTGTAGTTGCCTTTATACTTATTCACTATAGGTTCCTTTCTAACAAAATCTTATTAGATACTAGGTTACTGCTTTAACCCTGTTTCTAGAGATTCAGCTCTGTCTTAGTATACTGTGAATGCTGTGATACTGATTGTTGTTGAACCTATTTACAGCCTCATGAGCAACAGAATAATTCCTTTTTATAATATAACTAGTTGAAGAGCCCATTACACGGGCAACAGTGCCACTGCCAGCCGGTCGCAGGGCAGTCATGCGCAGTAGAGACTGCCCTCACAGCGGCTAATACAGAGCTGGGCGCTCTCAACACTTCTCTGCCTTTGCTGATTCTGTATAATGTACATGTTATCCCTTTTAATGACGAGAGGGCAGTGCTTTGCATTGTGAAGTAATGTAGTGCACACTTCACTGTTCTTTACAGGGCTCATGAAAGCAAATCTGAAGTCACATTTATCAGATGTTTTTATCTGTGGTTCATTCTGGCTGTTTTCCCTTTTCAGTCTATTAATAAAGCTATGGAGAAAGATCATCAGGAGTATAATATTGGAGTCCTTGATATTTATGGCTTTGAAATATTTCAGGTAAGATGGTGAAAATCTTCTCCAGCAGGCCTTACTTTCATCATATACTAAACCTAACTCCTGTTTGTTATCTTGCAGAAAAATGGTTTTGAACAGTTCTGCATCAACTTTGTAAATGAAAAACTGCAACAAATTTTTATAGAGCTGACTCTGAAAGCAGAACAGGTAAATTTAATTACATTAAAACATTTTATAATCCTTTTTGTTGTTCAGTATTAGTGTAAGGCCATTTTAAACCATTGATGGGTCCTGTGCAAAGTATAGGTCATAGTGTCATTTATTTTACAGTAATATTGTAACAGACGTCTTTCTATATGTTTTTATGCTATTTTTTATATGTTTTCTTAGCTAGGATTTTTGGGAGTCTTTTTGTATTCATTCATACATTTCTCCAGTATATTTTTCAGTATTATTTAATAAATGCATTAATAATTTTACACTGTCATTCCAATATCTAGATATATAAAAGAAGACTTTGTGCCTGACAAAACACACCTGGGATCAGCAGTAAGGAGGAGTTACTGCTACCATTGGGTGATTCAGTGGGGTAGTGAAAATCATGCAGGGAGTTGGCCTGCCCCCACTATCCAGCCCTCCCACCACTATCCAAGTGAGGAAAAAACAAAATGGCTGCCTCCTATTCATACACCACAGGCACACACACATACCCCAGACACACACACACCAGGCACACACACACCAGACGCCCATATATTGTGCCTGGTGAAGGTGGGGAGTTACATGGAAGCGAGCAGCAGAGGGACCTTTGGCCCTCAGGTAAGAGCAGCACGACTGGGGGGCGTGGGACCATCCTACCTGCTTTCCGATGCTTATAGTTCTCACTGTCACTATTCTGGTGGAGTCTGTTGGACTTTACTCCTCATATCTGCCTTGCAGAACTGGCAATGTGAATAGCGTCACTAAGACATGCACAGAAAATTTTTACTTAACTCTTTGCGTACCATACTGGCAGTCAAGGGGTTAAGTAATTATTTTCTGTGCATGCCTTGCCGACGCAATTCACATTGCCAGTTCTGGCACCGACATAGGATACAGCCGACCTGGCCTGCTTTCCACCTATACAACATTGAGGCCTACCACTCCTGGCTGAGCACTCCTGAGCTCCATCGTCCTGGGTACTACCATACAGCACGGCCCTCTACTGCGCTTGTGGATAGGGACTTGTGCAGAACCTCATAAGTTTCATAGATCAATGCGACTAGCCTGCTACAATACTCTGTACTCTGTAAAGCCAATCTGTGAAAGTTACTGTGCACTCCATGAGAGCTGAAAAATGCGTGGCCTCGATATTGAGGCCTCTACAGAGGTCCCCATCTGCAACCAGCATGGAGCTCCTTGCACCTCACCATGCCTCTGAAAAATGCGTGCCTGTGATATTGAGGTTTTGCACAGGTCCCCATCCACAACCAGAGTGGAGCTCCATGCATGTCACCATGCCATCTCAGGGGTTTATCAGGTATATAAAAAAAAAAAAACTAACTTAGCACTGTAGATGTCCTTTAACCCTCTGAGTGCCAGAGGGGTATGCAACGCATTGCAACACAATGCTTTGGGTACCCCTCTGGCACTCAGAGGGTTAATAAAGACAGCTCAAATACAAGTGTGTGTGTCCATATGTGTGGGCACTACTGTACAGTACTCCAGCCTATGTTGCCGGCAATATGAGAACGAAACTACTGTGTGCGGGCCATACATGCAGCTCACACATTCACACAAATAAACAAATCAAATAATTTTTCCCGCTCTTGAGAACCATTCCTGACATAAATGACATATATTTTACTGATGTATCATTCTGAGCGTTGCTCTGGCCTCTCTTTCCCATTCTCTGTGCATGCAGAGCAGTGGAGAGAAGCTGGAGCAGTGCTCAGGATATTGAGCATTCTTGTTTCATGATACATCAGTAAAATACATCTAATTTAGGTCAGGAATGGTTCTCAAGTGGGGAAAAAAATATTTCATACATAAGAACATGTGCAACGCCACCACTGAATGAGAGGGGCAACAATACAGGCTGCTGGGGCTGACATCATGTGGAAGTCCGCATTGCTGCCACACAAATGGAAGCTGCTGCATCCTGGGGAGCTGAGGCTGCAACCAAAGGCACCAGTATATACCTCTATATATTCCCTGCCCCCAAACCCCCCAGTTGCTCCCACTAGAGTGTAGAGTGTAGTTGTATTAGAGACGTTCTCTGTCTTTTCCCATATGGTTAATATATCTGTAACACAGTGACCTTTTCTGTTTGATAAATTATGGACTTAAACAGAATTTTACATTCTTATTTTTGATTAAACTGCCTATGTTTATCTTACTGTACTGAATGTAGGGGCTCAGTGTGACTCAATGGAGAAATCCCTGCCATGAATTAGGTCTTCCAACAGAATGCAAAATACATGCATTTCCGTGTTATTTCTGTTATTATATCATTTTTACTCTTTTGGATTGTGGTTCCTTTAAGAATGGGAGCATGGGCATTGGCTATCTGCATGGAGAATTTTACAGGGAGATACAGTATCTCTGCAGCAGTTTCACCAACAAGGGTCAGCGTGGGCTCAAAATGAATCTGTGGACTACTTTGACACATGGTCAGTGAAAACTTGATTTATCCTTTTTTATATGGCTGGAAAACCTCCATTTGCTGGGCATATGCAAAAGTAAACTATATTCCTCAGAATCCCCTTTTTCATATTATTTCTGCTGAGGACAGGGAGGTGCTTTGGCAGCCATCTTACCACTTCCATTGCATAGGCTAGGCTAAGGCTGGTTTCTCTTCTCTACCTCTCCAGATTAAAATTTTGCAGTCCAAAAAGTACCTTTTTGGGTATTTCTGGCAATTTCTCATACTGGTAAGATGGCTCTGTTGGTTAATGCACCAACTGTAGCATCTATTCAGACCTCTGGGTTGCAGGTTCTAGTCCCAGCAAGATCAACTTAGCCTTTCATCCTTCCGAGATAGATAAAATGAGTACCATTAAATTGGGTAATAATAACATCTCTACCCCAGAACATACTTGAAAAAGAGAGACAATCTCAGTGTATCCGTCCTGGTAAAATACTATAATATTATTATACTGTCCTTATTCTGTGGACTACTTTGTCCTACTTTCGAGGGGTATAAATTAGGGTGAACCTTCTGGGTAGTTATTGTGAAATCATTTCCACATCACGTTCCAGCCTGGGGTTGTCCTGCACTGTAGGGATGTTACTGAACTGAGGCTTCCGCCTACATACTTCCGTTGACAAGGAACTGAACGTTGACAATAAACCATTCAAATTCTTTGGTCCATACATACAAAGAAAAGTGCAACAGTTCTGAAGCACATCAAGTGAACAATAGGGGATATGTAAAAATTCCAATTGATTTAACTAGGCTTTTAACCCCTTAAATGCAGTGATTTCTCCAAGCAATGACTCCTATTGATGGACATTTTTATAATTGTATGCGTTTCATTTGGTGCACTGGTAAGGCCACAAATGGCTACTCTTTTTGTTTTGTGCACATAAACTTTGACTGCTTGGCTCACCAGTAACCTACAAAGTGTGTTCTGTGGGCTGATACTCCAGTGATCCCCAGGTATAGTTTCTGTAGATATATAACTATAGTTGTAGAACCGCCAGTTTATTCTGTCAACATTTTTAACTTGCTACTACCTCTTCCTTCCTCATGCTGCCCTTCTCCACCTTTACTGTTTTTCTTTTTTTTTTCATGTCTCTTACAACATTCCAGTTATATAAAAAAGTGGTGTACTCAACATGACAAATACATGTGGCATTAAACAAAAGTGAACCTGAGGTCCTGCACAAAGAATAGAACATGATAAACCCATTCACAGCCAGTACAGAACTCTGAGGCGTACAACCATGACTACAAACCATAAATACCAATAATATATAGCAAATGTTTATAATGCGCATACATAAATAAAATTACTAAAGGGGACACATGAATAAAAACAACTACAGCAAAAAGGGAAACCTTTCATTTTTATGAAAATGATGTCTATAATTGCTTGTATCCCTTCATCTATTCAAGAGTTTCTGCATTCTTAGTGCCCCATACCCTGTCAGACATGCTGAACCTGACTTTAGGAGCCATTCTCAGTTATTTAGAGATTCCTCAGCAGAGGAGGTTGACACTGATAGGGAGGACATGGATTCTTCCTTGTCCTTTGGGGATGCCTGTGAGGAAGACCCTTTTGCCTCTGCTGAGAGGCTTATCAGGGTGTGTTAGAGACATTGCAGGTCACTGAGCCTTCTGATACATGGTCTTTCTCACCGGACATCTTCCAATGGAGCAGAAGGGGATTCACATTTTTCCTCCCCATTGTTCTCTGGACCAGGTTATCCTGAAAAAATGAAAGACTCATAATAGGAAATTCTTCCTTAATAAACGCAATCCAACCTTTATCCTTTCTCTGCTGAGAAATTATCCACCAAATTCTCACCTTACTAAAAACATTACACTGGCAGATGCCATGTCTCTTAAAGATCAGGCTAATACACTCTTAGTGGCTCAAGATCTGTTCTGTTGATCAATCTTCCAAAAAGTCTTTTTTGACATGACCTGGCCAAGGTCATTAGTAATACTACTGGAGAAAAAAGCATGCTTTTGCCTCAGATTGCACTTAAACACTCCTTTTTTCCTAGCAAAATGAACGTTTTTCATTTCCCCCGCCAGTACAGAACACGCCGCTCCACATCAAAGCCCAAATAGGAATGGCAAAACAGGAAGTCTGCTTCTAAGCCTAAGGCTGCCACGCCTACCTCTGCATGACTCACAGAGTCCTGATCCATCTTTGCTCATGGGGGTCGACTACTTTCCTCCAATATCTCTAGCAAAGCATGTACTTTTTTACACAATCTGCAGCCTGTGGATTTGGATAGGAAACAAAACTGCTCATGGTCATAAAATGTTAATTAGATGCTCTATTTCAGGTATCATAATGAATATTTAATATTGTAATTTATGATGTTATTTCTACATGCAAACATGTATTAGAATTCATTTAAGAACTTTAAACCTGCCATGCTAGAATCATATTGTGTGTTAACTATAATAATTACTCTTTAAACACTCTAAATTATATTGATTGCTGGCAATATATATTCATATTTATGCATATAATATTTTGAGCAGTAGTACATGGAAATAGTTACATGATTATGCATCTACTGCTTACTAGTACCTGGGACATTGTGTAAGCAAAGTTTAAATAATAATTATTACACCTGTTTTCTTTGAATGGCAGGAAGAGTATGTTCAGGAAGGAATCCGATGGACACCTATAGATTACTTCAATAACAAGATTGTATGTGATCTCATTGAGAACAAAGTGGTATGTATTGAAACAATCATTCAATATAGTAAGAGAGCTGGATAATGCTGTTGGCAAAATAAGGCATAGTTATTCAAATCTAAGGGATCTCATTTAGATGTCTAAACTCTCCTCTGTGCTATGCAAATTAGATGTGATTGACATCTTGAGTACTAGAGACATCTCCAGTGCATTCCGAAGCAATACAGTCATTACTTATATAGCATTCCAGGGGCTAACACAGAATTTTTCATACTATAAATATGTTTTTTTGCTTCTTCATTAAAGATCCATTTCAGATAACTGGGCACTGATAAGGAGGGGGCAACCTGCAGCTCATTTGCAGCTGTTATTGAACTCCTGACCTGATGAGGATAATGGGAGATGGCATTTGAGCACCTTGAGGCCAGCTGAAAATAACAGGAGTTATAATCTAACAATATCTGAAAGAGGGCTGCAGGTTGCTCACCCATGATGGCATAGATGCCCACAAATGACAGAAACCAATATGTCTGATTATCGAGGTATAAAAGCTTCACTCTGAAGGACAAAATACTACAAGGAAAGTTTCTGAGCAATTAGAACCCCCATCTTGGTTTGGTTTGGTTTCAGGGGCGTATGTAACATAGGAATATTGCACAGGAATACTAGTTTGTAAGTATTCACCATAATGTCCTTTGTCCCTTTGCTACTTTTCTCAGAATCCTCCTGGTGTGATGAGTATTTTGGATGATGTCTGTGCCACAATGCATGCTGTGGGAGAGGGGGCAGATCAGACTCTTCTTCAGAAGCTACAGATGGCTGTTGGAACTCATGAGCATTTTAACAGTTGGAATCAGGGATTTATCATACATCACTATGCTGGAAAGGTAAAGGAGATTTATCATAACAAATTATTTGTGCCCTATGCAATGAAGACAATCAGGTTATTCAACAGTAACAAAGTATAAATGGTGGTGAACCTTCTGGGTAGTTGTTGTGAAAACATTTCCACATCACATTCCAGCCTGGGGTTGTCCTGTATTGTATTGATGTTACTGAACCGAGGCTTCCTCCTACATACTTCTGTTGACGTCGTCTGAACTGAACGTTGACAGTAAACCATTAGAATTATTTGGGCCATACATACAAAGAAAGTGGAACAATTTTGAAGCACACCAACTGGACAATAGGGTACATGTAAAAATTTCAGTTGAGATAGCTAGGATTTTAACCCCTTGAATACAGCCATTTTTCAAAGTATTGAATCATATTCATGGACATTTTAAGAATTGTATGTGTTTCATACGGTGCACTGGTAAGGCTAAGAATGGCTACTCTCTCTCTCTCTTTTTTTTTTTTTTTTGCATTGGGTGACTGCTTGGGTGACCAGTGACCTAGAAAGTGACCTATGGGTTAATACTCCAGAGATCGCCAGATATAGCGCCTAGAGCCAGTTTATTCATGTCTCTTACAAAATTCCACTTTTCTTCATCTCTTTTCATTTCCCATTTCCTGCTGAAAGGTCATAATCCATCCACTGCCTTCACTGTGTAGTACCCAGAGACTGGGATGTTAGTGTTCTGAAGGTTAGCTCCTTTCTCCTTTAACTTCTGCTTCTTTGTGACCTATAAAATCTGTTTTACACAGTAGGGTTCTCTGATCTTATGGTTTTCTTCTTTACAAATCTTTTTTGCCTCCTTGTCTTCCTTGAGCTATCTCTGACTGCCTCCCTCTATCTGCCCTTCTCAGGCAACCTCTTTCTGCATATCTCACTGCTTCAGTCTACCACCCTCAGGCTACTTCTGTGTGCCTCCCTTGTGCTACCTCAATCCTCCTCCCTTGTGCTAGACATATTTGGCTGCTCAGCACTACTTCCAGGTGCCCCTATCATACTACCTCTGTCTGCTACTTCTCCCTTCCTCTATCCCTTGCTGATGCTACTGTTCTTCAGTCTACCTTCTTCATACTACCTCTACAGGCCTCCCTCCTGCTATCTTGATCTTCCTGCCTCATAGTATTTGATCTGCCTTCCTCACACTATGGGAGGCAAATATAGTCATTGATACCTTTACTGGACATAGAAATACAGGAGACAAATATAGTCGTTGATACTTTTATTGGCCATTGATACCTTTATTGCCAATAAAGGTATCAACGACTGTATTTGCATCCTGTATTTTTATGGCCAATAAAGGTACCAACTGCTATCTATTCCTCACACAACTGCAGTCTATCTCCCTCAAGTTACTTTAGTCTTCCTCCTTCTTGACAACTCAGTCTGCCTACCTGCTTTATCGCTTTATTTCTCTCTCTCCTCTGCCCTCTTTACCCATATCGTAGGCCTTCTGCCTTTCTCCCTTCTATATGAACATTACTCAGAGACATTGCTTGGTTGCTGGGTATAACTATACACAGTCAGTCATTCAACTGGAGGGAAGCATGAACACGGGCCACTAGGGAGCAAAAAGGATGTATATTCAGAAATATACTGACACTGTGTCACGGTACCCAGATAACTCAGAAGTCAGAACGTATAAGTAAAACCACCTTTATTCAAGGCACAGAATAAAGTAAGACAACAGACAATGGGAACTGGCAGTAAGTCAGCAGATAAGCTAGCTCTACTCTCAGGAATAGTAGGCCGTCTAGGAGAGACCACACCTCTTGAGATTAGGCCGAAGCCACTGGAAGTCTCCGCAGGAATTAGGACTGGAACAGGATCAGCCACTGATAGTCTTCTGCTGGAACTGGAAGACTCCGACCAGGAATATACAAGGAGATACTGACTCACTCCTGCAGTCAGTCTAGCTGGAAGGAGAGCTGACTTACTCCTGCAGTCAACAAGCTAGAAGCTGCTCACTGACTCACGCCTGCAGTCAGTATAATTGGTAGGCTACCAGAGCCCCAGGTCTGTGCCAGATGGATGTCCGCAGAAAGAGGCAACACAAGGGACAAGTCGGACAGAGCCACAGGACAGCACCAGATAGGATGGTCAGACATGCCTGGTCATACACGGAGTGGTTATTCAGCCAGAGCTGCAGGTCTGCACCAGATTGGTTGTCGGACTAGCCTAGGGTAATACACAGAGCCCAAACCACTATAACTGCACTGGAACACCATGAAAGGGCAACTGATGTGGTGTCCAGGCAGTTAAATACTCTCGTCTCTTTAAGAAAGCTAATTCACAACGTCAGTAAGGGAATCCCTGTGATGCACACCTACACTCTGCTGGCCGGAAGAGGAACTCAACGCGGCAGGAGCCGCACGGACTCAAACCCAGAAACCTTCCGCCAGAGCAGTAGTAGGAGGCCGACCGCTGATCAGTGCTCAGCGGCCGGTTCTCCAGAGTAAGTATCTCGCTTACATACTGACTATCTTTTACTTCCATAGCACCTTTTCTGCACTATATTGGAAGGCATTTTTATTTAGAAATCTATATTTTGAGTGATTAACGTTATAGATTGCTAATTAGAAATCTAGTTTTTGAGTGAGTTAACGTTATAGATTGCTAATTAGGGCATACCATGCAGGTACTTCCTGTCTTAACCCTATATTATCTCTCCCACTCACTGACAGATAGTAATGCTTATACTGAAAAAAATATATATTGCAGGGTTTTTCCTGCTGAGTAAAATAAGGGTACTCCCACTTCTGAGAGATGATTTATTCTTAATTTATTGCAGCTCAAACTTGCATTTTTGGGGGTGCAAGTTTTACAGTGGCATATTTGATACAGCAACTTATGGAGGTTTATGGACAACTGGCCATATCTATCCACAGATTGCTGTAGCCACAGTCATTGTAAATTTCAGTTCACAGAAGTACTACACCCAAAAAAATGCAAGTTTCAGCTACGATAACTTTGAATAAAACTTCTCTGGACAGTGAGAGTACCCAAATGTTATTCAGCAGGATAAGCCCTGCACAATATATTTATTCCATATTAATCATTTGAGTGCCAGAGGGGTGCCCATAGCATTGTGAAGCAATGCATTGGGCACCCCTCTGGCATTCAAAGGGTTAAGCATTACTATCTCTTTAACCTTTCAGTGCCAAAGAGTGAAGAAGGTAATGAAGGCTAAGACAGCATGTGCCTGCATGGCATGGGTTAATTAGCATAATTTCTATATCAAAATTGTGTGAAAACTAGATTTGTATATAAAAATGGCTAATACGACATATAGGTGATTTGGGGAGATAGTATCCGTTTAAAAAAGACCGCCACCACCTGGTAAGAAAAATAAGAATACTCGTTCTAAATCTGGCAGATACATTCATATCTAAATATTAACTTTATATGAGGCGCATAAACTTTGCAAATAAATGCCTTGGTTACCTCTTAACACTTTAAGGGTTAAAATCTTGAAAATTATACTTAAGTCATTTGCACTTGCCTTGTTCTTTTATATTTGATCTGTTGCCTATAAAGGGCAGCTAGCATCAGACAATAAAACTCCATCATTTACTAACAGTTAATCACTGCTACTACCACCGCTGATAGTCCTCCTATATTCTAATTCTCTAAGATGTTTGTCAGAAGCCGTCATGTGCAGTACAGACAGCTGCGCAAGCTGCACTCATGCTCGGTAGAGACTGCCCGCACCGAGGCTGAAAAGGAGCGAGGAGCTCCAAATCCAGAGTCCTCTCTGCGCACCTTCCGCAGAGAAGACCATGGTTTGAATTCGAAGCGCCCTGCTCCATATCAGCAGTGGCGTGTTCGGGCAGTCAGTACTGCGTATGACTGCAGCGCCACCAGTATTGGCCCAGGTACACGGACTTTAAAACTAGTAGCAGTATAAAATGACAGCCCTGTGTGTATAGGTTCGTCTAAGGTTTTTTTGTCCCACCTCTTGCAAGAACTGAAGCTACCAGTAGCAGCCTCATTCCTACTGGATGTCCAAGTGGGTATGAAATTTCCCCACCTCTTGCAAGAACTTATGCAATCTATAGCAGCCACCTTCCTGCTGGAGGATGTCCAGGTGGGTGTGAAATTGCAACATCCAACGCAATATCTTGGGAGAAGTAATGAATGAGGGGAGAAGACCTGTACAGTGAGTGTTATAAGCTGGTAACTATGTTACTCCGGGAGGGGAGAATAGCAGTGATTTACCAATAAAAGACACTGCTTTAAAGGGTATTTCACTGTCGTCCAATACAGGTCACTGGTACTCTGGGAGGCGTAAGTCCCCTTTAATAGGCAGGAACAATTATGCAAATAATTTGCAGGGGGCGGAGCCTCCCCTCTTACTTAAGCCACCTTCTGGCCAGAGCCACTCATATTGATTTGTTCCTGGTGTGCTTGCACACCAGGCAGAGAACATCTATGCTTCTTAGAGTTTTATTATTTTTATTCAAATATGGAATACCACCATTAGGAGGGTGACCATGGCTGTGAATTGCCCTCTTTAAAGTGGCTGGTGCAGCTTCCAGGGATTTTCTGTGGACCTTAAACCCTGATGAGGGGACAGCTTGTGTGGAGCAGCTCCCCTGCTGAGGAATTGCCTCTGGGTTATTCCTCCCTTATCATGGTCACCTGAAGACAGAAGTCCTGCAGGAAAGGTGAGTCATCCTTTGAGTGCTGAAGGTCCACTTGTCCCCACAGTGTCCCTTTGATGGGCTTGTATTTGGGAGTTTTCAATTCACTCCAGCACTCATAGGGTGTTTTTATTGCATTATTTTAGATTTATGCAATTTCTGTGGTATTCTCTGGGTTTTGGAGCTTAGTATATTTGTTTACTTATGTTTCTTATGTGTTTTATGCTTGTTTGGGCACTTTTGAAAGTTTTCTTAAACTTTATTAAAAATTGTGTTCTGCGCCTTTAAGCGCGGCGTTTCCCGCTCAGACGCATGGCTCCTTTACTCTCTATGGGAAATCACAGTGTGGGACATATCTCTGGAACCGCTTGTCACAGCAACTTCAGAGAGGGCTCATTTTAATGCTAGGCTCCTGCTCTATCATCCGGATGGTGTTTTATTAATGTGGGGGGTTTAGGGGGGCTTCGGGCACTGTTTGGGGTACTTGTATGGGGAAAACTACATTTCCCATGAGCGCTTGGTTCGCGCTCGTTTCTGATTGGCTGTCATGACGGCCGCCATTTTGTTGCACTTTTCCTATGCGAGTACACTACGCAGGGACCGAGCCTTCTCTCTCCTCAACTGATTAACCCTTCGCTGGCCAGATAAGTCCAATTTTAGACATTTCTGGGGTGAAACTTTAATCCTTTACACCTTTTCTGGGTGATAGAGTTATTAGTGGGGTATATTGACGCTGTGAGCATGTCTACTTCACTGGAGCTAGGGGCTAGACCCAAGTCTAAAGAGGATGGGGGGTCTGCTACCCCCATGGCGTTTTGCTCCTCTTGCCACATTGGGCTGTCTAGCGATAATGTGGGGGATCTATGCCCTAATTGTACTAGTCAGGATAGCAACCCTGGGCTTCCCAGCTATGCTATTGAGCCATCTTGGGTGAAGGAGTTTAAAGCTGCCACTAGGGATCTCAGATCCACCCTTCAACTCTTTCCCTCTCAGGTACAGGGGGCTCTCCAGGTCTGGCAGACCCCCTCTACCATCAAGACCTCCCTGCCTAAGCCACAGGGGGCTCCTGATGTCACTGATTCTTCTGAGGAAGAACTCTTGCAGGATTCTGATGCTGAGGAACGTACTGTTATTGAATCTAACAGGTCCATTGGGGACCCCTATGAATGTGACCCTGAAGTTTCGGCTGAGGGTCTGATCAGAGCGGTTTTGAATACGCTCAATCTTCCTCTGACTCAAGAATCCACTTATGATCCTTCTGATGTTTTTCTGAAAAAGCCATCTAAGCCTGTTGTCTGTTTTCCAACTAATCCTACTCTTGCCCGTCTAGTCTCTGAGGCGTGGAAGAATCCTGATAGGTCTTCCTCTGTTTCCAAAAAGTTTGCTAAACTGTACCCCTTTCCTGAGACTGAGCTGGCGAAATGGGTACATCCTCCAAAGGTGGATGCCCCTGTTTCCAGGCTATCCAAGTCTACCGCTTTGGCTGTCTCTGATGCCTCTGCCCTGCATGATTGGACGGATAAGAAATTGGAACTTTCTCTTAAGTCCATTTTTGCCTCTATCGGCACTGCCATGCGTCCAACCTTTGCAGTGGCTTGGGTAAACAGGGCTATCGCGGCCTGGACTGAGCGACTGACTGAAGCAGTTCGCCAAGATGCTCCAGTTTCTGAACAGTTGCAGCTTCTTGCTAACATTACTGAAGCTCAGAATTATATTGCTGACGCTGCCTTTGATGCTGTGCGCATGATGGCGCGGGCCTCCACTTCTTCAGTGGTGGCTAGACGCGCCCTTTGGCTGAAAATTTGGTCTGCTGATACAGCCTCCAAGAAAGCTCTGCTTTCCTTGCCCTTTCAGGGGAACTTGCTATTTGGTTCTGAATTCAAAGAAATGATCAGTGAGGCTACTGGTGGTAAAAGTACTCTTCTACCCTCAGTCTTTAAGAAAAAGTTTCCAGCCAAACGCAACCGGTCCTTTCGTTCCTTTCAGACTGAGACACGCTCCTCGACCCCGTCGGGTCCTCCCGCTGCACGCTCCTCCTCCAAGCCCAAACAGTCCTGGAGGCCCAAAGTTGCCCCCAAGGCCAAGTCCTCCAAGACTGCTTCGGCATGACTCGCAGAACCCGGGTCCGCATCCGGCTGTAGGTGGACGTTTCCACATCTTTCGCCGGATTTGGGAGGAGTCAGTGGCGGACCCGTGGGTTCTCCAGGTGGTGTCAGAGGGATACCGGATCCCTTTCTCCTCACTTCCTCCTTTTCGGTTCCATTTTACTCGTCCTTCTCAGGAACCTGTAAAGAGACGTCTGTTCGACGACGCTATTCAGGATCTCTTGGACAAAGAGGTCCTGGAGGTGGTTCCTCAGGAGGACACAGGTTCAGGATTTTATTCCAACCTGTTTGTGGTGGCCAAAAAGGACGGAGGGGCCCGTACCATTTTGGATCTCAAAGATCTCAATGCTTATGTGGTGACTTCCCACTTCCGCCAGGAATCCCTGCGATCTGTGATTGCAGCTATGTCTCCGGGGGAATTCTTGCCTCCCTGGACCTTCAGGATGCGTATCTTCACATCCCCATTCATCCAGAGAGCAGGCGGTATCTCAGGATTGCCTGCCACAGGGGACACTTTCAGTTTACAGCGCTCCCCTTTGGGCTGACTTCAGCCCCTCAGGTCTTCCAGAGGGTGTTAGGCTCCTTCATAGCGGTGCTTCATCAGGATGGGATAAGGGTGACCCCCTACATGGACGATTTCCTACTAAAAGCCTCCTCAGCGGAGCTTCTACATCAGCAACTGCAGAAGTGTATGCACACTCTGAACCATCATGGCTGGATACTGAATCTGGACAAGTCGGACTTGGTTCCATCTCAGAGGCTTCGGTTCTTGGGTCTCCTGTTCGACACTCACCAGTGCATGGTGTTTCTTCCAGAGGATGTGGCTCACCAGATAGCCATCAGAGTGGCTGGGATTCTGGACAGGGACGAAATTCCGGTTCCGAAGTTGTCGTCCTTAGTGGGGAAGTTCATTTCCACGATCGAAGCAGTGCCATTTGCTATGGCCCACTCCAGGGAACTTCAGAGATTTGTGATCCAGACGTGCAGGAATCATCCAGATCATCAACATCTGTCTGTGTCTCTACCTCCTCATGTCGAGTCGAGTCTGCACTGGTGGTTGGATCTCCCTCATCTCCTGAAAGGGAGATCCTTTCTAGTTCCTCGTTGGTCCACAGTCACAACGGATGCCAGCATTCGGGGCTGGGGTGCAGTCTGGGGTCGCTTCAGTGCTCAGGGGAAATGGGGTCTGGAGGAATCCCTTCTCTCCATCAATGTTCTGGAACTTCGAGCTGTCCGGCTTGCCCTGAGGCACTGGGAGTCTCAACTGACCGGTCGTCCGATCAGAGTGGAGTCCGACAACGCCACGGCAGTGGCTTACATCATCAGGCAAGGCGGCACAAGAAGCGGTTCCGCCTGGTGGGAGGTCACGGATATTTTGTCCTGGGCAGAAGATCACGTGCCTGTCATTTCTGCAGTTCACATCCCAGGCGTAGACAACGTCATGGCGGACTTCCTCAGTCGTCACACCGTCGACAGCGGAGAATGGGCTCTTCATCCAGAGGTGTTTCAGTTGCTCACCCGGAGGTGGGGGATGCCTGTGGTGGACCTGATGGCTACCAGACACAACAGGAAGGTTCCGGTGTTTTGCTCCCGGTGGAGGGACTCCCTTGCTCTAGCAGTGGATGCCTGGTCGATCCCTTGGGAATTTCCCCTGGCTTACATCTTCCCTCCTCTTCCTCTATTGGTCAGAGTTATCCAGAAGTTGAAGCAGGAGCGTTGTCCTGTCATCCTGATCGCTCCAAACTGGCCTCGCCAGTCCTGGTATCCGGAGTTGATGGCCATGTCAGTGGCGGATCCGATCCCACTTCCTGCCCGTCCGGATCTTCTTCTTCAGGGTTATCTGTGGAAGGAGGACGTTCACACATTCCGTTTGATGGCTTGGCAGTTGAATCCTCGATTCTAGCAAAGAAAGGATTTTCTCCTTCTGTGGTGTCGACTATGCTCAGTGCTCGTAAGCCTGTGTCCTCCAAGATCTATCATCGCATATGGTCAACCTTTGTTGCATGGTGCAGTGATAAGAAGTTATCCCTTGATTTTCATCTTCCCACTGTCCTGGCCTTCTTGCAGGACGGCGTTGATAAGGGGCTCAGTCTGAGTTCCCTCAAGGTTCAGACTTCTGCCTTGTCTGTGTTTTTCCAGGAAAGGATTGCTATCCTTCCTGATGTCAAAGTTTTCTTCCAAGGTGTGACTCATGTTCGACCTGCCTTCAAGAGTCCTACTCCCCAGTGGGACCTCAATTTGGTGCTGGGAGTTCTCCAGCGACCCCCGTTTGAATCCTTGGCTTCTATTCCTTTACGTCTTTTGACTTGGAAAATGGCCTTTCTCTTGGCTATTGTTTCCGTTCGCCGGGTAGCAGAGTTACAAGCTCTGTCTTGTAAACCTCCTTACCTGGTGTTCCACAAGGATAAGGCTGTGCTTCGCACTTCCAAGGAATTCTTACCCAAGGTTGTGTCCGAATTTCACATCAATCAAGAGATTGTGGTTCCCTCTTTCTGCCCTAATCCTTCATCTGACAAGGAACGAGTTCTCCATTTGTTGGATGTGGTGCGTTGCCTCAAGTTTTATGTTCATCGCACTGAGTCTATCAGGAAGTCTGACGCTCTATTCGTCATTCCTGAGGGGCCTAGGGCAGGGAGACCGGCTTCCAAGGTTACTATCGCCTCTTGGATTAAGGCTACCGTTCGTGAAGCCTATAAGATTCGGAATAAGCACGTTCCCTTCCGGGTGACTGCCCATTCCACCAGATCTGTTGGGGCCTCCTGGGCCTACAAGAATCAGGCGTCTGCTGATCAACTGTGCAGAGCGGCCACTTGGTCCTCTGTGCACACGTTTTCTAGGCACTATCGAGTTGATGTACTGGCTTCGGCTGATGCCAGTTTTGGGAGGAAGGTCCTGGAGGCAGCTTTGCCTGTCTAGGCCTTCCGCTCTTTGATCCTTAGTGCTTCCTTACTGTTGAGCCCTGTTGGCTCTTGTTCAGTGTACTGTGTTTGTTCAGGGATTGTTTTCCCTTGATGGGTGTCCGTTGACACTTACAGTTTGGGCTATGTTATTAACTGGTTCATAGCAGTTCTAGTGACTTGGGCCTTGCGCCTGGTCCTTGCCTTCTTCCCGCCTCTGGGTCAGCTCAATGTTTGTACATCCCAGAGTACCAGTGACCTGTATTGGACGACAGTGAAAATAGGATTTTAGTCTTACCTGTTAAATCCTTTTCACTTAGTCCATACAGGTCACTGGTCTCCCACCCTGTCAAGGGACCAGACTTGGCTCTCCTGTGGCATTCAGTGGGAGACTGTTGGGCATGCTCACAGGAGTCTTTCTTTTTGCTTACCTGCGGTCAGTTCTTAGGGTCTCAAATCAATATGAGTGGCTCTGGCCAGAAGGTGGCTTAAGTAAGAGGGGAGGCTCCGCCCCCTGCAAATTATTTGCATAATTGTTCCTGCCTATTAAAGGGGACTTACGCCTCCCAGAGTACCAGTGACCTGTATGGACTAAGTGAAAAGGATTTAACAGGTAAGACTAAAATCCTATTATATATATATATATATATATATATATATATATATATATATATATATATCTTTTTTTTTTTTTTTTTTTTTTTTTTACTATGTCTGTTCCATTAGGAAAACTGTTCCCATGGCATGGTTTCGTGCACATTCCCCATAGACCCTCTGTGTCGGGCTTTCCAGCTCTATGCAGGAGCATACCTGGGAACATGATAGTCTTGAGCCCCAGAGAGGCCTTATGTGCTGCCGACCAGAGGATCTGAATGATGCAATTCGCGTCATAGGGAGTAGGACTTAATCTGGTTGTCGGGGCTTAAAGGCATAGTAATATCTCTTAATAAATTAAGTTTTTATCATACATCATGGTTTTTCAACAATGCAGAGCATTATTACAGTGCTGTCATTGATCTAGTTCATGTGTAAATATATTATAAAGTGTACCCCCCTCCCCCCCCACACACACACACACCTTTTACATACATAATACTGCCTCCCCTCAGAGCAGCAAGCAGGTCTGGATGTATCTCTTCGATGGATAATCTTTTTTCAACATAAGGAAAAACTTACCCTCCTTCATCAGCCAGAAGATTGTTCCTTGTTGAGATCTGTTCGGTCCGATGACCAGATTCCAGATCTAAGGAGAGACAGCGCTACATATGTAAAAGGGGAGTGAGGAGGTCACTGTATAATACAATTACACATAAACTTGACCAGTTACAGCATTGTATTAACTTACTGCGTTGTTGAAAAACTGTAATGTATGACTGAAGCTTACTTTATCTTCCGACATTACTATCTCTTTGAGATTATTTGTGTCATAACATGGGCGGGATGTGGGGGGGGAAATGGCAGGAACAGGGTGGGAAGAAGAAGAAACTCATTACCGCCAGAGAATCAGCCTCTGTACCCGGAGACCCGGTAATTCAGTGTGGGAACTGGAGTCTCTGGGGCAGATCCAAAGAGTTCCCCGGCATGACCTCTGTGCTGACCTGTGTCGAACAGAACAGGAAACTTTCCCTCTTGATACACTGGGTAAGCACTAGTGATCTGATGCTTCCACTGAAGATATTTACTGTTATATCCTTTAAGGGTTCTTATCAATGCTTTGCACATCCATCTGGTTATTAAAGGGTTAACATAATTTTTTTTATGTTATTTATTCTTGTTAGTTGCTCTTTCTTATCATGCTTTCATTAGATCAGATCTTCTTCTTCTTCTTTTTTATTTTTTTGCTCAAAGTTCCAATAACATGCAGTCTGAGATTTTCGGTTCACACCTTACATTTTATAGGTCATGATGTAATGAAGGTACAGAACCAGAAATGTAGAGAGGTTTTTCGGTCCCACATTCAGAATTATAAATGTATTGTGTGTAAACATGACTATAAAGATACAAGCAAAATGTCACATTCACATTTTTGTCCAAGTCTTTATAAAGAAAAAAGGGCACCCTAAGTGGGTGTCCACAGCATGCCAAAGTGCCATGGCACCCTGGAGAGAACAGCTACATTAGGTACAGTATTTACCCTTTGTGTGCTAGAGTGGCGAGCATTACATTGCTAAAAATTGATTTCTTACACCTCTAGAACTCAAAAGGTTAACTGTTACCAGTAGTGCAGCCTGGAATTACCCTAGATTATCCATCTCAGTTTGTTAATTCCATCCAGATGCAAAGGAATTAACACAGAATCAATCAGTGTGAAATCTGCATGGTTGGCAGTTCTGTGCATTATGTTTTTTCAGTGGCGTCAAAATTATTATTTTTTTTTGTAATGATGTCCAGACTCTATGTAGTGTGTGCTGTGTTTATTTAATACTCCCTCCTCGTATCACTCCTGTTTTACTGTATAAAAATCTGCTGACTGGATTTTCACATGTTACTTTGGCTGCTCATTTTTGTAATCAGATAGCGGTTTAACACAATAAATCTGCAGCGAAGCTTTCATTTTCTCTGTCGTCCAATACAGGTTACTAGTAACTCTGGGTAGGCGATCCGCCCCTTTAAGTAGGCAGGAACAATTCTAGAATTGATTACAGGGGGTAGAGCCTACCTTCCCTCCTTGGCTGCAGCTAGCCAACCACTCCAGAAAGATGTGTTCCTTGGTGAAGATAACACAGTCAAGTTCTGCTATAACTTAAGAAGTTTTTTATTTTTCTGTTAGATATGGAATACCACCATTAGGCGGATTACCATAACTGACAATGCCTTTAGATGTGGCTAGCTCAGTGACCCGGTGCTTTTTGTGGACCTTAAGCCCTGAGGGGGAAAATCTTGATTCCAAGTGCTTCCCCAGGAGTTACCCACTGAGGTTACTTATCACTACATGGTGATCCGAAGACAGAAGATCTGCAGAAAAGGTGAGCAACCCTTTTGAGTGCTGCAGGTCCACTTGTCCCACAGTGCCCCTACACACAGGGGTGTTTCATTTGGAGTTCCTATTGCACACTCCTGCACTCATTGGGTCTATCTGTATGTCTGTTCGGTGTTTTGGAGCAGGTTTGTGTGGTAACTTAACCCTTTAGCTGCTGGATTGATTTTTTGGGGGGGAGGTTTCTAACACTTTTCCTACTGGTTTAGTGTTTTTTTGGGTGTCCTAACATGTTCTAGTGATGTTTTAGGCATTTTAGTTTTACACTGTCAATTTTGTAAAATTTGAGTAAAGGCACGTTTTACTGCATAGACGCCGTTGCTCCATTCACTTCTGTGGGACTGTACTGTTTGGGACATATCTCCTCAACCGTTTAACCTAGCGACTTCAGAGATGGCTCATTTTACTTGTCTGCCATTGCTCTATCATCTGGTTTCTAGTGTGTTGGGGGGCTCAGGGGGCTTCGGGCACTGTTTGGGGTAATTTTCTGGGAAAACTACATTTCCCATGAGCGCTTGCTTTGCGCGCTCGTTTCTGATTGGCTCCTGCAGCGGCAGCCATTTTGTGCTTTTTCCATAACGAGTATCCTTCTCAGGGCTTGGACTCTCCTTCTCTCCTCTGCTGATTAACTCTTCGCCTGCCAGATAAGATTATTTTAGCGATCTCTGGGGTGAAACTTTAATCCTACACACTATAATTGGGTGATTTCTTATACAGTAAGGTTATTTGACACTGTGAGAATGTCTATACCACTGGAGCTTGGGGCCAGACCTAAGACTAAGGAGGCTGGGGTCTCTGTATCCCCCATTGCGCATTGCTCTTCCTGTCTCTCAGGGATACCTAGAGAATTCTCAGGTCACTTATGCCCAGCATGTTCTGATATCCCTGAAAGTATTCCAGGGACCTCCAGCCATGCATTAGAGCCAGCTTGGGTGCAAGAGTTCAAGGCTTCTACTAGGGACCTTAGGTTCACATTGCAACTCTTTCCATCCCAGTTACAGGGGGTCTTTCATTCTTGGCAGGCCCCCTCCTCCGTCAGGTCTTCCCTGCCCAAACCTCAGGGAGTACCTGACGTGTCAGATTCCTCTGAAGAGGAACTACTGGTGGATTCAGATGTTGAGGAATGTTCTGCTGTGGGCTCCTCTCAGTTTTTTGGGGATCCTTTTGAGGCTGATCCTGAGCCCTCCACTGAGGGCCTGATCAGGGCTGTCTTGACTATTCTTAACATTCCCTTAGTTTAGGCGGTTCCTTCTGACCCCTCTGATGTGTTCCAGGAGCCTAAAAAGCCCCTTACTTACTTCCCACCTAACCCCACTCTTGACCGCCTTGTGTCTGAGGAGTGGAAATCCCCAGATAGGAAACCCTCTGTGTCCAAGAAATTTGCCAAGCTTTATCCCTTTTCTGAGGCCGCTCTTACTCAGTGGGTTCATCCTCCCAAAGTGGATGCTCCTATTTCTAGGCTATCTAAGTCTACTGCCTTACCAATCTCTGATGCGTCTGCTCTGACGGATTGGACTGACAAGAAACTTGAGGTCTCCCTCAAGTCCATTTTTGCCACTGCTGGTTCTGCCATGCGTCCAGCATTCGCTGCTGCATGGGTGAACCGGGCCATTGCAGTCTGGACTGAACAGCTCACCCAGGTTGTCCGTCACGATGTTCCTTCTTCGGATAAGCTGAGCCTTCTCGCCAACACTTCTGACGCACAGCACTATGTTTCTGCTGCCTTATTTGATGCCATCCGTTTGGTGGCTAGGGTTTCCACCAGGTGGCCAGACAAGCTCTTTGGCTCAAGATCTGGTCTGTTGACACTGCTTCTAAGAAAGCATTGCTCTCCCTACCCTTTCAGGGTACCTCCTTGTTTGGGCCAGATCTTAAGGATCTGATCATTGAGGCCACAGGGGGTAAAAGTACTCTTCTACCCTTGGTTCCCAGGAAGAAATTGCTGCTTAAACGTAATCAGTATTTTCTTTCCTTTCAGAATGAGACACGTCCGGTGAACCAGATGGTTCCCTCAGCTCCGCGTACCTCCTCCAAGCCCAAACAATAATGGAAGCCCAAGGTCTCCTCCAAGTCCAAGGCTTCCAAGCCTTCTTCGGCATGACTCACCGAACCCAGGTCCGCACTCTACTGTGGGTGGTTGTCTGCGACACTATCACAGCATTTGGTAGGATTCGGTGACGGACCCATGGGTTTTAAAGGTGGTGATGAAGGGGTACAGGATCCCTTTCGTCTCTCTTCTTCCCTTTCGCTTTCTTCCTTCTCACACGCCTCAGGGCACAGAGAAACACCATCTGTTCAACGCTGTTCAGGCTCTTCTGCACAAGGACTTTCTAGTGCTGGTTCCAGTTCAGGACAGCGGTATGGGTTTTTACTCAAACCATTTTGTGGTCTTCAAGAAAGATGGCGGTTGTCGTCCCATTTTGGACTTGAAAGATCTCAATTCCTTTGTGACCCGGACTCATTATTACCAGGAGTCTCTATGGACGGTGATTACTGCCATGTCCCCGGGGGAATTCCTTGCTTCTCTGGATCTCCATTACACATTGCCATTCATCCAGAGAGCCGTCAGTACCCTCGCTTTGCCTGCGACCGGGGAAATTTTCAGTTTTCAGCTCTTCCATTTGGTCTGACGACAGCTCCTCAGGTCTTCAACCGTGTCCTTGGGAGCCTTAGTGTCTGTCCTCCACCGGAACGGCATCGGAGTTACTCCATACATGGACGACCTGCTTCTGAAAGACCCTTCTGCGGAACTTCTTCATCAGCAGGTTCAGCAATGCATTTATGCTCTCACCCATCACGGGGGGATCATCAACTTGGACAAGTCAGATCTTATCCCATCCAGGCGTCTGGTCTTTCTGGGCCTTCTCTTCAACACTCAGAAGAGCATGGCGTTCCTCACGGGTGAGGTGGCTCACCAGATTGCCCACAGGGTTTCTGCGGTTCTGGCTCAAGATCCAGTTCCAGCCAAGAAGCTTTCCTCTCTAGTGGGAAAATTCATCTCCACCATAGAAGCAGTCCCGTTTGCCATGGGGCACACCAGGGAGCTCCAAAGGTTCGTGATCCAGGTGTGCAAGGGTCAACCGGCCCTTCTGAAGACATCAGTGTCTCTTCCTTTTCATGTGGAACTGAGTTTGTCATGGTGGCTCAACCTCTCCAACCTGCTGAAAGTAAGTCCTTCCTGGTATCCTTCTGGACCACAGTGAGGACAGATGCCAGCCTCTCCAGCTGGGGAGCAGTCATGGGTCGCCTGAGTGCTCAGGGTCGGTGGTCTCTGGAGGAATCTCTCCTTCCGATCAACATATTGGAGCTTCGGGCAATATTTCATGCCCTTCGACATTGGACATCTCAGTTGGAAGACTGTCCGGTCCTAGTAGAGTCTGACAAAGCCACGGCCGTGGCTTACATCAACAAGCAGGACAGAACAAAAAGTCTCGCTGCTTGGTTAGAGGTCAAGGCTATTTTGTCCTGGGCAGAAGATCACGTTCCTGCCATATCCACAGTGCACATTCCTGGAGTAGACAACGTCATGGCGGACTTCCTTAGTCGACACCAGTGGATAGCGGAGAGTGGGAGCTGCACCCAGAGGTGTTCAACCTCATTGTTCAGAAACATTGACCTGATGGTGAAAAGACACATCAGAAAGGTACCGAAGTTCTGCTCTCGGGGTAGAGACCCTCTGGCTCTGGCAGTAGATGGGATGTCCATTCCTTGGCTATTCCCTCTGGCCTACATCTTTCCTTCCCTCCCAATGTTGCACAGGGTGTTACGGAAATTGCGACTGGAGTGTTGTCCAGTTATTCTGATTGCTCCATACTGGCCTCGTCAGTCTTGGTTTCCGGAGCTTCTGGATCTGTCTGTGGCGGAGCCATATTGGCTCCCTTGCCGTCTGGATTTTCTTCTACTGGGTTACCTGTGGAAAGAGGATGTTCATCGGCTAGCTTTGACGGCTTGGAAATTGAGTCCTCAATATTGAATAAGAAAGAGTTCTCTTCTGGTCTGGTGGCTACTATGCTCAGTGCCCGCAAACCTGTTTCTTCCAAGATCTACCATTGTGTCTGGTCGACCTTTCTGTCTTGGTGTGCTGACAAGGACCTGTCTCAGGATTTTGATTTGCCTACGGTCCTGGCCTTCTTGCAGGACGGTGTGGCTAAGGGCCTCAGTTTGCGTTCCCTTAAGGTTCAGATTCTGTGCTTTCTGTTTTCTTTCAGAGGCGCATTGCCATCCTTCCTGATGTCAAGGTTTTCTTCCAGGGCATTGCTCATGCTCGTCCTGCCTTTAAGATTCCTGCTCCTCGGTGGGATCTTAACTTGGTTTTGGGCATTCTTCAGCATCCCCCATTTGAGTCTTTGGCTACTATTCCTCTACGCCTCTGACGTGGAAAATGGCCTTTCTCCTGGCGATTGTGTCTGTCAGCCGTGTCACGGAGTTACATGCTCTGTCCTGTAAACCACCCTATTTGGTGTTTCACAAGGACAAGGCGGTGCTTCACACTTCTCAGGAGCTTCTCCCAAAGGTGGTCTCTGAGTTCCATATCAATCAAGAGATTGTGGTGCCCTCTTTCTGCCCGGACCCCACCTCTGACAAGGAAAGTGCTCTCCACTTGTTAGACGTGATGCCTTGTCTCAATTTTATGTACATCGCACTTAGTCTGTCAGGCAATCAGATGCGCTGTTTGTCATTCCTGAGGGTCCTAGGGCAGGAAGACCTGCATCCCAGGTGACTATTGTTTCTTGGATCAAATTCTCTATTCGTAAGGCTTATGACCTGAGGAAGAAGCCTGTCCATTTCAGGGTCACGGCTCATTCTACATGATATATTGGGGTGTCTTGGACACAGCGGCCACTTGGTTGTCTGTGCACACCTTTTCGAAGCGCTACCATGTTGATGTGCTGGCATCGGCTGACGCCAGCTTTCGGAGGAAAATCGTGGAGGCAGTCTTGCCTGTCTAGGATTTCCTTCAGTTCTTGGTGCTTCCTTCACTTTTGAGCCCTGTTGGCTCTAGTTCAGTGTGCTGTGTAACAGTTCCTGGGGTGTTGTTAACCCTGGTCAGTGTCCGTTGACACTTCAGTTGTTTTTGTAGGGCTGTCTCTGATCTGATGGTTCATATCTGTACTGGTGACTTTGGGGGCCTTGCGCCTGGTCCTTGCCTTACTTCCTGCCTCTGGGAAACTCAGTGGTTGGACATACCAGAGTTACCAGTAACCTGTATTGGACGACAGAGGAAAGAGGATTTTAGTCTTACCTATTAAATCCTTTTCTCTTAGACCATACAGGTTACTGGTCTCCCACCCTGTCAAGGGGCCATGCTTGTCTCTCCTGTGGCAGACTGTGGGGGTCCTTCGGGGTCATGCTCACAGGAGTCTTCTTTTCCTTCACTATCTAGTCAATAGTTAGTGTCTCAAATCTTTCTGGAGCTGGTTGGCTAGCTGCAGCCAAGGAGGGAAGGTAGGCTCCACCCCCTGCAACTAATTCTAGAATTGTTCCTGACTACTTAAAGGGGCGGATTGCCTACCCAGAGTTATCAGTAACAGGTATGGACTAAGAGAAAAGGATTTAACATGTAAGACTAAAATCCTCCTTTATCAACAGCAGGAACGTAAGTGGGAGCTAATAAATCAAGTCAGTCCTGTTATTCAATTACCACTGAGACAGTATAACATTGTGCATAAGAATGTCAATGAACTTTTATAGTTATTTGACCCAATGGATTTCAGCTTCTGTCTGTATAATCACCTCATAGAGGTTTAGAATAGAGCTGAGTGATAAATATGTTAAAATGGGATATATCACTCTGCATTCCTTATAAATTTACTAACAGGAACCACCATACATAACCTGTCTATCACTGTGCGTCTCACAGCATAGGCTTTCATAATCACAGCATGACATGGAATGAAGGAACATAATTGTGCTTTCTAATTTAGGCCTGATTTCCCTGTAGCTGATGATAACTTTATCAAGGGTTTCAGCTGCAGAATTCTCCATATACATCAATTGGCATCTGTAACATAAAAACAGTTAAAATACTTATCAACTGCAACGTAATTGTGGCTTTAATACAGTATAGGTGCTTTAGATACCTTCCTAGCATTCAGGGAGTTAAACCTACCTTTTAAATCAGTGGGATTTTTGTGAATTTGTTTTATTTCCCATATGGCGCAGTTGGTTTATTCTAGAATTGTCCTTTCAAGCTTATAGAATTGCACCTTATGTCTCTCTGGCTGTCTGGTAAATAATGCAAGGTTGCTGACAATATTTCTTCTCAGGAGGCAGCCATCTTTCATTGTTAGTTCACAACAGTTTTTCCCCTCCATGCCCTGTAAGGATTAAAGAAATAGAGGATATGGACACATTAAAGGAAAAGTAAACTTATATTTGATTAAGTAATTATTAATACAAATACATAAAAACAAATTGAAGGACTTTCCCTGCGGAGTAAAACAGTGGTGCTCCCACTGCTGGTTATTGATTTTGTTCCAGTGCTGAGACTTTTTTAATATTAAAAGGGAACCTTTACCTCTAAAACACTTATAGCCAGGTGCTTAAGGTTTTAAAATTGTATTAAGACTCGTGTTTTGTTTTTCATTTACATACATGCTTTCTAAGATATGTAGACTTCACACTGGGCATTTCTGCATTCTGAGGCACACTGTAACTTTGGCACAGAACTTCCCAGTCCTGTAATTCATCACATTTATCTTTACAGCAAGCTCCTTTTATCATTATACCAAGCTTGCAAAGCTCTGTATAATGATAAATGGAGCTTGCTGTAATGATGGACATGAGGCACACCACTACAAAGGGAACCATGAACGCATTCCCTGGGAGAGCTGGGAGGGAGGTGGGAGGAGAATTATAGGACTGGGAAGTCCTGCGCTGCTGTGCCGAAGATGCAGTGTGCCGCAGAATGCTGAAGTGCCCAGTGTGAAGTCTTCATATCTTAGAAAGTATGTATGTAAATGAAAAACAAAACACGAATCCTAATACAATTTTAAAAGTTTAAGCACCTGGCAAAAAGTGTTTGAGGTGAAAGTCCCCCTTTAAGTTGTTTACAACATATGTATTAGTGTCTTTAAGACATTGCTATTGCTATTCCACTGGAGTAAGCCTCCAACACCAGTGGGCACACTTTAGAGTATGCACTAAAACTCATGATGACCTAATGCACTCTGGCACACACACTTGACCATTGTTACGACTCAAGCAAGCCTCTTACTCCTGTCCAATAGCATGCACAGAAATATGGCACAGAATCACACCATTTCTGTGACATGTTAACATAGTAACCTAGTTGACGAGGCTGAAAAAAGACGTGTCCATCAAGTCCAGCCCATGCCAAAACACCTCTGTTGATCCAGAGGAAGGCAAAAAAAAAACACTGAAGCCATTTCCAATTTAGCTCCAAGTGGGTAAAAAAATTCCTTCCTGACTCAAATGGCGGTCAGATAGTTCCCTGGATCAATATCCTATCCATTGAAGCCATCTGTCATAATTCTTAATATTGTTCTGTGCTATATAGGCATCCATTGCTTTTTTGAAAGCAGTTACAGTATCTTCAAGTACAACATCCTATCACGTTGCAGGTGATTTGAGTGACTGAGCGACATTGTTACTTCCGGGTTTACCCTTGCCTCATTCTTATTGGCTCTGTGATGGTGACTCCTCCTAGGGTTTGCCTTTACATACTCCTTCCTGTCATTCTACCGGTGCCCTTTCATTGTGTACCCGTACCTAGCATTTATGACTACTTGTTCCTGTTTCCATGTATGACCCGGCTCGCCTGACTACGCTTATATTCCTGACGCTCCTGTGATCCAATTCCGTTGCTGACTTTGGACTGGCTGACTAACTCCATGTGCACCGACCTGGCTTGGCTGAGTATCTGATTCCGTTACCGACTAAGGACTGGCTGACTACTCTGTGTGTACCAACCTGGCTGGGCTAAGTGTCTGGTTGTACTATCTGGACTGGCTGACTATTATATTTCGTGTGTGCTGACCTGGCTGAGCATCTGGTTCCATTGCCAACGGGACTGTCCGACTATCTCTGTGTGTACCGATTAGGGCAACGCTGGCTACTGATCGGTCACATTACGCACACTGATCACTCCCACTCGCTATACTGCACTGCGCCTGTTAGGCCTATCCGCTCCAGTAGTCTCCCGTGGCATGTGGGAGCCTGGTCACTCACCAGTGTCTGTGTACTAGGGTCCAGTCTGAGCCAGACTCCTACCCGTGTTGCCTACATTAACCCTAGTGTTCTAGGGTCAGATTACTGCAAGTGTCTGGTCTATGTTGCCTCCATTAATGCTAGCGTGCTAGGGCCAAGTTATTGCCAAAGTCCTGTCCGTGTTGCCTCCATTAACCCTAGACTTCTAGGGTCAGTCCACTGCCAGAGTCCTGTCTGTGTTGCCTCCATTAACCCTAGCGTTCTAGGGTCAGACCACTGCCATAGTCCTGTCTGTGTTGCCTCCGTTAACCCTAGTGTACTAGGGTCAGTCCGCTGACAGAGTCTTGCCTGTGTTGCCTTCATTAACCCTAGAATTCTAGGGTCAGGTATCTACCTGAACACTGTCTGTGTTGCCTCCTCTATACCTAGTCTGCTAGGGAATTGCCCTGCAGTTACCCATCTCATTGTGTCACCTATTGGCAGTGTGGGGCTGTTGAGGTTATTCTTGTTCCTGAACCTGTCCACTGATCAAGCCTACAAAGTCTTATATCTGGGAAGTACTTGGTACGGACCTCATCTGGACATGAGTGGGGTGATTGTTCTATTTATTTTCAATAAGGCTTTTTAACCTTACCTAACTGTCTGAGTGTTCTTACGAAACCGTGACACATCCCAAGGCAAATAATTCCCTAGATTTACCACCCTTACTGTAAAAAAAATCCATGCCTTTGTTTAGTCAAATGCTTCTTTCCTCTAGTCTTAATGGATGACTTATTCTTCTTAGCTCAGCTCCTTGCATAAATTATTTATTGGATAGTTATTTTTATTGACCTTGAATATATTTGTAAATGGTAAACATAGCGCCCCTTAGATGTCTCTTCTTTAATGTAAATAAACTCAGTTTGACTAATCTCTCTTTACAACTCAGATCCTCCAATCCATTTATCAGTTTTGTAGCACATCTTTAAATTTATGCGGTAACCTGTTGTGAGGCACTATATCAAAGCTTTTGCAAAATCCAAGTATACTACAGCAACAGCAATTTCCTTGTCCAATTCACTACTTACTCTTTCGTAAAATGCAAGTAAGTGATTCTGAAATGATCTCTTCTTCATAAAACCATGCTGACTCCTACTAATAATATTGTTTGTCTTCAAATAGTTCTGAATACTGTCAGTTAGTAACCTTGCTAATATATTATCCACTGTGTAAGTCAAGCTCACAGGTCTATAATTTCCTGGTTTGGATCTTGCCCCCTTTTTGAACAATTGAACTACATCATCTTTCCTCCTTATCCTCACTAATCAATTCACCTATCTCAGACTTAAGAGGACCGATATCAACTTTAACCTTTTTGTTATTAATATACTTGTAGAATTGTTTAGGTTTTTTCTTTCTCTTGTTTAATATATAGCATTAATGAGGGCTTGGAGTAAAGGAATGCCATGAAATAGCCATAGACTACCTCACTGCCATTTCCATGTTAGGGGAGTGTTCTTGCTGTAAGTACTTTAGTAAATTGTAGTTAGTGAAGCACAGTACCAAAAAAATCAGTTGTATGCCTGATTTAGTGCAGATTCATATTCGTAAATTAACCCTATTTTGTCCAGACCAGTTTCTAACGCTTTCAATGTGGGAGGTGTGCTTTAGGCTATAGAATGTGAAAGTAAAGCTAAACCATTTTGAACTGTAATAACCTTTGAATTAATAATATTTCAACAGGGAGTGCACCTTTGTTTTACTTGGCACAGTTTTTCATAATACACCTTTTAAATGATCCTTTGAACAACTGGCAGTTGTACTACATGACCTTCTGTGTGCCTTCGCTTGTGTAAAGGTGCCATTTGTACTTTTATCCAGGTATCCTATGACATGGACGGATTCTGTGAACGAAATCGGGATGTACTATTTACAGACCTCATAGAACTAATGCAGAGTAGCCAATTGTAAGTATTTACCATACAAGTGCTGAACAACTAGCCATGTGACACCTGAGAAGTTCTCTTCTCCTTGTAGTATCTACTGAAACATAATCATGATAATCTTACAATGGCAATGTTTAATTGAATAATGTAAATTCTGCTGAATATGGTAAAGTTTTAGAAACAAAGGATTATAATCGCTTTTTTAAAGGGACAGTAATGTTTCAAAATAAAAGCAGCTCCAATTAATCTTCATATTATTTGGGCCATGGAGAATGTTATTTCAATATTGTCAGAGTTGTAGTTCAAGAGTAACTGAATGATAAAGTATCCCCCTCCCGCCCCTTTTACTGATTTAAAACTGCTCACCTCACAACAGAAAGGTGGTGTCCAGATGGCTTGCAGAGAGGGACAATCTTCAATTAGCATAAGAGAAAACCCTGTCAATGGGGGCAGGGCTTTCATTGTTCTCATAGTAAGAAGATTGTCCCTTGCTGTGTTCTGTCAGGTCTTAAGACCAGATTCCACATCTTAGGGGAGGTGGCTTCCACTAGGTAAAAGAGGCGGGAGGGGGATACTTTATCATTCAATTACTCTTGAACCACAACTCTGACACTATTGAAATAACACTCTCCAAGGCCTAAATACTATGAATATTAATTGGAGCTGCTTTTATTTTGAAATATTACTATCCCATTGAATGTGGATTGTATTCAAAGTGTGAAAGAAAATGTATCACCTTGAGAAATATGTTGTTGAAAACTCTTGTTATCCCTCAGGGTGCCCAAAAACAATATTATATATGTATCTTTAGTTATATAGAGCCATACATGTACACAGTGCTTTACAGAAATAGAATTAATATAATACAAAAAATACAGGACCGGGATAAGAGCACCAGGAAAAAGTGCAATCATTGCATTACTAGCAGAGGAAACTTGCGGCAAAGGAAATCATACATTGGGAAGGGGAACCTGCCCCCAAAGGACTTACAATCAAATTATTAATTGTGGCATCAAGGAGGAGGAGAAGTGCAAGTGCAAGTACAAGGCATTGTAAGAGAAGTGGTGAATGATTTGAATATGAATGTCAGTGTACAAGAAAAATATTGTTATTGAGCTGCCTCCTTGAGCAGGTGGGTTTTTAGTAGATGATTGAAAGTGATGAGTGTGGATGATTGGTGAATGGTAATAAGAAGCACATTCCAAAGTCGAGGGGCAGCCAGTGAAGATAAGAGATGGCTTCAGTTGTGTAAGGAGAGAACAGGAATCCTTGAAAAGAATTCATATGGTGTAGCGAGAAATAAGAGCAGAAATATAAGAGGGTGCTGAAGAAGAGAAAGTCTTAAAGGAGAAGATAAGTATTTTGTGTGAAATACGAGCCCTTACAGGTAGCCAAGAGGGGGATTTCAGGAGCAGATGAGACTGAATGCATCTGGGAACAAGGGTAGTTATCTTGCAGCTGCATAAAGACTGAAATGGAAAAAGATGAGGCAGGAAGACCAGAGAGTATAATGTTGCAAGGAGGGCCTGAGTGAGAGGTTTGACAATTGACATTACAGAGGAATGGCCGTGTTTTGGAAGTGTTTTTAAGGAAGAAGCAGCAGGTTTTTATGAGCTGGGCTTACTCAACAACAGTGTAGTATACTGCGCAGAGTGCCTTCTCAGATAACCAGGACACCAGATAGGCATGCTGCTCTAAGAGCAAGAAAGAAAAAAGGGTATATCCTTGAGCAGGCATGCTCAACACTCACACTGCTTTATAGATGCAAGGGAAGAAGACAAGAGGAGTAATTCTGGAGTAAATCATCTGCACCACAGGGGATACACAGAAATTACCATTGATCTAAATGACGTTCTCTCGAATTGAAAGGGTTAAAATACATATAAGTCAACTGAGAATCTGGGGGATACTGTTTCTTCTCTATGGTGCAGTTGCTCCATTCAATGACTTATTTTGTGTCGTTATCCCTTTGAACATATGACCCTAGGTTGGGATGTTAAATAAAAGGAATATCCCTTTAAATTGTAAGTTCATTACAGGTCATGTTAATGGGACAAAAATAACATCTTATCTCTTACCCTTCAAGGACCCAGTGTGGGGTATTCAACGCATTGCTAAACAATGTACTGCATACATGTCTGGTCCATAGATGTTTATGAAAAAGTTAAAAGGATAGTAATGTTTCATAATAAAAGCAGCTCTAATTAATCATCATAGTATTTGGACTTTGGGGAGTGTTATTTCAATACTGTCAGAGTTGTAGTTCAAGAGTAATTCAATGACAAAGTATCCCCTTCCCGCCCCTTTTACTGATGTAACACTGCTCAGTCAGATCAGAAGGGAAGTGCCCAGGTAGATTGCAGAGAGGGACAATCTTCAATTAAGATAAAGGAAAAACCTGAAAAACTTGTCAAGGGGGGGGGAGGGCTTTCATTGTTTTCATACAAAGAAGATTGTCCCCTTCTGTTATCTGTCTGGTCTTACAACCAGATTCACATCTGAGAAGAGATGGCTTACACTAGGTAAAAGGAGGGGGAGGGGGAAACTTTGCTTGTGAATATCTCTTAAACCATAAAGGTTTGAGAGATAAGACTTACATTGTTCTTCATGTTTTTTTAATGCCTACAAAATAAAATAAAGTTAAAACGAAGTATTACTATCCCTTTAAGGAGACTTTTTAGTATACATAGGCAAAAAGTATTATGATATGCCTTGTATCCATATCTGTACCTGATTACTGCCTCCTTAAAAATGTTTTTTTTTTGTTTTTTTTTAATGGACACACACAGCCTACTTAACCCCTTAAGGACCAGCGGTCCAGGGAAGTTACCTTCCCTTAAGGACCGTTTTGATCCTTGCCGACGTGCCGGTACACGTGACCTGTTACGCGTTACAGCGCGCCGCTTTGAGGCCTAAGAGAGATCGCTCTGGTCTTGGAGCGGTCAATTTTAGGCCCCGTTTTTACTTAGTAATAGAAGACTTGTTCGGCACTCAGTCTATCATCCAATATGAAATTAAAGTGGCAAATTGGATATTTTTAAACCACGTACTTTATTATAACATTTTAAAATATTGACACACAATGGAGGTAATATCAGCTACACACGTATACTCTCACTGATGCGTTTCGCACCTGCTTCTATTACTTTTTAATTGGGACTCTGGATCGTCTCTGTTCTGTGCACCGGTTACCTGCTCTGTACCGCAGTCTGTCACTCTTCCTCTGCTCCCCTCCCTCTATCCAGCCTCCTCTGACGGAGTCTTCTGTCTGTAAGCTGGAGCACTCTCATTGGCAGAAATCAATCTCTGCCGATGAGAGTGCTCCAGTTTACAGACCGAAGCCTCCGTCATCTGAGGAGGCTGGATAGAGGGGAGGGAGCAGAAGGAGAGCGACGGACTGCATTCTATGCAGAATTAAGACCGTTTTAGTAATATTCGCTATATAGCCTAACTATTTATGATCTGTTATATTGAGGTGACACCGCCCGTACAAATTATGCAGTTGAGTAATAAATCAACAGAGCTGTGAGCATCTCATGTATTCTTGTTACTGGAACAGCTTTCATATAATCTAAGACTTTCCGATTGAATGTTGCATAAAACCACAATCAAGAGAAAATAGTAATTATGGTCTGTATATAGCACAAAATGTTTTATTTTAAATCTTTTTTGAGTAAACAATGAGTGAATGTTTTTGACAGAGGAATGCAGCCAATGGCAAGAATGCATCAAAACTTGTGTAGAATATAAGGTCTTCCCACATGCAAGAGTGATTTAATATTCTCAGGTATCAGACTCAGATCCTGTTTAACATGAGCTGTGACCAATGTCTGCTTGAGGATTGATTATGATTTCTATCCCAGTCACACATCAGACTCCATATGAGGATCAGATGTCATTAACCTTCTGAGTGCCAGAGGGGTATGCAATGCATTGCAGAGCAATGCATTGCGTAGCCCTCTGGCACTCAAAGGGTTAAGAAATGTGGGCCATGTTCAGTAAACTAAAGATGAGCAAATCTGGAATAATCCAGCGGCACCATAGGAAATGAGAAACGAAGATTCTCAATTATTTAAATGGGGCTTAAGCCCCCATTTAAATCAGTGAAATGTTTGTCCCCCCAGTGCAGTTGGAATGCTCCTGAATTGCACCTCTTTACCTTCCTGCATAAAAGACCCATAGTGTGAAAGGTGATGAAGTCTTAAAATGGATCCTGTACACTTCTCTCAGTCTCCGGCATTGCATAAGATACTCAGGCACCAGTGAGAGCTCAGGTCTGTGCACACCCTGATGCTGGCTTAACCCATTGAGTGCCAGAGGGGTATGCAACAGATTGATACTTCTCTGGCACTCAAAGAGTTAGACATACTAACTCTTTAAGCTAAAAATTGTATGACGTACATGAAGCCTGAGTGCAGACATTTTGTACATGTGACATAGGTTAAAGCAGTGATTCCCAACTCCAGTCCTCAGGACACAATGACCATGCAGATTTTCATTTCCTCCAGAAACACAGGAGAAGATCATTAGCACAGGTTGATCTGTCACAATGACTCACCCAGTGAATGATCCTCCTATGTTCCCATGAGGAGATCCTGAAAACCCGAACTGTTGGTGTGCCCTGAGGGCAGGAGCAGAGAATCGCACCCCTCTGGCATTCAATGGGATTAATGTATAGAATTGCTAATTTCTGATTCCTGACACAGCAATGTTCATGCGGTCTGCTATTTACAAATGGGCTATAGTGCAAACCAGCTGCGCTATAGGGGGGAAATAAAAAATATATTAAATTCCCATTGAATTAAATGGGGCTTTTAATCCCTTCAATGCTCCATTATTGTGTATATTCTCTTTTCCCAGGGTTTTCATAAAAACTTTATTTCCTGAAAATCTACAAGCTGATAAGAAGGGACGTCCTACCACAGCAAGCAGCAAAATCAAGGTGATCGCAAATTTGATACTTCTGCAGCATATTAAACTGGCATTAGATCCTATCTTCGTGGAATAACTGTCTCAGTAGCATTTATCCCAATCCTGAAAAAGGGTCAACTCAGTGGAGTCATTGTTGCAATCTGGTGTATGAACTACATGCTAAGATCTCTGTAGTGTATACTGGTGGACAAACTCCACCATTTTTAGGACTTTAGTGCCAGCAAGCCCCTTAAACCTGCACCATAGTGTAAAGTTACATAATTCCTTATGTTCCTTATTTAATATATGGTGTTAAACAAGGCAAAGAAGAAAAGAACACCCCAAAATGGCCATAGATTGCCCTCTACTTAGTGCAGTTGGTGTTATGGGGAGAATTTTTGGCTACGTTAATAAATTAGCATTCCACAGGTGTAGGGCTTGATCATCAATTTCAGCACCTGTTTGTGCACCTAGAAATTGTCTTGAAGATAATGTTTAAGTCCAGTTTATTTATGCAGTAATATTGTATATATGAAATTAGACATTTAAGGGCAATATAAAGTGATTAATGGATCAAGCTATAATCAGCAGGAAATTGTGTATCCATGAGTTTCTATGCAGGCTGCTTATGTAACATGTAGCCTGGGTTGGGCTTAAAGCTTCACATTTAATACCTTGGACATTGAAGGCAATGTATTGCCACTGTATGTAGCATGCAGGTGTTAAGAACCACATTGTAACTTGCATTTTCATATATGTATTTATTTTTCTTTTCACAGAAACAAGCAAATGACCTAGTCAACACTCTGATGAAATGTACACCTCATTATATCCGCTGTATCAAACCCAATGAAACCAAGAAACCCAGAGACTGGGAGGAGAGTAGGTATGTGTAGAGCTCAGAAAGCGCATGAGTCCAAATTTAGCAAGACCTCTACAGTGCCACTGAGACCTGTTATAAGAATTGTCACAGTTATGAGGCCTTGGGCAATTTGTATCCACAGTATTAATCTACTGTTAAAATAAATTGGGTTTTACTGCATGCCCTTTCCTTTGGATGGAGTAATGAACTTTGATGCAAACCAAGAATACCATAGTGGAAAAATGTTTCCCATTCATTTAAATTATTTTTTTTTTTTTTGCTTTTATAAAACTGCTGATTAAATTATTTTTTTTTTAAGTACAGTAAAAAAAAAGTGGTAAGTATTTATATATGGGAACATATCTGTTGGGTTGTAAGGCACAGAATTATAGTAAAAATACCTAAACACAATGAAAGTCTATCTGAGATGCTGTGATGCATTTGTATAATATAGCAGCTGAACAGTATCGGCAGACATTCTTAATGTCTCAACAAATGATAGTAAATGAAATACAAACAGAACAAAGAAAAAGAGAAAAATGACATCTCAGCAACTGAATGAAGCCCCCAGTTGAGTTATATATCTCAGGACTATGATGGCCGCTGCGTTACCAGTTACTGTGACATGCCCTTGGAGTATGGTGCCCCCTCAGTTCTCTATTCCCCTGGAACTGTGAAAAAGTCTTCCTGCTGGCATGGGAATAACATGCCTCTAAAGGGCTCTTATATTGTGATAAGGACCCCCATGTTGTAATTCCTTATGTCCAATGACTTTTTAGTAAAATGTAGCATTTTTGCCTTCTGATATTAAAATAGTGGAGAGGAGGGTCCTAACCATTGAGCAAAGATGGTTTTTAGTGCAATCATTGTAACAAAGTGAAGGGTATTTTGAATTTTTGTAAGGTTTTGCTGGATTAGTTGATACCCAACAGGAAAGCTGGTGAGCAGGATGAGAAAAAGATTTGTAAAGGGGCTTTCAACCCCTGGAATGGGAGAGATGCCTCTCTCTCATTGCAAAGCACTGCATTGGATACCTGTCTACCATTAACTTTTTGTAATGCATTGTACACCTCTCTGGTTCTTAAGGGATTAAAGGGGTCAAAAGACCCTTTCAAATCAATAAGACTTATAATTTTCCCCCGTTATGCAGTTAGTTTGCTCATTGAAGAAGTATGCAGACCATTGTAATTATTAGTTACACACCGAATCTCTTCAAATACATTAAGGAATTTGGGATAGTAGAGATTTTTTATATAAAGCGGTTTTATATCAAGATGTCATGCTTTGCTACTGCAGTGTGGAAGACTAAGGGGAAGTGGAACTTCAAATAAAGGATGCTGACTTCACTGAGTATCCTAACAGAGGTCCTGAAAATTGAACATCAAAGGAATAATAATAACATATTGTGCATTTACATTCTGATTCTTGGAGCTTAACAGCAACCAGCTATTTAAGTTTTTCTCTTTGTTCCACTTTCCTCTATGAGAGGCTCCTGTAGTTACAGACTGTAAAAAAGAGTCTGTAAGTCAACTACCGTATATCTGGAAATAATCATAAGAACCATCTGTTTGTCTCAATTTCTATTTGCTTGTGTCAGCTGTATAGAAAATTGAGAGCAAACAGTGAGTAAGAAGCATTGGGAGATGCAGAAGTTGAGTCTATCCAGTTAGATTGGCACGTGAATTAGAGTTATCTCTTTGTAGGCACTTTCCTTATTGCAATTTCCCCACAGACTTCTTATATTGGAGTCTCTGACTAGTCTTACAGACAGCATGTAGAGGATGCTTCCAACTAATTGAAGAGACACACAAGATACAATGCATTAATACATATTACTCATGTTAGACTAGTTAATTCAAAATATTACTGTTTCATACAACTTGCCAAAAGAAAATAGACTGTGTACGTTGTAAGAGAAAAGCACACATTTTGGCTGGTATTCATCAAGGTGTGAATGGCTTAATGCGCAAGAAAATCAGAGGATTTCTTTGCACGTTTACCATTCACCCATTCAGCAACTCACGGATTGTATCTGGCCATAACTTATTCATCAAAAAGCGATGACCAGATAGATCCGCCAATTTCATCCTCCAGCTTCAAGCTGGCGGATCCCATTACAACGTATGTGGTGAAAACATGCATATACATTTTCATGTATGCATGGGTTTTTTCGTTTTACTGGCCTATTTACACAATTTTCCCTATCACTGATGAATACCTGAAGGTATCCATCAATGATCACGGCGAAGAGCAGAGTATTTGATACGCTGCCTTTCCCGCAGTTTGAATTCCGGCCTAAATAGGAAATTGGGCTTGCAAGGAAGTTCATTGATTTAGTGATCAAATTCCATATCCAACAGCAGACTGGCCCATATTAGTGCTATAACCACTATGACCCTGGGTGTTTCTCTCAGGTTTGTTGTTAGGCTACAATTCCCATCACCCTCTGTTTGCATTTGACGGGCTGAAGAATATGGGTATTGTAATCCAACAACATCTGGCGGGTTTCAAATTGTCCACTAGATCTCTATTACTCTTATCACAGATTAATCATTATGGATAATTGTTCCCCAAAAATTGGTGTAGCCCCTTGAATAACAGATACAATACACTGGACACACCTCCGCAGTCAAAGGGACTTAACATATTTAGTCTGTAAAGATGAACTTAAGTACAGTAGCATGGAGTTGCATCAGAAAACTTGCACTATGTCTTCATTATATTTTAATCAAGATTAACCTTATGAGAGAAGTGCAAGGCAAATTGTACACAAAGAGTTATTAAACTTCATTCTGACATGTAATGTGATGCAAATATGAAACATTTGGCCCACCCAGTCTGCCATTTTCACTAATGGCATAAAAACCTCAACTCCTGTTTAAGCTGCAGTATATTTTATCCAGAGTAAACGTGTCTACCCCAGAGAATGAACTATTTTACTGTGCTGGTTTCCATAAGTCTTGCTAGCAGACTAATGCGTGAGGCTTAATCACCTCCTGTAAAGGAATACTTCCATACATTATATTATCATTACCACCTCCACTCACTCTCTTTCTTTCTCTCTCTCTCACACACACATACATACACGCACACACATATTCACACACACATACATACACGCACACACATACACACACACACACGTTTACTTGCAATCAGAGTTGTTGCTAGGTTACCATAAGACCTAAGCTTAGGCCAGACTAATGCATTATTAGTGCATTATGCAGTCTGTTTGCACCATTAAGTGGAACCCAGTGCTTTAAAGGTGGAGTGAAACCTTTTAGTAATGACTGCCCTCTTACCTTACTATGGGCATAAAATCCTAATGGCCCCTATGAATTTTGCCCTTGTGCCTTTGATGAAGAAATAACATCTTCAATCAGACCTGAATGTCATGTCCATGAAGGTGTACACCACAGTTGCTAGCAGGATCACAGGACTACTTACTCTGCTCAGGTAATCTTAATCCTTTAAAGATCAGGGGTGCATGCAATGCATTGCCTACTTCAGTTTAGAAACAAACTGCTAGTATCTGTCATGTCTGCCTCCATGGATGTGATATCCAAGACTTATTGAAGAGGTTATCTCCTGAACAAAGGCACAAGTGCAAAATTTAAAAGAGCCATTAGAAGTGTCTGCTGTAGTAATGGAGTGTGGGGGGGATATTACTGAGAGGTGTTAGTAACCTGCAATGCTTGTAACTGTTGTATTTTGTTGAATTCTTCGTTCTTCCCACCCCCAATTTAGGATTTTTGTTATGAAACTACACTTCTCATAAATGTAAAGGTGTAGCATTTTGTATCTGCAGCTTTCACCACTGACCACCACTATTCTTTTCAAGGGTTAAACACCAAGTAGAATATCTTGGACTGAAGGAGAACATCCGTGTGCGGCGTGCAGGATACGCCTACAGGAGAGTATTCAAGAAGTTCCTGCAGAGGTAAGAACAGAGGGGTGCTATAATACGTTCTTACTTCTCCCTAGCTGGAAGAGCAAACAAATGCACTTTCATTTTATGTATTTTAACCCTTTCAGTGCCAGAGGGATACGCAAAGCATTGCAGTGCATTGCTTACGCATCTGGCACTGAAAGGGTTATTCTACGTGTCTCAAGACAAAATGAGGCAGTGGCATTTCTGAAGCAGCTACCTGTGTAAAGCAGTGGCACTGTGTATAGCTGTGGCATTACCTATGTATATCAGTGGCACTACCTGTGTATAGCAGTGGCACTACCTGTGTATAGCAGTGGCACTCTGTATAGCTGTGGCATTACCTATGTATATCAGTGGCACTACCTGTGTATAGCAGTGGCACTACCTGTGTATAGCAGTGGCACTCTGTATAGCTGTGGCATTACCTATGTATAGCAGTGGCACTACCTGTGTATAGCAGTGGCACTCTGTATAGCTGTGGCATTACCTATGTATATCAGTGGCACTACCTGTGTATAGCAGTGGCACTGTGTATAGCAGTGGCACTACCTATATATAGCAGTGGCACTACCAATGTATAGCAGTGGCCCTGCCTGTGTATAGCCGTGGCACTACCTGTGTATAGCAGTGACACTTTGATTGCCAGAGGGGTAAGCAACGCATTGCAAAGCAATGCGTTGCATACCCCTCTGGAACTCAACGGGTTAAAAATGAAGGGCCTAATTCACAAAAGACATGAGGAGCCATTCTGGAGCAAACCATATGCACCATAGGGAACAAGTAAAACTCCCCATGGATTTGAATGTTTTTAAATCCTCGAATGCTAGAGAGGTCTCTGATGCAGTGCAGGTCTGAATCAAATCAACTGCTCTGTGAGAGGGACAGAAAAAAATTCCCAGTGATTTAAAGGGATAGTAATGTTTCAAAATAAAAGCAGCTCCAATTAATCTTCATAGTATTTGGGCCATGGAGAGTATTATTTCAATACTGTCAGAGTTGTAGTTCAAGAGTAATTGAAAGATAGGTTTCCCCCTCCCACCCCTTTTACCTAGTGTAAGCCACCTCCCCTCAGATGTGGAATCTGGTCCACAGACCATACAGCTCACAGAAAGGGACAATCTTCTTACTGTGAGAACAATGAAAACCCTGACCCCCTTGACAGGTTTTTCCCTTATGCTAATTGAAGATTGTCCCTCTCTGCAAGCCATCTGGACACCACCTTTCTGTTGTGAGGTGAGCAGTGTTACATCAGTAAAAGGGGCAGGAGGGGGATACTTTATCATTCAATTACTCTTGAACTGCAACTCTGACAGTATTGAAATAACATGGCCCAAATACTATGAAGATTACTTGGAGCTGCTTTTATTTTAAAATATTACTAGCCCTTTAAATGGACCTTTAACTCACTGAATGCTAGACGGGTTTCCACTGCATTGAGAAGAAGTAAACTGGAGATATCTTTATTATTAAATATTTTAAATTCCCTATTTAAATCAATGGGAAAATTGAGAAATGTTTTTCTTCCCTTTAGTATAGTTTGCATGCCTCAAAATTGCTCTTCTTCTGGAATGCAGCCCCAAGTCACTTGCTATAAGATAAAACTTACCTTTAGATTATTGTTTCCTTTTAATGGAAAGTTATCCTGAAATATATTTTGTGTCTGCCTTTTAAATTACAAGTTGTGCAGAGTAGGACAATTTTTTTTCATAATTTAAAAACCCTTTGGACCCTAGAGATGTCACCAATTAAATCCTGCATAGGATTCACTTTATTAATATATTTTTTTTTTTTTTTTCATGTGCATAGTCTGGACATTAAAACATATATATTTTTAGACATATTGTATACCTCTCTCTGGCACTCAAAGAGTTAAATTGTATTAAAAGTCAGACCACATGGTGGGGGCATCAGGACCCCTCCTGATGCCCCCCAGCTACTGATCACTATACCTGGGAACTTTCTGATGAGGTCTCCCCAGAGAGGGGAGTCCTGTGCTGCTTCTGATGCGATTTTCATCAAAAGAGGGTGGGTACTAATAGTGAGTGGGGGCGGAGCTTTAAAAATGAAAAATAAAAAGTGTACAATTAACCGGGGAAGGCAGAAAAGAGGCCAGGGAGTGGGAGGAACACAATGGGAAGAGCATTTGTGGGCAGAAACCGGAGTGTCCAGGGCAAATCCGGAGAGTTCCCAGAGGGAGTTTTTCCTCATTGATGCAATGGGTTTTCTCGATCTTGACCACTCCTAAGGTAGGATGGAAGCAGGGGAGCTCTCTAATGATCCCCTGTATCTCCTCTACTAATCTCCCAGCTGAATTGGGTGGGAGATCAGTAGCTGGGGGCATCAGGAAGGGTTCCGGTGCCCCACAACTAGGTCTGACAATTTTTGTAAGCTGTTGATTGAGGAGGCAGGGAGCTTCACCCTCAGCCTCCTCCTAAGCCAGTAGCTAATGTTTTTGGGGGGATTTTTTTAAACACAGAGTGGCAACGCCCCCTGCCTCCTCCTCAACCAGTTGGCGTTTTACAGCCAATCCCCCTGACAGCTAACCAGAATCACTTAGATTTATATATATGTATATGTGTATATATAAAATATATATATATAAACCCAAATACCCTTGTTGTCAGGAGGAGAGGTATACTATTCAAGAGGCACATTACATTATGTATATTACCCTCATAAGTTGATTATGTGGTAAGGCAGGTCTTTACCCAGAATCCCTGCTGCGGTGGAAGGTCTGTATATTGCGAACTATGTGATACGACAGATTGTTACTCAGAATCTCTAGGTATAGTGGAAGCACAGTATTCTCTGTGATTATTGATTAACCTAATATCAGTGGCTGAAGGGGAAAGTCTGTCTGCTTTGTGGTTACAAGGTGAGGAAGATTTGGTATCAGACATGTGAATGTCATTTCCAGGCTGGGTAACTTTAAACAAATGTTGATGAGGTCAAGCAGGTTCTGAGGAATGAAGTGGTATAGCACTTAGATTCTTTAGAATAGCTATGCAGTACAGTAAGTAATTAGGTTAAACTCCGTGGGAAATTACAAGCAACGCCTGAGTGGCCCTGAGACTTCCAAATGTAGAAAAACATTCTGCGTTTTCAGACATGACTGACCTCTGTAACATGCAGTCAATTGGGATTTGTTTGGAGCCACCCTCTCTCACAGTGACATGATTCATGTCCTAGTAAAAGCCAAAGTAGAATTAGTAGACTATGATAAAAAACAGTGGACTGGAAATGCCTGTTTCTCTAGTAACTGGTGTGTCTCCACTGACAGGTTCCTGGCAACCCTATCTGGAGACATGAATAGGCATTACTGTGCAGTATTTTATATTTGCATGCAAGGATCAGAGAGTGAAAGGCTGGTGTGTTCTAGTGTGCAGCCAGAGACAGATGTGAGCGGTTCTTCTGTTTGTGAGCTAACTGTGACTTTGTACCCTGTCAGAATCTAGGAAACACACAAGCAGAGAACACAACTTTAACATAACTTTCTATTTAACCCTTACATCTCTTTTGTGTGATTAATTCTTTGAGTGCTAGAGAGGTGTGAAATTGCACAACAGGGGATAAATATCAACTCCTGAAATACAAATTAAATTAAATGGGGCATTAACACCTTGAATGTTAGGGAAGTCTCCAGCACATTTCTTTCCAGTGCATTGGAGGCCTCTATAGCATTCAGGTTTAAAGGAATAGTAATACTTCGTTGTAACTTTATTTTATTTTGTAGGCATTAAAAAAACATGAAGAATGATATAAGTCTTATCTCTCAAACCTTTATGGTTTATGAGATATTCACAAGCAAAGTTTCCCCCTCCCGCCCCTTTTACCTAGTGTAAGTCATCTCTTCTCAGATGTGGAATAAAGTCTATAGACCAGACAGATAACAGAAGGGGACACTCTTATTCCTATGAAAACAATGAAATCCCTGCCCCCCTTGACAAGCTTTTCAGGTTTTTCCCTTATCTTAATTGAAGGTTGTCCCTCTCTGCAGTCTACCTGGGCAGCTCCCTTCTGCTCTGTCTGAACAGTGTGACATCAGTAAAAGGGGCGGTAGAGGGACACTTTGCTTGTGAATATCTCTTAAACCATAAAGGTTTGAGAGATAAGACTTATATCATTCTTCATGTTTCTTTAATGCCTACAGAATAAAATAAAGTTGAAACGAAGTATTACTATCCCTTTAAATCATTAGTAAATGTAATTTTCCCAAAAGTAATGCATCACTGGAAGTTAATATTCAAACACTGATTTTATTTTACATAAAAACGTAAACATCTAATAAAATGTGTATATTACCATAGCAACCTGTATATAGCTTGTATATTTTGAAATAACTTTATTTTCCATTGTTTTCTGGCAAACTGTGCTAATTCTGTCAATTTTTAAAAGTGAAATTGTTATTGTTAAACATTCCTTTTAAGAAAAAGTTAAAATTGACTTTAAATAAAGTTGTGTGTTTCAAACTAACAATGTGACTCTTTATGTAACTACAACTTAGGGGGGAATAAAACTTACCATTGATATAAATGGGCCTTTAACCCCCACAGATGCTAGAGAGGTCTGTTGGAGACCTCTCTAGCACTCCAACAGTTAAAACCCAATTGGTGCTGTTAGTTTGCCCCAGGATTGCTCCACTTTTGTATGAATGACTCAATCACACCTCTTTATCTTGCTGAATTAGGTCCTTAACCCTTTGAGGTCCACAGAGGTATTCAATGAATTGCATTGCAATGTGTTGGATACCTGTGTGGCACTCAAAGGGTTAGGGCCTAATTCAGAAAGCTAAAGTGGTATAATTCTTGAGAAAACAAATTTCATCATAGGGGACAAATGGGACTTTTTTTTAAACCAGCCAGAAGTAGGTACAGAATAGAATTGCTGACGGGAGAATTTTAAAATTCGCAGTAATAAAAATTACAGCAATAAAGGGTCATTTCACCTGTTGGTAATTAGAGGCCAATAGGATTACTGGACTGATTTGATACAGATATGTGAAACAGTCTCAGGCTATGAGCAGCATACCATTAAAAATGGGAGAGGTAGAGAATAAGTATCATATAGTATATGTCAGCCTAAGGGCTTCTTCACGTGGGCAGCATAGTGAACTATTGCTAACACAATGCTAAATGCACACTTAAAGAATCAACTGCCCCTGTGTAACACAACCTAATGCAGCCTGCGGCAAGTTGGATGCACTCATGAGATGGGTACATCCAGATTTCTGCATGCCTGATATGCACAGTAAAGGATAAGTGTTGGTATACTTAGCTGTAGAAATACATGAGGCAATTATAGTCACTTTGATATCTTTATTGGCTAACTAAGCAGATTTAGCTTTCAAGACATCTTAGGTCTATTCCTCAGGAATGATAACATTCCTAAGCAAGAGACCTAAGAAAGCTTGCATCCTAAATCTGCTTAGATAGCCAATAAAGATATCAACTTGACTGTAGTGGCCTCCTGATCTGCACAGTGGCACAGATCGTTCATGTGAATAACCATATGGAACCATATAGGCAGTGGCCAATACTATATGGCTGACGCCTGTGTGGGGCCAGCCTTGTGACACACCTCTTCCACATACCCCGTGTGAGAGCTTTTAGAGGGGATCACAGCACATTAGAGGTAAATAAGCATGGGCAGCTTGACGCGCACTAAAATAGAGCACTGTCTAGTCACCCACGTGAACATAGTCATACGGTTAACCCTTTGAGAGCTAGAGGGGTACACAACTCAGTGCAAAGCAATGCGTTGCGTACGCCTCTGGCACTCAGAGGGTTAAGAACCAATTTAGTGCAAAGCACTCGACACCTATGAAATTCATAGGGTTAATGACAAAGCAAAACTCCAGTCTCCTTGACATATTTGCAAAAAGCTGTTTCCCAGCATTCGGTTTAAAGGGATAGTAATACTTCATTTTATCTTTATTTTATTTTGTAGGCATGGAGAACTATATAAGTCTTATTTCTCAAACCTTTATGGTTTATGAGATATTCACAAGCAAAGTTTCCCCCTCCCGCCCCTTTTACCTAGTGTAAGTCATCTCTTCTCAGATGTGGAATACAGTCCATAGACCAGACAGATAACAGCAGGGGACAATCTTCTTCCTATGAAAACAATGAAAACCCTGCCCCCCTTGACAAGTTTTTCAGGTTTTTCCCTTATCTTAATTGAAGATTGTCCCTCTCTGCAATCTACCTGGGCACCTCCCTTCTGCTCTGGCTGAGCAGTGTTACATCATAAAATGGGCAGGAGGGGGATACTTTATCATTCAATTACTCTTGAACTATAACTCTGACAGAATTGAAATAACACTCTCCAAAGTCCAAATACTATGAAGATTAATTAGAGCTACTTTTATTGTGAAACATTACTATCCCTTTAAATATAAATATGTTGCTGTGATCTTTATTAAAGGTTTTTCTTTTCCTATATGGGAATAAGGGATTTTTAAACAATGTTTAGCCAGATAATGGTACAAATATGTGTGGGTTTTACAGCCCACAGATTTGTGCAGTTCCATTACAGCAAGTTGTCATTTCTGCTGTGTGTGGAATTTGAGCTGTTACAAACGCCACTTAGCAGAAAAGATTGTGGACCAAGATACTGTTACATTTTTCACCAGCAAGAAATACACTCAAAATTATCTTTTCAAATAAACTCCAAGTATATAAGGTAGGCTAAGTGAAGAGAGACTGGGTTGGAGGTGCCTCTAGTATCCAAAGGATTAAGACAGTGTGGGGCAACCCAAGGCCCTTCAGCACTCCAGGACTACAATTATCATCATAAACAGCCAGGGGGGGATGGGGGGGGGGGTTGTAGTCCTGAACAGTTGGAGGGCACAAGGTCGCCCAACCAGGAATTAATTCACTGAGTTCCAGACGGGTGTGCAATGCATTGTTCACCCTCTGAACTCAAAGGGTTAACAGATGTTAGAGAAAAACACAGCCTTTTTTCATTAAAGGGATAGTAATGTTTCACAAAAACAGCAGCTCCAATTAATCTTCATAGTATTTGAGCCATAGAGAGTGTTATTTCAATACTGTCAGAGTTGTAGTTCAAGAGTAATTGAATGATAAAGTTTCCCCCTCCCGCCCCTTTTACCTAGTGTAAGCCATCTCTTCTCAGATGTGGAATCTGGTTGATAGACCAGACAGATAACAGCAGGGGACAATCTTCTTCCTATAGAACAATGAAAGCCCTGCCGCCCTTCACAAGTTTTTCAGGTTTTTCCCTTATCTTAATTGAAGATTGCCCATCTCTGCAATCTACCTGGGCACCTCCCTTCTGCTCTGGCTGAGCAATGTTACACCAGTAAAAGGGGCAGGAGGGGGATATTTTATTATTCAGTTAATCTTGAACTACAGCTCTGACAGAATTGAAATAACACTCTCCAAAGTCCAAATACTATGATGATTAATTAGAGCTGCTTTTTTTATGAAACATTACTATCCCTTTAAACTTTATTGAACTGCTGCTGTTGATAAGGTATTCCCACAGTGCTTTCAAACTAGGGTAGCACAAGTAAAACATATTCAACCTTAGGACTAATTGTATGGTGGTATAGTAAGAGGTGTGTACAATCTGACTATTGAAAAGCTTTGAAAATATAGTAACGGAAGCAAAATCAGCTGTGAAAAAGTAAATATTGATTTTGATGTCATATAAGAGCTATTTGTTCCATCTAGTCTGTCCAATTTCCCATTTATTGAAATGGCTTACATCATCTGTAGAACAGGCATATCTATCCCACGATTCTTACATTAATGTATTGTTCCACTTCTGCTGAAGCTACTCCATACATCTCTGCTGGCCTTTTTTGTAAAGTGGTGCTAAATTACTTATTTTCCAGTCATGTAGTAAAATGAACTTACTGGTACTTGTAGATTCATATTTACTAAGACTCAGCTGACAACTTGAATGTAAGCATTTGAGACACAGTGCCTCCCTAAAACAAATACTAACACACACATGTATATTAACTAAGAAGTCTAGTGTTGGCTCTACAACCCAGATACAAACTAGAATCACCTTTGATATGCACAGCTACTATAAATTGTAAAATGAAACTGAGGCAACGTGATCTATTGTATCTCTGATGGGTAAAATAAAGCAATTTTATACATGAAAATCTAATCAGGATTTTTTCTGCTTTTATTTGAAGATATGCTATCTTAACCAAAGAGACCTGGCCATCCTGGAGAGGAGATGAGAAGCAAGGTGTCCTCCACTTATTGCACTCGGTGAACATGGAGCCAGATCAATTCCAGCTTGGGAAAACAAAGATCTTTATCAAAGCTCCTGAGTCGGTGAGCAGCTGCTCTTGGGGTGGTGCTGACATCTGTAAGCTAGGGATGGGATTTTAATTCTTGAATATAATATCCAGGAGTACAGGAAAACATAGTCCAATGAAGAGGCAAAAGAATACCTTATTTGTGGACCAAGCAAATCTAACACCTCCTGTACCCAGGCTCCCACTTTCAGTTTCTTGCTTAACCCTTTGAGTACCAGAGGGGTACAGAAAGCATTGCAAGGCAATGCGTTCTGTAACCCTCTGGCACTCAAGGGGTTAAATGTAATTGTTTTGTAGATGTTTTGTGTAACATATAAAGGGTCTTATGGATCAAACTGGAGCAGTTCTGGAGCAAACCAAATGAGTCATAGGGGGCAATTCAAAATGTCTATAGATGTAAATGGAGCGTTTAACCCTTTGGATGCCAGAATGGTCTCCAGTTTGATTAAACCTCTCTAGCATTCAAGGGGCTAAAACCTCTATTTAAAATCAATGTGCATATGACTAATGCTTATTTGTCCCCCTTTGGTGCAGTTGGTTTGGCCCAGAATTGCTTGTTTGCTTTTATACATAAGGCCCATAGAGTAGAATATAGGAAATTATACTATAAACCGTCATAGGGCAACAGTAAGTTCAGGGTGATGGGAGTTCTAGTCCACCAACAGCTGAATATCTGCAAATTGCCTTCCCGTGACTTAGAGGGAACACTGACTCTTTAGTGGACTGTAACATAGATGGGGCCTTGGGCCCTGTTGGCCTACTTCTTTTAGTAGATAATGGGACAGTGCTCTTCAGAATTTGTTTTAAGTGATAGTAATCCTGCAGGTTTTAGCCTGCTGGTTAAAACAAGGGTACAGGGGGATGATTTATTCAAAAGTTATTGCAGCTCAAACTTGCATATATTTGGTACAATACATTTATGGTCTGAAATTTTACAGTTGCTAGAGAATCTTATGGAGGTTTATAGCTGTCCATAAACTGGTTTACCAACAGAGCTATCATAAAATGTCAGGCCGTGGAATTACTGCACCCAAAGAAAGCCACCTTTGAATAAAACACCTATTGACAGTGGAAATACCCATGTTTTACTTGGCAGGATAAATCCTGCAATATATATTTTTCTCCATGTTAAGCATTACTACCCTTTTAATTGTCCTGATGGCCACCAAGCATTTATTATTGCTAAGGAAATGAACTTGGTAAAAAAAAAAAAAGGCTGACAAAGCTTTCTATCTACTTAACGCCCTTGGTTGCAAGAGCAACTTTCACTGCATTGTTGATTAATGCACTGAACACCTTCTGGTACTCAAATGTTTTATAAAGTGTTGATCAAGCCTTTCTTGCCATACAGAAGGTTTGCTGTTTATGAACAATATTGATTCTTTATGTGTCAGGGTCTAAAAAGTGTATTGCAGGACACTGAAACAAAACAGGTGCATAAAAGAAAAGTGGAGCAAATCAACTGCACAACTTCCTACTGAGTTCAGAGTTGATGGGGCTGAAAAAATACATGCTTTCATCAAGTTCGCCCCTGTCACATCACCCCTGTTGATCCAGAAGATGGCAAAAATAAACAAATGAAGCAATTTCCTATTAAGCCCCAAATAAGTTGGATCAACATCTTATCTGCTGTGAAACAAACTGCCATAATTCTCAATATTGTCCCAAGCTAAAAAGGTAGCCATTATTATTTTCAAAGCAGCTACAGTATCTGCAAGCACAGCATCTCAAGGCATTGCATTCAATAACTTTACTGTCCTTACTGCAAAAAATCCTTGCCTTTATTTTAGTCAGAAGTGCCTTGCGTTGCATTGCATTGGAGACCTTGCATGCATTCAGTCAAGTTAAAAGCCTCATTAAAATCACTGGGAAGGGAAATTTTTCTTTCTCCCCTATTGTTCAGTTGATTGGTTCAGAATTGATACTGTTTTCTTTTGTGTCCAGTGTGTAAAATCATTCTAAGGGAAGGCCATTTACTTTCACAACGTTACCTTGTCACTTGTGCCATTTAGATACTCTGTCCGTCAGAATAGCAGCATTTTTTTTTTTAAGCAAAAGTGTCAACGGTTAATATAATGTGTTACTGTGAGACATGCGCCAGGTGGAGTTAGTATGCAGATGGTTTCTCTATTTGCACTTTTATTTCATTTTTTCATTGCCTCCATGGAAAAATCTAGCTCTTCTGTCCCAGAACACAAAATCAGCCTGTTAGCTTTGCTGAATTTTACCTGAAGCGGCCATAAAACTCAGCACTCTATTTCCTCTGTCTGATTGCATGTTTCCGTAATAATTAGTTCTAATGGGCGTCTCTCAATCTCCTCCTATACATCTGGCTGAATAATTAAAAAACAATACCACCTCTATTACTGTTGATACAGTGGATGCTCAAGACATCCCAAGTGTATTGCAAAGCAGTGAATTTGGAATTTCTCATGCATCCAAAGGGTTAAAAAGGCAGCACCTTTTGTTAACAGCTTTTATTCCATTGGATACTAGAGATGTATCCAATTCATTGCTTTGCATTGCATTGGAAATATCGAGTACTCAAGGGGTTAATTAAATAAAAAAGTGTGTGTCTGTTTTTGCTGCTGAGATACCATTGTTCTTGTTTTTTCACAATGCTGACATATAAACAGGTACAATAAATACAGACTTTACTAGTTAACACTTTGAGTGCCAGAGAAGTATCCAACGCATTGGATTCCATTGCATCTGAGACCGCTCAAGTAATTAAAAGAATAAGGCACTTAAACATAACCTTTTATAAGACGAAACCAGCTATATTATAGATGACAAATATTAGTTTCCCAAAATTCCCATTTATTTAACTCAAGTGACAGAGATGTATCCAACTCAAAATTCCCATTGATTTCACCCTTTGAGTGCCAAAGAGGTGCATTGGATACCTCTCTGGCACTCAAAGGGTTAAATTGAGCTTTTAACCCTTTGGATGCTAAAAAGATCTCCAATGTGTTGCTTAACATTCAGAGGGTTAAAAGCTCAATTTAAATCAACGGAACGGTTTATTTCTCTTGTGGTGTAGCTGGTTTGTTCCAAAATCACTTTACTTTGTGCCTAAGTCCTAGGGGGAGATTCACTAAACTGTGATGAAGTGGGGATGACTTCTCCAGTTCCTATGTTATTCTATGGAGCCTATTCACTATGATCTCCAAAGTGGAGGAAATCTTAGTGCATAGGCTCCATAGAATAACATAGGAATTGGAGAAGTGATAAACTGGAGAAGTCATCTCCACTTTTTCACTGCTTAGGGAATCTCCCCCTAGTGTTTTGTATGGAGATTTCTGGTAAAAAAAATCAAAAGTAAAATTAAACAGAAACTAGTCTTCCAAAGAGGTCAGTGTCCTATACCAGTGGTTCTCAAACATTTTACTGCATTGAAACCATTTAGTATTACACAAAATCTATGTGGAACCCTAACAATCAAACTATTAACTGCTTGAGAGGTCTCCAAAATGCTGCTATGCTTATTTAATAAATATGAATGCTGATCGATAATGGTAATTTAAGGCAAAGACAGTAATTTAAAACAAAGTTTTAAAAATAAAATTTATTAGGCAACAGTTTACAGGTACCTGATTTTCATTTTTTTTCTGGGAGGGGAATGGGATATGGTGTTTTCACATTAGAAGCTGCACAGTATGAGTTGTATCAGTGATGTAGACTTTGGTAGTGTCAGCGTTACATGTACAGTCTGCCACCCCAGCCTTACCCCATTCTTCTCTATTACTGAAATGTGTTCCTTGGAATCACTTGACTGACTTCAGGGAACACTGAAATTCCATAGGATGCAGTTTGACAACCACTATCCAAAACTCTCAATAGAACTTTTTGTACTTGTAGTATCCTGCAACTATTTCCACATTGTTTCATAGGCACATCCCTACATTGAAGGCCTCAAGGGGTTTGAGGCTTTATCAATACTTCCAAAAAGAAATGCCAAATTACAGTGATGTAACAAAATTCTAGAACTTCTAAAGCAATCCAGGCATTCAGCCATCCAATACAGGCTATATCCAAATTTAGACCAAGTTATGCAAACTAACACAATGTTTCTTAATCTTTAGAGCTACAAGTTTCCCTACATTTGTAAAGTACCCCAGTTGTACTGAACCCCATCATATCACTGAAAAAGGGCTATACACTGGTACTAGAACACACACCACACCTAAACACTCTTGTACACATACTCTCACAGAAACACCTGCTCATGCACACACTCGCTTTATCTAACACTCACACACAGACATATACTCGAAACTCACAAATACATACACACACTGTTGTAAACAAAGACACACACAGCTTCTACCACATTTGTTTTATTTTTCACATAATGGATTTCAGGTAATAATTCTTGCTGGTTGTATTGCATCTCTATATGGGCATACGAATATTAACAGAAGAATATTAACATTTTTGGGGGGAGGAGGGAAAGGAAAAGTGGGTATCTGGCCTCATTATACTGATTAAATTGTTTCACACTCACTCAAAACACACACCCAAGCAACTTGACAGACACATGCACGCACACAAAGATACTTTCACTCTTGCACACAGTCACTTACACGTGGGCAGATTCACACACTCCGGCATTTCTCTCAAACACACCCGCAGTCTTCCGCACAAAAATATCTTATCAAACACAGCATAAACTCACAGATATGCTTTCAGAAACCCAGACTCACACAGATACACACAGTAATACATACCCATTCTCATACACAGACATAAATTCACACATGCTCTCACTCACAGGGACACACACATACACACAGAAACCCATGCAAACTATCACAAACTTATTCTGTTGCATGGACCCCTATAGGTGAATGGAAAGTTGAGGGGAGGTGACACTTGCCAAGGTGGAGAAAACCTGTCCCATAAGGATAAAAAAAGTATGATGGAGCAAGCAGTAACACTTCCCACAGTCAGACTTTGTCACAAGCTTCTTCCCACCATACTTCTCAGGTCACTTCCCACTGAATTGTTTTTGGAGTTTCTGATCAATTCACTGCCTCTGCTTCACAGTCAACATATGTAACAAGCAGGAGACAATGGTAACTTTCTCCAGCTTCGGGGATTATGATCTGCGTAAGTTTCAGTACAACAGCCCTTAGCAGATGTCCCTGAAATCTAGAAGTGATGAGTTGATTTTCAGACACATTGTGCAAACTCAGCCACTGTCACAGCTTGTGTAATTACGCTAACTACCAACCAGGGACTATGTTGAAAACATGTCCTCTCTGTACCTGTGTGCCAAGTACCCCAGAGGTACAAGTAGAGTTGCCAGATGTCCTGCATTGAATGAGACATTCCCTCAGTTCCCCAATAATCTCTCTTCCTGCATAGTGGAGAAAAATCCAGACGCAGTGGTCTTGGGAGAATTTGTCAGCGGGCCGCCCAATGGAATATCCAGATCTGGCAGGTGGGATTTGTTGCCTACTTCATTGCTTGCCTCTCTGTCCTTTCATGACCTGCCAGCATGCCCTGACTTGCAATAGTACAACTAGATGTCCAGTTGTACAATGATGTGAGTCTGTGCATTGGAAGCTAGGACCTGGCAAGTCCTGAGAGGACAGAAAGGTAAGCAATTAAGCAGGAGCCAGATTCAGACATGTAACCTACAGGATAAATGTTCTAATCAGCAGGCTGGCTGCAGTGAATGCAGTCCAGACGCCATTGAATGCCATGTACTAGAGAAGAAGGAAGAGAAGGCAACAGTAAGCACATGGCAGTAGCTCCCTGAAGTAAAACAGCTGCAGGCACACTCACATTTTCATGAAGTAACATGGAACCAATAAGGAAAAAGAACAAGGGTCAGGAAGATGTACAGCCTCAGGAAGAAGATGAGGAAGTGGACACTAGGATAAGGTATGCAATTCTTGGTATATTTGACAAGGATATAGCTACAGTACCAGTGTCTTTCTAGACACAGAAAGTTGTAGCAGTAAGGAGCGGGGAGGGATGGAGCATTCTTGGAAACTTTCAAAACTAGTTAGCTCTGAGATCTTTGAAATATTAACACTTGTATCACTAGTGTAGCTCTCTATCAGTGTCATATTACTGATACCACAGAGCTTACAAATGAAATGGAGCTACACTAGTAATACCACAGAGCTTACAATTGAAATGGAGCTACAATGGTGATAACACAGAAGTTACAGTTGGAATGGAGATGCACTGGTGATACCACAGAAGTAGCTCCCTATCCGTGTCACATTAGTGATACCACAGAGCTTACAACTGAAATGCAGCTATAATACTAGTGTAGTTGCATTTCAAGTTTGTAAGCTCTCTGATATCACTTGTGTAGTTCCATTTATTAGACATCCACCCCTTTTGTTTTAAGTAAAATAGATTTTAAAAAATCTAACAAAAAGTATACTGTGGTGAGTAAGTATTTTCCCACATGGGCAACCCTGGGTAGACATACCACAAGTCGAGAAACTAGGATCTAATGTATCCTCCAGTGCTGATCAAGTGGCCCAACTGTTGCACTAGTGGTGTTTGTACTATAAGATAGGTGGCCTGTTGTTATTGACATTTCACCACTCATCTGAATAAATAACTCCATCCGCATATACTAAGTATGGATTTCCACCAAGATCACTTCACATAAATTTATAAAGCACAAAGGGGGAAATTTATAAAAAGTGTTCTTGTTCATTTTTTGTGAACAGATCTTTAAAATGTCCTTATTCCTTATTATAAGTGTTGGTATTTATAATGTATTCTAGTTACAATTATAAATGTAGAGAACACAAAAAACAAAAGCAGGTCAGAAATGGACTTAAATATTTGCTCTAAAATTCTGGTGCTAAACTGTCGCAAATAGCGACATTTCTTTATAAATATGCTGCTCCACTTTTTACAAACTTCCTTACTCCATTTTTTTTTAATTTACTACACTGCGTTATATCCTCCTAAGCTGTCCTTAATACTTTTATAACAGCCAGAAACAATCTTACAGCCATTTTAACTCATTCTTCCCACATTACAAGTTCCTCTGGTTTTTTGCTTTACTTCTTTTTTAAGCATAGAACATTTGTTTAACGTTTGTAGCACAATCCACTCTTAAGGAATTGGATGTGAGGTAAGTTGTGGTAAACTTGGAAATAGAGCTTGGATCAATGGTGGCCAACATGAGGGAATGATGGCAGTTGAAATCTGACAGCAGCTGAAGCACCATACATTGCCCATTCCTGATAGAAAAAACTCAGCTTGAAATTCATATTTAGCACTCCATTAACCCCTCCCAGGTTCATAGTGTAAACCCTTACATGTGTGTGGCAAACAGAAACAATAAAATGTAAACTTTATTGAAAATATAAAAAAGGGAAAACATAAAAAAATAATTCTAATTGGTGAAACTGTACATCTGCATCTGTGGTTAAGTTAAAAAAAAATGTAAAATGGGTCAAATAGTATATAGTACAGTGGTTCTCAACCATGCAACTTGTTTGCATGAAGCCTTTAAAGGGATAGTAATGTTTCACAAAAACAGCAGCTCCAATTAATCTTCATAGTATTTGGGCCATGGAGAGTGTTATTTCACTCCTGTCAGAGTTGTAGTTCAATAGTAATTGAATGATAAAGTATCACCTTCCCGCCCCTTTTACCTGTGAAATCTGATCTTAAGATCAGACAGCTCACAGCAAGGGACAGTCTTCTTACTGTGAGATCAATGAAAGCCGTGCCGCCCTTGACAGGTTTTTCAGGTTTTTCCCTTATGCTAATTGAAGATTGTCCCTCTCTTCAAGCCATCTGGACACCACCTTTCTGTTCTGAGCTGAGCAGTGTTACATCAGTAAAAGGGACAGGAGGGGGATACTTTGTCATTTTGTTACTCTTGAACTACAACTCTGACAGAATTGAAATAACACTCTCCAAGGCCCAAATACTATGGAGATTAATTAGAGCTGCTTTTATTATGAAACATTACTATCCCTGTAACCAAAATGTGAATATTGAGTTTCAAATTTAAACGTATGAAAACTGAAATACACCATATGCTTTTTTTTTGTTATATTGACTGAGACCTTAAGCCCTTCGCTACCATTGACGTGCCAGAACCGTCATGGCGGTCCGGCACTTAAGGACCAGTGAAGGTCCTGGCACGTCATGGAGTTCAGGGCTCCCGGAAGTACAAAAAAAAAAAGCCGCGTGGTCGTTAAGTGCCGGCCGCGCATGCTCGCACCAGTCCTTAAGGGGTTAAAATAACCATGTATTTATATATGTGTCCCTTTCATTACTGCTTTGGCAAATTACCTATTAGGTGTTAGTGATGACCCGAAAATTCCAGATTGCGAGCTAGGGGTGGCTTGAGCAAAGAAGTATAGAAAACCACTGATCTAGACTATTATTTCAGACCTGATGAAGGTCTGGATTTATGCAAAAATATTGAGCTAAGTCATTTTTATAATAAAACACTATTTTTGCATGGGTGTTCTCAATAGTATCTGTCAGAAATCATGTAGCACTGGGTCCTGCCACCTGTGCTCTACTCCAAGGAAAACTTTCCCAGTTATCTTTGGCTTTGCAATATATCAAGTCTCTAGCCACAAAGAGCTGAAACTACAAAGTGCCTGGCAGGACAGTAACAGAACACACCACAAAGATCGGATTTCTTTAGAACTTACTTCCAAGTAACAGAACATTATTTGTCTATGTTGTAAACGGATGGAGCAGTTTCTCTAATCTCCAACTTTTTTCCCCCTCCGTTATGTTTACGTTAGACAGCTATTTCTTTTTGTGTTTAAAGTATACTGAGTCAGGTCTTCTGTTGGTCTGATCAGATAATGTAATCTATGTGTAAACAAGACTGAACTCTTGTGTTAGCCTCTTGATGGGTATCAACTTGCTCCCACCTAGCATTTGTTGGACAACAACTCCCAATGGCCAGCTGAGGAAGATGGTGGCTATAGTCAAAAAGATGGAGGGTAGAGGATTACCCACGCTTACTGTAGATCAGGCATGAGCGACCTTTCGCTTTTCAGATGCTGAGAACTGCAACTCTCATAAGACTCAACCAGCTATTGACTGGTTGGAGATGATGAAGTTGTAGTCCCCAACAGCTGGAGAATCACATGTTGATTACTTGTGTTCTAAAACAAAATAAAAAAGTGAAATAGGCCAAAAAGAATGTGGATTGTTTAGTTATGTTTTTTTTTTTAATATAGAAAGAGAATATAAATGTAAACCAATCTTTAATTCCTTTCATCAGATAAGACTGCTGGAGTTAACCTTGGAGAATAGATGGGGGTGTTTGGAAATGCAAACTGGAAAAACCACCCTTGAAATTTGTAGCCTGTATCGGTATAGAGAGGGAGAGAGACAATGCTTTAGCTCCCATATGTTCAGTTGCCAGGTACAGGCAATCTTCAGTCCTCCAGCAGTTTTGAACTATAAGTTCCATCATCCTCAGCAAGCCAGTGGGAGTTACAGTTCTATGTAGTTGCCCATCCCTGGCTCTATTCAGCTTCAATCAATTTTTAATGCAGAATTACACAAAACAAATTAAAAGCTTTGTTATTGCATACTTCTGTTATTTTTTGGAAACCACTTTATGGAAATCCTAGGCTTGAAGTAAATTTTTTTCAAAAATAGGAAAAGTAAAAGATGACCTCAGAAAGAGTAGTAGATACAAGGAATAGCCTCACAAAAGATATGGTAGGGTAAATAAATGTATGAGCTCTTAAGACAGATATATGATATTATGAAGTTAAATAAGTGAGCTTTTGAAAATGGATAGGAAAGAGGAAAAACTATTAGCTGCTTAATTCCTGTCTGCCATAAAACTTTATTTAATTCCATGTCTATTCATAAATGTTTGTAGATGTGGCATAGAGAAGTGAAAGTAAAATGGAATAATTTTACTTCTGCTCTTCAAATAAGAACATATTTAATATGCTTTGGAACCACAAATGTGCCCACTTTGGGCTAAATCTGTCACTGTCAGTAGAGAGTATATACTCTCCAATTTAATTTGGAGCATATGTATAAAACCCTGCATGCATGTTCCAAATCTTCATCTTTTTATATACCTTGTATATGCTTTGATAACTAATTTCAAATTATATACTATGGGTTTTATGTATAAAATCAAAATGGAGCAAATGTGGGTCATACCAACTGTACCATAGGGGACAAACAAATGTTCCCCAAATTACCATTGATTTAAATGGGGCTTTAAACACCTTGAAAACTAGGGAGGTTTCCAACGAATTGCGATCTCACTGGAATTCAGGGGTTATAAGTACCCATTTAAATTAGTGATAATTTAGCTTGTCCCCAATGGTGCAGCTGGTTTGCCCTAGAATTCCTCAACTTTGTCATAAGGGCTTAGAGAAACAGTAAAATTTTTATGAAAACCTATATGTTATAGAGCTTTTCCTACTGAGTAACACAAGGGCATCCCCCACTGCTGACCGTTTTTTTATTCAAAAGATATAACAGTTTGAATAATCAGGAAGTGAACTTACTGTGCGTTTACTTCCTGGAAGTTGTAACTGATCAGAATTGACTTGGTAGTTTCTATCACATTCTATGGAGAACTGTATGTCACTGACTTTCTGCTCCATTAGAATGTAACAGAATACTAATTGGAATTTGCAGTGGGAGTGCCCTTATTTTACTCAACTGGAAACACCCTACGATATATATTTTTCCATTAAGAAAGTTATTGTGAAGTAAACCAACTGCACCATAGGGGACAAATAAAAAAAAAAATCCCCATTGCTTGTAGACCTTTAGGAGATCCATCATGTTTCTCCCAAAAACGTCTAGCAATACGGCTTTCCATCCTTTTAGTAAGACTATCGCCTACATGCTCCAGAATTCTTTTCCATAGTTGTCTCAAGGTTTTTCCTAAATAAATCAGACCACATGGACATGTCAACAAATATATTACACTATCTGACTTACAGTTTAAAAACTGATTTATATTATCTTGTTTAGTACTAGCACCATTATAAATATATTCACCAACCCTTATAATTGGCATGCCTTACATGACCCACACTTACCGTATACATTTGTAGGTTTGCTGTCTTATTTAATTAGAGAAGATCTAAAAAATTCAGAATGTACCAAATGATCACATAGATGTTTGGCTCTCTTAGCAACCATGTAAGGATGATCACCCACAATATCTCTCAGAATCTCATTTGTTGTTAATATATGCCAATGTTTGGATAGAATTCCTTTCAAACTATCTCATTTGTTACCAAAAGTAAAAAATATCACTGTGAGCTTTTTTTCAATTGGGTTTTAGAGAGAATTCCATAGAATTGCTTTTCGGTGCTTTGGAGACCTCTCTGGCACTTAAAGAGATAATACACTAGCATCCAATTTTATTGTTGTGAGGCAAAGATGTATTTTAGATCCACTTGCTGAATGTTGGCCCCTACTAAAAAAATTAAGTATTGTAACATAAGGGAAGCTATGGAAGTATCCGGATGGGAGTGAAAAACCCACGCGTTTTGTATAGGCTATGACCGCCATGGACATTGGACGCTTGTTTTTTTTTTAAGTAGGTTATCACTTACACTCTGTGTACAGGGGCAGAGCTGTTGCTGAGAGGCTAGCAAATCCTGTTGTTGATGCCATACATTCTTTGAGGCCCACAAGAATAAGGTTGCCACTGGCACCTCCTGTGCTTACTGTTACACACGTGACATTGCCCACTTCCCCTAGCAATGAAAGTGCTAAGTGCCAGTGAGTATAGGAGATAATGTAGGGCTAAGACAGGAAGTGATTGCACAGTATACCTTAATTATCATAATTCATAAATCTAAATAATTAAAAGCGTTTCTAAATTAAAAATGGCCAGTACAACACATAGAAGATCTTGAAAGAGCTTTCAAAATCATCCCAGTTGTTTTTTAGCTGATAGGAGCCCTTTAACCTGTGTGATTTTGCATTACATTGCCGCAGTTTGTATATATTGACAACTCATGATGGACAAGTTTCTCTGTGCATCGTTATGGACTGTTCAGTTGATATACACACTTGTTTTACATTCACAGCTGTTCCTATTGGAGGAGATGCGTGAGCGGAAGTATGATGGCTACGCTCGGGCCATTCAGAAAGCCTGGAGGAAGTATGTTGCACGGAAAAAATATGTTCAGATGCGAGAACAAGGTATGGAAATATCAACCTAAACATCTCTTTTACTTCCTAGTCTATTTTCACATAATAAAAATTATATGTAGGAGCATATTTATCAAAAATGAAATGGCTTCATAGGGGTAAGTTTTGACCAGTGCCTGATTTATGTAGTGCCATTTGGCTGTTAGCAGATAGCAGGACCAGCAGCCCTACTTCAAGAAAAGATCAGCATGTGAAGGAAGTCTGGCTGCTGACTGAATTATCACTGAGGTACAAAGAGCACATCAGTGATATATACAAGGAAATATAACTAATACCACAGATTGTCAGGAATTCTTGCCTGCATGGAGTAACCTGAATATTTACTAAGCAACCACAGCAATATTAATAAATACTAGCAACCACAGCAATATTAATAAATACTCCTTCAGGGGAAAATCTATTATAGTGCACAAAAAGGCAAGGGGGGCAAATTCTTCTGCAAAATATTTGTGAAGATGGGGCTCTTCCTCCAAGAATGTATGCTCAACACTGAAAATTTAACACCAGGAAGGAGGAAACATTGAACAATGCAAATCACACTAAACATCCAAGATGTGTAGATGAATACAGTTCCACGGCAATAGGTTAGTTTGGTATATAAAAATCACTGGCTGTAAATACATTTTACACTGTGATTTTAACTTTGTGATGCTTCTTGATATGATTGTAGTACTAGAAAGTAAAAAAGATAAAAATAGAGGACCAAGATCATTAAACTCCAGCAGACTGAATTGCCAATGTTTGCTCTTTCCGCACATGTTGTTCATGATATTGGAGCAGTGCAACAACTTTCATCCTTTTGATTCAAGAACACCATAAGCACTCGGCAATCAGGGGCTGACCTGCAATGCTGGACCAAGTGTGAGGATTATTATCTTAAGTGAATGGTATTGATTGAGCTCTTTATAATAGCAAGCATGCTCCAAGGTGACCTCCACTGGTGCAGCTGTGTTGACCTAAACCATATGATGTTGCTTTCAGAAAAATTATTCTCCACAAAGTTTGACCTATCCAAGATCTTCCACTAATGTCATCACACATGACACATCAGTGAAAATGGTGCAGAGCCCGATGCCACTAGAGTCAGGAATGGAGATCCATGCTTTTAACTGACAGATTCTTGTTGAGTGCTAATCAGAGACATGTAGATGTGTGCATGGTTCAACTCTACCATTGGCCAGCTCCCAGTATAATGGAGTGAGGTGGAATCATGCATGGCAGACACACATCTAGTATACAGACACTCTCATAGTTTGTTGGCATATATACCAGGATATACCTCACCATTAGACCATATCTGCAGAATATTTTTGACAGTCTTTTGCAGCAGGGTAAACCTGTTAACTCATTACAAATGTTACCAGGGACAACCTACATAGCTTCCACATACTGCCACTGTGCATGTCTCCCGGAAGCAAGTGTGGGACCATTATATATAAATACTAGTTTTAAAGCCCATGTACACAGGCCAACACTGGTGGCGCTGCAGTAATGCACAGTACTGACTGCTTGAACGCGCCTCAGCTGAAACTGACCATAGTCCTTTGGAGCGCCCAGATCCGTATCAGCTGTAGCGCGGGCAGTCTGTACTGTGCATGACTGCAGTGCGTGCAGTGTCTCTACTGCGCATGACAGCTTCTGACAAACATCCTTAGCGAATTATAATATAGGATGGATATATATATCATATAAAATCACAATGATGAATGTGTGGGTAACCTTTTTGAATTAAATCTCAAATGTTGAAAATGTATTCACTCCTGGCTGGAGCGGAGAAAAAGTAAGAAGATTAACAAAACATATCCTGAGAGAATTTCCATTTTACTTGTGTCGTTGAGTGCCAGCAGGGGGTTCTCTAAAAGTGCTATTTTTTATCATTTTTTTATTGTGAGACCTAAAAATAACAATTTATTTACATACTAGTTTTAAAGCCCATGTACACCGGCCACTGTGCCACCCAGCAACCTCGGCTGGTGGCCGGAGCCTCTCTTCTCATCAAGCGGTCCCAGGAAGGTGCGCAGAGAGAACTCCGGTCTGAATTCAGATCGCCCCACTCCGTATCAGCCGTGGCGCGTTTGGGCAGTCAGTACTGCGCATGACTGCAGTGCGCAGCAGTCTCTACTGCACATGCCGGCTTCTGACAAACATCCTAGTGAATTATAATATAGGATTTTTACTTTCAATAAGTCCTTGCGAAATGCCTTGTAGAATGTTAGGGATACCATGAAACTTCCATAATGCATGTTAGGGGTGCCTTGAGCAAAAAAAAAAAAAAAAAAGTAGAACCACTGTGTATTATTCTCCTTTATTTTCTTTCCTTTCCTTTTTCATTTCTTTCATTGTAAAAGGAAGCTTCGTGAAATATTTGCTTAACCCCTTAAGGACCGGAGGTTATGGGACATTTCCGTCCCATAACGACCGCATAGGGGCACTGACCTGTCACGTGTATCGGCGCATCACTATGAGGCTTGAAAGAGATCGCTCCGATCTTGGAGCGGTCTATTTCATGCCCTATTTTTACTTACAGCGCTCCCGGTAGAGCGCTGTAAGTAAAAAGTACGTGACGTACCATGACCGTCATCGGTCCTTGAGTAGTTCAAGGACCGTGACGGTCCTGGTACGTCAAGGGTCCCTAAGTGGTTAAAGAAACAGGAGTAGGAGAGGTGAGAGTGATCACTTTCCCATAATAATGTATGAAGGTTGGGAAGCAGGACATATCTAGCTATTCTATAGTCTCTATTGATTAGAAGAGGGTAGCGAGAGAGGACAGACTGGAGTTCTTTCTGCTAGGATCTTTAGGAGCAGGGTAGGACTTAAATAAGTGATCTTGATTACATTGGTCTCTAAAGATAAGTTCAGTTAATCTGTAGGGCAGTTAGCACAAATGTGTGGGGTGATTCATTTACTAAATAAATATGCAAATGGAGGGCACATGGATATTGGGGTATGATGGATTTCTGCAAAAGGTAAAACAGGAAAATGAGCAGTGCTATAACTTTCTTACAGTACTTATGCCAAACCATAATCTGCAAGCAGGAGCTTTGTCCATGTAGGGTGACAGACACCCCAAGCAAACATTAAATGTTGACTTCTGGGATAAACCTGTTGCTGTAGAGGGAACAAATACAAATTCTCTTTGGTTGAAATGGAACTTTGAACCAAATGCTAGAGAGGTCTCCAGTGCATCGAGAAACAATGCATTAGTAGACTTCTCCGTCATTCAAGGATTTTAAGTCACATTTAAATTTGTTCCAGAATTGCTCCATTTTCCAGTTTGCACATATAGCCTATACTGCTTCACAATGCATTGAGACCTCTGTAGCATTTAAGGAGTTCAAATCCCCATTTACATCAATGGGAATGTTTAAAGCTGAACTATCACCCCAAATAAAGCCCCCCCCCCAATAATTATTCATATGGCGATAAGCTTACAAATAGTAGTATTAGCCAGCATAAGTACAGTGTTATTAAGAAACCCTATTTTATCTGAAACTGATGGGCAGGCTTCTTACTTTAGAGGCATCTGCGCGCTTCCGATTACCAGGACCGTCATGGGTTGTTTTCTGTAAAGGACCCATGACGATCCTGGACCGTCATGGAATTCCAGGCTCCCCGCGTGGCTGCATGCATTCGGGAAGCCCAGAAGCGGATGCCACAAAAAAAAAAAATGGTCCATGGTCCTTAAGTGACAGCCACGTAAGTGATCGGCCATCCTTAAGGGGTTAAAGTACAATGCAGGAGATCAGGACTGAAAGCGCAGGTGCACAGATATCTTTAAGCCAAGATGTCTGCGCTGATGCCTGCCCGTCAGTCTCAGAAGAAGTAGGATTTCTTAATAACGCTATACTACTATTTCTAAGCTTTTCGCTTTATGAATAATTATTGGGGCGGGTAATTTGTTTGGGTTGAACATTCCACTTTAATTCCCCCCTATGGTACAGTTGGTTTGCCCCACAATCCACTTTTCTTTCCAACATACAGCCCATAGAGTTTGTGTTGTGATACAGTTTTATAGTTATTTTCTTTTAACTGAAACTTTGTACTATTTAGTAACACAACTTTCTGGATTTTAGCTTCTGATCTCTTCCTTAACAAAAAGGAAAGACGGCGCAACAGCATCAATAGAAATTTCATTGGCGACTACATTGGTATGGACGAGCATCCGGAACTTCGTCAGTTTGTGGGAAAACGAGAGAAAATTGACTTTGCAGACACTGTAACTAAATATGACCGAAGGTCTAAGGTAGGTAGACTTGGATTTATACATTAATACCTTGGATCTTTGGTATCATGCCTAGGAACTCTCTAGATCTGCCCCAGAGACTCTATTTTTATTTTATTTTTTAGACTTAATTATGGGGTTTCCTGGGATGGAGACTGATTCTCTGGATTTGGTGTGTTCCTAGTTTAACTCCTCCCACTTCTCATCATTCTGCCTACTTCCCACCCTATTCCACCTGCTTCCCACCCTTTCTAGAGTCAAACTCCACCCTTTCTCCTCACAATCTCACCCAGTTAAGTCCCACCCACTTTGTCACAATTCATCTCATTTAGGCACTCCAGTTCCCAGCCCATAAGCCCTCTCCGGGTTCTCCAAAGAAGAAAGGCTCATATTTATAAAAGCAAACGAGGTATTCTGGAGTAAACCGACTGCATCATAGGTGACAAATAATAATAATAATAAAAAAAAAATCCTGTTAATTTAAATTGGCTCTTTAACCTCTTGAATATTAGAGAAGTCTTCATTGCATTGGAGACCTCTCTTAGCATTTAAGGTGTTAAAAAGTTCTAGTCAAATGCATGAGAATTTAGGAATATGAGCCAAAGTTCCCAGGTATGCTTGTGATGGTTACATCTGTAGCATCCAGTGTATTAACCCTTTGAGTGCCAGGGGGTACAGAATGCATTGCTTTGCCTGGCACTCAATGGGTTAATACAGAGAACTATCTTCTGCCAATTAACTGTGCCCTGAGCAGCAGTGCAATAAATGTGGCAGGTTTGGAGCAATTGGCTAGAAAATAGTTAACATAGCTGATGAGGCTGAAAAAAGACGTGTCCATCAAGTCCAGCCCATGCCAAAAACACCCTAGTTGATCCAGAGGAAGGCAAGAAAAACCATCTGGAGCAATTTCTAATTTAGCCCCAAGTGGGTAAAAAAAAATCCTTCCTGACTCCAAATGGCAGTCAGATATTTCCCTTGATCAACATCCTACGTAGAAATCTAAGTAGCTACAACATCCAAACAGCTATATCCTATAGGTAAGCCTAATGTCTTCCAATTTACTACAAAGTGATCGTTGAAAACCATTCTGCATGTATAGTAGTTTAGGAAAATGGAGACCCGTGGCTTTCATGTGTGAATGCATACATTATGCTTGTTATATACTCATAGTAATTCACAAGCTTGCAAGAGTACATATTTCCCACTGAAATCAATGTGATTCTTCATAGTGCCCCAGAAAGCATAAATAAGCTTCAACTAAAATATTGAAAAATGGGAGAGTTGTAACAAAAAATGTTGTAAATAGGTATCTTATGAGGATAAAAAGGGCAGTTGCAGCAAACAAGAAAATAACATGTTAAAGTTTAGTATTTTATAATTTAACTGCCACTTCGGGAGAAGCAGCATTATTCATTTACATTTCTAATGTATTGATTTTCCCAGAACCTCGTCACACCTCCTGCAAGAGCTGAAGCTGCCAGTGGCAGCTTCATTGCCACTGGCTTTGCAGGTAGGTGTGACATCACAGCAGCTCAAAGGACTTGTTAGCTGCCTCTGGAGCTCACAGCACCAGTTTGGGGAGGAGATTCCCTGAGGGGGAACTTGATCATTGAAGTCTATAAGTTTACCATTTCATTTAATCAGGGCAAACAATCCTAATGACCAATTCTGTGAGGACTGGTTCTGCAAAATACATTTTTGATTATTACTGAATAGCATGTCCTTGGAGTGAGGCACAACTTTTTGCAGAACTCCACAACCCAGACTCTTCCCACTAATGTCCATCTAGGAAACCTTAAGTGGGACATGTTTGGGATTTCGTAACAATGAATCCTGTCTGCCTCCAGGGACATGATATTCAGTACTGATTAAATATTCATTTTGGGAACCCAATCCACACATAATTGTTTCCTTGTGGCTATTAGCATTTTCTGCCCAAATTAAGGTAAATGGGAATTTATTATTAAGAGGTGTTGGTGTTGCTTTAAATACTACATTTTGCATTTTTATTCAGTTAGCATCTTATAGGAAGTACATCTACCTGTAGAGTCATACATGTTGTCGACATCAGCACCTTTTAAAATGTGACATTAGGATGTTGAATAGCTTGAAAAGAACATGAATCTTTACTATGCATGTTTTGTTTTCCAGGGTGTAAAACGAGATCTCATCTTAACTCCAAGATCTGTGTATCTGATTGGACGGGAAAAGATGAAGCAGGGTCCAGAGAAAGGCATGGTAAAGGAGGTTGTGAAACGGAAGATTGATGTGGAACGTGTTCTTTCTGTTTCTCTAAGGTCAGTGCCTGTAAACTAAGAGAAATGGATAGTGTGTGTGTCTGTAAAGGTAGTGGTAACTGGTTTCTCATCTTCACTCCAGTTTTCAGTTTATTCTTTAGAAAACAAAAAGGAAAAAGGCACACACAAATCTAAGTGTAGACTGTTGATACAAAGATATTGCACCTTCACCACCTTCAGTCATGCTTATTCTCCTTCACCATGTCAAATAACACCTCTTGCTGTGTGCAAATTACACTCACCTTTGAGTGAGTCAAAAACCAGCCTCACAGTATTAACGCCTTCACTGGATAACCCCCAGTGTCGGTTTCTTTATGAAGACAGACCTTCCAATCTTCAGCTCTCCAAAGCTCTATTCTTTCCACCAATCTCCTCAGTCTCTTTTATAGGTTCTGTTTTGGCCCTATCACGGTGCCCGTGCTTTTGCTGGCGACATTGTTATGTCTGTTCACTTCCTCATTCCCTCTTATTGGCTATCGTGAATTGTCTCCCCCCAGTCCTAGACTTTTTATACTGAGCGCTGTCACTTCAGAGCTGCCCTTTCATGGTGTACCTGTTGCCAGTGCTTATTCTGATTATTCGTGTGATTCCTGTGTATGACCCAGACTGCCTGACTATTCTGCCTGATCTGCGTTCCTGCTCTGTGTACCGGCTCGGCTTGGCTGACGTTCCTGCTCCATGTACTGATCCGGCTCTATTGACGTTCCTCCTTTGTGTACTGACTCGGCTTGGCTGACGTTCCTGCTCCATGTACCGATCCGGCTCTTCTGATGTTCCTGCTCTGTTTACCGACTCGGCCTGGCTGACGTTCCTGTTCCGTGTACTGACCCGGCTCTACTGATGTTCCTGCTCTGTGTACCAAACCGGCTTTGCTGTTGCTCCTGCTCTGTGTACCTCCCAGAACCACTGAACCGCTTGCCTGCCATTCGGAGGTCCGTCCTCCGTACCGTGACCTCCCTGTCAGTCACTGTGCCTCCTTACCATCTCAGGTAGCACTGCTCTCCACCCTGCAGATATTCCCGCTGTTATCCTTTCACTATGGTGTTAGGTGTTGTATTGCACCCATACGCTTGTGTCACTGTTTTTGGATGAACACTCAGACACGTTTAGTAAGGTTAAAAGCTTTATTAATACAATAAAGATAGTACGTAGTAGCAGCAGTAATAAACAAACAGGAGGCAACTGTATACAGTGGAGTGGACCAGTCCAGGACAAAGGAATATGCAGGAACACGGTCAACAGGAACTGGTAGGATGTCTGGCGTGACCCAGAGGATCGAGGCAACACTGAAACTGACACTCCCAGCTGCCTGGGAGTCTAGGAACCCAACAGGAGCGCACCCTTACTGGCACTGGTACCTCGCAGACGCCTGGAGGCCTAGGAACCCAACGGACAAAGGCAACACTGACTCTGACAATCCCAGCCGCCTGGGAGCTTATGGAACCCTGAGGAGGGTGACAGTACTTGCATTGACACTTCCCAGACGCCTGGGAAATTCCGACCAGAGAGGAGGAGATGACTGGTGCGACACGGGTAACCACTGGACCAGGCAACTCTCAAAAATCTCTAGAACGCTAGGGGTGGATCGCAAAGTAGGAGGAAGTAAGCGCTACCGGTGTCCCCTAAAGGATAGCGCAACAACGGCTGGCTCTTGAGCCCAAGGATACTGCAGCAGGAGGCACAACACACCTGGATCACCAGGTGTATACAGAGACTGATAGTAACGCCCAGTGAATGCTGCAACTCCAATAGGAGTGAGCCTAGCGATAGTAGGTGGACACTAGTGATCAGAGTAACACAGTCAGTGTAGAAACACTGCACCGGTACTCTGAATGTGCACACTGCGCGAGGCAGTAATGAGAATAAATAGTGCAACACACTTAGCCCACGGTCGACAAACAACAAGCGCCCCGCGGTGCACACCAACAGGCAGGAGACGCTACTGCTACAGCGATGGACCAACACGGGTAATCCTGCGGTTAAGCCTAGTAGCAACGAGCGTTTCAGCTCTATAAACAGAGCGAGTGGCACCAGTACGCAGACTAGTCAAAAACGAGGCAGGAGCCCAGTTGGACAGTCAACCGTAGACAGGAAAACACGCAGGAATTCGGTCAGCAACTCAGCGGGATCACAGCCAGATGTAGTCAGCCCCGGAGCAGGTTCTCAGCCAAATGCAGTCAGCAATGGAGCGGGTTCTCAGCCAGATACAGTCGGTAACGGAGCAGGTTCTCAGCCAGATGCAGTCAGCAATGGAGCGGGTTCTCAGCCAGATACAGTCAGCAATGGAGCGGGTCCTCAGCCAGATACAGTCAGCAACGAAGCAGGTTCTCAGCCAGATACAGATGGTAACGGAGCGGGTCCTCAGCCAGATACAGTCAGCAGCGGAGCGGGTTCTCATCCAGAAGCAGTCAGTAAAGGAACAGGAACAAATCAGTAAACAGAAGACATCGTCAGGCAGGCCAGGTCATACACAGAACAGTAATCACGAAGCAGAAGTTCAGCAGCAAGTACACCACGAAAGGGCACTGTAGTATAGACATGACAGAGGTTATAAAGGCTCAGGCAGGGCAGAGACAAGAGACAGGCCAATCATATGCAAGTATGGAAAATACAGTGATAACAATGTCGCAGCCTGGAGCACGGGCACTGTGATAGCTTGACCTGGTTGTTACATTTACCGAAGTTGGGTGGCTACTGGGCGCCTCGGTTAGCCTCTGGTTCTAAGACCCATGGTCCAGGTCTGGACGTCCATCTACCTTACGGTTTGGTGCTACAGCGCTCAGGGTCATAGCTCTGCTCTGTCGTCCGGTAGCATTCCCGAGACTCACTATTGTCAGTACCGGTTTGCCTCGTTAGCATGCAGTCCACCATACTGCCTGTTCACCCTTCAGTCTGTAGCCTTCCTAAGGCTGCTAGGGTTTGTCCGCTAGTCTCCGGTCCGGGCCTAAGTTGCTTTGTTGTCTGTCTCTCCATATGGTGACGTGTGGCCTCCTTTTAGTCACCTAAAGGCAATTTACCTTGGCTACTCCCTGCGTAGGGAGCCTCCGTTATTGGTGGCACTATTGGTGCCTGTTGGCGTTTCTGATCCTGTCATTAGTGCTCACTGTGGCACAGCTTCACACGAACCTGACCTGTGGCAGTACAGTACCTTTGGTACCTGCTGGGCCTGAGTGGGTTGTTGCGCTCAGTGTAACCTGACCTGTGCCAGTACGGTACATTGGTACCTGCTGGGCCTGAGTAGGTTATTCCTATCTCCATGACCTGACCTGCGTCAGTGATATACTTCTGTACATTCTGGACTAATCTGTGATATTACTCCTGTTCCTGTCCTGTGTCTGAATTACAGATTGTATGTACTGGACCCGAGAGGGTCGCATGATCATTGTTTGTTTAATAAAACTGTGTTTTACCAAACCTCCAGTGTCTGAGAGTCTGTAAACCGTAACAGGCCCTCTATCTAGGGTCTGATTATACCTACTATCTTCACTGGCATATATAATAGAGAGTGAACGATACTGGACTATACATATAATAGTAATATTTATTGGGGATTATCCAATAAAAAAAATGTATTAAAATATACACTAAACCATGTTCAACATCAATATAAATACAAGAACAAAAAAAAATAAAAGAATATATAACTAAAATCTGGCTCAAAAATGGGACATAAGCCATATTTACCACCCCTGTGGTATACTGTTAGGCTGGTTTTTGTCTCACTCAAAGGTGAATGCAAATTGCACGCAGCAAGAGGTGTTTTTTGACACGGTGAAGGAGAATACGCACAGTCGAAGATGGTGAAGGTGCAATATGTTCGTATCAACAGTCTTTTTCCCTTTTTGTTTTCTTTTGCATATTGTGGAGAACCTTGGTACCGGAGGTCGTGAGGAAACGGCAGCACAGCTTAGTGGAGGACTTTCATTAGGGGACTCCTAAAGGAATCAGGTGTATCTAATATTGTTGCTGTTATAAGAGCACTGTAGTAGGATTTTGATATTGACAGTTTATTCTTTACCTCATCATGAATGAATGATAACAATCAGAACCGCAAACTTAATCTTGCTGTACCAGAACAAGGGAGAAATGACCGCAAGAGCCAGGTGACCAGGGCCATGGACCTCCCAGAAATAATCTTTCCTTTAAATCTGAAATGCACAACCTTCTATTGTAGTCCAACAATTTGGATTACTGCAGGAAATTCATACCCCTGCTCTAAGCTCTTGGAGGCAGTTGTTCATATAGTTACACATTCTATATGAATTCCTTTGTAAATGTACAAAAAACAATAAAATAAAGTTGAACTTATAAGAAATTGGCATGCAATGCTGGGGTCATCTGGTTTATTATGCTCCATAGCCAAAAAGGTATTCTTTGGCCTCTGTTTTATGCGAGTACTAGTTGAGGAGCCCGTTACACGGGCCACAGTGCCACTGCCTGCCGGTCGCGGGGCAGTCATGCACAGTGGATACTGTATCAGCTGCGGCGTGGGCAGTCTCTATTGCACATGACTACAGCACACGCAGCAGTCTCTACTGCGCATGACTGCGGCCTTACACACGTTTTAGCAAATTATTATGTAGGATACTAATTTATGTCTGTAATCTGTTTTTCTCTTCAGTGGACTGGGCTGGTTATTTGTTTGAGAATGTATTTTTCCTTAGAATTGATGTGTTTATTTATTACAGTGCCACAAGTTTACGCACAAGTTTGTGCTGCTGTACTCTTGAAGCTCATAACTAGTATCCTATCATGCTTTGTCTTAAGTCATTGTACCAAGTTATGAGTTGACAATGATGTGAGATAACATTTCTGACACCCCTGTAGTTACTCTTATTGGTATTTAACAATGCTATTTCCTTTGCTATTTCTTGGGATTTTTAAACTTTGAGAATGAAAATGCTATATTTAGGCTGATTGTACATATAGGGGACTTTGGAACTAACAATAAAAATGGACTATATAAATCTAAGAATATTGTACTCCCAAACAGTACAAAATATCTAAAGATTTATATAGTGAATTCTTTTGGTACAGTGTCCATATTATCTAAACTTGCCTGTAGAGTTGTTTATATATGTAAGCTTGTTGTGTGCACCGCAAAACTGATATTTGGCTGAGTCATGGAAGCAATGGAGTATAAGCCTCTGTGAATAGATAAGTGGATATTAATGTACAATTCATTATTCACTTTAGATCTTAAAACTTGCATTACAGTAAAAGCTAGCCTGACAAAGGAAGGTAAATGGAAGCTGTGGCTATTTACACAGTATTGAAAAGCACTGATTATGGGTCTCCTATAAGAAATATGTTGTTTTGGATGAGATTCACTAAGCAGTGATAAAGAGATGATAATGTGAGACTTCTCCAGTTGAAGAAATCTTAGTGTATAGGCTCCATAGAATAGCATAGGAATTGGACGAGAGATAAACTGGAGAAGTCATCTCCACTTTATCACCTCTTTACACCACTTAGTGAATCCCCCCCCTGGAAATTTGTAGATCAGTGCCTTGCAGCCTTTGAATGTCTTAAGTAATGGAAAATATGTACTTTGAAGATTACTTTATTCCAACTATATCAAATCAAGGGCAAAATCAATTTTTCCTGAGCAGTGTATCATGTTAAATATACAGACATTCTATTTTACTAGGATAACGTGATCTCCTCTTAGTCCGTGGCAAGATAATATTTCTATTGTCTTTACCATGTAAAATTTCACACTTCATAATAATCCATGTGACAGAACCCTGATGTACTCTTATAATATCCAACTACTTAACAGATGCTGGTTGGAAGGGACACAAAACAAACATAGCTGTCATCGGGCTCTTCAGAGTGTAGCTCCACCTTCTCATATTGGGTCCATCTGTGGCTTTAATATTGTAAATATTCTATTGTTTCAAAGTAGAGAGATTAATTGGGCTGTCTACTCCTGCAGATGTGTAGGTAGTGTAATAATATTGATATCGCTGACAAATGTTATTGTTGCAAGCATGGCACACTCTGTGGTGTTGTGCTTTATAATATTGACCTGAAGTAAACAGTAATCCCAGCAGTTCAACTAGGGGTTTGCAGTGTGCATTGTGGTGCACCTGATATTTAAATGAGAACTAACACCTTCAAATAATAACCCATCTGTTAACCCATGTTCAAAAGATAACCTCTTCAATAAGTCCTGGATGTCTTGTACATGGAGGCACGCATGACAGTTACTAGAATTTATTTCAAACTGAAACAAACAGTGTATATGAGTCTACTTAACCCCTTAACAACTGGTGAAGTGTCAGGACCATCACTGTTTTCTTTCCCTGAAGGATCTGTGACGGTCCTGACATGTCACATATTTTGTGCTACAGCGCTCTTGCGGGAGCACTGTAAGCACTAACGGGGTCTAAAATTGACCACTTCAAGACTGGAGCAGTCTTTCTCAGACCCCCGTTTAGCTCACTGATACACATCATCAGTCACATGTGCCGGCGCTCCATCAAAGCTGTTCTCAAGGGAAGGTCACTTCCCCAGACTGATGGTCATTAAGGGGTTAACCATTTAAGGACTAGAGGGGTTTGCAATGCATTAAGGGGCACATGATTGCTCCATACTGCCCTCACTAGGCATGGTTATTGTGTCTTCTCGATCTATCCGTTGCCGAGCCACTTTGTCTTTCACTCCTTCCAGACCTCTTGAATTGATGGCCTTTGTGTCACCCAGAGCTGGAAAAGTTAGCTTTGACATCTTGGCTCTTGAGGCCAACATTCTGAGGAAAAAGGATTTCTCTGATGCTGTCATTGGTACTGTGATGAAGGACCAAAAGTTGGTTTCATCCAAAAGCATATCGTAGGGTATGTTCCTCTGTTTACATGTGGTGTGAGGACCAGGGGTTGCTGCTGCATCCCTTAAAGGGATAGTAATACTTCGTTTTATCTTTATTTTACTTTGTAGGCATTAAAAAAACATGAAGAACGATGTAAGTCTTATCTCTCAAACCTTTATGGTTTGAGAGATATTCACAAGCAAAGTTTCCCCCTCCCGCTCCTTTTACCTAGTGTAAGCAATCTCTTCTCAGATGTGGAATCCAGTCCATAGACCAGACAGATAACAGCAAGGGACAATATTCTTCCTATCAGAACAATGAAAGCCCTGCCCCCTTTATCTTAATTGAAAATTGTCCCTCTCTGCAGTCTACCTGGGCACCTCCCTTCTGCTCTGGCTGAACAGTGTTACATCAGTAAAAGGGGCGGGAGGGGGACACTTTGTCATTGAATTACTCTTGAACTATAACTCTGACAGTATTGAAATAACACTCTCCAAAGTCCAAATACTATGATGATTAATTAGAGCTGCTTTTATTATGAAACATTACTATCCCTTTAAGTTTTCCAGCTATTTTGGCCTTTCTTCATGAAGGACTTCAGAAAGGAAAGTCTTTGTTTTATCAATGCCCGGATTTCAGCTCCATCGTTTTCAACCCCCCATTCTGATTCTGATCGTGTGGTTTTGGGGACCCCTTTGGGTTTCTCCCTAAGGTTTTCTTCTGGATTTCACATTGTACAAAAAGTTGTTCTTCCTTCTCTTTGTCCAGCTCCATCTAACAGACAGGAGAAGAAACGTCATTACTTGGCTGTAGTTAGGTGTCTGAAGTACTACATTCTTTGCCCAGAACATTTCTGCAAATCCGTCTGACCTTTTGTTATTCCTGAGGGCCCGCATGCTGGCCAAGCAGCATTTAAATTGACAGTGGCTTCTTGGATCGAGGCCAACATTTGCCAGGACTATGTCCTTAGGACAACACCTTTGGCTCTTAGGGTCACTGCTCATTACACCAGCACTGTGTTTCCTGGACCTATGTAAGCCAGGTGTCTGGAGAGAAGATGTGCAAGGCGGTGACATGGTTATCCCTTTTAACAGTACCTATACAGGTTGTGGTGCCTGTATAGAAGAGTCCTTGCCTTTCTTTCTAATAACCTTTTTGCTGTTATTTGATTTGATGTGTAGGTGTCCACTGACACCTAAGGTTGTATCTGTTCAAGTTCCTCTCTGTAAGAACTTGTTTGTGCTTTGACAGGTTTATCTCTTTCCCTCCCAGAAATTTTGGTGGATAGCTTTAGTATATCCCCATGGTTCCTGTGTTCCACATTGAATGAAAGAAAAAAGAGGATATTTGTGTACTTACTGATAAATGCTACAGGTGTCCTGTACTATTTTTTCTTTGGCCATATGTTAATATTGGGCATGTCAGGTGGGGTAAAGTGGAGTAGGAAGTGAATCTCCCCCTGCAAGTACCCTGCTCTCCAGCAGGAGGATACTTTACCCTATGGTTCCTGTGTTCCACATGGACTAAAATGAGAGGATTTATAGGTACGTATATAAACATCCCCTTTTCAAAGTCACCTGTAACACCTCTTCCCTGGTAACTTCACCTCAAAAATGTCCTAAAACAGACCGTACAAACAAGGTTCTGAAGAGGACAATTTAGATATGCTTTAAAGGGATAGTAATGTTTCATAATAAAAGCAGCTCTAATTAATCATCATAGTATTTGGACTTTGGAGAGTGTTATTTCAATTCTGTCAGAGTTGTAGTTCAAGAGTAATTCAATGACAAAGTATCCCCCTCCCGCCCCTTTTACTAATGTAACACTGCTCAGCCAGATCAGAAGGGAGATGCCCAGGTAGACTGCAGAGAGAGAGAGACAATCTTCAATTAAGATAAGGGAAAAACTTGTCAAGGGGGGCAGGTTTTTCGTTGCTCTCATAGGAAGAGTGTCCCCTGCTGTTATCTGTCTGGTCTATGGACTGGATTCCACATCTGAGAAGAGATTGCTTACACTAGGTAAAAGGGGCGGGAGGGGAAACTTTGCTTGTGAATATCTCTCAAACCATAAAGGTTTGAGAGATAAGACTTATATCGTTCTTCATGTTTTTTAATGCCTACAAAATAAAATAAAGATAAAATGAAGTATTACTATCCCTTTAAAAAGCAAGTTTGGGAGTATATGTTAGCGCTGAAACATGAATTTATATATAAACTGACCAAATTAGTATATAGGGTATTACATAAATGTATAAACTGAAAAATAACCTGTCCACCCTAAACTAGTGTAGGTGTCTACTGCAGGGGAGATATGGATGGTGCAGATAAAACCCACAAGTCCTCATTGTGGGCAGGTTCAGCATAGTTAAGGGGATCATGACAAAAAGGCTCCCTATGGTGGTTGTATTCCCTGTCTAATGGGAAATCTGGCCCTGAAACTAGTCGTACATGGTTTCTTGTAATATTAAATCCAACACACTTCAGAAGTATGCCTGTTGATGAACATTTAGATTGTTCTGACTCTGCTTAAGAAGGTGAAAACTAAAGAAACACATGAACAGCGCATGTTGTATTCCTTCTGCATGCTGCAACTTTGATGCATTCAAATTGCAACATGCCTGATCTTGACAGTGGTGTATGGAGCCACTGTGCAGATTGTTCATACAGGCATCACTGGCAATCTCCAGTAACTGTGGCCAATATGGGACAGCCACAACACACCCTTCCACATTTTCAGGAGAATGCAAGAGATTTGAGGTGATTAAACAAGAAGCTTTCAGTGCTGCAGCACTGATGAAGTCTCTTGATGAACAGGGCCTTTACCCTTATTGAAATACATGAACAGCATTTCATGTTGCTTTTGTAAACGCGCACAGCAGATAAGTGTGTGTGTGTGTGTTAAATGAATGTTTTTTTTTTTATTGGAAACACCTTTCAGATGATGCAGAAAGATAGGATTTTTATTTTCAGTAACCTTTTAATGGAACATAAAAAAGTTTCATAGATCAGATTTTTTTAAGAACAAACAGGCTTTTAAAGTCTTACAGTCATAATGGTGTGTAGAGCAGAACATCTGCAACACATTGTTCTGCAATCATCATGTGTAAGTCAGTATTGGGATCCAAGGAAAAGTCTGCATAGGACCAAAAGAATCTGTAAAGCCATCTCATATTTTCTCACCCTTCTGGCACAGAGTAGTGACATCTGCTTATGCTTTTGTACTTTATGAGACCTTATCACTGCTTTCCAAATGCAGAACACCATTTTGTCTAGATGAATTTTAAAGGAAAAGTAATTATTATTAAAAATAATATAAATATATATATATATATATATATATATATATATATATATATATATATAGCAGGGAGGAAAAACAACTCCCACTGCTGATAGATGTATAAGTCAAGTTTTTACAGCTGAGATTTGTTTTAATATTTTATATCAAAATCAAGTTTATGAAAAATCACTAGGTGACTATTGCTATTGCTCTTTATGGAGAACATCAGTCGATGGCCAGGGAGGGTTATGAAATAAGGTGTGATAAAGATGAGATAAAGTGGAGATGACTCCTTTAGTGTCATAAACGCTCACAGCCCCACGCTATTCTATGAAGCCTCTGCACTAAGATCTCTCAAGTTAATCTTAGTGTGTTGGATCCTTAGATTAACATATGATTTACAGATTTTATCACAATGAAGAAGTCGCTTCCACTTTATTACCTCTTTAACAGACCTTAGTTCATCTCTCTCCAGAAGTTCTCTAGAGGTAGCAAAGGAAATGTGCATTTTCTGGTCTGAATTAAAGGGATAGTAATGTTTCACAAAAAAAAGCAACTCTGATTAATTTTCATAGTTTTATTTCAATACTGTCCAAATTGTAGTTCAAGAGTAATTAAATGATGAATTATCCCCTTCCTGCCCCTTTTACCTAGTGTAAGTTGCCTCCCCTCAGATGTGGAATCTGGTCTCTTGACTGGACAGGTTGCAGCAATGGACAATCTTCTTACTGTGAGCATAAGGAAAACCCTGCCCCCCTTGACTGGTTTTTCAGGTTTTTCCTTATGCTCACTGAAGATTGTCCCTCTCTGCGATCCATCTGGACAGTCTTGCTGCTTTGAGGTGAGCATTGTTACATGAGTAAAATGGGTGGGAGGGGGATACGTTATCATTCAATTACTCTTGAACTATAACTCTGACAGTATTGAAGTAACACTATCCACTGCTCAAATACTATAAATATTACTCGGAGCTTTTTGTGAAACATTACTATCCCTTTAGGTATCACGCAGCAGTGGGAGTAAACTTGTTTTTAGCAGCAGGGAAAGCACTAATATACAGATTTAATTAATAAACTAATAAAAAAAATCCTAATACTTATATGTTGATGTCACGTAAGATAACACATTATAACATTCACAGATGCAATGAGTTTTTCAGTTTTAGGTGCAACTGAGCTAATAGCATGAACTACATGAGGTGCCCCATAATGTTCCACAAGGATTATTACCCATTCAGCCACATCACACCCAGGAGTTGCCTCAGATTGGAAATCGGTGGTCTCTGCACAATTCTTATTCCCTTAGATGGCCTCTCGCATTAACAAGATGACGGTTGTTGGACCATTCTCTCTATAGACACTGTTGTAGATGACAATACCATCAGGGTAGCATATCTGTGATACTTGTACCAGTATGTCTGGCATTGACTATATGGCTGTTAATAGAGGCTGGGTTCTAATGTGTAAGACATAGCAGGTGTACAATAACATACATCAAATTCTATCAAACTATGGCACTGTCATGGTACACTTAGGATAAGAAACACACAACACAGCGACAGGTGAACTTAACCGATTTATTAAGATAAAAGTACAAGAGTGAATACACTTCCCCAGCCTTCCCAGAGACACATGTAAGGACAGTGTACAGTCCACTACCCAGGTGCTGACATTGATCTACGATCTCTGCCCACGGATCACCAAGGCAGCAAGGTGGTAGAACCAGACTATGATTCTACGGAGCGAAAGCTTGTGGAAGCCTAGGGAGCTAGGGATCCAGGTATAGGAGCGAGACCAGGGTGACCAGCAGATAGTAGCCAGGAGTTAATGCTAGTCTGGGAATGCCAGAGCGTAGACTGACCAAGCAATACCTAAGTGAGACTAAACCTGAGACTGTCGAACGGAAGGCAGTCACAAAAGTACCAGGGAGGTACGGGTACTCTTAGGCTGGAAGGAGCGAGAGACCGCAACAGATGATAGAGACAGAGTAGAAGTCAGACAATACCGGGGTCATGCACGGAGCGGGTAGTCAGACAGAGCCACAAGTCAAAACTGTATCAGATAGTCAGCCAGAGCCATGAAACTCACAGGGCGGGTAGTCAGCCTGAATCAGGGTCAGGCACGGAGTGGGTAGTCAGACATGGCCAGGTTATACATGGAGTGGGTAGTCAGACAAGGCCTAGGTCATACACAACGTGGATAGTCAGACAAAGCCAAGGATCAAGCCAGAGTATAATCGGAAGACAAGCAAGGGTCAAACAAGAGACAACAGTAGCAATGCTCAGGTACATCACGAAAGAACAATGAAGCTCAGTCTTCAGGCTGCATATAAGGCCAACGGAGAAGGCGGGACATGAGTCAGCCAATTAGTGCCGAAGCTACAAAACAGGGAATGCAACGTCAGTGACGAGCACCCACAATAGAGAGGCCAGCAGTCAGACGACAGCGACAGCAATGCCGCTGCTCGTCCACCGGTGGGGATATGACAGGTAACCCAGTAAACAGGCCAAATCATGGGCATCATGATAGGCATTAAAACGTATTCCCAGGGGTCTAACTAGAACCTTCTTTGCCCAGGGGGAAATTCGAAGACTGAAAGCCCACTACCACCACACACACACACACTCTCTCTCTGGAGCAAGTTTGAGGACAGAGACTTATTTAAAGTCCAGAAGCCAGTTTTGATGCCTGTGGCCATAAGCCAAGATAAGAAACTGGTATAATTTGATGGAGTTGCAAGATAATTAAGTGCCAGTGGCCCCCTTGAATGCTTGGCCCTATCATAAATGAACCCATTGTACCCCTTGTAGTTCCTAAATATGGCATATTAGAACAACTTGCGTGAAATGCATTAAAGATCGATGTGTGGTGAGCACATTGCCTTGTGGACAGAGACCAACAGTACAGATCTAAAGGGAGGGGAAGAGGATTTGTTAATTACCATATAATTCTGTCATAAAGGTGTTGATGAGGACTTCAACACTAAGAACAGCAGCCCTCACTCAACCATTTGAATGCCAGTCGGGTAAGAAACACATCTGAATGGCGCTCCACTGTAGCACTGCCATGCCACCTACCCTCTGTCGTCTGGCACTCTGTCTGTTGTCACTTTGTTCATGTGCTCCGGTTCTCAGAGCGGCTTTGCATTTCCGGGTTCATCACGTCACCTGATGGTGACGTCATTTGGTATATAGGCGCATTCCCAGATGCTCGGTGCATGGACTCAGTGTTCCTGTAGCGTCTGGATGCCTAGTCGTAGCCCTGGGATATATCCTTGTATTGTTCTAGCCTTTTGAATATTAACCTAGCCTTCCTGTATACTTGATTCCCGCTTGACTTGACCACTTATATTGCCTGCTGATTCGGATACCTTGCTGACCGCATAATGCTGACCCTTGGCTTGTCCTCTGACACTGCTTACTGCCTGCTAAGTCGGATACTTTGCTGACTATTCTTCCCTTTACCTGTGTGGTCTCATCTGCTGTCCAGGTCTGTACCTTTTATTTTGGGGTTTGCTGTATCTTTATGTTTTGCATTGGTACTGGGGAGTTTCAGCTACTTTGTGGCCTACTCTCCCTATCCACCACCCAAACCAGTGCTCTCTAGCCCTCGCTCCCCACTGCACAAGAGATTCTACTGTCTATAGTGAGTACATCCTGGTCCAGGTCCTGACTCAACTAGTATCAGACATCTGGCTTTGCGGACAGCATCTGAATACGTCCCTTGCCGTATTGGCTCCACCCTTGCAGTGGCTTCGAGTGTGGTCTCTCCTTCCTTCATTTGAACTTTCATTGTCACCCACCTCTTTTTTTTCTCATGCTTCCCCTGATCTTCCACTATATTAACCATATTGGCGTCACACAATTACAGTCCTTGACTCACTCAGACCAACAGCCATAGCAGATCCTTATGGTCGAACCACCATTGTAGCACTTCTACCAGTGCCAGCCTCCAGGAGATGGAAAGTCCCACCCCAGGAGGTCAGTCCACATGCACCAGTCATGGCAGCATCTGCTAATGCCTCCAGTTGCTCCTTTACTTTAATCCCTGTGGATGCCTGCTTGAAGAAGTCACATCCACTCCGTTCCTTTTGCTGTGTGTCTGGCGATGTGAGGGTGGAAGTGGATGCCATCGGTGGTGCTTGACAAAGTCACATCTGCTCACGGTATTCATTTGAAAGGTTGCACGCAAAAGAGTATGTGACCACATAACACATTTACCATGTTGCCAGTATAAAAATGGTGACCTGGGAATCTCGAGCTGACACTAGATTGCGCAATTTGACAATGTGACCTGAGAATCTCGCGATTTCATGCAGAGCGAGATTCTCAGGTTGCCATTTTTATACTGGCGACATGGTAAATGTGTTATGTGGTCGCACGCTCTTTTGCATACGACCTTCCAAAAGTGAACTATCTGTGCCTAGTGCATATAGTGATGTGCCACATTAACATATAAATACACCCCCGTGAATATGACAATGGCTCATTAACCTGCATTTCTATATGAAAATGAGCCATTGCCAAAAAAATTGTAAAGCTGTCAAAGGCATGGACATTTCATCTCCGTGTCGGCACATTCTGTCGGATTGGTGGCAGATTCGCAGGGATATAATCACGAAGACACCTTACTGAATGCAGCTCATATACCATTGACACCACTTCGCCACCATATCACCACCCTGGCCTCTTATCTCCTCTTAGTCTTCCTTTTACCCTTTGAGTGAGAGAGTGATGTGTAGTACATGGTGGAGCAATACATTTCAAACCACTCTGGCATTCAGTGGGTTAAGAAATGGTTGCACTAGGAAAAAAATACAACCTCACAGTAGTTGCCATCTTCCTAACAAGTAATAGTGGCTTCCAAAAAAACACATTAACCGTATGACTATTTATATGCATGACATAATTTGTGAATTTAATATTTGATATGAGCATCTGGTTCTAAAGCAATATTTAATTAGCCGCTCTCTTTCAACCTTCCTGACTTACAAAAAATGTTCCTGGATCAGTTCCAAAAAGCATGATTAATTTTTTTTATTGCTCTGATAGCCCTATATAAATATTTGTGATTGCTAGTACTTCACACTACTCCCCTTATAGACACTGCTTAAAGGGATAGTAATGTATGTGAATAAATGTAGCTCCGATAAATGATCATATATTATGGTTCATGTACTGCTGTATATTAATTGTGTCTGACTTGTAATTCAAAAGTAAATCAATTTTAAAGTATCCCCCTCCTGTCCCTTTTACCCACATGATGCTCTTACCCTGCTGGTCCGGACAGCACACGGTCGAGGAACAATCTTCAGTGAGCATAATGAAAATCAGAGCTACATTTATTCACCTACATTACACTCCCTTTAACTACAAACAAGGGTTTAGATAGTAGCAATATTAAATGTAGTTGAATACTAGCTGGTATTATTGAACTGTATCACTAATGGTTACCAGGTAGTTTTTTTTCTTAAGGAGATTTGCAATGCGTTGCATACCCCTCTGGCACTCAAAGGGTTACAGTGCTAGTGCATATTACTAGAGGAATCTAACACAAACTAAAATGGTAGTGAGTGTGCAATGTTTCCAGACATACAATGGTAGTCAAAGAATCACACGCACATTTTCTGTTACCATAGCCCTGTGTGCCTCAATAAGAGGAAGTTATATATGCTGATGTGTACATTGTGTATCTTGTATTGGATTTTTAATGTTAGACTTGCCCTGATTGCCATCATTTACCCTTTTTTCATAGTAAATGTAAATCTCGCAGACTGTAGCATGTGTCACTAAAGGATCTTCAACTTTGCTTTCTGCATTATCCAAGTCTAACAGAACAGATGCTTTATGTATGCCTTAGGTGGAACGTATCTACACAAAGTTATAAACCTGCCTATCACCAGTTCATAATCCCTGAAAATAGACCAGGACTGAGCAAGCTTTGGTGCTCCAGCTATCATTGTATTGCACTTCCATCATCATCAGCCAGCTGCTGGCCATCTGAGGATGATAGGAGTTGTACTCCAAGGACATCTAGAGAAGGGCCTGTATTCATTTGCATAACTCTTCTCATTATTGGGATGGATGCTAAAGCTTAGCCTAATGTGGTAGGGTAAAACAGTCTCAGGGAGGGGGGGATTCTGGGCAACCAGAAACCCTCTCCGGTTTGCCCTTGTTTAAAAATGTAAGAAGCAATCAAAAGGATAAAACTGTCCATTAGGCCTTATTAAATAATAATGGAGTCTATACCTAAAGGAGGATTTATCTCTGCTTTTGTCTTAACAGCACAATGCAAGATGACTTCTTTATCATTCATGAGCAAGAATATGACAGCTTGCTGGAATCTATCTTCAAGACAGAATTCATAAGCCTCTTATCCAAGCATTATGAGGAGAAAACCCAAAGAAAACTACCTCTGAAGTTTAATAATACGTGAGTCACAAATTCTTCTGTAAAGAACTTGTCATTGCTATATGCTTAACAATGAAATTACAGCACCAGGAAGTAGGAGATACAGAGCTATGGAGCTCGCACCAACCAACAGCCTGTCTGAGATATGGACTTCGTCACAGTTCCATGGTAATGGGTCAGTTGGGTAATGGGTTAAAAGATGGTTATAAAGGTCATCAGTTGTTCAGACTGGCTGTTAGCTGTGAAGACGTTTAGTACTGGGTTATCGGCTTTAGGATGGTTCATGACTTACCTTCGGTAATGAACCATTATATATATCCTGGATAAGATTGGCTCTAATTTTTAATGTGATAGTCTCCTTTTTTTATTTTACATATTTTGCAAGTGATAGTATGTAAAATGGCATTACAAATACCTTTCATTTTCATCATTTTTTTTAGTCATTTATTTGTTTTTAATATGTTCATGTCCCTGACATGAAGCTCCCTGAACTGTAGTTTCCAGGTAACTTTCTGTTATGGCCTGTGTAATCGGAGCTAGTAATATAATGTTGAACTACCCCTACAGCAGAAAAGCCTCCCTTCCACTACAGCATACAGAGCACTCACTGCTAAACAACATTGTATAGTATCCCTGCTTTCACAGTCCCCGACAGAAAGCTGCTGGAAAACAGAAATTCGGGGACATAAGTATAAATTAATAAATAAAAGTAATAGATGATTATATATTATATAAAGTTGAAAAGGAGGTTGACTCTAACTTTAAATTAATGCAAGCAGCAATAGATATATGCTTATGCAATAATTCATTTTCTACACATTGTAAATATTGTATAGCCTAAATAAGCCAAATGGTCATAGATTGTATAGAATAACATAGGAATTGGAGAAGTGGTATCACTGGAATAGTCTTCTCCGCTTTATCACCTCTTTATTACACTTTATGTGCATAACCCCAATATGTTTTTCATGATCAGTCTGACCCTATCTGGCAATATGGGTGTCCAGATTCTCCCAGGTACATGGTTAAGACAGGAGTGCCCAAGTGAAACAGTTCTCAAAATAAAGGGTTCTTAAGTGTGATGACAGCTTAGAATAGGAGGACACTAGGGTAGTAGGTAGGCCGAACTACAGGGAACTCAAATTCTGTTGAAACCGTATTATAATAATTGCGAGCGACTGATTTTCTACGGTATGCTTATTTTTAAGTTATAATGATGTTATTTTTCCCTTGCTTCTCTCTTCCTGGAAGCTGGCTACTTCTAAAGAAAAGGAGATGCTCTGGTGGTCCATCGACCAGGAGAATTTTCACTGCATCTGAACTATTTCACAGCATCCTGAACACTTTTCGTTGGTGTTTAAGACTGAATGGGCTCAGCCAGTGGGAAATATCTCTCTCCATTTGAATGTCCTGTTGGGTTGCGATGACAAGTCTGTCTCCTGTAGAGGCCATGTTAGATGCTTTCCTTCAGAAGGAGCAACCTCAGGAGGGAAAAGGGACGAGAGGCGGGGACAATAAAATCATTATAATTAAAACAAATTATAATGTTATAGAGAGATTGACTAAAATCAGTCACACTTTCAAAGGCTATACTACAGTTTAAACGGTTTTAAATTGTTACAGTTTCTTTAAATAATGGAATCTCCTTGGGGAATAAGGAAAGTTCTCTGGTAAGAATCTGACTGTTGCTCAATAGGAAACTGTATAATTGCACTAAGGATATGACATAACTTTAAGCTGGTGATATGGTAGCCATATTTTTCCATTGCACCCACTGATTTGTATAGAAAAAGATTTCCTGGCTATTAGAAATGGTAATTGTTGTCTTTCCAGGGGAGCAGTTGGGCTGGACTGTAAATAGGCTTAGCAAACTAAGGCAAACTCTAGCATATTTGTCATATAGTAAGATTATTACTTTGAGGAGTCTGAATTAGCACATCTGATATTAACTTGTATTATTATGTAGAGTTACTCTACGTACATTTCAATGTTGAAAAAATATTATGTCCTCTTTGTTGCTTTTATTCCAGACTTGAAATGAAATTAAAAAAGGAAAACTGGGGCCCTTGGAGTGGAGGAAGTGGTTCTCGCCAAGTGCAGTTTATTCAGGCCTTCGGAGATTTAGCAATTCTAAAACACAGCAATAAGGTGCTTCAGGTCTGCATTGGGCCAGGTCTGCCAAAGAACTCCCGTAAGTAACAAGTCGTCTGTGCATGCTCAGGAAGGATTTCATATATTACTTAGAAATAGGCTAACTTTAGCCCCCTCTTTTAGGCCCAACAAGAAGGAACATTTTTGATGGACGAGGCAATGCAAGCAAAGCAAAGTCCTACCCAAGCAGAGCTGCTCCTCCACCACCAGGTAATGTATTTTGTTATTTATAATGAACTAGTGTAAAAGCCCATGTACACGGGCCATGGTCTGGGTGATGTTAAGAGGCTGGTCCTGCTCTGCGTCCTGCTGCCGATGCAGTCATGCACTGTAGAGACTTCCTGAAAGCACAGAATGCTCCCAGCACAGAACTCCCAGCATTCTGTGCTCCCAGCATTCTGTGCGTTCGGGCAGTCTCTACTGCACATGACTGCTTCTGACAAACATCCTAGCGAATTATTATTTAGGATTTGTGACCCTTTGTGTGCCAGAGGAGTATCCAACGCACTGATTCACAATGCGTTGAATAATCATCTGGCAATCAAAGCGTTAAAGGGGAGGTCTTACATAAGCTGGTGTTCGTCATACAGCAGTCATTGATATCTATTTATAGATTAATTTTGAATAGTATTTTGAGTTGCCTGTTTTTGCTGTGTACCATTTTAGATCTGTATCAGAGCAGCAGTAAACTTTTTTTAATGTAAACATATTTGTTATAAGGCTTTTCCTGTGAGGAAAAGTAGGGGTACACACAACAGTGTCACTTGTTTTATTCACATGGTATAACCGTGTGTGTTGTTAAGCAGTTCTATAGCCTGCATTCTCTGAGAATTCAGTTTCCATTCTGATTGCAAGCTATGTGATTCAGGATGTAAACTTGGGAAAGGAGGCGCAATTTCATTGCAGACTGCCTAGGATCAGCCCTGTACATTTCATTGTGTACATAAAGCAACTAAACTATATGGTGCACATACTAATCACATTGTTCAAGCATGTATAACGTGCAGCCACTGGCCAAAAACATGCGGCCCTTAGGCTGGCAATGTGAGGCCATCCATAGAGACTCATTTTTAAGTGTCCCGTAGCCCAGCATCAAGAGGTTAAAAGACCCATTTAGATCTATGCACAGGTTTATTTTGTCTTTTTTGCTTTTCCTCTATTTTTTTTTTCCTTACGTTTTTGGAGACTCAGAGAATCCCCTTCGTTTCTTGCTGCAGTCCATACCTTATTCACATGGATTTTCATTTTTGTAATTAGAATATGTATCGATTATGGCGTTCTAGCGCTGTGAGTTTTTTGTTTTGTTTTTATTTTGCATTTAGCTATATGGAATATTTTCTCTCTTTAACTCACTGAATGCAAAGCAATGCGTTGGATAATTCTCTGGTACTCAAAGGTTTGGAGCTATTGAGTACCAGATGGGTGTTTTCAATACTTTCTTTTCAATGTGTTGGACACCCCTCTGGCACTCAAAGGGTTGATTTATCTGTGCGTCCCAGTAAGAGAGCAGTGAACTGTATATAAAAGGAGAGTGCTAAATATATAAAATATATATCTATATATATAAAAGAAGACTTTGTGCCTGCCAAAACACACCCAGGGGAGGCATAATGCAGGAGTTACTATTCCTATTGGGTGATTCAATCATGCAGGGAGTTGGCCCGCCCCCACTATGCAGCCCGCCCACCACTATCAAAGTCAGAAAAAAACAATATGGCCGCCACTTGCTCCTACACCACAGACAAACACACATGCCTCACTCATACAGCACCAAACTCACACACATGCCTCACTCACACAGCACCACACAAACACACACACATGCCCCACTCACACACACAGACCACCACACACAATGCCCCACTCACACAGCACCAAACACACATGCCCCCACTCACACACACAGCACCACATACACACACAAAGCCAGAAATAAATATGGCTGACACACACACACACACACACACACACACTCACTCACCCTGACTCCCAGTGGCCTCAGCAGGACCTGTAGTGCAGCACCAGAAGAACAAAATGGCACTCAAAGGGTTAAGGTAGGCCCTCATTGCTCAATTATTTCTTCACTGTCATCATTTGGCATGCAAGACACAGGACAGACAGCCATCAGATCCACACTTAACTCACTGACTGCCACAGGGTTGCGTATCAAGTTTTACCCCTCAGGGAGTGTGTTCAAACCCCTCACACTGTAAACCTGCATTTCCCTCCCACTTCTCCTCCTTCCCCAGCCTATTAATAACACTTTTCCACATTTATGTTAAGCCCCGCCCCCTACTCGTGGTTAAGCCCCGCCCACTTTTAACCCAGATTGCCCCATTTGTCTCTCCACATCAGCACCACATCAGTCCCCTCTAGGGACTCCACAAGTCAAAGTTCCCAGGTATGAACACACTTCCCACTGCTATTTAACTCTGACATGCCTCTCTATACATTAACCATTTGAGTGCCAGAGGGGTGCACAACTCATGAGTGCATGTGTTTCTGCTCATATATGTTGCATGTGTGTTTGTGTCCATCTCTGTTACATATATGTGTCCATGTGTGCATCTCCAGTGTCTCTGTGTGTGTACATCTGTTACATATGTGTGCATCTCCAGTGAGTCTGTGTGTGTGCGTGTCTTTTGCATGTTTCTGCCGCTCACTGTGTGTATGTGCATACCTCCCAACATTTCACATGGCCAAAGAGGGACACTGTAGTTTTAGGTGATATTGTTGGGGGCGTGGCTGGTGGGCAGGGCATTAGTAAGAATTTTTAGGTTATTTCATGACCTATTACTGGCTATTTATGTAACTGAATAAATGATTTAGTGCAAGACCAAAGTATTTTATTTGCACAGACTAATGTATAAACACATATACTGACGTTTATTGCTTTATTGCTGTAGAGCAAAGTAAAACACACCACACAGTCAGGGCTGGTGCAAGGATTTTTGCCACCCTAGGCAAAACCTAATTTTGCCGCCCATTTCCCTTGTGTCCCACCCCTTTATACCCTGCCTACTTATACCCAACCTCTTTTCATGATTGTCCTCTCTCTTCCCCCTGGGCCACTCTGCCCCCTGGTCTAGAGATGCCTGTAAGAGATGCCCCCCACCAGCTCCAACTTGCCCCTTATCAGCTTCACTTTGGCCCACCAGCTCCACTTTGCCACCAACAGCTCCAACTTGCCACCATCAGCTCCACTTTGCCCCCCATCCACTCCAACTTGCCCCCATCAGCTCCACTTTGCCCCCCATCCGCTCCAACGTGCCCCCACCAGCTCCACTTTGCCCCCCATCAGCTCTAACGTGCCCCCACCAGCTCCACTTTGGCCCCTCAGCTCCACTTTGCCCCCATCAGCTCCACTTTGACCCCCATCCTCTCCAACTTACCCCCATCAGCTCCACTTTGCCGCCCATCCGCTCCAACTTGCCCCCCATCCACTCCAACTTGCCCCCACCAGCTCCAACTTGCCCCCACCAGCTCCACTATGCCCCCATCCGCTCCAACTTGCCCCCTATCTGCTCCACTTTGCCCCCCATCCGCTCCAACTTGCCCCCCATCCGCTCCACTTTGCCCCCCCTCAGCTCCAACTTGCCCCCCCTCAGCTCCACTTTGACCCTCATCCGCTCCACTTTGCCCCCATCAGCTCCAACTTGCCCACACCAGCTCCACTATGCCCCCTCAGCTCCAGCTTTCCCCTAACAGCTCCAACTTGCCCCCATCATCTCCACTTTGCCCCACATCCGCTTCAACTTGCCCCCTCAGCTCCAATTTGCCCCCCATCACATACCTGTAGCTCCTGCGCAGTCTTCTCTTCAGTAATGCAGAGCGCGGCGGGAGATCATGACTCCCAGCGCGCTCTGCATTACTAAAGATCCGACCAGATGAGGGAGCGCTGTAGCAACACAGACCTGATTGTGTTGTGGTTCCCGGCGTGGTGTGTGCTGGTGCAGCTCTTCTCCGCTGCATGCCTGCGCCCCTAGTACGTGTGCACCCTGGGCCGGCGCCTACGTCGCCTATAGGTGGAGCTGCCCTGCACACAGTCTGACCTCCTAAAAAGAGGGACAACAGGGTGGGAAAGAGGGACAGAGGGATTTGGCCCTCAAAGAGGGACTGTCCCTCCTAAAGAGGGACACTTGGGATGTATGGTATGTGTCTGCCTGTGTGTTGCATATGTCTGTGTTTATCAGTGTGTCTGCATTTCACACACGTGTGCCCAATGGTCATAACATGACGGGCAACGCCGTCCCACATTGCTAGTATACTATAAAGGAGAACTTGGTCATGTGACCAACAGTTCTCCAGATGTGCCACACACACACCCGGGGCGGCCTGAAGGAGGAGATATACACATCTCCATTTATCGTCAGTTCAACATACAGCTTGGGGTCGGCCCATGCTCACTCCTGTGAAAATCTCTGCAGGAAGTCACACCAATCTGGATTAATACATCTACAATGAGTCAGAGCCACTTCAAATAACACATTTTATTTCTCAAATAAAATATACCAGACTGACTCTTCCAACACGTTTCGTATAACTAGTATTTCTTCAGGGAATATGTACATATATATATATAATATATATATATATAATATATATAATTTTACTTAGCAGGAAAATCCCTATAACATATAGGTTTTCCTAAAAAAAGTTTACTACTCCTTTAAATGGGCCTTTGAACTCCAATGCTATAGAAATGCTTTGGTGAGTGATCCCGCTATGTAGTGTTTATTAGCCCAATTTGTCAGTGGGATTTTTATATGTTCCCTGTGGTGCATTTTGTTTGCCCCTGAATTGCTCCAGTTTGACCACTTTATATTGCCTTATGTGATAGAACACAGTGTATCACATTGTGTATGTGAATCCCTACACAATGTTATTTCTGACAAATCGGCCTTTTGGGTCGGTCATTCTGGCTTGGAAATTTTAAATGCCTGCCAGTCAGCTCACTGTATGTGGCCACAACAGAACAAACCACAGTGATCTTGCATGGGGATGTGAGATCAAGTTGTTTAGACCTGACCTCACACAAACACACACACACACCTCAGATTGCCTGGATTTTGTGTGTTTGTGTGGAGAGGACAGATCAGCAATCTTATTGATCAGCGATCATATAATCTCCAACCAAAATATCACTGTGTAATGGTACCATTAGTGTTTAGACCTCTGTGCTGCTCAGAAGAAAGATCAGGTTATATGCTGACTTCCTGTGATCTCAGTTCAGGGTATATATCACATGACCCTGCCCATGCAGCTGTGTTAAAACTGACCTTTCTGGCATTCAGTGGGTTAAAAGCTCTATTCAAGTGCATGAAAATTTAGGAATTTTTATTTGTCCCCTATGGTACAATTGGTTTACTCCAGAACAACTCTAGTTTTTATATGGGACACTGTGTGTACAAGTGAGAATGTGTGGTATTTGATGAAACACTAAGGGGTCATATTTTACAGTTTCACATTGAGATATATATTACCTGGAAACTGCTCATAGATTACAGTAGAATTCACATGTAAAAACTAGAGAGATAATTCTGACTGTTGTATGATAGACAGATTCCTAAGCAGGTCCTTCTGTTTAGAAAAATTAAGACACCCTCTTCTCACAACTGATCCACATGCTTTGTTTGTATGACCCATTTTGTCCTGTTTCCTGGATACCAAAGCTAGGTTTGGATTACATTGCAGGTGATAACTTATGTAGAGTTTTATCTATGAATGTCTCCTAAGACAATGAGAATCAATAAAATGAATGATAACATTTATTAACTGCAATGTAATCTAAGCCTTAGATTATTGATCTACATAGGACACATCAGAATGTTCCCCTTACTGAGTTTGTATGTGTTGCCTGCCTCAACGCTCGGCTGTAAAACAATTTGAGTGTCTCTGGATAAGAGCATTATATTAAGTAAATGCTGTGTGAATGGCACACAAAGAGATTCACGCCTAAACAAACACTAATGTTAAAGGGATAGTAATACTTCATTATTACTACTATGTTGTAGCCCTTAAAATTCTGAATTCAACGATACCAGCGGCATCTCTCAAACCTTTATGATTTGAGAGATATCCGCTTTCAGAGTTCCCTCTTTTTGTCTTTCCCCTGACGTCCGTGTTTTAGTTGAGAGAAGGGGAATCCGGTCCGGTACCGGTGGCGGCTCTGCAGCAGTGTTGAGATCTTGTTATAGAAACAGAAATCCTTCACTAAAATGGTCTTCCACGTGTGCTTGCAAACCAAGCACACATAGAAGACCATTTTAGTGAAGGATTTCTGTTTCTGTAACGTGATCTCAGAACTCCTGCAGAGCCGCCGCTTGCTCACTGAGAGGATTCCCCAGCTCTCAGCTAGAACGCTGAATTCATGGGAAAGACAAAAAGAGGGAACTTTTGAGTGATACCGCTGGTATAGTGGAATTCAGAATTTTAATGGCTACTATCCCTTTAAAAAAATAAAAGAAACACCTCTACCTCAGACCCCCAGCAACAGTGACCAGCTAATCAACTAGCTTTTGAGCTGGGTATGCCGAGTCAATCACAGACCCATGAGAGCCATGGGCCAAGAAGGCCCTTAGCAGCATAAAATCCTAATGGCCACTATGAACCAATTCTGTGGGGATTAGTCAACCAAAATGAATACTTATTTAATACTTTATATCATGTTCATGGAAGCTGACATGATTTTGCTACCTGACCCCAAGACCACAAATGCTTACCACTGAATTCTTCTTTGGAAAGAAGTTCAGTGGGAGGAGTTTGGGATCTTGGAGTACTTCAACAATGAATAGACATGATATTCAGTACTATTTGAAGATTCATTTTTAGAAACCAGTTCAGTCATAAATAATTCAGTGACCATTTTGATTGTTTTTGACCACATTAGGATATGCGGGGGGTTAATTTTTAGAGAATAAATGATTAAATATTAATTATTTAGTTATTTATTTATTTTACTGTAGGTTCTCACCAGAATGGAGTAATACACAGTTCTCCATATGGGCATCATCAACAAAAAAATACAAAGCCATTCAACAATTACAGACCATCTAATTCATCAAAGGATCACCCAGCTTTACCAAGGCAAGTTTCAGGACCGACAGGCAGAAATCTACAGCAACCACAAAGCTTGGACTTTCTCAGAGTGCCGGACCAAGGTGTTGCAGGGTAAGGCTCTCTAAGCAGCAATATATTTACAGTAGTGGAAATTACTAATACTATTACTACTCAGCAGAGCTCTTAGTAGACTGCAGTCGCAACAGGGCCATGTCTCCCCACACTGAGTTGCTGTGGTATTTTATAATTTGGAAACTACCGTTGAACTTCTGATTGATATTACACTGTAATCACCCAAGTACAAACAAATCTGGCCAATTTATTTAAGAAGATCATGGTGGCATCCTGACGAGTGGGGATATGATCATTGGCAGGGTTGGTGCACTTATGAAGCCTTTCCTATTTGAGTCTGTGCTGTAGCCTGAGCACCATTAGGCGCTGCAATGTTGCAGCTTGAACAAATATGAAACTAGGATAATGCCATAATTTCTTCATTGACGTGAACTGCTGGTTACCTTGATTTAAACAATGCTGTATGCCAGGGCCATTTCATGATAATATTTTAGGGCAGTGGTTCTCAACCTGTGGGTCGGGACCCCTTAGGGGGTCAAATGACGATTTGCCAGGGGTCGCCTAAAGCTATCAGATATTTATATTTCGATTCATAACAGTAGCAAAATTACAGCGATGAAGGAGCAACGAAAATAATTTTACTGTTAGGGGTCGTCACAACTTGGGAAATTTTATCAAAGGGTCGCGGCACTAGAAAGGTTGAGAACCGCTGTTTTAGGGGGTTTAAAGCTCCAGGACTCATGTTTAAAGCCTTGGGTTTTGTTGCCAACTTGGGGCTTGTAATTGTGCCAGTATAACTAAAAGTAAAGGTTTGCACAGTGCTCTAATAATGCATTAGGTGGAACTAAGCCCTGGTACTTTTGGCAAAAAACCTTGGTCTTTGGCAATCTAGCAACAAGGAAAACTAACACCTCCTAATAGTAAATCTCCATGTAACCTTGATTTGGGCAGAAAATATTAATGCCCATTTTCATACCTGGTATGTCACCGGATCTGCCCCTGAGACTCCGGTTTTTAATGTTAATTACTGGGTCTCTGGGGACAGAGGATGTTTCTCTGGCGGTGGTCAGTTTCCTATGAAACTCTGCCTATTTCTCCTTCTTCTCATCCTACTCTGCCTCACTTCCTATCTGTTCCACCCACTTCCTACCCATTTCCAGCCTATTTCGCAGTGCAATGTCAATAAGCCTTGCCCACCTGATTAAGCCCCACCCCTTTATCATGTGAATCACATTATTGACATACTCCTGGTTGCAGTCCAGGAGCTCTCTCCGGGGGCTCAAGAGGATGATTCCCAGGTATGCCCATTGTGATTTAATTCTGTTGATTCCCCATAATTCATCTTTAACCCCTTAAGGTCTGGGAAAATCTGAGGTGGATTGCATTTAGGGACCGGAGCTATTCTGATCTTTTTGACTATATCTTTGTTCAACAGTGTTTTCCCTCTAAGTATTTTATTCCAGCCACATAAATTATATACTCTTTTTTCGCACGCAATTAGGGCTTTCTTTTGATGCCACACTTATATGGTTAACCCACCATTTATTTTATTAAACATAAAGAAAACGGATAAAAAAAATGTAAAACTAAACACCATTTTTATTTTTTCTTTTGTGATCATTTGGGTGCAATGGGTTAAATTTTTATGGCGACTGCATGAAAGGTATGACCGGTCATTCATACCTACAAAATGGGCAGTTTTAAATGGGCACTGTCCATCTCAGGGGAAAATCCTCATGTCCCTCTTTCCCCCCTAATTTCCACTTTTTTCTTGTATAAGATCTTTAGTGTGTATAAGTTTATTACTTTGCTCCACAACACTAACATTACCATTAATGTTTGTTTTAACTTCAATATATGTATTTAAAAATAAGTGTGTGTAAATAAAATATATTTCACTGATTCAGATTTATGTTTCTATAAAGCAAGTTGCTGTTGGCAGGTAAAACATTGCCTTTGTGAATTAACAAGACGTACATGTGATCGCTCCTGGTGCGATCACATGTACTGGCAGAACAGAGAAGAACTGAAATTGAGCACTCCAGTCCTGGAGCACTCAGTCTCAGCCTGTTCCGCATGATATCAGCACACAATCAGGCGCGCTGCCATCATTTAACCCATGACGTACCAGGACTGTCATGGGTCCTTATGGGAAGTTTACCCATGACGGTCCTGGCACGTCATGGGTCGATAAAGGTTTAATTAGTAGTGGATATCACGTCCACAGAGGTGGACGTGATTCTTTGTCACCAGAATACTTACAAAGTAAGAAGACTTCAGTGGGAGGAGTTTAGTGCCCAGGTCTGACAAGAAGAAAGACTACCATCTCCTTGGACGTGATGTCCAGTATTAAAGATGCATTCACACCGAATTGATCCATAAAGACCTTTTGCATTTTCTGTCCACAATAAAGGAACAGAAAACATTTTTTATGAAAAAAGTGTTATGCTTGTTTTACTCAGATGGAAAGCCCTATGTTCCCACTGACTAGAGATTATTAATTAAAAAGTTATTACCAGTGGGAGTAACCTTGTTACACTTGGTAGAAAAAGTCCTCTAACATACTTTTTCATTAGAAACATGTACACTACTCCTTTAAGGTAAGTGGGGGGTTATTCTTAGCTGGCGTTTGGTGTTCTTTAAATAATGATTGGTTTTGCCAGAGAGGTGTCTAACGCATTGCTTTGCAGTACATTAGACACCCCTCTGGCACTTAATCGGTTAAAGAAGTATTATGTGCTTTGCCTAGCTCTTCTTGTAGTTCAGCAATGGGAGGAAGTCACTGTTTATGAAGCCAAACAAGATTCCACAGAAAAACTGCTCAACACAAGTGAAAGTAGCTTTGTACCCAGCAGCTGCTGGTAACCAACTTGGTGTATTAGTGCTGAGACAGTGTTGATTTAACTACAGTAACGGAGCAAGTATGCAAGACCGCATATCTTAATAATAATTCAGCTGAGAAGTACATGTACTTTGCAAAACTGCCTGATTGCTTACAAGAAGAAATAATAAACATAAATGGTAAACCCAAACCCATCCCCCCCAACCCAAGAAATAATGACACGTTGCACAATTAAAAATGTGCCTTTCAAAAAGTCTATACTGTATACATAGCAGCTGTAAAATAATATGTTGGGGTTAGATTTCATCATTGGCCAAACTAGATTTATTCCAGGAAGGATGAGGTGGAATCATGTGCAGGAGTATCAGGAACAGACCACTTAATTAAATAAAGATTAATCACAAGATATGAGTTAAAAGTAGAGCTCCACTTCAGTTGAAAGCGTGTAGTCATATGTTTTGTCCTATGTACAAAAAGCAGTTGGAATGATTCTGAGGCAAAAAAACTCCTATTGATTTAAGTAGGGCTTTTAACCATTTGAATGATCAAGAGGTAGCCAGTGCTTTTCTCCCCATTTTAAATGGATAGTAATACTTAAAATGTAAAAAATATATATCGTAGGGTTTATCACCCTGAGTAAAACAAGGACACCCCCACTGCTGAAAGGTGTTTTATTCAAAACTTATTACAACTCAAACAGGAATTTTTTAGGTGCAGTATAACAGTGGCCTGAAACTGTACAGTGGCGCAGTTGCTACACCATCCTCTGGAGATTTATGGTCAACTGACCAGAGCTGTCCATAGGATGGTGTAGCAACAGCACCACTGTACAATTTCAGGCCACTGTTATACTGCACCTAAAAAAATTAATGTTTGAGCTGTAATAACTTTTGAATAAAACACCTTTCAGCAGTGGGGGTACCCTTTTTTTTTTTACTCAGGGGGATAAACCCTACAATACATGTGTTTTCACATATTAAGTGTTACTATCCCTTTAAATCAATGGAGGTTTATATTTATCCCATATGCGTGCCTCCCAAGTGCCCCTCTTTAGGAAGCACAGTCCCATACGTCTCAACAATTCAAATGGCCAAATTAGGACATTTTTGTTTTACGTGGGGTGACTGGTGAGTGGAGCATTAACAGAGAAATTTTAGGTTATTGTATGACCTGTTGATACATCTTTTTGTAACTAAATAAATGATTTAGAGCAAGACCAAAGTATTTTATTTGCACAGACTAATTTATAAATACAGATACTGACATTTAAACAAACATTAATGTGTTTTATTTTTGTGGAGCAATGTGATACATTTATAGACACACCACACAGTGTATTCTCCTAAAAAAGAGGGATACTAGGGTGAGAAAGAGGGAGAGGAATTTGGATCTGAAAGAGGGTGGAACACTTGGGAGTTATGCAGTGCCTCTTTGGGACCCAAATCCTTCTGTCCCTCTTTCCCACTCTGCTGTCCCTAGTTTTAGATCAGACTATGTGGTGTGTATATAAGTGTTATCACATTGTTCCACAGCCATAAAACTTACATTACTGTTTGTATAAATTTCAATGTACATGTTTATAAATTATTCTGTTTAAATACAATACTTTGGTCTTTCCTTAAGTCATTTATTCAGTTACATGAGATGTAATGCCCATCCACAAGCCACGCCCCAAGCAACACCACCTAAAACAAGTATCCCTCTATGTCCAGTTGAAATGTTAGGAGGTATGCACATGGATTACTAGGGGGGAGATGTATAAAACTGGAGTTATAAAGAAAGTGTCTGGAAAATTATCTCAAAGTGACACAAGTATATGTATAAATAGCTAAGCGCTAACTCCAGTTAGTTGACTTTTTTGAAAAGTGGAGTAGAAACGCTATGTGTGCGAAAATATATTCGCAGGTGCAAATTTTCTCAGAATATTCTCAGAATTCACAGATAGACATATTTATAAACGTGACTTTACCCCTTTATAAATATGACCAGGCGTTGGGAATTTTAGAGAAAATTCATATGTATACACTAAGAAGGCTTTTTATACATACCCCACTAGGTCTGTACCAGAAAGACAACTTTTAGTCTGTAAAAAAGGAATATGGTTTATGAGCTACTAGTTGAAGAGTCCGTTACACAGGCCACTGTGCCTCTGCCAGCTGGTTGCGGGGCAGTCATGCGCAGTAGAGACAGACTGCCCACGCCACAGCGTGGGCAGTCTCTACTGCGCTTGACTTCAGCATGCGCAGCAGTCTTTATTGTGCATGACTGCGTTGTTACACACGTTTTAGCAAATTATTATATAGGATGCCAACCAGTAAAGTTTGCACGATAAAGTTTGTTCTTGAAGTACAAGGTATGAATATTGTTAACCCCGACTCCTACACATTGCATTATTTTGCTAGCATCCATGAAGTAAAAAAAACGATTTATTTGGTATTTCAGCATGAAATGTCAGCCACTGCTGAATTCATGGAGTACATCCTCTCTCTTCCACTAACCCCATTATATAAAGAGCTTTTTGTTCATATGAGCTCCGTAATTACATAATTGCAAAAATTAAAAATCTGGTGCTATGTATAACTTACCGATGGAAATTAGAGTGCCATTGCTGTACTAGGTGTTGCGCACCCTTCTGGTACTCCAAGGGTTAAATTGTAAATATTTTTAATAAGTGGTGTTTCTGAGCATTCTCGACTTGAGATGATATTACATGACCTGATATTTTTGTACATAAGGCTCTCTATGCCCTGATGGACAACTTGCGAGTATTTAGTTGTTGTTGGACTACATGTTCCATAATTCCCAGCCCCATCTAGTGACTGGAAAATGCACTGCACAGTGAAGAACAAATTCATGTTTGTAGACTTATTCATTTATTCTATCAGTATCTTAAAGTTGTCCTGTTACCCTAAGACAAGCTTTGTTGATTTTAACCCTTTGAGTACCAGAGGGGTACGTGTGCCCTTTTGGCACTCAAAGGGCTAAAAGAGAGCCGCCTCTATGTTTTGCTAGCCATTTGTTTGTAATATAAATAATTTTTGAGAAATTAAAATTTTGTTGGTCAATAGTGCTGCACTATATGGTAATTAGCTTCTGTGTGGGGCCAGTATTACCACATACTGTTTAGAGCCCTTACTCTGGGGTATTTTAATAGCACAGTGAGGGGTATGTTTTGCCTGAAATATAACTAATTAGCATTCTGTGCAGGGAATTGGCACAAAGTGCCAGATTGCCACCAAAATATAAAGGTTACTCTCTCAAAAACTATTTATTTTACAGAAATTGACTACTACAACATATAGGCAGATTCTTATTGTCTATAAAACAAACTAAACTTGTCTTTGGGTGACAGGTCCACTTTAAAGGAATAGTAACACGTAATAGAATATAAATGTATAGGTGTGTGTGTGTGTGTATATATATATATATATATATATATATATACACACATCCTATATATATAATTGTGCTGCGCGTGCGGCAGTCACGCGCAGTACAGACTGCCCGCACTGCGGCTGATACAGAGCTGGGCGCTCCGAAGGAGCGTCCAGCTCTGTATCAGCAGTTGCGCGGGCAGTCTCTACTGCGCGTGACTGCCCCGCGACCGGCTGCCAGAGGCACTGTGGCCCGTGTAATGGGCTGTTCAACTAGTATATATATATTTTGTATGTTTTATCCTCCTGAGTAAAATAATGGTACTCCCACTGCTGCAAGGTGTTTTATTGAAAAACTATTGCAGCTCTAATTGAAATTGTTAGGTGCAGTATCTTCATGTCTTAACATTTTACAGTGGTGCTGTTGCCCTTTATGTGGGGGAAATGGAACAGCCATTACATAAGAGGTTTAATTCCCACAGATCCAGCATTAACAACAAAAAGACAGAGACGCCAGTGGGAGAAAATTTTTGCCAAAGTGGACACAGTGTCTGGGACATTAGACTGACTGTACTGATGGGACAATTTTGCACTTAGAGGGACAGAAAATTATGGGAGGTAAAATTAATGGTACAATTTGATTCTTTGACTTATGGGCTGAATAGAGACAGAGCGTTTCTGTCACATTATCACATTGTGAATTAACCTTTACGACAGTCCCTCTGGAGTCATAAATACCTGGACTCCTCAGAGGAAGAATGCAATTTAAATAACATCCTGTGCCACTGACTGATCAAAGAATCAGTATCTGGACTAACATTCTTATCTGATTTCCATTATAAACAATGTAATGTGTATTTGTATTTAAGAGAGAAGTTTTCATATTTATCTGTATAACATGCCTGAGGAAGAGACCTAAGAAGTCTTGAAAGCTTGCATTTTAAATCTTTTAGTTAGCCAATAAAGGTATCAACTTTACTAAATTTTTGCCTCCTTTAATATTCACTTGATTCTTATTAAACCACCCCACCTGCTGGTAAATAGTAGACATAGCCACTAAGATATCCAGCTATTTTAATTTCATTGAAGATGAACTATCAAATTTCCAAGTCCTTCCCACAGTGGGAGCTTCCATCTTGAAAGGATTTGCATAATTATTCCTCCTTATCTATTAATTATCAATTTCATGTACAGATGGGTGTGCACCACATTGCTTCACAATGCGTTGCAAACTCCACCTGTCTTGAAAGGGTTAACAAGAGTTTCCAATCCCAAATTTCTGGATGTACCAGCACCTACAGTACATGAGCACAGATGAATTAACCCCTTAAAGGAGCAGTAGTGTTATGGGTTATTACAGTTTGTTTTTGCCATCTACTGCTCAGATTCCAAATAGTTATTTTCTGTTACATTGTATTTGAGCAAAGTCACCAGCAAACCATTCACTATAGAATGTGATAGAAACTGCTGAGTCGTGCTGTCAGTTAGAACTTTCAGGAATAAAATGGCTATAATTCACTTCCTGACAATTTGAACTGTTATACAACTGGAATTAAACAGCTGACCTCACTGGGAGTACCTTTGATTTACTCAGCAGGAAAAGCTTTATAACATACTAGTATGAAAGCTCGTATACACGGGCTAAAGTGCCACCCAGCAGCCTTGGCTGCTGCCCCGAAGCCGGGAGCACAGACAGGTGGTGAGCTGTCTGTAGCTCCCTGCTCCGGATCAGCTCGTTCAGCCAGTCCCTACTGCTCATGACTGCATCATTCCGGCAGTCTCTACTGAGCATGTGCGGTTACGCACACAGGGAGCTTTGCAGGCTAGCGCTTTATGTATATAGATAGGTTTTCATAAAAAAAAAGTTTACTGCTCCTTTAAGGACCAGAGGTGTGTGAAATGCATGGCTACACATATGTTGAGCCCCCTCTGGTCTATAAGGGGTCAAACAGTAGATGAGTCATGACGACAGATCTGCTTGTGCTGGTGGCATTCACATGTAGACTTATAAGGACCTCCTGAAATGCTGCATTGTTGGTGCAGCCTGAGGACTGGTGTTTAGAATCACTCATATGATGGTACAGGTGGGCAACAGTGTCTTTTTACCAGTTTTTTGACTAAAACTCCAATCACCCTTACACATCAACTGCTGGAAGGATTTTATTAGCTGTGACCAAACTGATATACATAGTTCCCCTTTGCAGATTACTTTGTCATGTTTGTGGGGGAGATTAGAAGAGGTTTCTTCTTAAGAGGGGGTCTCCACTGTGGTTTTGTCCATTTCTCCATGGATTCTTCTGGGGTCTACCATGGGTTCTGTAACGGATCCTACCCGTTACTGGGAGCTCTTGTCTGGGCATGGCATTTATTCACCCCTGGGCCCAAGGATTATGGATATTGGACACTCCTTTGTGCCCTGGCATACGATCTCTCAAGCCCTTATCCTGGACTAAGAGACTTTGGCTAGCCTTATGTGGATAGGCAGCTGTACCAGAGGAAAGAACAATTCAAGGCTTGGGTGCTGCAAACTCTTCTGACCTGCAAAGGGTTAATCATTTGAGTTTGAGCATATTTACTTTCAATATGTTTTGTAGTCCCCCAAGCCTTTTGCTTAATTACTCAAGTCATTGTATTGAGCACTGTCTTGTGGCCCCCTGCTGTGTGATTAATCCAATCATGTCTGCCCTATTATGTTTCCCTGAATCATTTGTTGTTGGTTCTTGGACCCTTTGTGGTGACTGAATTATCCCTGTGACTACTCCATTGTATTCTGCCCTACCATTTGCTGTGTCCTATTGATGAACTGTGATTGAATTAAGTCTCCTGTACTGTGCTCCAAGTTAGTGTGGTTTGAAACTGTATAAATATGTGTGCTTTGGTTCAATAAAGAGAGTTCTGTTTTGGAGTGAACAAGGAGTCCTGGAATCTTGTATTGCTTATGGTCTAAAGTATCCACTCTGATACCCATCTGCGCCAAGTATCCTGAATCGCTGACCGCCTGCTGCCAGTTTCCTGCGTCCTAACTTCGTGGACTGTCAGGCGGCGACGTGGACTCTTCCCTGCTTCCCTGCTTCCAGTGATCCTGTGGCTGTTTCCAGTGACCGTCCATACTCCAACCGGTGCACCTGACGGCGCTTATCTGCGTCGAGAAGGAGAGACCCAGGAACGACGGCGGAAGGCGACGCGGTCCCTTCCCAGCTTCCGTTACATTGGTGGCATAGCGGTGGGATTTCTCCTTCTTTTATTGGGTGTACCAGCTAAGAGATGGCGGCGAAAGCGCGGCTACCGGAGGCCATAGGAGTGTATGACATGCGGTACCACTACATCGGATGTCAATGGGAGACTTTCCTAGGTGATTTAGCCGAGGAGTTTTACCGGGAGGTCACCACCTGCATCACAGAGGAGCTCCGAGTCCAGGACGGATACTGGGAAATGATCAAGTGCCTTCACAAGGAGTATACAGGAGTTATGGTCAACTTTTTCCCATTCAACTTGCGCCTGAAACTCCAACAACTGGTATGGATGGCCTTTCAGGAGGATGCTACTTTCGGCCAGAGGAAGTACAGCCGCTACTGGGAGATTTGGGAGAAAAGAAAGGCCATGTTTGGAAGTTACTTTCCTCCAGACCTGGAGGGGAACCTAGACCGTTTAGTCGAGCAGGAATGGAACTTGGAGCTAATGTACATGGGCTGGATAGAGGAAGCCCAGGAGATACAAAGAGAGGAAAAAGACTGGGGGGGTTACGCATCTGAGGAGGACTTCAGTGGAGCTGAGGACTTAGATGGAGCTGCCCCTGTTCACTCCACACTGGTGAGTGGGAATGCGTTCCTCACCAGTGCCCCTGTTGTTGCCCCTGCATCAGGAAGTGGGAAAATCATCCTTCCTGATACCCCTTTGCCCCTGGACTGTGTGTTGCCTGAGCTGAGGAGTGGGAATTCGTTCCTCCTCAGCCAAGAAGATGCCTCTGCATCAGGGGATGGGACAGATGTCTCCCCTGATAGGCATGTTGCCCCTTCCCCTGTCTTTCCAGCTGCGGTGGATGAGATGCAGGTCCCCACCAGCAGCGATTGTATGTCCCAACTGATGGGTAGGAGAGAGCCCATCAGTCCCTGTGAACCCCCTGCTGTGGTGAGTGTGGAAGAGCTCACCAGCTGCCCCAAAGTGATGCCCCCTGTTATTGTGGAAAATGCCCTGGAAGCGGAGCAGTATGTGCTCTCCAGGGCCACAGAGGATGCCGCCTTGAGGGATGGGACTGCGGTCTCCCTCAAGGCAGAGAAGAGCCTTGAACGTGACGGCCTACAAGAGGAGCTCCCCAGCGGGCTGGAAGAGAGCAGCGCTGCTGGCCCTCCTGTGAATGTGTTATGTGACCTGATGGGTAGAGAAGAGTGCCCCATCAGCCCCCCTGTGACCCCTGGCCTGGTGAGTAGGAGCGAGCTCACCAGGGCCTGGGATACCCCTGCTGTGGTGAAGGAGATGCAGGTCCCCACCAGCAGCCCCAGTCCGTCCCCTGTTACTACTGTCCTGGAGAAGGGGAAGAGTGTCTTCTCCAGGTATCTGAATAAGATGGCGAGGAGGATTGAGATTGCCCTCCTCCCCAAGACAAGAGATGGCCCTGATGTGGGGGGCCAGGAAGAAGAAGGGTCCAGCAGTGCTGCTGCTTGCCCTGGAAACCCTATGTGCTGCCCCAAGACCCCCATGCTGGAGAGTAGGATAGAGCTTTCCAGTCCCCCTGTAACCCCTGACTTGGTGCATGGAAGCAAGCGCACCAGGTCATGTGAAGCCCTGGCTGGGATGAGTGGGACGGCCGTCCTCATCCCCAGCCCAACACCTGTTCTGCCTTTCCCTGAGACCCCTGGCCTAGTGAATGGGGGCCCAGTCATGCTTAAGGAGCCTGTTTTTACCCCTACACTGGAGATCCCCACCTTGGTGAGTGGGACCGCGATCCTCACCAAGGATATTTGTGTTGCCATGTCCCCTGTTGACCCTAGCTTGGTGGGTGGGAATGTACTCCCCATCAGGCCCATACCTGATTTGACTCAGGAGCGTGGGAACTGCATCCGCTCCTGTCCCTCTGGGGCCCTGGCCCAACTAAAAGGGGGAGATGTGCCTCTCTCCCCAAACTCTGCTGCCCAGAAGCCAGCGTCATCATTGCCTCAGGGAGATCCCCCTTATAGACTGGCTCTGGACCCTGAGCCACTGGCCCCAGACCCAGAAGGATGTGACTGTAGCACTGCCTGGAGAAGGGCCCAGGAGAGGCCCCCTAATCTGCTATTGGTCAGGGCAACCCAGTACCAGTTCCCCTGGCCCAGGTTTAAGGACACAGGAACTGGCATTTTCTTCACTGGCCCAGGACAAGGGCCCTGTACACCGCTACCGGGCCCAGACAAAGGGCTCATGTTTTCCCCTGGCCCAGGTCAAAAAGACTGCTTCACCCTCTGGCCCAGGATTAAGGACAAAGGGACTTGCAATTGTTTCCCTGGCCCAGGACCAGGGCCTTGTTTCCCCCCTACCTGGCCCAAACAAAGGGCTCATGTTTTCCCCTGGCCCAGAACAGAAAGACTACTTTAACCACTGGCCCAGGACAAGGGGCACCTCAGTAGAAACTGGCCTAGGACCAAGGCCTTCGGACTAGTGCACTGTCCAGACAAGTGCCTCACCACCTCCATGCCCTCCTACAGCTCCCAGCCAGCGTTTACCACCGCACCCGCTGGCTTGGAACCAAAAGGGGGAGAAATGTAACGGATCCTACCCGTTACTGGGAGCTCTTGTCTGGGCATGGCATTTATTCACCCCTGGGCCCAAGGATTATGGATATTGGACACTCCTTTGTGCCCTGGCATACGATCTCTCAAGCCCTTATCCTGGACTAAGAGACTTTGGCTAGCCTTATGTGGATAGGCAGCTGTACCAGAGGAAAGAACAATTCAAGGCTTGGGTGCTGCAAACTCTTCTGACCTGCAAAGGGTTAATCATTTGAGTTTGAGCATATTTACTTTCAATATGTTTTGTAGTCCCCCAAGCCTTTTGCTTAATTACTCAAGTCATTGTATTGAGCACTGTCTTGTGGCCCCCTGCTGTGTGATTAATCCAATCATGTCTGCCCTATTATGTTTCCCTGAATCATTTGTTGTTGGTTCTTGGACCCTTTGTGGTGACTGAATTATCCCTGTGACTACTCCATTGTATTCTGCCCTACCATTTGCTGTGTCCTATTGATGAACTGTGATTGAATTAAGTCTCCTGTACTGTGCTCCAAGTTAGTGTGGTTTGAAACTGTATAAATATGTGTGCTTTGGTTCAATAAAGAGAGTTCTGTTTTGGAGTGAACAAGGAGTCCTGGAGTCTTGTATTGCTTATGGTCTAAAGTATCCACTCTGATACCCATCTGCGCCAAGTATCCTGAATCGCTGACCGCCTGCTGCCAGTTTACTGCGTCCTAACTTCGTGGACTGTCAGGCGGCGACGTGGACTCTTCCCTGCTTCCAGTGATCCTGTGGCTGTTTCCAGTGACCGTCCATACTCCAACCGGTGCACCTGACGGCGCTTATCTGCGTCTAGAAGGAGAGACCCAGGAACGACGGCGGAAGGCGACGCGGTCCCTTCCCAGCTTCCGTTACAGGTTCTCTGTTGCTGGTTTTCTTTGGGCTGTTTTGGAGACCTTGATGGTTTCAGACACTCCTTCCTTGGGCTCTTCATCCTCCTGTGTTTTCCCCTCCGTTTCCTTTCTTTGACCGGCTGGTTCAGAATGAATGGGAAGTAGATAAGAAATTGATTATTCAAACATTTCCCTTTCTTTATTGTTTCTCTCATATTGCCCTATAGTGTTGGGCTATCCCCCCCAATGGTAGACTAACCCACTTTTCACGTTTAACCCCTTAAGGACCACTCAGACCCGGGGTAGGGTGCTCTGGAGGACCAGGGCACCTTTTTTGCATGTACGTGATCTGTGTTAATAGCTTTCCTTGTGCCACACCCACTCTGCTTGTTTGGGTTTTGGAAGCTATTACTATTTGGGGGGGTCAACTATTAGGTCTGGATGTATCTAGAGAGGGTGTTGTTCTGGCTGCCTTTAAGATCTTTGAGACTAATGTGTATCTTTTTGATGAGGCATTAGACTGCTAAGCTCATTGGGAAGGCCTAAGCGTTTTCAGCTTCCACACTCCAGAACCTTTACCTAAGACGGTGATTGGCTGCTCAGTCTGTTAAACAATCTCTCATCTCTCTTCCATTTATACATCTGTTTGTGCGTGACTTGGGGACCAACCTTACCCATTCTACTGGGAGAAAGAGTGCTCTAATTTCCCCCAGACATTCCTTTTGTCTAGGACAACACTAGGTACCTGTTACCCCCGATGGTGTTGGTTTACCCCAGGGCATCTACTTCAGCCCAAGGTCACACCTCCTGGCCACCCAGTTGGGCCTGGTTTGGCAAGGAGCCTGCCCAGAAAGGATTCCTTTAATGTATTCCTCTCCTTTCTTAGTTTCTAGAAAGATTGGTGGTTGTTGCCTTCCTTGTGGCTTCACATGTCTTTCATTTTGTTCATGCTGCAATTGTAGATGAGTCCAGAATTTTTCTCTGTGTCTTTTCGGAAGCATATTGCCTTACTGCTGGTTGTGCACCCTTTGTGCAGGTAGTTGCTCATGCCTTCCCAGCCTTTTGGGATTCCACTCCTCCATGGGTCTTAACCTTAGTCTGACAGTGATTCAGAATGCACCTTTTGAGCCTCTGTTTCCCCCTTTGCTCCTTCACTCTTAACCCTTTGAGTGCCAGAGGGGTGCCCAATGCATTGTGAAGCAATGCACTGTACACCCCTCTGGCATGCAAAGGGTTAAGGTATCTTTGCTGCTTGTGATTGTGCCTGTTTGACATTTGGCCAAACGTCAGGCTTTGTTCTGAACAACCTCCGTTTCTGATCTTTCATTCTCATGGGGTGGTTTTGAGAACTCCAGTAGGGTTTTCCACTAAGGTTGTTTCTGAGTTTCTCATTACCTAGGGAATTGTTCTTTTTTCCTTTTTCATTCTATTTCATCTAAAAGGCAGGAGATTCATTGTTTGGACATGGTTAGGTGTTGAAGTGCTACATTCATTGTGCAAAGCCCTTCCGATAATGGCTCTCTTCTTGTCATTCTTGAGGGCCCTCATGCGGGCCAAGTTACATCTCAGGTGACCGTGGTTTCAGGCCTCTGTGTTTAAGTTGTGCAAAGTGCATTGTGAATGTTCCTTCACGCTTTTGTATTCTGGCTTCGGATGAAGCCAGTTTGGGGCGTAATGTGCCTTTGAAGTTCTACTTCTTATCTTTACTTATAGTAACCTGTTTGTTTCTTGTTACTTGGTTTTGAGAGTTAGTGTACATCAGAGGTTATATCTGTTCTAGTTCTTCTCTCTCTTAGAACTGGTTTGTGTTTTGTGTGGTTTTTCTTTCCTCCCCTGGAATCTTGGTGCATATCTTTGGTATTTCCCCATGATTCCTGTGTTACACATTGGACAAAAGAGAAAAGAGGATCTCTGCATACTTGTTGATAAATTATTAGGACACGTGGAACACAGGACTTCCCTCCCAGAAATGTTGTTCTGGGCAGGGGATCCTTTGGGTTCTCTAGTTCAGGAGACCCCCTTTCCTGCATCAAGTCTGTTTTCGATACGTGCCATTGGATAAATAGAGCAAGTCTTGGCGGCTGAAGTACAGAATGAGTCTTCGCTTTCAGTGAGCCTTTTAAAGGGATAGTTATATTTAAAATGTGAAAAATATATTTTGTAGGGTTTATCCCCCTGAGTAAAACAAGGGTTACTCCCTCTGCTGAGAGGTGTTTTATTCAAAAGGTATTACAGCTCGACCTTGAATGTTTTAGGTGCAGTATCACAGTGGCCTGAAATTATGCAGTGGTGCTGTTGCTACACCATCCTATGGACAGCTCTGGTCAGTTGACCATAAATCTCCATAGGATTTTGTAGGAACAGCACCACTGCACAATTTCAGGCCACTGAGATACTGAACTTAAAAAAAAATTCTAGGTTGAGCTGTAATAACTATTGAATAGAACACCTTTCAGCAGTGGGAGTACCCTTGTTTTACTCAAGGGGTAAACCCTTATGTTAGTAACAATATATAGTAACATAGTTGATGAGGCTGAAAAAAGACATGCGGCCATTAAGTCCAGCCCTTACAAATCACCCCTGTTGATCCAGCGGAAGCAAAAAAACCCACCCCTGAAGCCATTTCCAGTTAAAGAGTCAGTAATGTCTAGATAAGTGTTTCTTCTTTATATTAAAATTAAGATATTCCACTATATGTAAGTCCTTATTTTTATGTACTTCAATAGTTATGAAGAGATCAAGATCTCCACCCGCCCCTTCTGGCTACCTCCCTCTGAATTTCAGATCGGGTTGTGTGACTCGGCGGCTGCAGCAATGGACAAACTTGACAAAAGAGGGCAGGATTTCCCTTTGCTTACTGAAGTTTGTCCCTCACTGCAGCCGTCTAGACCAGACTGCAGCTTCTGGTGACAAAACCAGAAGGTGTGGGTGGAGATCTTTATCTAGTCATAACTATTGAAGTACACAAAAGTAGGGACTTACATATAGTGGAATCTCTTAATTTTAATACAAAGAAGACTCTGAGAAATACTTTTATCTAGAGATTACTAACCCTTTAAGCACCAAGTGGGTAAAAAAAATTCCTTCCTCACTCCAAATGGCAGTCAGATAGTTCCCTGGATTAACAGCCTATCTGATTTGTTTTGTTTTTCCTCTCATGGTGATACTTTTCAAGGTATATATACTAGATGGCTCACAATGAGTATGAGATAATTTCTTAGTGAATGTGTCAGGAATCCCAAACATAAACTGTCTTTTTTTTTTTTTTTTTTTTTTTTGTTCCAGCAATGCAAGAAGGCAATCAACAAGCCGGCCTCAGCCAGGAGGAGGAAGACCTAAACCTCAACCAAAGCCTAAACCTCAGGTGCCACAATGCAAGGCACTGTATGCATATGATGCACAGGATACAGATGAGCTCAGCTTCAATGCCAATGATGTCATCGAAATCATCAAAGAAGGTAAAAAGAGCAATTCTCATCTGAAATATGGTGGAAAAGTATTTTAAATACAGGAAAAATGGCATTGGGAGAAGTACACTTTCTTGCTTCATGTGCCTGTATGTCCTCAGTGTGACTGAATCTAAGTACAAAGGGCCATATATAAAAATATAAAGAAAATTAATTACAGGGCAATCTTTCTGCACCATAGAACATACACTAATTACTAACATTCTCAATGATGTAAGTGGGATTTGTATTTCCTTGGATGTTAGTGAGGTCTCTTTGCAATGCAGAGGTTTTATTTCTTTCTTACACAGAAGCAAGTTTGCCAGTGAATTGCTCCGTTTCTGTGTTTGTGCACGGGGCCCATGTCTTTAAAAGGAAGTATTCAAAGATCTTGAAGAATAAATTAAAGGGAAAGTAACACCTTTTAATTAGAACCCCCTACTCACCTTACAAACACCATAAAATCCTAATTCACACCCCTCTGGTCCTTAACCCTTTGAGTGCCAGAGGGGTACGCAAAACATTGCTTTGCAATGCGTTGCGTTACCCCTCTGGCACTCAAAGTGTTAAAAGGTAATTTAGGCTCATGCATTCAGCATGTTTCAGTCTGAATAAGACTGCCATCAGCTGTCATGTCCTCTTCCATTGGCATTACATCTTGGACTGATGGAAGATATTATTAACTGAACCAAAGCACAAGGGTAAAATTCATTGGGGCCATTAGAATTTTCTGGTCATAGCAATGTAAGAGGGTGTTATTACTGTTGCCAACAATTTATCTTTTATAGTAAGATTTTACCTCCTGACCACAAACACAAATAGATAAATATATGGAAATATAGAAATACAACATTTTGGATTCCTTTACAGGTGACAAATGTTATTACTCATTTTATCTTCCTATTGAAGTCTATTGGGGAAACTTAATAGACAACAATGATCTACTTATCTGCAATGACATTCAGCCCAATAAATATTTAAAGGGACCATATCACCTAAAACAACTTTAATGATTTTGAAAGAGCTTTCAAAACCACCTATGTTTTTTTTAAGCTGTTGTTCATTGAACTAAAGTACTTATGTTTATAGATTATTTATGCTAATTAAAGGGATAGTAATACTTGCAAATTACTAATCCCCATATTGTAGCTTAGTTAAAAAGAAACTTATTGCCCCCAGTGTCATCTGTCAAACCCGTATGGTTTGAGAGATGATAGCGCTCAAAGTTCCCCCCTCCCTCCCCCTTCCCTGACTGAATGCTGACTGCCGGGATATCCGGTCTCATGATCATCAGGCTGCTCTGCAGCATTGCCGAGATCGTGTTTACAAAAAAGAAATATTTCACTAAAAACGGTCTTCTACGTGTGCTTGCAAACCAAGCACACGTAGAAGACTGTTTCAGTAAAATAATTATTTTTTTATAAATCCGATCTCTGCTCAGCTGCAGAGCCGCCTGATGCACATAAGACTGTCGTACGACAGCTTCCCCTGCAGTCAGCATTCAGTAAGGGAAGGGGGAGGGAACTTTGAGAGCTATCATCTCTCAAACCATAAGGGTTTGAGAGATGACACTGGGGGCAATACGTTTCTTTTTAACAAAGCTACAATATGGGGATTAGTAATTTGCAAGTATTACTATCCCTTTAAGACATGCCATGCAGACACTTCTTGTTACCTCCTCCATTCACTGACACATAATACTTTCAGTGCCAGGGGACGTAAGTAAATGCATTTTTTAGCAGTGTCAATGATGGGAGAGATATTGTAGGGGTACGACAGGAAGTGCCTGCACAACAGATATTGATTGGCATGATTTATAAATCTCCATTACTCAAAAATGAGTATTCTAAATAAACAAATGGCTAACATATTTGTTTATAGGTGATACTCTATTAAGGTGGAACCGTTTAGTTTGAAATGACGTGTCTACAAAAAAGTAAAGGTCTTATATGCATTGTAGACAGAGACCTCTCTAGTACCTGTCACTAAGGGGTTAATATTAGTTGAAAATCCTAATGGTCAGTTTGAATTAATTTAGGCTGGATTGGTTCTCCATAATGAATCTTTAATTAGTACTGAATATCTTGTCACTGGAGGCAGACATGATTTCTTTGTTGCAGAACTCAGACCTCAAACACCTCCCACTAAAAGCTTCTTATTAACCATTTGAGTGCAAGATAGGTACACAGCTGGCACCAAAGGGTTAAAGTGGAACTACCATCAGAAGTTAAGTTGCCCTGCAATAATTAGGCAGGTGTCAACTAGCTTCATAACCGTTCTCTTACCTCTCACAAAGACACGATGCTAGAGAATGCCTTAATCGTCTGAGACCAGGGGGCAAGGTATCATCGCAGACATCTTGTCTGCGCGCCTGCACTGTCGGTCCCGGTCTGCCTACAGAAACACTGAACTGTCCCGGCAGGGACGTACAGTGCAGGCGTGCAGACTGCACTAACCTGGCCATCAGTCTTGGAAGATTAAGGATTTCTCTAGCATCGTGTCGTTGTGAGTGGTAAGAGAACTCCTATGAAGCTAGTCGCCACCTGCCTAATTATTGCAGGGCTGCTTAACTTCTGGTGGCAGTTCCGCTTTAATGAAAGAAGCCCTCAGTGAAAGGAGCTTTTGGGGTCCTTGAGTACTGCAACAAAGAACATGGATATGATATTCTAATTAAAGGTTAACTGGAGAACCAATCCATACAGAATTGATTTATTGGCCATCAAAATGTTTTAGATATATGAATTGGGGTTCATTATTAGGGGATATGTTTTTCTTTAACCAGTTGATAATATGAAGGGATAACATTATCATTGGATAATATCAAGGGATATCTGCCTAGTATCTGAATACTACCTGGTCAAATCAAAATGATAACCAGAAATCAAGTGATAAAAATCTGGTTATAATTCATTGTCATCTGATTACTAGTTATCCTGTGATGTAAAATAAATATAAATGGCCTAGATTCCATTCCGCAAGAGATTTTGGCTGTGAAAAGATATATAGTATTTCTAAAAGCGCTCACTTGACACTAGCAGAATAGGTTTAAAATGAGCTTAATGTAAATACCGGAAAATTTATAGTGTATATTTATTTATTTAAATAAGTGTCTGCCAATGTTATATAGATCTAAATTACTCGATCACGCATACGTGTCCCTGCTAGATATAGCAGGTATGTATATCAAATGACTCCGTGCAGATTAAGTATCTCTGCAATTGTAGGTAGCTCAGTCAAATTTTTTGTTCGGTATAAAATAGTTATCCTTATTACAGATAGATGAGGATGAGAAGGTCAATCACAATTTGTATATTTACCCGGTGGTGTAGACTGAACCCTTAGTTTTATAAGGATCTCTGTGCTTCCGTCAAGTTGTTGCTCGGAGTTGTCTCGAGTGTATACATGCAACAAAAGAACAGGAGGGGGGAGACAGCGCACCAAAGATCTAAGTGTAGTATAGCAATAGGGTATAATGAGGTCAAAATTTGGATCGAAAATCATTAAAATCTGTATATTTATTTGTATTATTAGTTTTACACTATAGAAGGTGAAATGTATAAATGACTAAACAGTCTAGTTCACTCCGGTTATGAAAACAATAAAATATAAAATATCCTCCGAATATAAAATGATAGCTGAAGAATAATGTCATAAAAACATAAGATAAATGAATAACTAAATTGTGTCCACTCTGTGTAATCACCTGTATATAGCAGTGAAACCCACAGGTGGAAATATAGATAAATAAAAAATAGATACAATGTGGCCTCATGTGAATACACAGTATCTACAAGTCCAAAGAATAGTATAATATATCCAGATCGTTATATTAAAAGTCCTAAATACACTGTCCCGTCTGAGGGCATCGAACCCACTATTGTAAGGGAAGATGCTCCTCAATTATGGTGCACTATAGGATCGTAACTGGGAGTACGGGTAGTATTATATTGTTCCACCCGATGAAGCTTAACTGCTTACCGGAATCTTTCTTTAATCAGTGCTCATCAAGCGGTCTTGTCCAAAGGTACACAATGCGATCCTAGGGACCTCTGTACTCTTTTTTCGGTATGTGATCCGATCCAAGAATGCTTCACGATGCTCAGGACTCCCGCTTGGGTGCTGTAATCAATAGCTGTATCTTCAGTGTGCAGTCCGATCTGGTTTCATATGCATCATTCAGGACTTGTATGAAACTGTTTGCGATATAGGTTGGATGTTTCAATGGATAAAGTTCAATAGTGTCTACAACGAGTGGTTGCTTGGTAATAGTTCAACGCGTTTCAGGACAACTTAGTCCCTTCCTCAGGAACTCCAAGTGTTTATTTTGTATTTGGCACCAACTTGGTGTTGACGCTATTTAAAGGGCCAGCTACCAATGGATTTGAAGTAGAGTCTAAATTCTTTAGTGCCGGCTAAGGGCACGCATGCATGATGGACTATTTTTAATGGACCTATCAAATTATAAGATAAAATCAATTTACTGAATCTATTTAGTAGTTATAACACAAATGTATTTAATTTGGCTAGGTAAGTGAGTTTCTATTGCCTACAAAATGTATAAACTGTATATTAGATATATTTGAATTTAATTATGGAAAGTTTGATATAACTCAGTAGGAGCTTGAGTAATATAAATGGAGACTACTTTCTATTAAATAGGATAAGTGGGTAGAATTAAATATAGCTCATTAAAGTCCATCTATATATGGAACTAAAGTGATTATGGAAATTATGGAAATGCAATACATATTTACACACACCACAGGTCTAGTTCTAGGTATGAGTGAAATGCAATCCCAAATCATTATTGTTAATGGACACCAGGAATTCATTAAGGGTATTAAGCTCGCAAACAGAGTACCCATGGCGTTACCTCTGGTTTGCTTGTAGTGTAACAATAATGATTTGGGATTGCATTTCACTCATACTTACAGTTACACTTCAGTGATATTTTTGGATCTTGAGATTTATACTACTACACAAGGAGCAATTCAAACTAAAACACATCACAAACAAGTTGATGTCAACGGATACATAGAGGCAACTAGTGGACATCACCACAAATGGTTGGAAAGCATACCATATGGACAATTTCTATGGATCAGACGAAATTGCTCAGAAGAAACTACTTTTTTAGAACAGGCTAAAACTTTGGAAGCAAGATTTTTAGAAAAAGGATATAGTAAGAATAATACAACAGCAGCACTAGAAAGAGCAAAGAAGATACCTAGAACCAAATTACTGGAGAACAAAACTAAAGCTATAACTACAACCAACAGCCAGAAATTACATATCAAAGAGAATACAAAACCTTGTCTACCATTTATCACTAAATATACATCATCATCAGGAAAAATAGAAAGTATTGTACGCAAGAACTGGAATATACTCAAATATGACAAGCAACTAATAGATATTATACCGCACAAGCCTAAATTTATTTATAGAAAAGCAGCAGATTTGAAATCTAAACTTGCTCCATCAGCCATTAGAGATCCGAAAAGAATACAGGGAATATACCATCCACTAAATAAGGAACCCATCCTAGGGAATTACAACTGTGGATCTAATATATGTATCATCTGTAACCATATGAAAAATAAAGCAAGAACCTTTACATCGCACAATACAGGTGAATTATACCAGGTTGAACAATACATAAATTGCAATACCCAATATGTGATATACCTTTTGGAATGTAAGTGTGGAATTCAGTATATAGGACGCACAATAAGACCATTGAAAAAAAGATTCTTAGAGCATCAAAACAATATTATAAAGAAGACCATGAAGCATGTAGTATCGAGACACTGCAGTTCATGTACTAGTTTCCATAAAATAGAGGATATCACAGTTATGGGGATAGACCAAATCAATCCAACTGTAAGAGGAGGTGATAGATTCAAACTCTTAGCCAAAAGAGAGAGCTTATGTATTTTTAAAATGCATACTATACAACCTGAAGGAATGAATGAAGAACTAGACCTGTGGTGTCTGTAAATATGTATTGCAATTCATTTCCATAATCACTTTAGTTCCATATATAGATGGACTTTAATGAGCTATATTTAATTCTACCCACTTATCCTATTTAATAGAAAGTAGTCTCCATATATATTACTCAAGCTCCTACTGAGTTATATCAAACTTTCCATAATTAAATTAAAATATATCTAATATACAGTTTATACATTTTGTAGGCAATAGAAACTCACATTAACATCACTTACCTAACCAAATTAAATACATTTGTGTTATAACTACTAAATAGATTCAGTAAATTGATTTTATCTTATAATTTGATAGGTACATTAAAAATAGTCCATCACGCATGCGTGCCCTTAGCCGACACTAAAGAATTTAGACTCTACTTCAAATCCATTGGAAGCTGGCCCTTTAAATAGCGTCAACACCAAGTTGGCACCAAATACAAAAACAAAATAAACATTTGGAGTTCCTGAGGAAGGGACTAAGTTGTCCTGAAACGAGTTGAACTATTACCATGCAACCACTCGTTGTAGACACTATTGAACTTTATCCATTGAAACATCCAACCTATATAGCAAACAGTTTCATACAAGTCCTGAATGATGCATATGAAACCAGATCGGACTGCACACGGAAGATACAGCTATTGATTACAGCACCCAAGCGGGAGTCCTGAGCATCGCGAAGCATTCTTGGATCGGATCGCATACTGAAAAAAGAGTACAGAGGTCCCTAGGGTCGCATTGTGTACTTTTGGACAAGACTGCTTGATGAGCACTGATTAAAGAAAGATTCTGGTAAGCAGTTAAGCTTCATCGGGTGGAACAATATAATACTACCCGTACTCCCAGTTACGATCCTATAGTGCACCATAATTGAGGAGCATCTTCCCTTACAATAGTGGGTTCGATGCCCTCAGACGGGACAGTGTATTTAGGACTTTTAACATAACGATCTGGATATATTATACTATTCTTTGGACTTGTAGATACTGTGTATTCACATTAGGCCACATTGTATCTATTTTTTATTTATCTATATTTCCACTTGTGGGTTTCACCGCTATATACAGGTGATTACACAGAGTGGACACAATTTAGTTATTCATTTATCTTATGTTTTTATGACATTATTCTTCAGCTATCATTTTATATTCGGAGGATATTTTATATTTTATTGTTTTCATAACCGGAGTGTATTAGACTGTTTAGTCATTTATACATTTCACCTTCTATAGTGTAAAACTAATAATACAAATAAATATACAGATTTTAATGATTTTCGATCCAAATTTTGACCTCACTATTGCTATACTACACTTAGATCTTTGGTGCGTTGTCTCCCCCCTCCTGTTCTTTTGTGGCTGTGAAAAGAGCAGCTCGAGCCAACACATTCCAGCTTCTATGTATCCTGATTTGGACATATCAAAGTTGGCAAAAATGTCTCCAAAAAGATTTGTCTGTGATTCCAACAGCCACACCCTTCCACCACCCCTCTGCCTAATTGCACCCAGTCACCATCCCTGTATCACCCATGTCCCCATTAACCCCTCAGATGCCAAAAAGTTTGCAGTGCATTACATTGCAATGAGTTGCAAACTTGCAGATAGCAGAGGGGTTAAATAAGAATAAAAAATTGAATTAGCCTGCTACCTAATTAGGCCAGCATTTAACCAGACTGGCGGGGATCACATTGCAATCAGTGCCTTCCAGGTAACTGAGGCTTTAATTAAGGCCAAAATTGCTTTACATAAATTGGGGGGATAACATTATCACCCCATCTCCTGATCAGATGAGGATGGAGAGTGCCAAAAAGAGGGGAGCACTTTAATTGCCTAACTGAAAGAACTAAAGAAAAAAGAATATAGGGTACAGCCACAACATGTTTTAAATCATCTTATAGTGAAATAAATTAATATAGGATACATATTGTATATTCCATATTAATTAAAAAAATAAATGTCAGTGTAGGGTACTGAGGCCCCATATTGATGTAGTTCTTGCCCAATTATCATTAAAAAATGAATAAGTGGTCCGAAGCCCCCATATTAATTTACTGAAATGCAATTGGAAGCGTTCTTGTGCCACTACCTCTATCCTCCATAAAGAAGAGAAGAAAAGAACAAAAAAAGGGGCCCCTGAGGCCCATAAGCGTGTGATTGTGTTTTTGCAAAACTACATACATTACTAGATGTCGGGGTCCTGCGGTGTCCTCAACTCTGTCCTCACATGCTTGTAAGGTAGCAAACTGTGCAAACCCTGCACAGTTAGTAGACCTTTCCAATGAAGTAATAAAGCGATTTCGGCTCTGCTGCAGAGCCTCCAGATGGTCCCCAGACTGGGATCTCCTGCAGTCAGCACAGCGCTGACCTCAGGAGAAGGGGAGGGAAGGGAGAACTTTCAGTGCCTATATCTCTCAAACCATAGCGGTTTGAGAGAGAGGATTTGTGGCAATTAGTTTCTTTTTTTAACCTCTACTAAGTATTTTTATGGGGACATTACTGACCCTTTAAGAAAAAAAAAAGCAGATGCGTGGACAGATGCCCAGCATACTAAACAAGAAATTAACAAGGATGGGTTTATATTATGAGTCAATAGATGTTTCAGTTGTTTTCTATGCTCTGATTGGCTGGGAGGTGTGATTGCACAGGGTATGTTATGTGCCCTGTAGTAACTTTCCTTTACCATCAGAGGTGAGAGAAAAAGGGATTACATTCATGCACAATATGTAACTCTCTCCTCTTGCCAATCCACAGCTACAGGAAACGGGTTACATTTTATTTTGTTTATTTAAAATGTGTTTTAAATACAGTTACATGGTCTCTTTAAATATAAAGAAACAGTTACTTTTAGGGATCTTAAGCTTGCAGATTTTTTTTCTTTTTGCTGGTAGGTCATTCCATGCTTTCAGACTCTGTAGAAAGCAGATAGATGCATTTCTTTCTTGTAGCTTGGAATAGTATTAAATTGCTGGCAGGTTATAGTAAGTATGGAGCCCTGGAGTGAGCATACTGCTTTGGGTAGTCTGGTAGGTTTCCAGAGAAGTAAACTAAGCAAAAAAGGGTATGTCTGAATCTGAGTGTTTAGTTATTCACACATATTACACTGTTATGTAATTACACTGACAAAGAAATAGGCATAATGAATTATACAGAGTGTTGCGTTTGCAAATTTGGATTTGCTTGCTGAGGCTGCTGAGGAAAGTAAAAGGGGCGGGAGGGAGAACTTTGTTATGCAATAAAAGTAAAATGTCAAACTTGTGCGTGCTTATACAGCTACAGAACAGAATACAAATTATATATATATATATATATATATATATATATATAATATACATAGAATATTCGCTCCTACAGGAAAAATGACACATTAGTAACCCTTTACGAACAGTTTGTTTTTTAGTGATCCATCTTTCAACTTAAGAGAGTATGGCGTTGTCTGCATACATGTTCACAGAAGATGGTTTGCAAACTGTGGGTAGATTGTCTACGAATAGGGAAAAATAGAAGGGAGCTGAGATTAGAACCTTGGGAAACCCAACATGTTACTTTGAGTGGGAGGGACATACTGTCAGTAAGTAGAAACATATTGCATTCTGCCTGGTATGTAGGATCAAAGCCAGTTTAAAGATTACAATGTGTGACCCCCTCCTCTTTCCTCTGAGTGTCTGAATCGGGAGGTTACTCCAGAGATCATAGGATGTCCTGCGTCACCCTGCCTACTAGCCAATAAGAGCGTGGTAAAATATTTAAATAAGGATTGCTTCTTATATAAGCCAATCTGTTTATTTCTTGTCCAGTATCTGTAACAACAGCATTAGTGGCAGAGGGATTTTTTTTTCCTTTCCTTTATTTTATAACTAGCAATGTGGGACAGTGTTGCCCGTCATGTTATGTAGGGAATGTGTGATTTGTTTGCAATGAATATTAGAAAGGATATGGTGTTGTGTGTAACAGTATCACAAATGTAGACAGACATATATATACTCACACGCATGCAACAGTCATGGAGACACACATACAGTGACAAACTTAAAGAGTGAGACACACACACATATATACAGAAAATCAAGAGAGAGTATGATACACATATGTAACATACACAGTGAGACACACATAGGCAGAAACATCACACAGACATACACAGTGATACACATACACACATATAGAACACATGAGTGAGGCATAATGGTGTGTGTACACCCATGGTTTTTAATTTATGTATGTGTGTGTGAAAGTTCACAGTCAGTGTGGAATGCACCATGTTTAAACACAGAGCTCTTATGTGCCTGCTGACATAATTATGAAATAGTCTGGCATGATCGGTCAGCTGTTAAGACATTAATGTGTGCATTTTAGGATTCAGTTAACAGCTACAGTAGAGGTTAACAGAATCGTAAAGTGCAGAGATTAATGTGTTAAGAGCATACCTGGGAACTCTCTGGTTTTGCCTCTGGTTTTGCCCCGGAGACTCCGGATTTCAAATTGAATTACCGGGTCTCCGAGGCAATGTGCGAATCACCGGGTGGGCAGAGTTTAAGTAGAAACTCTGCCACTTGTGCTCTATCACGCCCGGTTCCTCCCACTCCCCGCCCACTTACCTCCATTTTGCAGGGGGGGTTGTTTTGTCCCGCCCCTGCGACTAAGCTCCTCCCCTTTTATGACACGAATCACGTCACTTTCCTCCCTGGTCGGCACTGACAGGGTTACCCTCCAGATAGCCCTGTTTCAAAAGTTCCCAGGTATGGTTAAGAGCTGCCCGATCATGGCCGAGTAAGTCATAATTTATGTGAGCAGGCACATAAGCACTCCGTGGTTAAATGTTGTGCACTTTTGAAAGGTGAATGAACATGATTTAAATACAGATTTGCATATAGAAGGGAGTTAATGAGGTGGATACAGGAAGGAGAATCAGTTGTGGACAGAGGGGGTTAAGGAAGATTTGGAGGCTAGAGGAGAGTAACACGTAAAAGAGGGGCTAAGCGGATACCATTGCCTTGCCTTTCCCTGCGCTGCTACGGGCTCTCTCTCCCTTGTGAGATTGACTTAAGCCATGCAATGTCATTTGGTGTCTGCAGTATGTCTCTTCCGGTAGTGGAGTGAGATAAAGTGTTGGCCTTCCAGCTGTTGTTGGAATATGCAGCTTATTAGTAAAAAGAAAAACACAATCTTGTAAGGGTAATAGTGTATGTTACCTTTAGAGGATTGTGTGTTTCTTTTCAGTCATGAGCAGCACATTCCAAGCGCAGCTGGAAGGCCAACGCTTGATCTCACTCTACTAACGATATTTGAATGTATGCTCCACACTTGCAGCTCGACTGAGCCTACTCCTCGGCTGGGCACAGAGCAAAAGGCGAGCAGATGAAGGAGAGATGGATGTAGCGGGGGAAATTGTGGTTTTTGGTGTCTCAGTAGTGGAGTGAGAGCAAGAGTCTGCATTCCAGCTGTTCTTGTAATGTGCTGGTTATGACTGAAAAGAAACACACAATGTTGTAAGGATAACACTGTATGTTATCCTTAGAGGATTGTGTGTTTCTTTTCAGTCATGATCAGCACATTGAAAGAACAGCTGGAAGGCAGACGCTAGATCTCAAGCAACGTCCATCACAGTATGAGTAGTCCAACCGGGTAGATCACCTATCACAGTGTGGGTGGACGTAGATGTGAGGGAGAACATGCCCAGGGCGGTTGAGACCCAGCTCAGCTGGTGGCTGGTTAATCGTGCTGGCCAGCACACTCCCGCCCTCCCTGTGCTGGATCTGCTCATTCTCTGGCTCAGGTTGGTGGAGGGACCCCTGGGGACTATGGGTTGGTGGACTGGGGCCTGGTCGTAAGCAAGGCATGCATTTTTTATTTTATCCCCTTGAATGCAGAACTCCCTTGGATTGCGCTGGCATGTAGTCCACTGTGTGCGGATATGAGGAAAACAGACGGGAGAAGGGGTAACAATACTTTTGCTTCGTGTGTGTGTCTGTGCCTTGTGTGTGTGTGTGTGAGTCTGTGTGTGTGTGTGTGTGCGAGTCTGTGTCGTGCGAGTCTGTGGTGTAGGAGCAAGTGGCAGCCATTTGGGGTTTTTTTATCAGTTATATACTGGTGGCTGGGCTGGAAGGTGGGGGCAGGCCAAGTCCCTGCATGATTGAATCACCCAATGGGAGCAGTAATGTCACCATTGAATCACCCAATGGGAGTTGTGCCTCCTAATGAGACATAAATTATGTAATGAGGCATTCTGTTCAATGTGTGTTTGTTTTCGGAGGAGACATAAATGATGTTCTGTTTGTGAGGTACCATAAATTATGTAATGAGGCTTATTCTTTTATATATATACTAGCTGAACAGCCCGTTACACAGGCCACAGTGCCTCTGGCAGCCGGTCACGGGGCAGTCACGCGCAGCAGAGACTGCCCGCCCCACTGCTGATACAGAGCTGGACCCGCCTTCGGAGCGCCCAGCTCTGTATCAGCCGCGGCGCGGGCAGTCTGTACTGCGCATGACTGCCGCACGCGCAGCAGTGTCTACTGCGCATGTCCGGCGTTACACACAACTTAGCGAATTATTATATAGGATATATATATATATATATATATATATATATATATATATATATATATATATATATATATATATAATAGAGAGAGATAGATGTTACAGGGATGTCAAGACTATACACACAATAGGAGGTGAAGGGGTCATGGGGACCCATTTCTTTTAATTACTATAGGAGCTCTTGATGCCATATTAATTTCCTTTATCACTTTATTGACTTTAACCCTTTAAAAGAGGTATTTTTCTGGCACTCAAACGGTTAAAACTAATATGAGTTGAATAATATTAACCCTTTGAGTGCCAGAGGAGTATGCAACACATTGCTCTGCAATGCGTTGCGTACCCCTCTGGCACTCAAAGGGTTAATGATCTAATCTGGATGAGGTCTTAGGGAGACTGTTCTCTCCCTATTTGTTTTCCGATAGTCATTTTAACCATTATTTTAGTTTTGGTCAGTGCTGTTAATTCTAGCAGCAACAGCAACAAGGGGGTTAATTATGGTTACTGGTGGTGGGGGCTTCTTTTATTTTGAAACCTAGCAGTTAACCCTCCTCTGTTGAAAGTGCAGTGAGAAATGTGTCACATTGCTTGTTTAAACAGGCCCAATGTGTTTATCCCAGTACATCTCATAATAATTGTATCTTTCCATCTTCTTGCAGACGTCTCTGGTTGGTGGACAGGAAGACTACGAGGCAAACAAGGACTCTTCCCTAATAATTATGTCACCAAGATCTAGGATGGATTGAAGCAACTTAAAGTTATATAGTGATGTTTCTATGCACTCTGTTCAAAATCTCCCAGTCCCTCCATTGGAGTGGAGTGCCTTATATTATAACATCATTACATGAGAAGGCAAAACCAAATCACTGCTCTGTCAAAGAACCAGCCTTACAGCTCATTACTACAGGAGCACAGCAGGGCTTTTAAGCAGTCAACTGAATATTTATTTTATTTAATCGTATTTCCAATCCTTTCAGCTGACAGGCCTGAAGCTAATTGTAGAGCAATTTGCTACAGGATCCTCTGCCAGCATACAGCTTTAGGTTGAGTGGATGAAGTTGTGCTGGATTTTACTTTGGCATGGGTAAAAAAAAAATATCTTCGCCTATAGAAGAGATGTGATAATAAGTGCCTTTTGTTTATTGATGTTAAGTTATGATGAGATATATGCACAGTTCCTCTCTCCATTTGCATGGATATGAAGGAAAATGTTTCATATGCTGCTAAAAAAACATCACAACACTTTTATTTGTTGAGTGGCAGAAATACCAACTACTAACCAAAACAACCCATTGTGATGTTTGTGTTTAGTCGATGCAGTAGGAATATGTGTGCTAGTTACCGTTAATTTACATGCTTCTCAAAGTTTGGATGTCCTCTATATCCTCAGCTGCAAAGTCTTATCTTGGAATATGGCTGGACCATGTTGTTATATTAGTAGACTGCGGTTACCCGTTACAGGAAGCATCTTTTTATTTTAAGCTGTAAATGTAATAAAGCAAAATCGTATACTGTACATATACAAGAAATAATGTTATATCCATGTATGAATGTATTATGTAGTATTCCACTGTAATTATGGCAATATTAGGGTTATTATACCAGGTACTTACAAAATATGCACTTAGGACAATGTTTTAATGCTTTTTTATCTTCTGCTGTTACGAAGGAAATACAGTTGGTGTTATAAATTTCCTGAATTTCTGATTTAACAACAATCCAGTCCATTTGTTTGCAGAATTGCTTTATACATCATATAAATGCTGTTTCAGGGAATCCCATCTGATGGTAATTGCACAATTGGTAACAGGTGCTATAACTAGGTTGGTAGGGCATGGGTAGGCAATCCGAAGTACACACTCTGGTGTTTGACTACATCTCATATCATCGCCATCTAATAGATTACGTTACAGTCCAGCAATAGACTGTGAGCCAAGGATTGCCCAGCACCGTGGAAAGGATGGTCGATCCTGTAAAATTGAGTAGTATCTTTAAGTGTATTAAGGGCACTGACAGGATATAAAGGGTAGTCCAAAGAGTGTAACATAGCGGCCCTATTGTAAATAATGTGCTCATCTGTTTTTTATGCTGGTACAGAGCAGAAAAAGGTTGGGAATGCCTGCACTATTTAATAAACATATTTTGTCTTTACCTTATTAGTTGCTGTTAGTCTTTTGTAAATTACTCAATACAACTTAGAGATTGGGGAGATTTCATAGTGCAATATACGGCAAATTACAAGGAAGATTATTACCAGCTATAGTCAATCATAGCTGCAACATTCTTTTGACTTGCAATTACAGTGCAGTCCCATAATGCAGGTAAGCCATGCGGCATGAGGCTATACAGGCGATTGCACTGCTCAGTCACAGCTCAACACCAGCCTTTTGTGTAGAAAATCACATGGAAATTGTAAGGCCAAACATTCCTCCCCTTAACCCTACCTAACCTGTCATGTTCCTTAACCCCTTTTTTTGAGATCCGAATCAGGGCTACCCGAGCGGCGTGCCCTGAATAAAATGATGTGCCAGGACCGTCACTGGTCATTAAGTGCCAGACAGCCGTGACGGTCCTGGCACGGCATTGGACGTTAAATATATAACACACACAAGCACAGTACAAAAGTCTGAGTCCACTACCACAATCTTTTATTTCCAAATTTCTGAAAAACTAATTTGACAAAATATACAGTATTTCTCAAACAAAAATGCATAATTTTCACTAATAAAAGTAAAAAATATGTTTGTTAGTTCATACTGAAAATGACAAATTCTCAATATTTGGTATGACCACCATTTGCCTTAATGACTTCTTTAACTCTGCCTGGCATTGATTCTTCAAATTTGTGCAGAATTGTACAATCCACGCTATTCCAGAACTCCTTTAGAGCATCCCACAGAGTGTCTAGAGATGTCACAATGTTTTCCCTTTTCAAATGTTCCCAAAGATGTTCAGTGGGGTTGAGGTCCAGTGATTGCAGAGGGAAATCCATGTAAATTAGCACTCCTTGCTCTTCCTTGGACTTCAGTTACACCTGGCACAGATTTGATGTGTGTTTAGGGTCATTGTCCTGCTGTAAAATGAAACCTCTTCCACACAACTTTAAGCCAGGGGGCATGGTATGCCTCTACAGAATAGTGGTACTTCTCTTTGGTCAAAATGTAGATGATCTTGTGCAAGTCACCAACTCCAGAGTAGGCAAAGCATCCCTGCACATATACGGGTTTCTCATGATGATGTCACTAGATCTGCTTGGTCTTGGTGTGGATGAAAATTATTTGGTTGCAGAAAATCTCTTCGGTGCACATTGTACTGCCCCTTAGAAATATTCAGCTTAGCTGCAGTTTGGCACTGGGATTGTTTTTCAGCACTCAGGTGAACAACTTGTCCTTGAATTGTTTCACTAAGATCCTCTGACATGATTACAAAAGGTATTTCAGCTAATGCCCTTCTTCAAAGGCCCTAACAAGAGCACTTTCAAAGCACCAGTAGAAGCACTAGCATGACCATACTATTAGAATTAAATCAGTTGTTTATCAAATACAACTCACACGTGTGCTAGGATGTTACCTTTTGAATGAAATATACAGTGTTGCAACAGTTTTGAAAATTTATAAGCTAATGGTGTGTGAAGAGGATATTCATATAAGTGGCAATTTCAAATAAAGAGCTAAAAAATGTGTATGTGTCACGCTCCGTGTTTGCTTCTTTTTGTTTTAAACCTTTGTCCTTGCTATACTACTTTGATTCCTTCATTCTGATTGGTGCCTGAGACCTTTTAGGGGGCCGGTTTAGAGCAGACCATTGCCCAATTATTTGAGTTTGTGTGTTATTGACATTCGCTCATGTTTTTTGGATTGTTCCTCTGGCTGTATGTTCCATGGCTTACGTTTTTTGACTACGGATTTGGTTACCTCTTACCATACACCCCTGTTGACTTTGGCTTTTCTGGTTTTGGCTTCCTCTTGCTCGATCCCATCTACACTATCAGATACATGTGTCTCCGGGCCTAGGGTGGACATGTTCACTCCCCTACTCATAGTCTCCACTTTTACCTTTAGACCCAGGTAGTAGACTCTGTGCCTCTGGTAATGTGGTATTGGTATCGTTTTTTTTTTCCCCACTGTCTGGTTTCAATTTGGGCCTCCACTTCTCTTTGTGCTGCTGCAGCCCATTCAGCATGACAGTTCACCACTGCTATGCAAATCGAAGCTTACTTGGCTGCATTTCATTGCGGTCCCTTCTTCCGTTCTGGCACCACTGGATCATGTGGTCTCGGTAGGCAGTGTGATCACTTTCTCCTCGCTCTACCCTGGTCGTTTGTATAATCTTCCTGTACTGGGTACTAGGGGTGTATGGTCAGACGAGTGAGGGTTGGTTGCTTTCTGGCAATCGTAGCCTGCTCGTTTCTGTCATTCTCTTTTTCTCTTGGGTAGTTTGAGTGCTAGCTATCTTAGCTGTATTTGTTTCAAGACATGGTCGGAGATCCATAGCACTTGCTATATTTGTCAGATTTGTTTTGAACATTAGGCAGAGATTTATAGCATCAGTTATATCAGTCTGATTCTGTTTGAGCTGTGGTAGAGTTTCCATCAGAGTCACAGTTCCTACCTCCCTAATCTGAGCAGTCTCAGCCTTCTGTCTATGAGGCTATCCGGCTTCGGCCACAGCAAGGGATAGGTGTGACGGCTGCCCCCAAAATACTCTCTCTACTGTTGCTCCCTAGCTACTCCCAGGTTTGAACTTTTGTTGTTCCTGAAAATTTGTCAGTGTTATTATTCAGGAATACATTATTTAGCCGATTACAATATTGTACTACTTTTTAATAAATAATCTAGTAAAACCAGTTGGTGATAGGCCACATATGATATGGTTGTCAAATCACCTCTTCAAAATCAAACATGAGAAAAGCACACTGCAGTGGTTACTACTGGGATGCAATGGTTCCCATGTAGCATGCATTTTTCATGTTTTATTTTAAAGGGCTCGTATGGCAACCCTACCAGCTGAGTTTCTTGGACCTTTAACAACCAAACCACCACTTTTGTAATTAAACTTAATAGATTTATATCCTTTATTTTGTAAATAAAGTCCTACTGCTTGTTCTGTAATAGCCGGCTAGAGTAGGGAGAATAGGAAGGCGGCAATTGCTTTCCTTGTCACCAGCAGTGATCACCTATTCTACTGGACCCCTCCTGATGCCCCCCACAAAGTCTGACGTTTATTTTTAAAAACTAAGCTTTTTTGCTTTTGTTTTTTTACACCAATAAAGGCAAACAATATGCAGCCATGTACCATGTACACATATATAGCCATATACACAAATAAAGGCAAGCGGTATGCAGGCTGGGGTATAAAATAAGGAAATTGGGGCTAGGGGATAACCTTTGCAATTGGGTACAAAACTGGTTGAAGGATTGGAAACAGTGTGTGGTTGTAAATGGACAAGTGGAGAGTGGAGTGCCTCAGGGTTCAGTATTAGGTCTGCTGCTTTTTAACATGACCTGGAAATATATATAGATAATATAGAAAGCAAAATATCAATATTTGCAGATGATACTAAATTATGTAGGGTAATTAATTCAGAACATGATATTTGCTCTTTACAGAGGGATTTACATAAAATGGCAGATTGGGCAAACAAATGAAATATGAAGTTTAATGAGGGAAAGTGTAAAGTCATGCATTTGGCAGGAAATAATCCAAAGGATACTTATGAACTTAATGGAATCATTTTAGGGGACTCGTTGCTAGAGAAAGACCTGGGAATCCTTGTAAACTACTAACTTGGAAACAGTGACCAGTGTCAAATAGCAGTAGCAAAGGCAAACAAAATCCTGTCTTGCATAAAAAGGGGTATTGACGCAAGAGTGGATAACATCATTTTGCCATTGTACAGATCATTGGCAAGACCTCACCTCAAGTATACAATACAGTTTTGGGCACCAGTTCTGAAAATGGATATACTAGAACTAGAGAGAGTACAGCGTACAGCAAAAAAATTAATTAAGGGAATGGAGGACTTGACGTATGAGGGACGACTAGACAAACTTGGTTCATTTACTTTAGAGAAAAACGACTAAGAAGAGATCTTATCACATTATACAAATGTATGAGAGGTCAATACAAGGATCTCTGTGGTGAGTTATTCATTCCAAGGCCTGATCAGGAGACACCCCTTGAGATTAGAGGAAAGGAGGTTTAGACTTTTTTTTTTTTTTACAATAAGGTCTGTTAAATTGTGGAATTCCTTGCCCAAAGAGGTGGTTATGGCAGATACAATGGATACATTTAAGAGAAGATTAGATGCATTTCTTTCAAAAGGGAGCATACAGGGTTATACTGTATATTAGTAGGCAAATCAGGAAGGTCTGATAAAGGCTAACTTGTTTGATAGCAGGAAAGCTAAACAGTTATCATGTCACTAGGGTATGAGGCAGAGGTTGAACTTGATGGATTTGTGTCTTTATTCAACCTTGCCTATTAACCTTTTGAGTATCAATGGGATATGCAACGTATTGCAAAGCAATGTGTTGCGTACCTCTCTGGTACTCCAAGGTTTAACCGTGGACTACATATACAATTAAACAAAGAGGGCAGCATGTCAAATTAAAAAAAGGGGGGGTATGTCGGAGGGGGGTAGTATGTTGAATTTAGCAAGAGGGGGGCAGTGTGTGTTGGATTTATAGCATGTTGGGCAGCATGAGGAATATCACCATTGTGGGTTAGCCCCACATACACTGCCTGACACCCCCAGCCGCCTTCCCTTGCCCAGGCAGTGCCCATGGGGATTTATGGCTGGCAGTGGGCAAGGGGAAAAGGTAAAGGTAATCAGGACATAATTTTGATGTGTCAGATGAGGGTAACAGCCTCATGATCTATACACAATTTAAAGTCTTATGCTCTTTAGGATCACTTGAAAGCTTATACTTTGAGGACTGCTTAGAGGTAGAGGACATAGTATGCTCCTCTCCTCCCACTACTATTAAAATGAAATAGAATCTCCAACCTAAAGCAACATGCTCTGGAGCCCTTAAATAGCTTGTCAGGGTGTGTTCCACTGCTTGAACATAGGCCTTTCCTCCAGAAGAATGTAAGTCACACATAAGAACAAATCTTACCTTGACCTTTAAAATATATATCTGATCACACAAAAGATGAACCACAGAAGGTTCTGAACCCTAAGACCGACAGTGTGTTCCAAAGTGGAACTCAGGACTGACATTCATACAGGTGGTTGAGTAAAAGAGACACTCTGGGCCTCAGACTTGAAGACTACACAAATTATACCTGTGGAATAGAAAGAGAGGGGAGCCCCTGTGTATATCAATCAAAAAAAATGGAACCGTCACCAAACACCCCAAAAGTGTGCACTCATAATGTGTCGATGTTGGAGGTGGCTTATACCAAACTCCAACAACCTAGACGGCTGGAGTAGTAAGCTGTCTCCAAATACAGCACCAAGTAATCAACGTGCTTCTGAAATAGGCTGCTCTCTCTCAAAACGGAACACGCTCTCCCTTACCGGTAGGCAATCATCAACTCCATAAAGTAAAAGAAAAAGAGAGAAAAGCGCCTGATAGTGTAGTATGTATAAAAATATAAAACAGATAAATAATTCTTCAATAAATACACTCAATATTTTGTGGTCAGGATCTTAATACTAAGCATCTCTGACAATAATGCATACGGAGAGACTAGCCCCGTCTCCGTTCAGGGAAAGACTCACGGGCTGGCACTGTGTTGTCAATCTTCGAATGAAGTAAAGCAGGTGGAAGCTTCTTTCGGAAACTCTTTAATTCGTAAAAATATAGATAGGAGGCTGTACAGTTTACGCGTTTCGCGACTAAAGCGTCGCTTTATCAAAACAAACAACCCGTTAATAAAAATGCCAAGTATACAAAAAAAAAAAGACTTTGTATACTTGGCGTTTTTATTAATGGGTTGTTTGTTTTGATAAAGCGACGCTTTAGTTGCGAAACGCGTAAACAGTACAGCCTTCTATATATATTTCACTGTCGTCCAATACAGGTCACTGGTACTCTGGGAGGCGTAAGTCCCCTTTAATAGGCAGGAACAATTATGCAAATAATTGCAGGGGGCGGAGCCTCCCCTCTTACTTAAGCCACCTTCTGGCCAGAGCCACTTAGATTGATTTGTTCCTGGAGTGCTTTGCACACCAGGTAGAGAACATCTATGCATCTTAGTGTTTTATTATTTTTATTCAAATATGGAATACCACCATTAGGAGGGTGACCATGGCTGTGAATTGCCCTCTCTAAAGTGGCTGGTGCAGCTTCCAGGGATTTTCTGTGGACCTTATGCCCTGAAGAGGGAACAGCTTGGGTTAAGCAGCTTCCCTACTGGGGAATTTACCTCTGGGTTATTCCCACTTCATCATGGTCACCTGAAGACAGAAGTCCTGCAGAAAGGTGAGTCACCCATTGAGTGCTGAAGGTCCACTTGTCCCCACAGTGTCCCTTTGATGGGCTTGTATTTGGGAGTTTTCAATACACTCCAGCACTCAAAGGGTGTTTTTATTGCATTATTACTGTTTTATGCAATTTCTGTGGTATTCTCTGGGTTTTGGAGCTTTGGGTATTCGTTTACTTATGTTTCTTATGTGTTTCATAATTGTTTGGGCAATTTTTAATGTTTTCTTAAACTTTATTAAAAATGGTGTTCCGCGCCTTTAAGCGCGGCTTTTCCCGCTCAGACGCAATGGCTCCTTTACTCTCTATGAGAATTCACAGTGTGGGACATATCTCTGGAACCGCTTGTCACAGCAACTTCAGAGAGGGCTCATTTTAATGCTAGGCTCCTGCTCTATCATCCGGAATGTGTTTTATTAATGTGGGGTGTTCAGGGGGGCTTCGGGCACTGTTTGGGGTACTTGTGAAGGGAAAACTACATTTCCCATGAGCGCCTGGTTCGCGCTCGTTTCTGATTGGCTGTCATGACGGCCGCCATTTTGTGGAACTTTTCCTAAGCAAGTACACTACGCAGGGACCGAGCCTTCTCTCTCCTCAACAGATTAACCCTTCGCTGGCCAGATAAGTCCGAATTTAGACATTTCTGGGGTGAAACTTTAATCATTTACACTTTTTCTGGGTGATAGCGTTATTAGTGGGGTATATTGACGCTGTGAGCATGTCTACTTCACTGGAGCTAGGGGCTAGACCCAAGTCTAAGGAGGATGGGGGGTCTGCTACCCCCATGGCGTTTTGCTCCTCTTGCCACATTGGGCTGTCTAGCGATAATGTGGGGGATCTATGCCCTACTTGTACTGGTCAAGATAGCAACCCTGGGCCTCCCAGCTACGCTATTGAGCCATCTTGGGTGAGGGAGTTTAAAGCTGCCACTAGGGATCTCAGATCCACTCTTCAACTCTTTCCCTCTCAGGTACAGGGGGCTCACCAGGTCTGGCAGACCCCCTCTACCATCAGGACCTCCCTGCCTAAGCCACAGGGGGCTCCTGATGTGTCTGATTCTTCTGAGGAAGAACTCTTGCAGGATTCTGATGCTAAGGAACGGACTGTTATTGAATCTAACAGGTCCATTGGGGACCCCTATGAATGTGACCCTGAAGTTTCGGCTGAGGGTCTGATTAGAGCTGTTCTGAATACGCTCAACCTTCCTCTGACTCAGGAATCCACTTATGATCCTACTGATGTTTTTCAGAAGAAGCCATCTAAGCCTGTTGTTTGTGTTCCAACTAATCCTACTCTTGCCCGTCTAGTCTCTGAGGCATGGAAGAATCCTGATAGGTCTTCCTCTGTCTCCAAAAACTTTGCTAAGCTGTACCCTTTTCCTGAGACTGAGCTGGCTAAATGGGTGCATCCTCCCAAGGTGGATGCCCCTGTTTCCAGGCTATCCAAGTCTACCGCTTTGGCTGTATCTGATGCCTCTGCCCTGCAGGATTGGACGGATGAGAAACTGGAACTTTCTCTTAAGTCCATTTTTGCCTCTATTGGCACTGCCATGCGTCCAACCTTTGCAGTGGCGTGGGTTAACAGGGCTATCGCGGCCTGGACTGAACGACTGACTGAAGCAGTTCGCCAGGATGCACCAGTGTCTGAACAGTTGCAGCTTCTTGCTAATATTACTGAAGCTCAGAATTATGTTGCTGACGCTGCTTTTGATGCTGTGCGCATGATGGCGAGGGCCTCCACTTCTTCTGTGGTGGCCAGACGCGCCCTTTGGCTGAAACTTTGGTCTGCTGATACATCCTCTAAGAAAGCCTTGCTTTCCCTGCCGTTCCAGGGGAGTTTGCTTTTTGGGTCTGAACTCAAAGAAATGATCAGTGAGGCTACTGGGGGTAAAAGTACTCTTCTACCATCCGTCTTTAAAGGGATAGTAATACTTCGTTTTAACTTTATTTTATTTTGTAGGCATTAAAAAAAACATGAAGAATGATATAAGTCTTATCTCTCAAACCTTTATGGTTTATGAGATATTCACAAGCAAAGTTCCCCTCCCCGCCCCTTTTTCCTAGTGTAAGCAATCTCTTCTCAGATGTGAGTCTGGTTGTATGACAGTACAGATAACAGAAGGGGACAATTTTCTTTGTATGAAAACAATGAAAGCCCTTCCCCCCCTTGACAAGTTTTTCAGCTTTTTCCATTATCTTAATTGAAGATTGTCCCTCTCTGCAGTCTACCTGGGCATCTCCCTTCTGATCTGGCTGAACAGGGGGGGGATACTTTGTTTGTGAACATCTCTTAAACCATAAAGGTTTCAGAGATAAGACTTATATCATTCTTCATGTTTTTTTAATGCCTACAAAATAAAATAAAGTTAAAATGAAGTATTACTATCCCTTTAAGAAAAAGTTTCCAGCCAAACGCAATCAGTCCTTTCGTTCCTTTCAGTCTGAGACACGCTCCTCGACCCCGTCGGGTCCTCCCGCTACACGCTCCTCCTCCAAGCCCCAACAGTCCTGGAAGCCCAAAGTTGCCCCCAAGGCCAAGACCTCCAAGACTGCTTCGGCATGACTCGCCGAACCCGGGTCCGCATCCGGCTGTAGGTGGACGTCTCCACATCTTTCGCCGGATTTGGGAGGAGTTAGTGGCGGACCCGTGGGTTCTCCAGGTGGTGTCAGAGGGATACAGGATCCCTTTCTCCTCCCTTCCTCCTTTTCGGTTCCATTTTACTCGTCCTTCTCAGGAACCCACAAAAAGGCGTCTGTTCGACGACGCTATTCAGGATCTCTTGGACAAAGAGGTCCTGGAGGTGGTTCCTCAGGGGGACACAGGTTCAGGATTCTATTCCAACCTGTTTGTGGTAGCCAAAAAGGACGGAGGGGCTCGTCCCATTTTGGATCTCAAAGATCTCAATGCCTATGTGGTGACTTCCCACTTCAGCCAGGAGTCCCTGCGCTCTGTGATTGCAGCAATGTCTCCAGGGGAGTTCCTTGCCTCCCTGGACCTTCAGGATGCTTATCTTCACATCCCTATTCATCCAGAGAGCAGGCGGTATCTCAGGATTGCCTGCCACAGGGGACACTTTCAGTTTGCAGCGCTCCCCTTTGGGCTGACTTCAGCCCCTCAGGTCTTCCAGAGGGTGTTAGGCTCCTTGATAGCGGTGCTTCATCAGGATGGGATCAGAGTGACCCCCTACTTGGACGATCTCCTACTGAAAGCCTCCTCAGCGGAGCTTCTCCATCAGCAATTACAGAAGTGTATGCACACTCTGAACCGTCATGGCTGGATCCTGAATCTGGACAAGTCGGACTTGGTTCCATCTCAGAGGCTTCTGTTCCTGGGTCTCCTGTTCGACACTCGCCAATGCATGGTGTTTCTTCCAGAGGATGTGGCTCACCAGATAGCCGTCCGAGTAGCTGGGATTCTGGACATGGACGAAATTCCGGTACCGAAGTTGTCGTCTTTAGTGGGGAAGTTCATTTCCACGATCGAAGCAGTTCCATTTGCCATGGCCCACTCCAGGGAACTTCAGAGGTTTGTGATCCAGACGTGCAGGAATCATCCAGATCATCAACATCTGGCCGTCTCTCTACCTCCTCATGTCGAGTCGAGTCTGCACTGGTGGTTGGATCTTTCTCATCTCCTGAAAGGGAGATCCTTTCTAGTTCCTCGTTGGACCACAGTCACAACGGATGCCAGCCTTCGGGGCTGGGGTGCAGTCTGGGGTCGCTTCAGTGCTCAGGGGAAATGGGGTCTGGAGGAATCCCTTCTCTCCATCAATGTTCTGGAACTTCGAGCTGTCCGGCTTGCCCTGAGGCACTGGGAGTCTCAACTGACCGGTCTTCCGATCAGAGTGGAGTCCGACAACGCCACGACGGTGGCTTACATCAACAGGCAAGGCGGCACAAGAAGCGGTTCCGCCTGGTGGGAGGTCAAGGATATTTTGTCTTGGGCAAAAGATCACGTGCCTGTCATATCTGCAGTTCATATTCCAGGCGTGGACAACGTCATGGCAGACTTCCTCAGTCGTCACACCGTCGACAGCGGAGAATGGGCTCTTCATCCAGAGGTGTTTCACATGCTCGCCCAGCGGTGGGGGATGCCTGTGGTGGACCTGATGGCTACCAGACACAACAGGAAGGTTCCGGTGTTTTGCTCCCGGTGGAGGGACTCCCTTGCTCTAGCAGTGGATGCCTTGTCGATCCCTTGGGATTTCTCCCTGGCTTACATCTTCCCTCCTCTTCCTCTATTGATCAGAGTTATCCAGAAGTTGAAGCAGGAGCGTTGTCCTGTCATCCTGATCGCTCCAAACTGGCCTCGCCAGTCCTGGTATCCGGAGTTGATGGCCATGTCAGTGTCGGATCCGATCCCGCTCCCTGCCCGTCCGGATCTACTTCTCCAGGGTTATCTGTGGAAGGAGGATGTTCACTCTCTCCATTTGATGGCATGGCGGTTGAATCCTCTATTTTAGCAAAGAAAGGATTTTCTCCTTCTGTGGTGTCGACTATGCTTAGTGCTCGTAAGCCTGTGTCCTCCAAGATCTATCATCGCATATGGTCAACCTTTGTTGCATGGTGCACTGATAAGCAATTGTCACTTGAATTTCATCTTCCCACTGTCCTGGCCTTCTTGCAGGACGGTGTTGATAAGGGGCTCAGTCTGAGTTCCCTCAAAGTTCAGACCTCTGCCTTGTCTGTGTTTTTCCAGGAAAGGATTGCTATCCTTCCTGATGTCAGGGTTTTCTTCCAAGGTGTGACTCATGTTCGGCCTGCCTTCAAGAGTCCTACTCCCCAGTGGGACCTCAATTTGGTGCTGGGAGTACTCCAGCGACCACCGTTTGAATCCTTGGCTTCCATTCCCTTATGTCTCTTGACTTGGAAAATGGCCTCTCTCTTGGCTATTGTTTCGGTTCGCCGGGTAGCAGAGTTACAAGCTCTGTCTTGTAAACCTCCTTACCTGGTGTTCCACAAGGATAAGGCTGTGCTTCGCACTACCAAGGAATTCTTACCCAAGGTTGTGTCCGAGTTTCACATCAATCAGGAGATTGTGGTTCCCTCTTTCTGCCCTAATCCTTCATCTGACAAGGAACGAGATCTCCATTTGTTGGATGTGGTGCGTTGCCTCAAGTTTTATGTTCATCGCACCGAGTCTATCAGGAAGTCTGACGCTCTATTCGTCATTCCTGAGGGACCTAGGGCAGGGAGACCGGCTGCCAAAGTTACTATTGCATCTTGGATTAAAGCTACCATCCGTGAAGCCTATAAGTTGAGGAATAAGCATGTTCCCTTCCGGGTGACTGCCCATTCCACCAGATCTATTGGGGCCTCCTGGGCCTACAAGAATCAGGCATCTGCGGATCAGCTGTGCAGAGCGGCCACTTGGTCCTCTGTGCACACATTTTCAAAGCACTATCGAGTTGATGTACTGGCTTCGGCTGATGCCAGTTTTGGTAGGAAGGTCCTGGAGGCAGTTTTGCCTGTTTAGGTCTTCCGCTCTGTGATCCTTAGTGCTTCCTTGCTGTTGAGCCCGGTTGGCTCTAGTTCCGTGTGCTGTGTTAGTTCAGGGATTGTTTCCCTTGGTTGGTGTCCGTTGACACTTACAGTTTGGGCTATGTGATTAACTGGTTCATAGCAGTTCTAGTGACTTGGGCCTTGCGCCTGGTCATTGCCTTACTTCCCGCCTCTGGGTCAGCTCAATGTTTGTACATCCCAGAGTACCAGTGACCTGTATTGGACGACAGTGAAAATAGGATTTTAGTCTTACCTGTTAAATCCTTTTCACTTAGTCCATACAGGTCACTGGTCTCCCACCCTGTCAAGGGACCAGACTTGGCTCTCCTGTGGCATTCAGTGGGAGACCGTTGGGGCATGCTCACAGGAGTCTTTCTTCTTGCTTACCTGAGGTCAGTTTTAGGGTCTCAAATCAATCTAAGTGGCTCTGGCCAGAAGGTGGCTTAAGTAAGAGGGGAGGCTCCGCCCCCTGCAATTATTTGCATAATTGTTCCTGCCTATTAAAGGGGACTTACGCCTCCCAGAGTACCAGTGACCTGTATGGACTAAGTGAAAAGGATTTAACAGGTAAGACTAAAATCCTATTTTTTACGAATTAGAGTTTACGAAAGAAGCTTCCACCTGCTATACTTCATTCGAAGATTGACGACACAGTGCCAGCCGTGAATCTTTCCCTGAACAGAGACGGGGCTAGTCTCTCCGTATGCATTATTGTCAGAGATGCTTAGTATTAAGATCCTGACCACAAAATATTGTGAGTGTATTTATTGAAGAATTATTTATCTGTTTTATATATACTACACCATCAGGCGCTTTTCTCTTTTTCTTTTACTTTACGGAGTTGACAAATTATACCTGCTTCTGAACTCATAGGGTCTGGCTCACCTGTTTCATCTCTTACAAGGGGTGGGGGGGGTTTTATAAACCAGTATTTACCACATCCCATTAGTAATACTGTCCAGTATATCTTCAACTGTAAGACAACCCCAAAACATTAGACTGGGTTAGATAGCTACCATTTGATGGTTTTGTTTGTAAAGGAGAAAAGCCAATTCAGTTAACATATTGGCATTAGAACTCACTGTTCTTCTACCCAGCAGAAAATATTTATACACCATTTATCAACAATTCTAGAGACACCCATTAAGATCAGTGGTAATGTGTGTCAGAAAGTCCTGCTAAAAGGGAGCTCCCACAGGGCATATGCAAGCCTAGGTTTTTGGCTTCTCTATATTCAGAGACATTTTTGGAAGTGGTTGAGGGGAGTTTACAGAGGTAATTCAGGTACACTGCCATCAATAGTGTCTACCTTATTGGTCGTAGGTGACAGTCAGATGGCAAAATGATATGGAAGATGTTAGAATTTCAAAAGATAGTTTGAGATATTTAGCTTTAGCCAGTGAATGCAGATTACCTAGTATTTCCATGTAGTAAGTATAGCTGGGATGGAGAATTGTGCACCAACAAACAAGAAATACATAACTGTAAAGACCAACCCTAATATAGGCTCTTTTGAAAGCCCTTTGAAAACTACCAGTGTTAAAGTGACAGTTTATGTATAGTCGAATCACACACTAATTATCTTAAAGGGATAGTAATACTTCGTTTTAACTTTATTTTGTAGGCATTAAAAAATCATGAAGAATGATATAAGTCTTATCTCTGAAACCTTTATGGTTTAAGAGATATTCACAAAGTATCCCCCCCTGTTCAACCAGATCAGAAGGGAGATGCCCAGGTAGACTGCAGAGAGGGACAATCTTCAATTAAGATAATGGAAAAAGCTGAAAAACTTGTCAAGGGGGGGGAAGGGCTTTCATTGTTTTCATACAAAGAAAATTGTCCCCTTCTGTTATCTGTCCTGTCATACAACCAGACTCACATCTGAGAAGAGATGGCTTACACTAGGTAAAAGGGGCGGGGAGGGGAACTTTGCTTGTGAATATCTCATAAACCATAAAGGTTTGAGAGATAAGACTTATATCATTCTTCATGTTTTTTTAATGCCTACAAAATAAAATAAAGTTAAAACGAAGTATTACTATCCCTTTAAGTCAAATGGTCTATAGCACGCAGGTTCTCAGCTGTGGTCCAAGTTCCCTAAGGAGTCGGGGGGGGGGGGGGGGGGGGGGACTATTCACCAAAGATGTGATAAAGAGATCACTTCTCCAGTTCCTATGTTATTCTATGGAGCCTATGCATTCAAATATATCCCACATGATAAACATCTTAGTATATAGGCTTCATATGATAACAAAGGAACTGGAGGAGTTGTGTCCACTTTAGGACATCTTAGTGCACCTCCCCCTGGTATTGAAAGGTTTTCAGAGGAGAGAAATGAATAGAAATCCATTAGATATACATATCAAGCAGAGAAATCTCTAGACCCTGCACCATTAGGGTGGCAATTAGTGTTGTTTAGAATCCCTGTTTTAAAATGTCACTCTGCCCAAGAGCACAAAGAATTAGGCAATTATAAGTGAAGACAAGAAATAGAGGAAATAGGCACAATAGTTTAATATAAGTATAATAACCCATTATCAAAGTGAAGGTGCCATGTAGTATATAATTAGAAACAAAAAAGAAAAAGAACTACATAATAGGCACTCTTAGAAACCCCAAGATGTTTGGCAGATGCTACAGCCCTGGACCAGGCTGACACACCAGTGCTTTAGCTAGGAAAGATACAGGGGGGAAAAAGCATGTGAGGAAGACCACTGTGCTGAAATCTCAGCAGAGAGGAAGGGAGAGGAAAAAAAGCAATATGATTTGGAAATTGGCTCATTAAGGAAGAGGTTCTCTGGCATCTTCCCTTCCTCCTAAAAAATAGAATATAAGGTGTGAGTAGTAAAAATGGGAAAATCCTTTCATGCATCTGTGGATTCCCTATGCTGAAGGGAAGAGTCAGCCACACAGGGACTCGCAAATGACAAGGAAGAATCCATTCCCTCTCCCGCTGTATCTCTTTTCAAAGGAATCACCAAGAGGGAGTGGCCCCTAAAGATGGGATGTCTAAAGGGGCTGGAGGTAATAGGGTGCCATGAGTGGAGAACCCCGTGAATAGATGAAGGAATGGAGGCAACAGAGGACATAGTTTTGACCCAAACAGCAGAATGGGTGGGGCAAACTATTCCCTTGGAAGCCCAGTTTGACATGAGGAACAATACGCAAAAGGGGATCCCTGAATCTCTAGGTTTGGATTTCCCCATGTGTGGGTTAGATTCAGACATTTAGAAAACATCTCCAAAAAGCACTAGGAAAAAGTAGTTAGACAAGGCACACACTCATAGTGAGAGATTGACTGCACACTTAACCGGAGAAATCAAAAAGCAATGGGTAGAGTAAAGTAGCTGCCAAGACCCTAATAATAATAATAATAAAGCCTTGGAAGAGGAATTCTGGGAGATTGTTTTCTAAATTTCCTATGAGCAAGTGGTGGCTCTCCAGCCACAACTGAAAATAAAGGTTTGAGCACGAACCATGTGATAAAAGCATCAAGATTTAAATCAGTAGGTTAAAATCTTATCAGGAGGCAGACAACTCAAAGTATTCTCCCATTGTACACCCTCTATACCCCATCAAATTTGAGACCACTCGGCAAAGCCATGAAGGGTACAGAGAAGACATTGCAGAGCACCCCAAGTCAAACAAGTTGACAGGTGGGATGCCCTGCATCCTTCAATGGATGAGAAAGAAATAAAAGCCTGCAAATGTTGGCATCTTAAGTTGCAAAAAAACATTAATTTCTTAAAGTTTGGTTAAAGTGTGAACAGAAGACCATGTCGCTACTTTACAAAGATGGTCCAAAGAGGCCAGATTTTTTTTTTTTTTTTTTTTTTTTTCCCCCCCCCCCTCGATGCCCCTAGCATCCTAACTGCATGAAGAGACTTCAGAGTTGGACAGCTCTACCTAGGAATCTCAGGAAGGACAGTTTCAGATTGTCAAGATCATCAGGTAGAATGAACACCGTCTAAAGACACTAAACTAAGAACTTACTGTTTTGGATTAGGACAAGAATGGAGGTAGGAGTTAGTTTTCCACCCCAGGAATGTAGACTGCAAACAGGAGATACACAAACTTCCCACAGCAGAATCCTTTGCACTTCTGCCCAGGCAGCCCTGCTCCTGGTGTCACCCTGACTGATGTATGCTGCAGCCATAGAACAGAATCAGAACAGCAAGGCCGTGCAGGAGACTTGTCCAAGATAGGGTATTGGAGATAAGGATTAAGAAACATTCTGTAACTTTGTGTTGTCTGTTGGGAACCAGAAGCTGTGAATGGAGTAATGGCAGAACTCCCTGAACAAGCTGGCTCCCATTGTTACCACCAACTTCCAGTAAGGTGACAAGGAATGACAGACCTTGTGACACAGCCACTACTGGCAAGAGCCTGGTGATAGAGGAAGATGCACTAAAGCTCCAGAGTCCAGTGCTGAAGTATGTTGAGCCAAAGTGGCCACAAACACAATGGTGCAAAACAAACCACTTTGATGGACACCAGAGTCCCCACTAGATGCATGCAGTCCCTGAATGTTTGCCTTTGTCCTAGAAAGATGAGTTCATCTGCAACCCTGACTGTTTTGAGGCAATAAGATTTTATTAAGAGCAGTGTCAAACCAATGCCTAGAAACAGCAGCCACTATCAAGACAAGATGAAATTTGGCATTATCCACCTGTGATGCCAATGTATATAGTTCTAGTGAGACCAAAGATGTTCTTACAGGCAAATCAGACTGCGCTAGCAGAAGAGCTAATGTCTGCTGACAAGCCACCAAAGGAGGAAGTGTTGTTCCTGGAATGCAAGCCAGAGGGGGAGGGGAAAAAAAAAAAAAAAAAAAGTATATATGTGTGCGCAGCATTCCAGCCAAACTGGAACATGGAGGTAAGTACTCTTTTGTTGACTGAAACCATAAGCTTGTCTGGTGCCATGGCACATAAGCCAGATCGAACACTCCATTTTGAACACAGATAAATGCTTTGGTGATCCAAGTTCAAAATTAAACACACCTCCCTGTCTGGAATTAGAATAAAATTCCTAGAAACAGGAGGTTAGAGGAGCCAGGACCATTATCTCAGCAACCAAAAGGGTAGGAATAGCTGGATGAAACCCCAGAATGTGAGATCCATGGGGGGGGGGGGGGGGGTGGAAGGAGAAGAACCACACCAGACACTATAGTGGAAGTATTGAGTACAACTACCTCCTGAAGAGGCTTACAGGGGTCTGTTTGAAGGCAGTAAAGTACCCTTGTGCCCTCCAGCCCCCCCCCCCCCCCAACTGTTCTTATGTTCAGGAGAAGACAAAAAAAAAAAAAAAAAAAAAATGAACTAGTGTATAGCAAGCCACCACTGAAGTAGCAGAGCATTTATAGCTGCCCCACCCCCAAAGTTCTAATTGGTGGAGGAATGAGACATTTGTAGAGTGACCTGCCCTCCTGATAGGATGACATTTACTTGTGGTCCCCTGGACCTATCATGGACTTAAGGGTATTAGCCATTTAATTTGACCCCATCCTGCCCATTGTAGGTGACTGTACAGATATCCACTAATCTCCAAGATCCTTTCTACAACATGAAAATCAAACAAACCAACCACCACATGCATCCCTGCAATGAAGGCTAACTATAGGAGAATGAAACTGAAAAATAATCCTTTTGGGATAAGGATACACCACCTTTATCGTCAGATGTAATTAGAGAATAGATTGAAGGAACGCTAAGCAGAGACTCAAAGTGGCTATCCAGAGTGAAATAGGACAAATTAGTCTAGAAAAAAAAAAAAAAAAAAAAAAAACACAAACACAAACCACACATTGTTTACTTCAGGCTCCCATTATACAATACCCCAGGACACCAATGAGGAACAGCTTTGTAAAGTCAAAAAGCCTGAAACACCTGTTACATGATCACTCCAACTCCAGGGAAGCCAGATAAATGGGGCCTACCTAATTCTAGAGGTATCTTTAAAGGGATAGTAGCATTTCACAATAAAAGCAGCACCAATGAATCTTCATAGTATTTGGGCCATGGAGAGTTTTCAATACTGTCAGTTGTGGTTCAAGAGTAATTGAATGATAAAGTATCCCATGCCTGCCCCTTAAGGATCTAACACTGCTCAGAACTGAGATTGTGTCCAGGTGGCTTGCAGAGGCACAATCTTCAATTCACATAAGGGAGACCTGGAAAAACACATCAAGGGCAGGGTTTATGTTGTTCACATTAAGACTGTCCCTTGCTCCAGGCTATCTGATCCCAGGACCAGATTCCACATCTGAGGGGAGGGGGCTTACACTAGGTAAAAGGGGGATATTTCATCAATTACTCTTGAACTACAACTCAAAAAAAAAAAAACAGTATTGAAATAACCCCATGGACCAAATACTAAGATTAGTTACAGCTGCTTTTATTTTGAGGTGTTACCATCCCTTTAAACAAGATATTACACACTGTGCCAGCTTGCTTCTGAGTAGTCATATGAACCTGGGGTAGGGAGTTCAGCTGAAGGAAGAAGTCTGCATCAAATGCCCCAATATGGGGGAGGGGGTTAGGAGTGATCTTCGAGTGTAGAAGGCTGGAAGTATTGCCCAAGGCATAATGCAGGCCAAAGACACAAGTTTTATGTGCATATGGAATATATTGACACAAGGTCCAAAAACAAGGCAAGCATAAATAAAATGAAGTTTATTTCACACACTGGATTTACAGCATTTGGTGTACTAGGTCATAGTAAAAAAAGCTCAATATTTACAGAAACTGCAGCATCTGAGCCAATGGCAGTTTCATGAAAGTGCAAAAAGTGGTAGTTTGATTAAGAAGTCTAGAAGACTTATAAGCTTGCAGCAAGTTCTGTGATAATAGGAGACATTAGCTGAGGATGAGTACTAATCTTCATTAGTTTACTGCTGGCATACTTGTTTCTTACAGCCTGGAGAAAAAAAAAAAAAAAAAAAAAAAAAAAAAAGTTAGCTATTGCAATACAAAGCTTCAGCTTCCATCCAGTGCAGATAAACACCTATGTAATACATTTTCCCACCCACCAACATTTCAGTGTACAGAATTAGTAACAGCTCAATTCAGTTTAAGAAACTAGCATTCAATATCTTCCAACCTAGGAAGCCTGTTCAGCCAGCTAGCTGGTTTTGCTGCAAACACAACAGCTTGTAATGTAAATAAAGTTCATTAACAAGTAATGAATTTAACAGGTTGCGTGTGCCCATTTAAATTAAGTCCTCATCTTTTAATTTGAATGCCCTTTGAGGGGGTGGGACAAGAGTATCCAATTGATATATTGGGTACTACCATGGCAGCTTTACAGATCCACCCCACATTTAGAGCTCAGGCCATCACATCCAGCATAGCTTCCATTTGCCGGGTGTCCAGTGTGTGCACCAGCAATACAATTTAAGATTGCTAATCATTGCTGATAGGCATTGAATCAGATACTGCACTTACCACATGCTTTGTTAGATTCTGGTTGACTTTGTTCACATTTTTAGCCATGTGCTTCATGATCAGACACAAGTCTTCCTCTTCATATCCTGTGTAGTAGTGTTGTGTAGTACCCTTAGAAACAAGTTTAGGGTTTGTTTATAACATGCTAGAGATGCAACATGCTCAAGTTGTTAAAGGGATAGTAATACTTGATAGATATATATATATATATATATCTATCTATCTATCTAAAAATTGTAGGGTTTATCCCCCCCCCCCCCCCCCCAAGTAAAACAAGCACTCCCACTGCTGAAAGGTTTCTCATTCATGAGTTAAAGCTCAAAGTTGAATTTAGATGCAATATCAGTGGCCTGAAATTGTACAGTGGCGCTGTTGCTACACAATCCTATGGACAGCTCTGGTCCCAGGCCCATAAATCTCCATAGGATTGATAAGCAACAGCACCACTGTATAATCTCAGGCCACTGATATTGCACAAAAAAAAAATTCAACTTTGAAAATGAATAACTTTAATGAAGCCTTTCAGCAGTGGGAGTGCTCTAGTTTTACTTGGGGGATAAACACTACAACTTTCACATTTTAATTACTATCCCTTTAAAAGCTAGTAAAAACACTGCAGTGTCATAGTATGAAGTGTGATGAAGACTTACCCATTTGCCTTGGCCAAGAACCTTTTGTGTTAGACACAGTGCAGCAGCAGCAATTTCTGAAGGGTGGAAGTGCACCATGTCATAGTCCACTAATGCAAGTTCCATAAGGTATTTTGCAAGTGTATGTTGTTCTGCATCAGCCTAAAGGAAGAAAGTAATATCCTCAGTGAAAGAAAAAACATCCAACACATTAGCATCTATCACAGTGCTAACACAAGTAGTTTTAGAGAGGCAGTGGAGATTACAAGATGGCTCGCTAACTGAGAATATTCACTACTAAAGACAGTATGACGTCAAAAAGGTGTTTTAGAACAGGTTACTTTAGGGCCACTAAAATGCCAGAATACAAAGCCACGCAAACCACTTATTATCCAAGTGCCAGAATCAATGTTAAGGTGTAGGAATACAATACTTACACTACAGGATTTTGATGCCCGTCTCAGGAAGTGAAGTGGTAGTGGACGTCCTAGGTCAAAGTTAAGCTCCTTAAGGATCATCATTTCCATCTCACGGATCTGCGATGCAGTATATGCATTGTCTGTGATGTAAACAAAGTCTCCAACCACTGGAGTGTACATCTCTTCGTACTTTGAAGCCACAAATAGAGAAGTTACACCAACAAGCTGGAGCTTGTTCCGAGAGACAGGCTGGACCTTTGGAGGCAGAAAATGATTGTTTGAGGCACTTTAAAATTTGCTAATGACCTGCTACAAGTAAAGAATCAGGAATTCTAATTCTCAGAGCCAGGCCAAACAGATCCCTTTACAGTGCAGATATACTGGCATCAAATAGGCAGTTTGTGGAAACAAGTCTTACTTGTAAGAAACGGTCCATGATTGCAATACCCATGTACAAGGTCTCCTGAAGCAGCTGAAATCTAGAGTGAACTTGAACAAGCCAATCAACCAATATGGCCCTCATACGCTCATTCACCTCTTGTCCATCAAGATACCGAGGGCACACAGACTGCTGGACCTAGGAGGCAGTATAAAAGCTTAGTCCTTCTGGAGTTTGTATCAGAGCCAAGTTAAACAAGCCATGCTTGTGTTACTTCTACCACTTCTGCTGCTAGGCTGTTCCACCTACCTGACACCCTCTCAGTGAAGTATACTTGCATCTAAGTGTCCCTCTAGTTTTAGAGGATGGCCTTGTGTCATAACATTTTTACTCCCTTCTGCAACATGGAGTCCCTTCATGTATTTTTAGGATATCCTCTTCTCCCCTCCAAGCTACACGTGTTCAGATCTTTTAGTCTGGAAACCATTTAAGTAGCTCTTTGCTGAATTAGAATATATCATTCTAGAGATGTGGTCTTGAGTACTGTACACAATACCCTAGGTCAGGGCTTAAAATTTGAAGTCCTTTGCTACTAGCCAGACCTGAAAAGTTACTCACCCCTGCAAGCCATAACATACCCACCAGGGCTGAATTTCTACTCGCCAGGGCTAAATTTTCACTCGCCATTGGCTAGTGGAAATTTTGAGCCCTGCCCTAGGTGAGGTCTAACCCGAAATCTATAGAGTGAAATGACCACTTCCCTTTCTGCTACTAATGCCCCTATATACAATTTAGCTTGCATTCCCTACCACTTTGTTACACTGCCCACCTACCTTTTAGGTAGGAAATTACTCCCAGATTTTGCCTTTTCCCCTAACGTTAGTGGAATCCTCTCCTGGGATCTGCCAGTGGCTCTGCAGCAGAGCATAGTTAATAAAAGAAATCTCACTAAAAAGTCTTTATTAACTCTGCTGCATAGCCTCTGCTGGGCCAGGAATCGGATTCCCCTGCTGTCAGCCAGAATGCAGGCATCAGGGGAGAGGGAACTTTGAAAGCAGATCTCAAACCATAAAGATTTGAGAGATGCTGCTAGCCTTATTTAACTTACTGGCTACAAGATGGGGGATAGTCATTTTTAAGTATTACTATCCCTTTAAGGCCATGGTGGCAAGGGGGAGAGAAAAAAAAAAAAAAAAACACAAACATTTAACAGATGCTAGCTGGAAACAAGTTATATAGTTCAGTTTTAGGCATTTGTGTTAAAGGAATCTGTAGCACCTGCATTAAAGTTGGTGTGGATGTTAATTGGGAGGAAAAAAAGTTTACCTCTAGTTGTCTTAAATAGTTATAGATGTCCATCACATACTCGCTGCACAGCTGAGGGTTAGCACCATCATTTGCATCAATATCTTCCACACTACTCAAGGCAGTGGAGAATGCCTTGCACAACTCTTCTTCCTTCATCGAGACATCCATAGGGACTGGGGATAGCGCCTAGTAATGTCAGAACAGGCTACATCAGAGATAGGAAGGAACAGCCCACAGCTTGCCAACTATTTTATAAGCAAACAGTCAGCAGCAATATGAAGATAGTTTTATCCAACAGCTGAAGAGCTACATGTTGACCACCATTGCCTTAGGTTACACAGCTTCTGTTGGGCTATAGTCAGAGAAGTGTGGTAAGCTGTACCATAGATTACAAGGACTGCTATTGTTTTAACCCTTTGAATTGTAAGTAGGTCTAATACTTTGTACAGTAGTGTTACTTGAAAATGCTGCAGTCAGGCAGGTTGATGCCCATTTAAGATATATTGATACCCATTATGCACAATTTTACATTTGCTTTACCGTTCATGTACAATTGTGCTAAACAGATCCTTACTTTTGGTGCCTCTTCTATTACAGCTGGCTTTGTAGGAACAGTCTTTGGTTTCACATTGACCACCTTTGTTGCTGGTTTTACTGATTTTGCCACTCCACTTGAGTTCTGGGGGGGGGAAGAAACTTGTTAACAAGAGCCAAAAATAGTCAAGACGTTACACTCAGAAGCACAATGTGTACCTTGACTATAGGCCGCTTTCCACGCACAGTCACCTTATTCCCAATTTCACCCAGTGCAGCTCTTCTGCCATTTATTTGCACTTTTGATCGCACTACACCAGCATTGTCCACTTCACGGGGAATCTGGAAAGAAAAGCAAATAGATTGCTTTAAGCCAAAGACACTGTAGAGAAGGGAAGGCGTTTGTAATGCAAGACTAAGAACCTCTGTATGTTAAACAGGCATGGATAGGTGGCATCTACTATGATAACTAAGCAGGGGGGGACCCCACACAAACAAAGGCAACATGCATTGAGAGCCATTTTTTGCCTTATGTCTTGAAAAAGCTTTGTCAAGGCATATGTGGTGAAAAACCCATGTGGAGCATGCAGACTGGTCACAAGAGTAACAATACGAGTCATTGTGACCCTCAATTGATTGACAGTGAGGTTCAATTAAGGCATTGAACTGATCATGTTTAGTCACTAAGGGTAAGGGCTGCAGAGGGTAAGGCCTGCAGACATCTCATTACTACAAAACAGTCAATGACCTACTTTTAAGTAGATGTGCAAATTGACTCCATCACAAGTTAATCAGACGTGATAATTCTCTAGCATGTCTGTAGATACCATGCATGTGAGCTTCACTTAAAAATCAAACAATTCTGTAGCTATAGAACAAGTGTGTTCAACTCTGAACAAATATTCCTCTGGCTTATTCTATGCTGACAGTCATGTCATGAAGCAGGAATCCTGGGTTTGCCTTGATATTTTGCCAATATTCATAAGTGTAACAAACTGAGGAAGAGGGGTAGCTACCGAAACAGCTTTATTGGCAAATTAAACTGGCTGCTTATGAACACTTACACTAAGAGTGCCAGTTATCTTTACCTTTCTTATGTTTCTCAATATACAGTTCCATATATATTTGGAAAGACCAGTAGCAAAGTAATAGATAAATGCAATTTATTGGCACTATTACAGGTGGTTTTTAATGGACTGTGAGACAGAAGTTTTGGCAGTTAGAAGCCATTCAATAAAGCAGAGCGCTCAAGAGAAGGTACCATGTTCTATTGAAAGCAGCATTCATAGCAGGAAGAGTAGTGACCCTATATGCCTATAAAGCCCTTCCCTAGAGTAGGATGTTCTACATATAACCAATATAGATTAAGAGTCACATTTTAGTGAGTTTGACAGTGTGTCCCTAGCTACTGTTAAACTAGAGCCCAGGGATTAAGATAGGTTTGCATGATGCTACAGAGAATGTTGTGCATTCAAAGTTTGCTAAACCAAGAAGTTATCAGACCCCATGAGCAAGTGGCAGATCAAGCAGGAAATGAAGGAGCCATATACACAATCTAAGTGTAACTGACAGTATCAGAAAGTAGGAAGGTATGTATCAAAATGATGTTTAAATAAAGTTCATAGCTGTATCCATCATAGTGTTAACTGACCAAAGCAATGGTCCACAAAACCACCAATAGGTTTTATTCAATTTTTTACAGCTCAAATCTGTTTAGAATGTGGCCTGACATTGTAGTGGCACTGTTACACCATCCTGTGGCCAGCTTTGATCACTTGACCATAGGTCTCCACGTGATGGTGTAGCAAGGGCACAATTTCAGGCCAATGATACTGCAAACAAAAACTTCAGCAGAGCTGTACCCATGTTTTACTCAGGGGGTATAAACCCTATAGTCCCCTCCCCCACACACAATTAAGTGTTACTATCCATTAACCAAAGCTACTTTAGCTTAGCTGTGGTCAGGAACACGGCCAAACTTCAGCTTAATACAGTTAGAATATGCTGTCCCTTTACATGAGGGACAAGGATAGTCCCCCATTAGGACAGGCTAGCACTGCCACACAGGGCTCCTAAAATTCGCTCTTGCAGTCCCCAACTGTATATTTTAAATCCATGGGATATTTCCACATACACTTATCACATTCGTAAACTTGTACTAATCTGGGATCATTCCAATTTCTCTTACATAGGGCTCACTAAGTTTAGCCCTTGAAAACACCGATTTGTAGGTATTCACAGACCTATATCAACATAGTGGATGTTACTTAAAGTATGGCAAGAATGGGCAATATGTGGCTCCTTGGCTATCACTTGATACAGTTCAGCATCAGTGGCCCATTCGCCATCCGGCCTGACTGATTGAGAACAACAGATCCACTCGCATTACACTTCGTTCCACTGCGGATACTAAGCTGAACGATCTGCAAGCTTTTTAGTACCACATATGCTGAACGCATTGTGAAAAGCAACACACGAGATATTAACAAAATACTTAGACTGTTCTTTGCAAGAGAGCAACATATCGTAGAAACAGGGAAGAGTGATCCAAGACCAACTCACACGAACAGCATGATACAACCGCAGAAACTTTTTTATATACTTACAGCAGCCCGGCGAGTCGCCATTTGGTGATGGTAAAGCGCTAAAACCGATTGATTAAAACCAATATAAGAAATAAAAACACAAATACTACGGCATACAATCACGTAATACTGCTTCAATCCGAGTGCCGATTTTAAATATCACACGCTGTACGCCAATTGGCTACTGCTATTCGGCATGCTCGCTTTTCATTGGCTGGGTCGCAATGGTGCACGGGAGTAAGACTCGCAGTTAGTGACGTAAATTCCGTTGAAACTGAGAATTTACGTAGGTGGTAATGTGTTGTGTACAGCCTTTGGTAATTAGAGGGTTAGCAGCTGTGTAATTTGAGTTTAGCGCTGTTGTCATAAGACATCTTTTTTTCTGATTGTGTATTATTTTATGCTACATAGTAGATGAAGCGGCGGCGTAAGGGTAATGGGTTCACTTGTCCTCAATAACCCCTATGTGGAATCTACACATGATGACTTTATTGATTTCCTTTTATTCTGGAAGCCAGTCGGTACTAACTCTGCGCCTATCCACTTGGTGCGGGGCTGTACTTTTAGCCATCAGTCTGATGATCGTTTTGTGGGCAGCAACTATAAAACTACAGCTATACACCACACGTGTAAATCATGTGTATCTGCCAAGCGGTGTACTGGAGAAGTTTTTTGGTCACCACACGGCATGCCTCCCAACATTTTAAATGGGCAAAGATGGATGCTTTTGGATTTGTTGCTGAGGGTGGAGCATTACCAATACATTTTTTAGGCTAATGCATGACCTATTTACGTTGTTTTATATAACTTAGTGATTTAGAGCAAGACAAAAGTATTTTATTTACAAAGTTTAATTTATAAACTTAATATACTGATATTTAAGCGAACATTAAAGGGATAGTAATACTTCGTTTTATTTTATTTTGTAGGCATTAAAAAAACATGAAGAATGATATGTCTTATCTCTTAAACCTTTATGGTTTAAGAGATATTCACAAGCAAAGTATCCCCCCCCCCCCCCTGTACAGCCAGATCAGAAGGAAGGTGCCCAGGTAGACTGCAAAGAGGGACAATCTTCAATTAACCCCTTAGGGACCCTTGACGTACCAGGACCGTCAAGGGTAAACTTGCTTGAAAGACCCTTGACAGTCCTGGTACGTCACGTACTTTTTACTTACAGCGCTCTACCGGGAGCGCTGTAAATAAAAATAGGGCATGAAATAGACCGCTCCAAGATCGGAGCGATCTGTTTCAAGCCCCATAGTGACGCGCCGATACACGTGACAGGTCACGTGTACCGGCGCCTCAAAGTGCCCCTATGCGGACGTTATGGGACGGAAATGTCCCATAACGTCCGGTCCTTAAGGGGTTAAGATAAGAGAAAAAGCTGAAAAACTTGTCAAGGGGGAAGGGCTTTCGTTGTTTTCATACAAAGAAGAATGTCCCCTTCTGTTATCTGTCTAGTCTTACAACTAGATTCACATCTGAGAAGAGATGGCTTACACTAGGAAAAAGGGGCGGAGAGGGGAAACTTTGCTTGTGAATATCTCTTAAACCATAAAGGTTTGAGACATAAGACTTATATCGTTCTTCATGTTTTTTTAATGCCTACAAAATAAAATAAAGTTAAAACGAAGTATTACTATCCCTTTAATATGAGTTTTATTGCTGTAGAGCAATGTGGTACAATTATACACACATCACAAAGTCTGATCTTCTAAAAAGAGGGACACCAGGGTGGGAAAGAGGGACGCTTAGGAGGTATGCTATATAGACAACTTATTAATTTTGTGGAGGGGAGCTGTACAGTCAGCTATATGTTTGTGGAATACTTAAATACAAAAAGTTGTGAATTAAAGTTCACTTCCCAGAGTGATAGCCGGTCTCTGGTATTTTTAGATATTTTGTTGACTGTAGGAGTTGCACAAAAACAAAAGAAAAAACAAACAACAATATAGCACCAAACCCACCCCCAAATCCCAGAGGTTGGATTACACAGATACAATAGGGGAAGGAGGGTAAATAAACAATTTAATAATTATCAACAAGCACATTCCCTACATACATATACCCCCTTGTACAGGTGGTGCACCATATCTTGTCTTATATTTAATTCTTTCTCTGACTGTAGGAGTTGATCAGTCCATGGAAAGCCAGACTGTTGATTCCGACAATCATCTGAATGTTTACAGTTGCCATCATTGGAAATTGACCCAAGACATATCTGGCAGTCAGTTTTTGAGAATCCAGTGCAATTGTAGTGCACTGGAGAGAACTGACACACAGCTCCTGTTAGTAGATTTAGCGAGAAGGGATATTCCATTAAAGGGATAGCAATACTTTGTTTTATTTTATTTTGTAGGCATTAAAAAAACACGAAGAACAATGTAAGTCTTATCTCTCAAAGCTTTACGGTTTGAGAGATATTCACAAGCAACGTTTCCCCTCCCGCTCCTTTTACCTAGTGTAAGCCATCTCTTCTCAGATATGGAATGCAGTCCATAGACCAGACAGATAACAGCATGGGACAATCTTCATCCTATGAGAACAATGAAAGCCCTGCCCCCCTTGACAAGTTTTTCCCCTTATCTTAATTGGGGATTGTCCCTCTCTGCAATCTATCTGGGCACCTCCCTTCTGATCTGGCTGAGCAGTGTTACATCAGTAAAAGGGGAGGGAGGGGGCTACCTTGTCATTGAATTACTCTAGTACTACAAATCTGACAGAATTGAAATAACACTCTCCAATGTCCAAATACTATGATGATTAATTAGAGCCGCTTTTATTATGAAACATTACTATCCCTTTAATCTGACTGTCATCAGTAGAGCAAGGAATACCAACAGGGATGAGACACTAGCTTGTAAGAATATTCCTCTAGAACAGGGCTTAAAATTTCCACTAGCCAATGGCGAGTGAAAAGTTAGCACTGGCGAGTAGAAATTCAGCCCTGGTGGGTATGCTATGGCTTGCAGTGGTGAGTAATGTTTCAGGTCTGGCTAGTAGTAAAGGACTTCAAATTTTAAGCCCTTCTCTAGAATATATCAGTGATGGGAAGAAGGTAGAAAACAATAATCTATATTAAAAAGGAAAAATTTAAAAAATATCAACTTGATTCCATTCCTTTTATATTGTTATATTTTTATTATCCTCATACTGCTACTTTCCAGCAATATATACACTGTAACCCAAAGGGGGTCATGTTTATAATTGCCCCATGACTCCTGCTAGTGTTACTGTCAAGAAGTATATCAATAAGGGTGAATCTGAATATGTAACAACTCACAAAACAGCACAGAAAACAAGAAAAGAAAGCCAATCTAAGTGTAGAGGTTTTCATGACAGATAGTGGAATAAAGCAGATAAAATATTGCACTCACATTTCCCCTTCTTGGGCTTTATGCATAACAAACAGTCCCCCCTCTATTTGCCAGCTTTATGTGTCCTCCTGCGGGCTTCTTTTGGTCCACTGTGGTCCTTTCAAAGTGATGCAGCTATCCTTGTTGTTATAAAGTATGTCTGAGGTGAGTAGAATCCTCACCAAGGCTGAAGTAATAAATCTCAAACAGAAAGATGAAAATGTGGGGTATTTTCGGTGCAAAGCTAGATATCGCTAGTGGCCCGGTGTAGACGTGCCTCTTGGCGGGCTCAGCTTAGATGCTGGACTCCTCCAACAAGCAGGATGCTGAAAGAGGCGAGGCGGAGGAAACCTACAGGGGGCGAGGAGAGGGACCGGTACAAAGTATCTCATACTTTCTACTTCTTCCTTGTCAACAATGGTTAGAAAGCAGTGAGAACCAGAATTTCTGGTTTAGTCACTTGGTGGTCACTTAGGTTAAAAATGTTGTCATTTGTTAGTCCTGTTCCAGTCAGTTTATTTTTGTGAGACCCTCCTCTACACCCTCTTCTGTAGGCAACTATCTTTTTATTGCTTTTGTGGGTTTTTTGTTTGTCCCTTTCTGTGTTTGTTGTGCTTGATTTGTTCCTATTGTTAGTTTGGAAGTTTGTTGTAGGTTCTCGTCCCCCTATGTTACTACGTTTTGAGGAGGGACTATTTATGGGACTATTTGTGCTTTCGGAGTCATCTGTATGGTTGTGTTTCTTTGTAATTGTGTCGCCCTCGTCCGATGAGGTGCTTGGCAGCCTCCCCCTAAAAAACGAGATTGGTGGTGGGAATGGGTGTTACGTTTAGGAATTGCGCCATGTTGTTGATTGGATAATGGTTGAAATCTATTATCTGTTGGAATGTTATGTGGAGACCTACTGAATCCTATAGAGTTTTGACCATAAGAATGACTATAAGTTTACTGTCTGTAGTTGTTATGTTTATATTTGTGTCCTAGAGAATTATGGGAGCCGTGATGATTAAAATTTTTTGGTCTGTTTTCATAACAGGATTTTATTTTACTATTTTTCCACTTTTTTGTTTTATATTTATAATACAATCAGTCATTTTGTATATTCATATTCTTTTTAGTACGAGTCCACACATGTTGACCTGACCTTATAGATACACATGTTTGATCTTTTAAGAGTCTTTATAAGGGTTAGAACGCTACTCTCTAACCATTGTTTCCGCAGAAGAAGCAGAAAGGATTCTGCGAGTGCACGTTTGGGATACTTTGTACTGGTCCCTCTCCACGCCCCCTGTGGGTTTCCTCCGCTGCGCTCCTTTCAGCATCCCGCTTGTTGGTGGAGTTATGCATCTAAGCTGAGCCCTCCACGAGGCACATTTACACCAGGCCGCTAGTGATATCTAGCCTTGCATTCAAAATACCCCACAGTTGTTATCTTTCTGTTTGGGATTTATTACATAAGCCTTGGTGAGGATTCTATTCACTTCCGACTTTGCATCATCGCATTTTCATCCCATTTCATCCTACTAACTCATTTGGTAACTGTACATTTGTTTCTCACCCTGAGCAACTTCTAGCAATTTTTTACACATAGTTTGTGTCCAAAGAAGCAAAGAACTCCCATGGATACATGGCAGAAATTAGCAAACACAAATATTCCATCTTGAACCTCAGCACATGTATGAAATCATTGTGACCTTTTAGATCTGAAAATGGACACGCATATGTTCCCAACTGGACCCAGTAGATCCCCCAAACCCTAACAAACCAATGCATATGGGGCAGTGACATACTCAGAAGATGTAGGTGAACACTAGACAATGCAGTTTTACAAATCTTCAAATATCATGTGGTTGAAATCCACGGTAACAAAGAATATGTGTGAAAAACACTTTTTTTTTTTGCTTACTGCAGGTTGCGAGAGGCATTGGTGATAAAGTGGCCCTGTTAAAAATGTGAAACTACACCTAGAATTAAACCCAGTATTGTGTACTTTTCTATAATATATGCTTTAAGGGAAAAATATTCCAATGCAGCACTGCTAAGCAGCCCCAGATGAGTCAAAGCACCAGTGAAGCAAGCTGTGACAATTCCATGTCTGTTTACAATTTGTCCCCATAGCTCCCCATATGGGGTATTGCCATACTCAGAAGAAGCAACTGAACACTAATCAGTGCATTTTCTAAAATCTGCAACTATCCTTTGCTTGAAATCCACTGAAACATTGAAATCTAAGTGTGAAAAAAAGCTGAATTTTTTTCTTACATCAAGTTTTATGAGGGATTGGAGGTAAAATGGTTATGTGAAAAATGTGAGAACACACTTATCACGAAAGACTGCTGCAGTGGTACGCAGTCCCAAATGAGACATGGCACCAGTTAAAGGGATAGTAACACTTAAAATGTAAAAAAATATAGATGTTGTAGGGTTTGTCCCCATGAGTAAAACAAGTGTACCCAGACTACTGAGAGGTGTTTCATTCAATAGTTACTACAGTTCAAACTTGAATTTTTTAGATGCTGTATCACAGTGGCCTGAATGTGTACAGTGGGGCTGTTGCTACATCATCCTACGGACATCTCTGGTCAGTTGACCACAAATCTCGACAGGATGGTGTAGCAACAGCACCGCTGTACAATTTCAGGCCACTGTGATATTGCACCTAAAAAATTTTGAACTGTAATAACTATTGGATAAAACTCCTTTCAGCAGTGGGAGTACCCTTGTTTCACTCAGGGGATAATCCATATAACATATATACTTTTTTACATTTTAAGTATTACTATCCCTTTAAGCAAGCTGTAAAAATTCAGTGTGTGTAATTGGAAACATGCATGTTCCAGTTTGGGCCCCATAGCTCCCCCAAACCCTGAGAAACCTATGCATATGGGGTATTGCTGTACTCAGAAGAAGCAACTGAACACTAATAAATGCATTTTTAAGATCTGCAACTATCCTGTGCTTGAAATCCTCAGCAAAAACCTAAATATAAATGTGAAAAATGCTGAATTTTTTTTTCTTACATCAAGTTTTTTGAGGGATTGGTAGTAAAATGGCTGTGTGAAAAATGTGACAACGCACCTACAATGAAAGCCTGGGAGTCTACTTTTCAAAATTAAAAGGTTTTGGGGATAAATTTTTAAGTGGAGCACTGGTACACAGCCCCAAATGAGAGATGACACCAGAATCTTAAAAGAATTATCATGTAAGTGTCTTATATTTTAGACTGTGTTCTATTGAAGGTATATTTACGTATGTTGTTGCTTGGATATTCACTACAAATAAGAGTAGGATAGTGAATATTGTACTGTACGTATGTATGGTTGTTTTGATATATTACTGCAGATATTTTTGATGGCATTTATTGGATAAAATCTAATTAAATTGTGGAAAAAGAAGAGAAAATTGCCATGTGTTGTGAAGAAATTTTGTCTTTCCATTGAGCTAGGTGGGAAAATGGCACTTTTCAAGAAAATTTTCCGCAAAAAGTGGCATTTTTCTCCTGATTCTTATTTGAGGCAAAAAACTTCCAGCCCATCCGTAATGATAATTAAATAAATTAAACATACATAGCCACATGTTCCACACATGTATACTTATATAAGTTTGTACAGGTGCACATGGAAAACATGCCCCACCAGCAGTTTAATATTGAGAATTAGTTTCTACCATCTAATTAAGACCTTCATGCTGCATGACTAGCTTTCAGGCTGGTGACTAACAGTAACAAGCTGGAGGTTACTGGAGAAGACATCATGTGTAAGTGTTGATGTTGTACCTGATTCATACAAAACAGACTCATTCTGTGGATATGTACCTCGATACTGTCTAATGCCCTCCTTTTGTTTGTCTCTCTCTCTGTATGTGGAATGGGACTTCTTCTGCTGCAAGGTTAAATGAAGACTAATATAGGAGATGCAGCAGTCAGGTGAAGACAGATTAACATCCTTCACAAGTGATCTACTGAGTTACCCAGAGTGGTAACCTAGTTTGTGAGTATCTATGTGGCTTGCTTGTTATGAGTTTTGTATTTTGTAGCAATAGTGTAATTCTGTGAGGTACCCTCTTGCCTTTCTTTTTAAAGGGATAGTAATACTTCAGTATTACAAATCCCTATATTAAAGCCCTTGTAAAAAAAAACGTATTGCCCCCAGTGTCATCTCTCAAACCTTTATAGTTTGAGAGATGAACGCTTCTAATGTTGCCCTCTCCCTCCCCCTTCCCCGTAGTCATCATTTTAGCTGACTGCAGGGAAGAGAGTCGTACGACTTTCAGACGGCTCTGCAGCACAGCCTGATCGCGTTAACTAAAAAAAAAACTTTCACTGAAATGGTCTTCTACATGTACTTGGCTTGCAAGCACACGTAGAAGACCGTTTTAGTGAAAGTTTTTTTTCTTAGTTAACGAGATTGCGGCTCTGCTGCAGAGCCGCCTGATGATCTCTGACCGGATTTCCCTGAGTCAGCTAAAATGCTGACTACGGGGAAGGGGGAGGGAGAGGGCAACTTTAGAAGCGTTCATCTCTCAAACCATAAAGGTTTGAGAGATGACATAGGTTTGAGAGATGACACTGGGGGTAATAAGTTTTTTATTTACAAGGGCTTTAATATAGGGATTTGTAATACTGAAGTATTACTATCCCTTTAAATACAAATGTAAACTTTTTAACCCCTTAAGGACCCATGACGGTCCAAGACCATCATGGCTTGATTTCAGTTAAGGACCGTCATGGAATTCCGGGCTCCCCGCGCAGCTGCACGCCGTTCAGGGAGTCCGGAATCAGATAGTGAAAAACAAAAATGGTCCCTGGTCCTTAAGTGACCGCAATGGTTAATATATTTCGTTCCCTTGTAATTGTAATTCCTTGGATGTTAGATATTTTAAGATATTTTCATCACATATCTCCAGCATCCTAAGAGTTAATTACAGGTAAGTGTAACCTCTGAATTCAATTTAATATATGCATTGAAAAACAGGCTAGAGATGGGTTGTGGTGAATTATGGGAGTTGTAATCTGGCAGCAGCTGGAAGGCCTCACCTATCTCATCACTGCTTTCCACTGGGAGCAGCTAATTTTGGGGTATTACTGAGAGAAGACTGGTGAAAAAAAAACCCAGAACAAAACATACACTGATCTTTGAGACTAATTAAGGAAGCAGTTGCATCTTTGACACTGGAGGCAAGAGTGACAGAGGAGACAAGAGTTTGCATTGTAGTATCATTGCAGCAGCAGCATTAGACCAGTCTAGACAGACACATACAGAAGCAGCATGGTATATGGTTTAGAAAAGTGTATTTACTGAGGAAGTAATGATGGTTGTCTAACAACAGAAAGCCCCCACAAATAAATATACACTATATCTGAGAGTAAAGAAGGAAGTATCTTTGACTGTGTTAGAAGCACAATATGGTGGTTTGGAGGAGATGAGAGTTTGGACTGCAGTACCAGCAGCAGCAGCAATAGACCAATCTGAACAGACACAAACAACATCATGGTGTATTGGCTAGACAGGTCTATTTACTGAGGAAGTACAGACGGCTGTCTGAAAACCGCCCCCCCAAAGAAAACAAACATACACTGATCTCTGAGACTAAAGAAGGAAGCAGTAGCATCTTTGAATCTTAAGCACAATATTGTGTTTACAGGAGGTGATAGAGGAGGCAAGAGCAGCGTGGTATGTGGGCTAAAAGAAAAAGCAGTCACAATACTATATTGATGATTATTAAGTGGGTAGAAGAATCGATTCAATCAGCCAGAAAATTAATTGCTGTTGAAGATGGTGCGAGAAGGGAGGCAGTAGTGAGGAGCAAGAGCCTCTAGCACCTTCCTGAAGGGCTCCCGTTCAGTGATGGAGAAGGAAGCACCCCCCACAGTGATCAGCTGCCCAATCAACCATGTCAGCTTATTTGCTGCTTGGATATACCACTTAAATGGAAAGCCCCAAAGTGTTCAAGGGTGGGCTTGTACTGAGGTCCCTACCTCACCTGTCTCTGGAAATCAGTCGGAGGCTTAAGGGAGGCATTCCCTCTGCCCTGGCTGCAGCTGCTGGTGATTGCTGTGGTGGTGTTGCTGTTGTCACCACTGTTACCAGTTTGCTTCTGAAGCAAAACTGCACTGTGGTGTGCATCTAGATGTTGTTTCATTCCAGAACTTGGGGGAGAATGGCTAAAGGTTGAAGAGGGCTCATAATGTCAATGACCTGTTGGAGCAGTGTCGATGGCACATCGACAGTATGCACTAAGGTGTCTTCAACATCATATCCCCATTAATCCTACAAAAATCTGCCCACATCAACATCAATCCAACATGCCTTTGGCAGGTTTACGAATTTTGACTCATCACATTGACATATGAAAATGCAGCATAATGAGTAATTTCCATATGGAAATGCAAAATAACTAGCCATTATTCTATTCATGGTGGTGTGTTTATATGTTAATGTGGCACTTTACCACATGCATTAAACTCCAATAGCAGCCTCTGCTGTCAGAGTTCACATCCTCAACTTCGCCTACCTGAGGCTGGCGATCTTGGGATCTCCCTGTAGTTTCCAATGCAATAACTGCCTTCAATCAATCATAAGCATGGTGGGTTGTCGAACTGCTGGTAATTTTCAAAAGCATGCTCTCCCTCACACATCACCAGCAATAAACAATCCTGAAGTCTGAGAGCTTTCTCTCTGCTTCCCCACTTTCTCAGTAGGGGAGTGGAGAGGATCATTTCAGCACGACGAACAGCACCACTCCCTTAAACTTTGAGTGCCATAGGGATGTGCATTGCGCACCCTTGTTACACTCAAAGGGTTAACAAAGTACACCAGTACTGAAAAAGTGGGGCAGCAGAAAGAATGCAAGTACTCCCCTACTGAGCAACTGGGGAAGCAGAGAGAATGCTCCCATACTTCAGGATTGTCATGCTGCTGGTGATGTGCAAGGTAGGGTGTCCCTTCCACATCAACAGAAGTTCGACAACCCTGTATGCTACTGGGGAACTTCTCTTCCTCTCCCCTTGCATTCCTAAATTTTAATGCATAATTCAATGTGTATGTGTATATTGAAAAGTCTAAGTGCTATGAACACATTGACAAAATCATATTGCCACATCATCGACCTTTGGTGCATCTCCCCTGGTGAGATGTCTCAACACTTTTCTCCCTGGCTCATTTCCTTATGACACAACTTGCACCTTACACTGCACCCATCTCCCACACTCTAAATAACGATCTCACACTATTATGATACTCTAGGCCAGCCATTCCAGAGTGAAACTGATGTGGTACTGATTTTCTGAATAGTAGCGTGAGTGGTGGTATTGGTGGTAGCACATGTAGAAAAAACAGTGGCATTAAAAGACAGTGTAGAGGGAGTAGATAGGTTGTGTGCCTCTTCCAGTCCCACATCATCACTGTGGATGTCATTTACCACTTGGGCATTGGTGAGAGTAAAGCTCTCTTCTGCCGCAAGATTAGATAACAGTAAACTTCCCTCCCCTTCTTCACTTTCTTCTGGACCAAAAAATAGACCCACTGCTACGATCAGCCTGCCCATTTTTGTGCTGGGGAGTTTGTGGTAATGGGAGAACTGGTGATGGTAGTGGTGGGGGTAATGTTTCTGGTCTTATGTAGTTGACCATGAAGATGTAATAGTCAATGTCTACAAGCAATCTTAGCATTCTCATTTGATCAAACCAAAGCACCAGTACATGACCCAGGATGTTGACTTCTGCTGAGTGTGGCTGATAGTATTGCAGATGAAGAAGGCTTCTGCTTAGAAGGGGCTGGTGTACTGCTGTTTATCTGACTGCTGTTTTCTTGTAGCTTCCTGACGACTCTGTCTGCACCACAAGAAATGAAAGCATTACCAGTCATTTCAGTTACATTTAATAAATATTTAACTGTTTATTTTTACTTTTTTAATGTTTTTTTGCTTTTAAAGGGATAATAATGTTTCAAAATAAAAGCAGATCTAATTAATCTTTCTCTGTCGTCCAATACAGGTTACTAGTAACTCTGGGAGGCGATCTGCCCCTTAGTAGGCAGGAACATTTCTCTTAAGTGCATGCATGGTGTGGAGCCTCCCTTCCCTCCTTGGCTGCAGGTAGCCAATCAGCTCCAGAAAGATTTGTTCCTTCAGTGTGACAACACCAGGTGGAGAACAGTTCTGCTATAGTTTTAGAATCTTTTTTATTTTCTGTTAGATATGGAATACCACCATTAGGTGGATTACCATGACTGGAAATGCCCTTCAATGTGGCTAGCTCAGTTTCCAGGTGCTTCCAGTGGACCTTGAGCCCTGAGGGGGGAAATCTTGATTCCAAGTGCTTCCCCAGGAGTTACCCACTGAGGTACTTCTTGCTGCATGGTAATCTGAAGACAGAAGATCTGCAGGAAAGGTGAGCTACCCTTTGAGCGCTGCAGGTCCACTTGTCCCACAGTGCCTCTCCGCACAGGGGTTGTGTTCTGGAGTTCCTATTGTACACTCCTGCACTCATTGGGTATATTTGTATGTCTGTTGGGTGTTTGGAGCAGGTTTATGTGGTAACTTAACCCTTTCACTGCTGGTTTGGCAGTTTATTGGGGGTTTTATGGCACTTTTCCTACTGTACTAGTGTTTTCTGGGTGTCTACACGTTCCCTTGATGTTTTACACCTTTTCATGTTTTACTTTTAATTTTGGTAAAATTGTGTACTGCGCCTTTAAGGCGCGCTTTACTGCATAGACGCCATTGCTCCATTCACCTCTATGAGACTACACTGTTTGGGACTTATCTCTGCAACCGTTTAACCTAGCGACTTCAGAGATGGCTCATTTTACTTGTCTACCCTTGCTCTATCATCCGGTTTATAGTTCAAGTGTGTTGGGGGGCTCAGGGGGGCTTTGGGCACTGTTTGGGATACTTTTTTGGGAAAAACTACATTTCCCATGAGCACTTGCTTCGCGCCTAAATTCTGATTGACTCCCGTCGCAGCAGCCATTTTGTGAGCGTTTCTAGAGAGTATCCTACACAGGGCTTGGACTCTCCTTCTCTCCTCTGCAGATTAACCCTTCGCCTGCCAGATAAGTCTGTATTTAGCATTTCTGAGGTGAAATCTTACACACTGTAATTGGGTGATTTACTGTACAGTTGGTTATTTTGACACTGAGTATGTCTATACTGCTGGAGCTTGGGGCTAGATCTAAGACTAAGGAGGCTGGGGTCTCAGTTTCCACCATTGCGCATTGCTCTTCCTGTCACTCAGGGCTACTTAGGGAGTTCTCTGGTCACTTATGCCCAGCATGTTCTGAAGTTCCTGACAGCAACCCAGGGACCTCCAGCCATGCTATTGAGCCAGCTTGGGTGCGAGAGTTTAAGGCTGCGACTAGGGACCTTAGGTCCACATTGCAGCTCTTTCCATCCCAGATACAGGGGCCCTTCAGACATAGCAGACCCCCTCTCATATCAGATCTTCCCTGCGTAAACCTCAGGGGGCACCTGATGTCTCAGATTCCTCTGAGGAGGAACTACTTTTGGATTCGGATGTTGAGGATTGTTCGGTTCTGGAGTCTTCTAGGTGTCTTGGGGACCCCTTTGAAGCTGATCCTGACCTCTCTGCTGAGGGTCTGATCAGGGCCGTTTTAAACACCCTTAACATTCCCTTGGTTCAAGAGGTTCCTTCTGATCCCTCTGATGTTTTTCAGGAGCCTGCTAAGCCCCTTACTTATTTTCCACCTAACCCCACTCTTGACCGTCTGGTTTCTGTGGAGTGGAAATCACCGGACAAGACTGCTAAGTGGGTTCATCCCCCCAAGATGGATGCACCTATCTCCAGGCTAACCAAATCTACTGCCTTGCCAGTCTGTGATGCTTCTGCTCTGAAGGACTGGACTGACAAGAAACTTGAGATTTCCCTCAAGTCCACTTTTGCCACTGTTGGTACCGCTATGTGTCCAGCGTTTGCTATTGCGTGGGTTAACCATGCTGTTGCGGTCTGGACTGAGCAACTCACCACGGCTGTCCGTCAGGATGCGCCTACTTCGGAGAAATTGCATCTTCTTGCCAATATCTCTGAAGCGCAACACTATGTTTCTGCTGCCACCTTTGATGCCGTCCGCATTATGGCTAGGGTTTCCACTACATCTGTGGTGGCCAGACGAGCCTTTTAGCTGAAGATCTGGTCTGCTGACACTGCTTCAAAGAAAGCCTTGCTTTCTTTGCCCTTTCAGGGTACCTCCTTGTTTGGGCCTGATCTTAAGGAATTGAACAGCGAGGCCACAGGGGGTAAGAGTACTCCTCTACCCTTGGTCCCTAAGAAGAAATTGCTGCTTAAGCGTAACCGGTATTTTCGTTCCTTTCAGAATGAGACACGTCCGGAGAACCAGGCAGTTGCCTCAGCTCCGCGTACCTCCTCCAAGCCCAAACAGCAATAGAAGCCCAAGGTCTCCTCCAAGCCCAAGGCTTCCAAGACTGCTTCGGCATGACTCTTTGAACCTGGGTCAGCACCCTGCTGTGGGTGGTCGTCTGCGACTCTTTCACAGCATTTGGGAGGATTCAGTGATGGACCCATGGGTTTTACATGTGGTGACAGAAGGATACAAGATCCCTTTCTATTCTCTTCCTCCCTTTTGCTATCATCTTTCTCATACTCCTCGGTACTGAGAAACATTGTCTGTTCGACAGCGCTGTTCAGGTTCTACTGGACAAGGATGTCCAGGAGCCGGTGCCTCTTTCAGACAGGGGTTCAGGGTTCTATTTGAACCTCTTTGTGGTCGCCAAAAAGGACGACGGATGTCGCCCTATTTTGGATTTGAAAGATCTAAACTGTTTTGTGACCAGGACTCACTATCGCCAGAAATCTCTGCGCATAGTGATTGCTGCCATGTCTCCGGGGGAGTTCCTTTCTTCTCTGGATCTACAGGATGCTTACTTACACATCTCAGTTCATCCAGAGAGCAGGCAGTACCTTCGGTTTGCCTGCGACAGAGGACATTTTTAGTTCTCAGTTCTTCCATTTGGTCTGACGACGGCTCCTCAGGTTTTCCAACGTGTTCCGGGGGCCTTGATATCTGTCCTCCACCGGGACGGCATCAGAGTGACTCCTTACATGGACGACTTGCTTTTGAAGCCACCTCTGCGGACATTCTTCGTTAGACCTGCATCCAAGCTCTCACCCATCACGGATGAATCATCAACTTGGACAAGTCGGATCTTGTCCCATCCCAGCAACTGGTCTTCCTGTGTCTTCTCTTCGATACTCAGAAGAGCATGGTGTTCCTCCCGGACGAGGTGGCTCACCAGATCGCCCATAGGGTTTCAGCGATTCTGTCTCAGGATCCGGTTCCAGTTCAGAAGCTGTCTTCTCTGGTGGGGAATTTCATATCCACAATAGAAGCAGTCCCATTCACCATGGCGCACACCAGGGAACTCCAGAGGTTTGTGATCCAGATGTGCAAGGATTGGCCAGATCATCAGAGGATGTCGGTTTCCCTTCCTCTTCATGTGGAACTGAGCTTGACGTGGTGGCTGGATCTTTCAAACCTACTGAAGGGGAGATCATTTCTGATTCCCTACTGGACCACGGTGATGACGGATGCCAGCCTTTCGGGCTGGGGGGCTGTACTGGGTCGCTTCAGAGCTCAGGGGAAATGGTCCACGGAGGAGTCCCTCTTTCCGATCAGTATCTTGGAGCTTCGGGTGATATTTCATGCTCTGCGTCATTAGGTGTCTCAGCTGGAAGACTGTCCTGTCCGAGTGGAGTCCGACAACGCCACGGCAGTGGCCTACATCAACAAGCAAGGCGGAACAAGTCTTGCTGCTTGGTTAGAGGTCAAAGCTATTTTGTCCTGGCAGATCATGTTCCTGCCATATCCGCAGTGCACATTCCAGGCGTAGACAACATCATGGCAGACTTCCTCAGTCGTCACATAGTGGACAGCGGAGAGTGGGAGTTACACCCCCAGGTGTTCCAGCTCTTTGTTCAGAGGTGGGGGATGCCCCATGTAGACCTGATGGAGACAAGACACAACAGGAAGGTTCCGGTATTCTGCTCTCAATGGAGAGACCCTCTAGCTCTAGCTGTAGATGCGATGTCCATCCCTTGGATATTCCCTCTGGCCTACATATTTCCTCCCCTTCCCACGTTGACAAGGGTGTTATGGAAATTGAAGATGGAACGTTGTCCAGTCATCCTGATTGCTACGTATTGGCCTTGTCAATCCTGGTTTCCGGAGCTTCTGGCTCTGTCTGTGGCGGAGCCCTTTCAGCTCCCCTCCTGTCCGGATCTTCTTCTGCAGGGTTACCTGTGGAAGGAAGATGTTCATCGGCTCACTTTGATGGCTTGGAGGTTGAATCCTTGATATTAAAGAAGAAAGGTTTTTCTTCTGGTGTGGTGGCTACTATGCTTAGTGCCCGTAAGCCTGTTTCTTCCAAGATCTATCACCGTGTCTGGTCGACTTTTGTGTCTTGGTGTGCTGACAGGGGTCTGTCCTATGATTTTGATCTAATTTTGATCCTGGCTTTTCTGCAGGACGGTGTGGATAAGGGACTCAGTTTGAGTTCTCCTAAGGTTCAGACTTCTTTGCTTTCTGTCTTCTTTCAAAAGCGCATTGCCGTCCTTCCTGATGTCAAGGTTTTCTTCCAGAGCATTGCTCATGTTTGTCCTGACTTCCGGAGTCCAGCTCCTCAGTGGGATCTTAATTTGGTTCTGGACGTTCTTCAATGCCCTCCCTTTGAGTCTTTGGCTACTATTCCTCTACATCTCTTGAAGTGGAAAATGTCCATTCACCGTGTTGCGGAGTTGCAAGCTCTTTCCTGTAAACCACCTTCTCTGGTGTTTCACAAGGATAAGGCGATGCTTCGTACCTCCAAGGAGTTTTTAACCTAAGGTGGTCTCCGAATTTCACATCAATCAGGAGATTGTGGTCCCCTCTTTCTTCCCTAACCCCTCCTCTGATAAGGAGAGAGATCTCCACTTGTTGGATGTGGTGCGTTGTCTCAAGTTTTATGTTCATTGCACTGAATCTGTCAGGAAATCAGACGCTCTGTTCATCATTCCTGAGGGTCCTAGGGCAGGAAGACTGGCGTCCAAAGTGACTATGGTATCATGGATCAAGTCCACTATTCGTAGGGCCTACGAGTTGAGGAATAAACATCTTCCCTTTCGGGTCATGGCTCATTCCACCAGGTCCATTGGGGCCTCTTGGGCCTATAAGAATCAGGCTTCTGCTGATCAGCTGTGCAGGACGGCCACTTGGTCCTCTGTGCACACCTTTTTGAAGCACTACCGTGTGGATGTGCTGGCTTCGGCTGATGCCAGCTTTGGGAGGAAGGTCCTGGAGGCAGTTTTGCCTGTCTAGGATATTCTTCTTAGGTTCTTGGTGCTTCCTTACTGTTGAGCCCTGTTGACTCTAGTTCAATGTGCTGTGTATCAGTGTATCAGGGTGTTTTTACCCCTGTTCAGTGTCCGTTGATACTTCAGTTTTGTTGGGCTATCTCTGACCTCTTGGTCCATAGCTGCACTGGTGACTTTGGTGGCCTTGCGTCTGGTCCTTGCCTTCTTCCCGCCTCTGAGAAACTCAATGGTTGGACATCCCAGAGTTACCAGTAACCTGTATTGGACGACAGAGAAAAGAGGATTTTAGTCTTACCTATTAAATCCTTTTCTCTTGGTCCATACAGGTTACTGGTCCCCCACCCTGTCAAGAGATCATGTTTGGCTCTTCTGTGGCAGACCGTGGGGGTCCTTCAGGGTCATGCTCACAGGAGTCTTCTTCCCTTCTATCTAGTCATAGTTAGTGTCTCAAATATTTCTGGAGCTGATTGGCTAGCTGTAGCCAAGGAGGGAAGGGAGGCTTCACCCCCTGCATACATTTAGAGAAATGTTCCTGCCTACTAAGGGGTGTATCGCCTCCCAGAGTTACCAGTAATCTCTATGGACTAAGAGAAAAGGATTTAACAGGTAAGACTAAAATCCTGTTTTATAGTATTTGGGCCATGGAGATTGTTATTTCAGTACTGTCAGAGTTGTAGTTCAAGAGTAATTGAATGATAAAGTATCCCCCTCCAGCCCAAAAAGTGCTAGCAGAGATATTCAGATTCCCTATCAGATTCCCTATCAGCTGAAACCACAAAGGATGTTAGGCCACAGAAACAGACTTGCGGCCAAACGTCTGTTGTGTGTGTTAAGTTCCCAAATAGCTTGAAAAATGGGAACATCAAAGGAAAAGAGCTAACGATCAGTGGCTGACGCACTGTCAAGCACCGACCGTTAGCTGAAACACAGAGTAACCCTCCCAAACACTAACCGTACACTACCTCTAACAGTAAAGTGCAACCATACTACCGCTAACACCTGCCTAAAACCCAGATCTATGTAACACTTACTTGTCATCCACTCTCTGTTCTTCTTCAATCGTCTGTGTTCTTTTCTATGCAATCTTCCATCTTCTTATCGTCTTTCAAATCTGTCCTGTAAAAAAAAAAAACTTCAATGAAAGATATGTTTAAAAAAAAAAAAAAATGCCCCCAAGATATGCCTGTGTTAACCCTTTGGGTGCCGGAGGGCTACTCCTAAGGCATATCTTGGGGGCATTTTTTAAAAAACATTTCTTTCATTGAAGTGGCATGCCTGGAACACTGAGTGTGCACACTGACTATGTACACTTACGTTTGAACAGTAAATGTACAATCTATTTTTGATTTTTTTTTAAATTAACAGTTGTAGTTGCTGGAGACAGCAGTGGTGTGTCTGGAACACTGTGCTATGTGCACTTAAGTTTGAAATGTAAATCCATCTTTAATTTTCTTAAATTAAGGAACTCAGGAACAGACGTAGTTGCTGGAGACAGCCGTGGTGTGTCTGGAACACTGAGTGTGCGCAGTCAGGATGTGGACTTAACCCTTTGAGTGCCAAGTGGGTACATTGTACGAGTTTGGACAGCTGTACCCGCTGTGCCAAGCTCGTACGATGTACCCACTAAAATGCGGTCACTGCATAAGCCGGTATAACCGGCATGCAGTGGCCGCATTTAAAAAAAAAAAAAAGCTGGGCAATCGTGGGGGGACATGAGGATCACTCCTCATGTCCCCCCTGTTATTGATCTCCCAGCCGATCGCGCTGGGAGATCAATAAAAGAAGAGGAGAAGTGCAGCAGAAGCGCAGCTTCTCCTCTTCCTTCTCTCCTACCCGAACTTCCGGGTAGGAGTGGGCGGGACCGGGGGAAGCCTCCCAACGTCATCAGTGACATGTCACTGATGACGTTGGGGAAGTTTCCCCGGTCCCATTCACTCCTACCGGTGGTAGGAGTGAAAGGCAGGAGAGCTTTTGCTCTCCTGCAAGTCGCCTTATTGATCTCCCAGCCGATGGCTGGGAGATCAATAACTGGGGGGACACCAGAAGGGGTCCTGATGTCCCCCACGAGGTCTGAGAAATTAAAAAAATAAATAAAAACAAAAAACAAACGCTAAGTAGCCCTGTGAGTGCCGCAGGGGTCCCCAGCACATTGCTTTGCAATGTGCTGGAGACCCTTGTAGCACTCACAGGGTCATTTTTTGGGTTGTTTTTTTTTTTTTTTTTGAAAGACCTCATTGAGGGGATCAGGGGGGATCCTGATGCCCCTCAATGAGGTCTATTATTAAAAAAAAAAAAAAAAAAAAAAAAATTTTAACCCTGTGTGTGCCACAGGGGGGGGGTCCAATGCACACCCCCCCCTCCTGTGGCACACACAGGGCTTCTATCATTACAAGCTCTGATTACAAAGTAATAATAATAATAAAAAAAAAAATTAACCCTTTGAGTGCCAGAAGGGTCCAATGCATTGCTTTGCAATGCCCTGGAGACCCATGTGGCACTCACAGGGACATTTATTTTGATTCCTTTTATTTTTTTTTTTTAAGACCTCATTGGGGGAATCAGAGGGGTCCTGATACCCACCAATGAGGTCCATAATAAAAAAAAAATGTAAAGAAAAAAAAAATTAACCCTGTGTGTGCCACAAGGGGGGCCAATGCAGCCCCCCTTCTGCGGCACACACAGGGCATTTATCATTACTTCGTTATCAGAGATTGTTGGGGGGCCATCATGATTGGTCCTGATGGCCCCCCAACAAGCTCTGATTACAAAGTAATAATAAAAAAAAAAAAAATTAACCCTCTGAGTGCCAGAAGGGTCCAATGCATTCCTTTGCAATGCCCTGGAGACCCATGTGGCACTCACAGGGACATTTATTTTGATTCCTTTTATTTATTTTTTTTAAGACCTCATTGGGGGGAATCAGAGGGGTCCTGATACCCACCAATGAGGTCCATAATAAAAAAAATGTAAAGAAAAAAAAATTAACCCTGTGTGTGCCACAAGGGGGGCCAATGCAGCCCCCCTTCTGCGGCACACACAGGGCATTTATCATTACTTCGTTATCAGAGATTGTTGGGGGGCCATCATGATTGGTCCTGATGGCCCCCCAACAAGCTCTGATTACCAAGTAATGATATAAAAAAAAATTAACCCTCTGAGTGCCACAAGGATCCAGTGCATTGCTTTGCAATGCGCTGCAGACCCCTGTGGCACTCACAGGGTCACTCTGTTTGTGGACATATATATTTTTTTTACTAAGACCTCATTGGGGAGGGATCAGGGGGTCCTGATGCCCCTCAATGAGGTATATAATAAAAAAAAATTTAATCAAAAATTAACCATGTGTGTGCCACTGGGAGGGGGGGTTCAATGCAGACCCCCTTCCTGTGGTACACACAGGACTTTTTATCATTACTTTGTGATCAGAGCTTGTTTGGTGGCCATCTGAATACAAAGTAACGATAAAAAAAAATTAACCCTTTGTGTGCTGGACACCCCTGTGGCACATAAAGGATTTTTTCCCCCTTTATTTTTTATTTAGACCTCATTGTATGGATTCTGATGCCCCCAACGAGGTCTACACAAAAATATTGGGGGAAAAAGCCCCAAAAAATGCACGTGCAACAGGAAGGGGGTCCAACGCAGTGCTTTGTATGAGGGGACATACAGTGCACAATGGTAGTCAGAGATCTCCCATACACACTATCAGACACTGCCCCACCATCACCACCATCCTTGCTCCTCTGCTCATACCCACACACACTGCCTAATCCCTCACCCTCTCACACATTTTGTTAGACTTGTAGTCACAGGTCCGCACATACACCGGCTGACGTCCTAGCTTCTTTCATCTGTTAGCCATAAAATCACACATACACTGTTTGCTTTCCCATTTCTGTTTCACTGGTAGCTACGCTCTTGTAACGTAAATTGGTATGTGAATCCAGAGTAGTGGGGTACCATTTTTTTTTGGCTGGCAAGAAGTCCTCCTAGGAAATCCCACGCCATTGAACCATTTCAGTATCTTTGAAGTGACTGATGTGTAAAACAAATGTTTGTTTTTCTTTCCTGTAGCACCACATTCTGGAAATAGTTGTTCCAAATAACTTAGGGGTACAAAGGCAAGTGACCCCTCATTAGATGCGGCAGGTTGTCTTCTTTCCAAAATGGTATGGTTTATCTACCTTTTCTTCAATTCTGAAGGTGTTATAGCCATTTTTATACAGGCAAGTCAGGTTTGAGAAAATGTTAGAAACATCAGAGGTTGTAGTAGGTGTAGTTTTCTACTTCTAGCACGCCCAAAGGTAGTTCAACTCATATCAATAGGGTGTCGTTTGACTCCTAAGAGCACTAGCAAACAAATGCAGTTGAAAATTCCATGGTTTTCACAGAGCTCCATACATTTAAAGGGGCAGAAATGTAAAAAAAAGCATTTTTTTTCATTAGCGCCACCTCCTGGAAGCATTTGTGCATACCAGCCTTTGGGTAAGAAGGCAAGTGACCCCTCATTAGATGCGGCAGGTTGTTTTCTTTTCAAAATGGCATTGTTTCTCTACCTTTCCTGCATATCTATTATGGTTATAACCATTTTAGTGCAAGCAGATAATTTAAAAAACAAAAGTGTCAGGTTTACGTTCGTGTTCCTAGCCAGGGGCGGATTGTAGGGGGAATACCAGCCCGGGCGTTTTTTAACCCTTTGAGTGCCAAAGGGGTAGGGAATGCATTGCTTTGCAATGCATTTCGTACCCCTCTGGCACTCAAAGGGTTAAAGCAGCTCACTAGCTGCACGGACGTCCCTATCGTCGCCCCCTTGTGATCCCTGTGCAGCATCGAAGGCTGTCACAGAGACTGTCTGTGCCGGTGGCAACACAGACCTCTTTCAAAATATCGTGGGACGGTGAGGTGAGATCCTCTGATCTCCCCCACCGGCCCATGATCTAGCGGCCCACCGGGGGATGCCCGATCCCCCGATAGGCCAATCCGCCCATGTTCCTAGCACCCACATATTGTATGTTAACCCACACAAATGGGCTACCATTTTTCTCATGATGGTAGCAAGTACTGAATACAGCAGGAAATGTTATGGTTTTCAAAGTTTTTAGTATCTTTGAAGTCGTGGAAATGTAAAAAAACCTGTATTTATTCCCATAGCGCCACCTTTTGGAAATATTTGTGCACTTCAGCCCAGGGGGTAGAAAGGCAAGTGACCCCTCTTTTGATGCGGGAGAATGTCTACTTTCCAAAATGGTATACCTTTTATACCTTTCCTTCATGTCTCTAACAGTTATGGACATTTTAGTACAAGCAGCCATTTTCGAAGAAGCAAACAGGTAGGTGTAGTTATGTGCTTCTGGCACCCATAAGGTAGGTCGACTCATTCCAGTGGGGTGTCATTTTTCTCCTAAGAGCACTAGCTAATGAATACAGTTGGAAATACCATGGTTTGCACACATTTCAGTACATTTGAAGGCAGGGTGTCTTCTTTTCAAAATGGTATGGTTTGTGTACCCTTTCTTCACTTCTGTAGTTGTTATAACCATTTGTGTACAGACAAGTAATGTTTGAGAAAATGTTAGAAAAATGTGAAGTTGTAGTGGGTGTCGTTTTGCACTTCTAGCGCCCCCTGAGGTAGTTAAACTCGTACCAATTGGGTGTCATTTTTCTCCTAAGAGCACTAGCTAATGAATACAGTTGGAAATACCATGGTTTGCACATATTTCAGTACATTTGAAGGGGCAGAAATGTAAGAAAATGCCTTTTTTTTTCATTAGCGCCACCTTCTGGAGGCATTTGTGCACTCCAGGCTTGGGGTAACAAGGCAAGTCACCCATCATTAGATGCGGCAGGGTGTCTTCTTTTCAAAATGGTATGGTTTGTGTACCCTTTCTTCACTTCTGTAGTTGTTATAACCATTTGTGTACAGACAAGTAATGTTTGAGAAAATGTTAGAAAAATGTGAAGTTGTAGTGGGTGTCGTTTTGCACTTCTAGCGCCCCCTGAGGTAGTTAAACTCGTACCAATGGGGTGTCATTTTTCTCCTAAGAGCACTAGCTAATGAATACAGTTGGAAATACCATGGTTTGCACATATTTCAGTACATTTGAAGGGGCAGAAATGTAAGAAAATGCCTTTTTTTTTCATTAGCGCCACCTTCTGGAGGCATTTGTGCACTCCAGGCTTGGGGTAACAAGGCAAGTCACCCATCATTAGATGCGGCAGGGTGTCTTCTTTTCAAAATGGTATGGTTTGTGTACCCTTTCTTCACTTCTGTATTTGTTATAACCATTTTTGTACAGACAGGTAATGTTTGAGAAAATGTTAGAAAAATTAGAGGTTGCAATAGGTGTAGTTTTGTACTTGTAGCGCCCCCTGAGGTAGGTGAACTCATACCAATGGGGTGTTATTTTTCTCCTAAGAGCACTAGCTAATGAATACAGTTGGAAATGCCATGGTTTTCACACATTTTAGTTCATTTGAAGGGGCAGAAAATGCCTTTTTTTTTTCATTAGCGCCATCTTCTGGAGGCATTTGTGCACACCAGGCTTGGGGTAACAAGGAAAATCACCCCTCATTAGATGCAGCAGGTTGTCTACTTTCCAGAAATATATAGTTTTATATAGTTATTCCACTGTTTTAGGGTAGTTTTACCACAAAAACCCTAGAATGTGCATATTAGTTTATAAAGTTGAAAATGTCATTTTGCGCTGCTGGTGATTAGGGCTCTACGCTAGCCATGGACGTAGGTAAAACTATACAAATTTGGTATTTTTTTACTCGGGGGACTCGAGGCTTTTTCAAATAATTGAAACTTTTTCAATCAAGGTAAATGTTTTTGATACATAGTATGTGATTTTAGCAAAATGAGTAAATTTTCACTTTTTTTTGTCATTATGACATCATAGCTTTTTGCACGATGTAAAATTCTCTTCATGTAAGGTATCACAAGAAAGCTCAATTCGTTCTGAAAAAAACAATATATAGTTTTCCATATGTAACTAAAAATCCCCAGAGGAAATCAAGCCTAAACGGAAGGATAGCAAAAATGTTGAAAAAGTGTCTGGCCTGCAGGGTTCAGAAAATGGCCCGAGCCTCTGGCACTGAAGGGGTTAAAGGGATAGGAATGTTTCATAATAAAAGCAACTCCAATTAATCATCATAGTATTTGGATCTTGGAGAGTGTTATTTCAATTCAGTCAGAGTTGTAGTTCAAGAGTAATTCAATAATAAAGTATCCCCCTCCCGCCCCTTTTACTGATGTAACACTTTTCAGCATAGGCGTGCGCAGCCAATTGCATTAGGGTGTGCACCCAAAAGCACAAACACACACGTGCGTTCGCGTATGTAATACATATACACATATATGTGTATACGTATTACATACGCGAACGCACGTATATACATATTATATATATATATATATATATATATATATATATATATATATATGTGTGTTTGTGTGCTAAATAAATGATTGCCCCCCATCTGCTCCATATTGCCCCCATCAGCTCCAACTTATCCCCCATCAAATCCATATTGCTCTCACATTGCCCCCATCAGCTCCAACTTGCCCTAACATTGCCCCCATAATCTCCACATTGCCCTCAGCTCCGACTTGCCCCCATCAGCTCCATCTTGCCCCCATCAGCTCCAATTTGCCCCTATTAGCTCCAACTTGCCCCCATCAGCTCCAACTTGCCCTCACATTGCCCCCATCAGCTCCAACTTGCCCTCAACTCCAACTTGCCCCCATCAGCTCCAACTTGCCCTCAACTCCAACTTGCCCCTATCAGCTCCAACTTGCCCTCACATTGCCCCCATCAGCTCCAACTTGCCCTAACATTGCCCCCATCAGCTCTAACTTGCCCTCATCTCCAACTTGCCCTAACATTGCCCCCATCAGCTCTAACTTGCCCTCAGCTCCAACTTGCCCCCATCAGCTCCAACTTGCCCTCACATTACCCCCATCAGCTCCAACTTGCCCCCATCATCTTCACATTGCCCCCTTCCATAATGCCCCTTCATCTCCACTATGCCCCATTCATCTCCATATTGCCCCTTCATCCCTTACCTTCAGTCCCTGGTGGTCTAGCGGCGTGTCATAAGGGAGCTCTGTGCCTCCTTCGGCACAAAGATGAAACTCCCGCGCGCTGCTCTCAGTAATGCAGAGCGCTGGGAGATGATGTCATCTCCCAGCGCTCTGTATTACTACAGAGCCTGGGTCTTTCTGCAGTGTCAGGGTCACATACACGCCGCGAGGGAGCGCTTGGTAGTGTAAATCAGCGCTCCCTCGCGGCAGATATATTAAAAAAAAAAAAATTCCCAGCTTCCCTGGGCGGTGCGCACGGGGCCGATTAGGGTGTGCCTGGGCACACCCGGCGCACCCTGTGCGCACGCCTATGCTTTTCAGCAAGAGCAGAAGGGAGGTGCCCAGATAGACTGCAGAAAGGGACAATCTTCAATTAAGATAAGGGAAAAAACTGAAAAGCTTGTCAAGGGGGGCAGAGCTTTCATTGTTTTAATTGTAAGAAGATTGTCCCCTGCTGTTATCTGTCTGGTCTTACAACCAGATCCCCAACTGAGAAGAGATGGCTTACACTAGGTAAAAGGGGCAGGAGGGGGAAACTTTGCTTGTGAATATAAAGGTTTGAGAGATAAGACATATCATTCTTCATATTTTTTAATGCCTACAAAATAAAATAAAGTATTACTATCCCTTTAAGTTTGTACAGTAATTTGATTTTATATTTGTTTAAGTTAACACACTCAGAAACAGGAGTAGTTGCTGGAGACAGCAGTGGTACGTCTGGAAAACTGTGCATTCACAATGCTTATGTGCACTTATTTTTAAACAGTATATCTACTACCTACTTTTAATTTTTTTATTAATTAACACACTTAGGACTGGTCTCGTAGGTGGAGAAAGCAGTGTTGTGTCTGGAACACTACACACTGCATATATGCACATAGGTTTGAACAGTATATCTACTTTTAATTTTTTTTAAATAAACACACTGAGGAAGAAGAGTAGTTTCTCAATGGACTGGACAGTCAGCTATTGGATGGACAGACAATTTTTCTTTGGGTACTGCATTAGTCCCTGACACCTAGAACCACTCCCTAACAATTATTTATAAATCTACTATCAAACATAACTCTAGCTGTTGATAAAGTAACTGTACTACTTCACTAAAGGAAGGCAAGCAGAATAACTAGATATAAAAGACAGTAAATTATTTTTATTTTTAATTTAGGGAGATGAGATGATCTCACTGGCTTTGACACTGCTTCTCTTCTGACAGCTAAATTAAAGGTAATGAAAACAGGCTACATCCAAATTATATAAGTTTGAGGGTCCATCTTCTTAGAAATCAGGACTGGCTAGAGGAGAGATTCACAGGCTGTTGTAACAATAACTACTTTAAAGTCAATATCCAAGGAGACTTCATGCCAGGATTGTATTGGCTATTCTGTGCATCAATCACTTCTTCCCTCTCTACCTCCTACACCTTCCCTTCCAGCATTTCAGGTTTACAGTGTGTGAATAGATAAAGAATGAATCAATTTGCACAAAAATATGGAAATTGTTATTCATTATTCTGTGACTTGGTTCTCCTTTCTGTTAATCTGAATCTCACAAAACTGTATTTTTGTTTAATTTTATATTCATTATGAAACAAATGGATGTCTAGAGGTAACCTCCTCCCTCCCAGTGACAAAATAATTATTTGAGTGCCCGAAGGAAAAGCAGCACATTACAAAGTAATGCTTTGCTCGCCACTTTGACAATTGCATTGATAATCAAAAGGAGGCAAATGGTCCCCTTTTCCATCAACTCGACCCCATATTCTATTCCCAAGTCAGCAAAGATAGCAGGCAGAGGTTCTCCAGTCAATTCCCTCAATTTTCAGCAAGCAGATATTAGTCACGTACTATCCAGTGATAAAGGTTCCCAGCACTCTATACATGTGGCTGTGAGCTGCTTCTATTACATACAATTGGGAGTCAGTTTGTGTTCCCTGCCTTCCACTAATCCCTGAAGTTGTTTTGTCAGCTGAATGCAGTAGGAAATTCTGTAGTTATTGAAGATTGTAGTACATTTGAAGGGGTGGAAATGTAAAAAATAATAATTATTATTTCCATTAGTGCCACACTTTGACAACATGTGTGCACACCAGGTTAGGGAAGAAAGGCAAGTGACACCTCATTTGATAAGGTGGGTTATCTTCTTTCCAAATTGTATGCTTTGTTTACGGTTTCTTCATTTCTGTAGTTGTTACAACTATTTTAGTTCAAGCAAGTCATGTTTGAAAAAAATGAAGAAAAATGAAGTTGGTGTGGTTATGTGCTTCTGGCATCCCCTACAGTATGTCAACCAAAGAGGTACCATTTTTCTTGTAAGAGCAGTAGCATATGAATACCGTAGTACATTCCATAGTTTTCAAAGATCTCAGTGCATTTGAATACCTATTTTCCTGTAGTGCCGACTTCTGGAAACATTTCTCCACACACTGCTAGTAGTATAAAGGTAAATGACACCTCATTAGATGCAGCAAGATATCTGCAGTAAGGAAATATATTCTTTTACATAGTATTGAGCCATTATAGGGTAGTTTTACCAAGTAGCCAATTGAATGTGCATTTTAGTTAATAAAGCTGAAAATACCATTCTATGCTATTAGGGGTCTGTGCATGCCATGCATGCAGGTAAAATTGTACGTATTTGGTATTTTGTACTGAAGGGATTCTGGGATTCCAAATTGAGGCAAAAGGAATGTTTAGCGTTATTCGTTATTGTGTCATAACAAGAGAAAACCTTTTCTTTCAATCCGATAAGTAGGGAATTGAGGGATGCTTCCAAAGGACTGCAATATTCATTTTAACCACATTAAGAAGATGAGTGTATAAGATACTGTTGGGGTTATTCCTGTTTCTCTGTCGTCCAATACAGGTTACTGGTAACTCTGGGTAGGCAATCCACCCCTTTAAGTAGGCAGGAACAATTCTAGAATTGATTGCAGGGGGTGGAGCCTACCTTCCCTCCTTGGGGCAGCTAGCCAACCAGCTCCAGAAAGATTTGTTCCTTGGTGAAGATAACACAGGTAAGAGAACAGTTTTGCTATAGTTTTAGAAACTTTTTTATTTTTCTGTTAGATATGGAATACCACCATTCGGCGGATTACCATAACTGACAATGCCCTTAGATGTGGCTAGCTCAGTACCCAGGTGCTTTTTGTGGACCTTAAGCCCTGAGCTGGAAAATCTTGCTTCCCCAGGAGTTACCCACTGAGGTTACATCTTACTATATGATAATCAGAAGACAGAAGATATGCAGGAAAAGTGAGCAACCCTTTAAGTGTTGCAGGTCCACTTGTCCCACAGTGCCCCTCCGCACAGGGGTGTTTTCATTTGGAGTTCCTATTGCACACTCTTGCACTCGCTGGGTCTATCTGTATTTCTGTTGGGTGTTTTGGAGCAGGTTTATGTGGTAACTTAACCCTTTAGCTGCTGGATCGGCATTTGGGGGGGGGGGGTTTCTAACACTTTTCCTACTGGTTTAGTGTTTTTTGGGTGTCCTAACATGTTCTAATGCTGTTTTAGGCATTTACACTCTCAATTTTGTAAAATTTGAGTTTTGCGCTTTACTGCAAAGATGCCATTTCTCCATTCACTTCTATGGGACTGTACTATTTGGGACATATCTCTGCAACCGTTTAAACTAGCAGCTTCAGAGATGGCTCATTTTACTTGTCTGCCCTTGTTCTATCATCCGGTTCATGTTCAAGTCCATTTTTGCCACTGCTGGTTCTGCCATGCATCCAGCATTCGCTGCTGCATGGGTGAACCGGGCCATTGCGGTCTGGACTAAACAGCTCACCCTAGCTGTCTGTCACGATGTTCCTACTTCGGATAAGTTGCACCTTCTCGCCAACATTTCTGAGGCACAGCACTATGTTTCTGCTGCCTTATTTGATGCCATCCGTTTGGTGGCTAGGGTTTCCACCATGTCTGTGGTGGCCAATCGAGCTCTTTGGCTCAAGATCTGGTCTGCTGACACTGCTTCTAATAAAGCATTGCTCTCCCTACCCTTTCAGGGTACCTCCTTGTTTGGGACAGATCTTAAGGATCTGATCAGTGAGGCCACAGGGGGTAAGAGTACTTTTCTACCCTTGGTTCCCAGGAAGAAATTGCCACTTAAACGTAATCTGTATTTTCGTTCCTTTCAGAATGAGACACGTCTGGAGAACCAGACGGTTCCCTCAGCTCCGCGTACCTCCTCCAAGCCCAAACAACAATGGAAGCCCAAGGTCTCCTCCAAGCCCAAGGCTTCCAAGCCTTCTTCGGCATGACTCACCAATCCCAGGTCCACACTCTGCTGTGGGTGGTCATCTGCGACACTATCACAGCATTTGGGAGGGTTCAGTGACAGACCCATGGGTTTTACAGGTGGTGTCGGAAGGGTACGGGATCCCTTTCATCTCTTTTCTTCCCTTTCGCTTTCCCCCTTCTCACATGTCTCAGGGTGCAGAGAAATGCTGTCTGTTCGGCGCAGCTCAGGCTCTTCTGGACAAGGATGTTCTAGAGCCGGTTCCAGTTCAGGACAGATGTATGGGTTTTTACTCAAACCTCTTTGTGGTCTCCAAGAAGGATGGCTGTTGTCTTCCCATTTTGGACTTGAAGGATCTCAAATTCATCTCTACCATAGAAGCGGTCCCGTTTGCCATGGCTCACACCAGGGAGCTCCAGAGGTTCGTGTGTGCAAGGGTCAACCGGACCTTCTGAAGACATCAGTGTCTCTTCCTCTTCATGTGGAACTGAGTTTGTCTTGGTGGCTTGACCTCTCCAACCTGCTGAAGGGCAAGTCCTTCCTGGTATCTTTCTGGACCACGGTGACGACGGATGCCAGCCTCTCCGGCTGGGGAGCGGTCCTAGGTCGCCTGAGCGCTCAGGGTCGGTGGTCTCCGGAGGAACCTCTCCTTCCGATCAACATATTGGAGCTTCAGGTGATATTTCATGCCCTTCAAAATTGGACATCTCAGTTGGAAGACTGTCCAGTCCGAGTAGAGTCCGACAACACCACGACCGTGGCTTACATCAACAAGCAGGGCGGAACAAGAAGTCTCGCTGCTTGGTTAGAGGTCAAGGCTATTTTGTCCTGGGCAGTAGATCACGTTCCTGCCATTTCAGCAGTGCACATTCCTGGCGTAGACAATGCCATGGCGGACTTCCTCAGTCGACACAGTAGACAGCGGAGAGTGGGAGCTACACCCAGAGGTGTTCAACCTCATTGTTCAGAAATGGGGTCTTCCTTACATCGACCTGATGGTGACAAGACACAACAGGAAGGTACAGAGGTTCTGCTCTCGATGGAGAGACCCTCTGGCTCTGGCAGTAGATGCGATGTCCATTCCTTGGTTATTCCCTCTGGCCTGCATCTTTCCTCCCCTCCCAGTGTTGCACAGGGTGTTACGGAAATTACGACTGGAGCGTTGTCCAGTTATTCTGATTGCTCCGTACTGGCCTCGGCAGTCATGGTTTCTGGAGCTTCTGGATCTGTCTGTGGCGGAGCCATTTCGGCTCCCTTACCATCCAGATCTTCTTCAGCAGGGGTACCTGTGGAAAGAGGATGTTCATCGGCTAGCTTTGACGGCTTGGAAATTGAATCCTCAATATTGAAGAAGAAAGGGTTCTCTTCTGATGTGGTGGCTACTATGCTCAGTGCCCGCAAACCTGTTTCTTCCAAGATCTACCACTGTGTCTGGTCGACTCTTCTGTGCTGACAAGGACCTGTCTCAGGATTTTGATCTGCCTACGGTCCTGGCCTTCTTGCAGGATGGTGTGGATAAGGGCCTCAGTTTGAGGTCCCTTAAGGTTCAGACTTCTGCGCTTTCTGTTTTCTTCCATAGGCGCATTGCCATCCTTCCTGATTTCAAGGTTTTCTTCCAGGGTGTTGCTCATGCTCGCCCTACCTTCAAGATTCCTGCTCCTCAGTGGGATCTTAATTTGGTTTTGGGTGTTCTTCAGCTTCCCCCAATTAGGCCTTTGGCTACTATTCCTCTGCGCCTCTTGACGTGGAAAATGGCCTTCCTCCTGGCGATTGTGTCTGTTCGCCATGTCGCGGAGTTACATGCTCTGTCCTGTAAACCATCCTATTTGGTATTTCACAAGGACAAGGCAGGGCTTCGCACTTCTCAGGAGTTTCTCCCGAAGGTGGTCTCTGAGTTCCACATCAATCAGGAGATTGTGGTGCCCTCTTTCTGCCCGGACCCCTCCTCTGACAAGGAGAGAGATCTCCACTTGTTAGACGTGGTGCGTTTATGTACATCACACTTAGTCTGTCAGGCAATCTGACGCGCTGTTCGTCGTTCCTGAGGGTCCTAGGGCAGGTAGACGTGCATCCAAGGTGACTATTGCTTCTTGGATCAAGTCCACTATTCGTAAGGCTTATGAGCTGAGGAAGAAGCCTCTCCCTTTCAGGGTCACAGCTCATTCTAAAAGATCTATTGGGGCCTCTTGGGCTTACAAGAATTAGGCCTTTGCTGATCAGTTGTGCAAGGCGGCCACTTGGTCATCTGTACACACCTTTTCAAAGCACTACCGTGTTGATGTGCTGGCATCGGCTGATGCCAGCTTTGGGAGGAAAAATCCTGGAGGCAGTCTTGCCTGTCTAAGATTTCCTTCGGTTCTTGGTGCTTCCTTCACTTTTGAGCCCTGTTGACTCTAGTTCAGTGTGCTGTGTAACAGTTCCTGGGGTGTTGTTACCCCTGTTCAGTGTCCGTTGACACTTCAGTTGTTTTGTTGGGCTATCTCTGATTTGATGGTTCATATCTGCACTGTTGACTTTGGAGGCCTTGCGCCTGGTCCTTGCTTTACTTTTCGCCTCTGGGAAACTCAACGGTTGGACATTCCAGAATTACCAGTGACCTGTATTGGACAACAGAGAAAAGAGGATTTTAGTCTTACCTGTTAAATCCTTTTCTCTTAGTCCATACAGGTTACTGGTCTCCCACCCTGTCAAGGGATCATGCTTGGCTGTCCTGTGGCAGACTGTGGGGGTCCTTCGGGGTCATGCTCACAGGAGTCTTCTTTCCCTTCACTATCTTCAATAGTTAGTGTCTCAAATCTTTCTGGAGCTGGTTGGCTAGCTGCAGCCAAGAAGGGAAGGTAGGCTCCACCGTCTGCAATCAATTCTAGAATTGTTCCTGCCTACTTAAAGGGGTGGATCGCCTACCCAGCGTTACCAATAACCTGTATGAACTATGAGAAAAGGATTTAACAGGTAAGACTAAAATCCTCTTTTCATTTTGGGTGGGATAAGTTTAGTAAAAATAAATTGGGATTGTGTAGGTAATATAACGTAATGTGGGTGATGTTGGTAATTTCTGACAAGACCTTACTCCAATAACCAGCAATTAAGGGGCAGGTCCACCATTTGTGTAACATATTTACCAAATCTCCCCCACAACGCCAACAAAGATCACTAAATTGTAAATCTGCAAAGGGAGCTACTATTACTTTTTCATTGAAATAACAAAGTAGAAGCTTATTGTTTATTTTCCAGTGTAAAAATGTTTTTCTCTACCAAACCTGGGGGAAAATCCTTACTATTGAGTAGAGAGATCAAGGAAGAATAATGTGAAGATAATAAAGTATCCGAATGTAAGAATTTATAACAGACATTAAGTGTTGTATCATTGGGAGGTGGTAATGATGTGTTATTTATTCGTGAAATTTTTTAGTGATGCAGGTCTATTTTTGGTATTAAATCCTGGTTCAGCCTTACCCAGCTTTTTTGGTTAGCAAGATTAAACCAATGACAAATATTAGTGATTTGAATAGAATAATAATATTTATCAATATGAGGGACTCCAAGGCCACCTACTCTGTGTTGGTTGTAGACTACTATTGTTTTAACTTTGGTGGGTTATCTGGCCAAAGTGTGCCATATTCATCAAAAATAATACTCATAAGAAAATGTATATCTTAGTGCTACCTATCAATAGTGATATTAATAAAACAGTGACTAATAATATATAAAGAAGTAGCAAAATATATTTATTGGCGTGAATGTTAATGCTAATTCACACTAATAAATATATTTTGTTACTTCTTTATATATTATTATTCACTGTTTTATTAATATCACTATAGGTAGAGCTAAGATATACATTTTCCTATTTTTTTTCTAGATTTGGGAGTGGTATTATATATCTTTTGGCAGCTTCTACTTATTGATATATATCAAAGAAAAAAACAAGAACTGAGCGCTCCATGTCTCACTTACAAAAAAAGTTTTATTACACAATATACATAATTGGAAAAGAATGAAATAAAAGGTAAAATGACACCAATATTAAATGTGCAACATATATAAGAATTCTGGCACCAGAACAAATGTCAATATACTAAAAATATGGAGCAAGCATCTAGGAGCATAAATTAAATATAGTACCCAGCAGGTAAATAGATGTAAAAATCCAATATGAAGCGGGCAGGTAAAAGTTACTGATTGAGGCTTTCTTTCCCGACCTAGAAACAAGGTATCTTTACTGGATACAGGAAGATCGTTATCAGCTCCGGGACTATCTTCCTGTCATGCTACCGTTCAACCTCACTGTATATGCAGCCAAACTCCCGGTGAATACAGCGTTTAAAATCCTTTCAGCTTTGCCTGCACAGGTGAAATTCCTGGATGTTGTTTGGAATGGCAGCTGTAATCACAAGTAGCGCAGTTAGAAAGCGGGCAGAGAGCCTGTAAAGTCAATGTCCTCCCATCTTTAATAGATGTACTCCAACTGGGCTCGGTAAAATATTGTACTGCACACTGGTGTCAGTTAAAATAAATGCGTTTCATACCACTATATTGGGTACTTCCACAGGATATGTCAGCTTTATATCTTGATAGTTTATTTAAATCCTGGCTCCGTTTGAAACTACCTATCAGCTGACTCTTATTTGATGATTAAAAGTGTATCCACTGTGTAAAAACTCGAGTCTCTTAACTCTCTCGTTGCTGGCCAGAATATTAAACACTTCTGTACTGCTGTCTATATATAAAGAGGAACACATGCATATAACAACATATATACATACAAAAATGCCCTATTTTAACTAGGAATACCAAGCCACTATATAGATATATTAAGACATATATAAAATATAAATATAAAAACATATCAAAACATAATAATACATCTAATTCAAAGAAAAAGAAATATAAATAATGAAAATAAATAAATAAAAAATAATAAAAAACAAAAAAAAACTAAAAATTAAAAAAGAAATGAAAACAATATAAACAATTATACTGATAATGAATCTAAATCAAAAAAATAAAATACCATACATAAACTAATGTCTCCTAACATAAGCAAGACAGAAGCCACAAAGCATCCTTAACCCCTTAAGGACCAGCGGTCCTGGGACGTTTCCGTCCCATAAGGACTGCTTTGATCCTTGGTGACGCGCCGGTACACGTGACCTGTTGCATGTATCAGCGCACTGCATTGGGGCCTAAAAGACATCGCTCCAGTCTTGGAACGGTCAATTTTTATGCCCTATTTTTACTTACAGCGCTCCCGGTGGACCTCTGTAAGTAAAAAGTATGTGACGTACTATGACCGTCATCGGTCCTTAAGGGTATAAGGACCATGACAGTCATAGTACATCATGTAGTCCTTAAGGGGTTAAGGGCATAAAATACCCCCAACTGTAGTACCTATAATAACTATATATTCCACTGATCTAATAAATATTGCCATAAAAGGGATTTTTTTAAAGGGAAAGAAAGCAGACCTAGGGAACTACCGGACCAAACAGAAAATAAGCTCTAGATGAATATATTAACATAAAGCTTGTCATTATGTCCCGCTGGTGACAAAGTGTTACAATAATATATCCAATAACTTTCTCTTTGGCACAGCTTCTGGAACTTTGGACATGGTGCTAAATGCATTGGTATCTGCTCCAGGGGTAATACTATAGTATTAGCCATAGAGCTGGTATGAAATTCTTTATGATGCATGGCTAATGGGTATTTAGGGTCAGCAGCTAAAATGGCATTCCTATGTTCCAGGAATCTTTCCTTCACTTTACATTTAGTTCTTCCTATGTAACTATTATTACACGGACAGGTAATTCTATATACAACATGGTTCTCATTACACATCATATGTTGTTTAATAGGATGTTGTATGTTGATACCATCTATAACTATCTTAATTTTATGTGCAACATAGTGACATGTAATGCATCTACTCATGCTGCATCTGAATACTCCCATCTGTGTTAAAAAAAAAGTTGTCCCTTTCTCCAGTAACCTCGGTTTCCTCTTAGATAGGATGTTCTTCAAATTTTGGTTTCAACTCTATATATTGGTTTAGTATTGGATCTTGTAAAAACAAATGCCAATGTTTCCCAAGAATTTTCTTTATCTGGTTATGCACTCTGTTATATTTTGTAAAAAATTTGGGAATACCCTGTCTAAAAGGATCTGTTTTCTTTTGTTTAGGTACCAACATTTCTCCGTGTTCCATCCCAGCTACCTCTGGGCATGATTTTTCTAAAACATTTTACAGATAACCCCTCATTCTAAATTACTCTTTGAGGTCATTAGCCTGATAATCAAAATCTACTACCTCTGAACAGTTTCTCCAAAGTCCTTTAAACCGACCTTTGGAGATACCTTTTTTCCATGCCTCAAGGTGTCCACTGGTGTAATGCAGATAACTGTTGGTACTTGTACTTAATATAAGTATGTGTCACTATCTGGTTATCCTCATGTTTTAGGGTCAAGTCCAAATAATTAACCTGATTCTTATCTATGTTAAATGTAAATTTCAAGCCCATATTATTAAGATTAAAATCTTGCATCAATTTCTCCAGTTCCAGGACTCCCCCACCCCAGACAAATAACAGGTCATCAATGAATCTGCCATAAAAGACCAGCCCCTCCCCCCACACATGGGTCTGCTCCCACCAGCCCATGTATAGGTTGGCGTAGCTGTGGGCAAAGCTGGCCTCCATGGCAGCTCCCCTGACCTGTAGGTAGTGGGAGTCCTGAAACTGGAAATAATTGCTATGTAGCATAAAATTGATACATTCCAACGAGAATTCTTTCTGTGCTACAGGCATATTCTTGTCTTGATCCAGATACATATGTACAGCAGTTAATCCCAGTTGGTGATTTATACTAGTATAGAGGGATGTGGCTTTGACCGTCGCCCATACATAGTTTTGCTGCCATCAAAGATCTTGTAGTTTATAAAACATGTGCTGGGTATCCCGAATATAGGATTGTAACCCTACCACATACTTTTGCAGGAACAAATCTACATACCTCGACAGGTTCAACGCCTCACTCCCCATACCCGCTACAATAGGTTGCCCAGGTGGTTGTATAAGAGTCTTGTGAATTTTCGGTACCTGATAAAAGTACGGTACGCTTGGATTAGCAACATTTATAAACATTTTTTCACTTTTGGTAATTATACCTTTTGTGTATGCTTCCCCTAACATATTCAATATTTGTTTCTGATATAAATCTGTGGGATCTTGTTCTAATGTGACGTATGTATCTGTGTCCTACAATAACCTCTCTGCATCTTTAATATAATCCTGTTGGTACATAACAACTGTGGTCCCCCCTTATCTGCTTCAGTTATATGAAGCTCTTTCTTAGTTTTAAGGTTTTTTTTTCTCTGTCGTCCAGTGCAGGTTACTGGTAACTCTGGGTAGGCGATCCGCCCCTTTAAGTAGGCAGGAACAATTCTAGAATGGATTGCAGGGGGTGGAGCCTACCTTCCCTCCTTGGCTGCAACTAGCCAACCTGCTTCAGAAAGATTTGTTCCTTGCTGAAGAAAACACAGGCAAGAGAACAGTTCTGCTATAGCTTTAGAAGGTTTTTTATTTTCTGTTAGATATGGAATACCACCATTAGGCAGATTACCATAACTGACAATGCCCTTAGATGTGGCTAGCTCAGTGACCAGGTGCTTTTTGTGGACCTTATGCCCTGGGGGGAAAATCTTGGTTACAAGTTCTTTCCTCAGGAGTCGCCCACTGAGGCTTCTTCTTTAAACATGGTAATCTGAAGACAGAAGATCTGCAGGAAAGGTGAGCAACCCTTTGAGTGCTGCAGGTCCACTTGTCCCACAGTGCCCCTCCGCACTGGGGTGTTTCATTTGGAGTTCCTGTTGCACACTCCAGCACTCACTGGGTCTATCGGGTGTTCCGGAGTAGGTTTATGTGGTAACTTAACCCTTTAGCTGCTGGATTGGCATTTTTTGGGGGGTTTCTAACACTTTTCCTACTGGTTTAGTGTTTTTTTTGAGTGTCCTAACATGTTCTAGTGATGTGTTAGGTATTTTCTTTTTACACTTTCAATTTTGTAAAATTGAGTAAAAGGCGCACTTTACCGCGTAGACGCCATTGCTCCATTCACTTCTATGGGACTGTACTGTTTGGGACATATATCTGCAACCGTTTAACCTAGCGACTTCAGAGATGGCTCCTTTTACTTGTCTGCCCTTGCTCTATCATCTGGTTCATGTTTCTAGTGTGTTGGGGGGCTCAAGGGGCTTTGGGCACTGTTTGGGGTACTTTTCTGGGAAAACTACATTGCCCATGAGCGCTTGCTTCGTGCGCTCGTTTCTGATTGTCTTCCGCCGCAGCAGCCATTTTGAACTATTTCCAGAACAAGTATCCTACGTAGGGCTTGGACTCTCCTTCTCTCCTCTTCTTATTAACCCTTCGCCTGCCAGATAAGTTTAATGTAGCAATTTCTGGGATGAAAATTTAATCCTACACACTGTACTCTCTTCCTCCTTTATGCTTTCTTCCTTCTCACATGCCTCAGGGCACAGAGAAACACCGTCTGTTCAACGGCGCTGTTCAGGCTCTTCTGGACAAGGACGTTCTAGAGCCAGTTCCAGTTCAGGACAGAGGTATGGGGTTTTACTCAAAACTCTTTGTGGTCTCCAAGAAGGACGGCGGCTGTCGTCCCATTTTGGATTTAAAGGATCTCAATTCCTTTGTGATCCGGACTCATTATCACCAGGAGTCTCTACACATGGTGATTGCTGCCATGTCCCCAGGGGAATTCCTTGCATCTCTGGATCTTCAGGACGCGTACTTACACATTGCCATTCATCCAGAGAGCCGACAGTACCTCCGATTTGCCTGCGACAGGGGACATTTTCAGTTTTCAGCTCTTCCATTTGGTCTGACGACTGCTCCTCAAGTCTTTAACCGTGTCCTGGGAGCTTTAGTGTCCGTCCTCCACTGGAACGGCATCAGAGTTACTCCATACATGGGCTTCTGAAAGCCACTTCTGCAGAACTTCTTCATCAGCAGGTTCAGCAATGCATTCATGCTCTCACCCGTCACTGGTGGATCATCAACTTGGTCAAGTCCGATTTTATCCCATCCCAGCGTCTGGTCTTCCTGGGCCTTCTCTTCGACACTCAGAAGAGCATGGTGTTCCTCACAGACGAGGTGGCTCACTAGATGCCCACAGGGTTTCTGCGGTTCTGGCTCAAGATCCAGTTCCAGCCAAGAAGCTGTCCTCTTTAGTGGGAAAATTAATCTCCACCATAGAAGTGGTCCCGTTTGCCATGGTGCGCACCAGGGAGCTCCAGAGGTTCGTGATCCAGGTGGCAAGGGTCAACCGGACCTTCTGAAGACATCAGTGTCTCTTCCTCTTCATGTAGAACTGAGTTTGTAATGGTGGCTCGACCTCTCCAACCTGCTGAAGGGCAAGTCCTTCCTGATATCCTTCTGGACCATGGTGATGACGGACGCCAGCCTCTCCGGCTGGGGAGCGGTCCTGGGTCACCTGAGCGCTCAGAGTTGGTGGTCTCTGGAGGAATCTCTCCTTCCGATCAACATATTGGAGCTTCAGGCAATATATCATGCCCTTCGACACTGGACAACTTAGTTAGAAGACTGTCCGGTCCGAGTAGAGTCGGACAACGCCACGACCGTGGCTTACATCAACAAGCAGGGCAGAACAAGAGGTCTCGCTGTTTGGTTAGAGGTCAAGGCTATTTTGCTCTGGGCAGAAGATCACGTTTCTGCCATTTCCGCAGTGCACATTCCTGGCATAGACAACATCATGGCAGACTTCCTCGGTCGACACACAGTGGACAGCGGAGAGTGGGAGCTGCACCCAGAGGTGTTCAACCTCATTGTTCAGAAATGGGGTCTTCCTTACATCGATCTGATGGCGACAAGACACAACAGGAAGGTACAGAGGTTCTGCTCTCTATGGAGAGACCCTCTGGCTCTGGCAGTAGATGCAATGTCCATTCCTTGGTTATTCCCTGTGGCCTACATCTTTCCTCCCCTCCCAGTGCTGCACAGGGTGTTACGGAAATTACAACTGGAGTGTTGTCCAGTTATTTCTGATTGCTCCGTACTGGCCTCATCAGTCTTGGTTTCCGGAGCTTCTGGATCTGTCTGTGGCGGAGCCATTTCGGCTCCCTTGCTGTCCGGATCTTCTTCTACAGGGCTACCTGTGGAAAGAGGATGTTCATCGGCTAGCTTTGACAGCTTGGAAATTGAATCCTCAATATTGAAGAAGAAAGGGTTTTCTTCTGGTGTAGTGGCTACTATGCTCAGTGCCCGCAAACCTGTTTCTTCCAAGATCTACCATCGTATTTGGTCAACTCTTTTGTCTTGGTGTGCTGACAAGGACCTGTCTCAGGATTTTGATCTGCCTACGGTCCTGGCCTTCTTGCAGGACGGTGTGGATAAGGGCCTCAGTTTGAGTTCCCTTAAGGTTCAGACTTCTGCTCTTTCTGTTTTCTTTCAGAGGCACATTGCCATCCTTCCTGATGTCAAGGTTTTCTTCCAGGGCATTGCTCATGCTCATGCTCATCCTGCCTTTAAGATTCCTGCTCCTCAGTGGAGTCTTAACTTGGTTTTGGGCGTTCTTCAGTGCCCCCCATTTGAGTCTTTGGCTACTATTCCTCTAAGCCTCATGATGTGGAAAATAGCCTTTCTGCTGGTGATTGTGTCTGTCCGTCGTGTCGCGGAGTTACATGCTCTGTCCTATAAACCACCCTATTTGGTGTTTCACAAAGACAAGGCAGTGCTTCACACTTCTCAGGAGTTTCTCCCGAAGGTGGTCTCTGAGTTCCACATCAATCAGGAGATTGTGGTGCCCTCTTTCTGCCTGGACCCCTCCTCTGACAAGGAGAGGGATCTCCCCTTGTTAGACGTGGTGCATTGTCTCAAGTTTTATGTACATCGCACTGAGTCTGTCAGGCAATCAGAAGCGCTGTTTGTCATTCCTGAGGGTCCTAGGGCAGGAAGACATGCATCCAAGTTGACTATTGCTTCTTGGATCAAGTCCACTATTAGTAAGGCTTATGAGCTGAGGAAGAAGCCTGTCCCTTTCAGGGACACGGCTCATTCTACAAGATCTATTGGGACCTCTTGGTCTTACAAGAATCGAGCCTCAGCTGATCAGTTGTGCAAGGCGGCCACTTGGTTGTTTGTGCACACCTTTTCGAAGCACTACCGTGTTGATGTGCTGACGCCAGCTTTGGGAGGAAAATCCTGGAGGAAGTCTTGCCTGTCTAGGATTTCCTTCGGTTCTTGGTGCTTCCTTCACTTTTGAGCCCTGTTGGCTCTAGTTCAGTGTACTGTGTAACAGTTCCTGGGGTGTTGTTACCCCTGTTCAGTTTCCGTTGACACTTCAGTTGTTTTGTTGGGCTATCTCTGATCTGATGGTTCATATCTGCACTGGTGACTTTGGGGGCTTTGCGCCTGGTCCTTGCCTTACTTCCCGCCTCTGGGAAACTCAATAGCTGGACATCCCAGATTTACCAGTAACCTGTATTGGACAACAGAGAAAAGAGGATTTTAGTCTTATCTGTTAAATCCTTTTCTCTTACAGGTTACTGGTCTCCCACCCTGTCAAGGGACCATGCTTGGCTGTCCTGTGTCAGACTGTGGGGGTCCTTCGGGGTCATGCTCACAGGAGTCTTCTTTCCCTTCACTATCTAGTCAATAGTTAGTGTCTCAAATCTTTCTGGAGCTGGTTGGCTAGCTGCAGCCAAGGAGGGTAGGTAGACTCCACCCCCTGCAGTCATTTCTGGAATTGTTCCTGCCTACTTAAAGTAGCGGATCGCCTACCCAGAGTTACCAGTAATCTGTATGGACTAAGAGGAAAGGATTTAACAGGTAAGACTAAAATCCTCTTTTAGGGCCTGGGCTTCTTGGGGATTGAGGCTGTTATAACCTTTATATATTTTATTGCACATAAGCTTCAAATCCTGTTGTACTAACTGCTGGAAAGTCTCAATAAATGGTCCACTATCTTGATAAGGATAATATGTCGACTTAGGTTTAAACTGTGAATGAATATATATATATGACTCCTCCCCTGGAAAAGACACTTGTTCAGATTCATCTACATGATCTAATATTTTGTCAGGATGCATATTCTGTTTCACATAATGTCTTTTGAGTATTAATGTTCTGGTGAAGCTGCTCAGGTTCAGAAAAAGTTTAAACTCATTAGGAGGCATTGGCTTGGCAAATTTCAAGCCTTTTTGTATTAATGATATTTAATAAGGTGTAAACTTATATTCAGTAAGATTATATATGCCCATAGTTTGTAGTCTATTACCTTCCAACTGTTCCTGAGCCTCCTTATCTGAACCCTCTCTATCTTTATTTTTGTTCCTTATCTCCCTAGTTCTGTTATATTTACCTGCTCTTTTACCTCTTTTATTGTGTCTTATTCTGAAGACAGACTTCTTATTCTCTTCAAAGGTGGTATGGTTCCCTCTTGGCTCTGTAAAAAAAAAAAAAAACAACGTGGAGTTTGTGTATTTTGAACTACCTGTGCGTAACTAGTGGAAGGCATAGCCTCCAATTCTGCTTCTAATAAAATAAGTGGGTGAGGATTGCTCAGTGTAGAAGCATCTAATGTTTCAAGTGCACTATATCTATTAGTGATGTTTACTTGTGGAACATCCTTAGGTGTATTAGCATGTTGTATTTTAGGTCGTGCTCCTTTAGGAGTCCAATTAGATCGACTACGATTCTGGTGATTATGTGTAACTGCATGTCTCTGTACACCATGTCTACGTGTATGTGTATGTCGTGCAACTTGATTGGAATAAATCCTAAGCCTGTTGTTGTGATAATCTGATTGATCCCTATTAAATTTCTCTTTGGCACAGCTTCTGAAACCTTAGACCCGGTTACATAATGACAAGCTTGATAATACATTCATCTAGAGCTTATTTTCTCTTTGGTCCGGTAGTTCCCTAGGTCTGCTTTCTTTTCCTTTAAAAAAATCCCTTTTATGGCAATATATATTAGATCACTGGAATATATAGTTATTATAGGTACTACAGTTGGGGGTATTTTATGCCCTTAATAATGCTTTGTGGCTTCTGTCTTGCTTATGTTAGGAGACATTCGTTTATGTATGGTATTTTATTTTTTTGATTTAGATTCATTATCAGTATAATTGTTTATATTTTTTAATTTATTTTTTAATTTTTAGTTTTTTATATATATTTTTGCATTTTTCATTATTTATTATTTATAATTATTTTTATTACGATTAGATGTATTATTATTTTTTGATATATTTTTATATTTTATATATGTCTTTATATATCTATATAGTGTCTTGGTATTCCTAGTTAGAATAGAGCATTTTTGTATGTATATATGTTGTTATATGCATGTATTCCTCTTTGTATATAGACAGAATTATAGACGTGTTTAATATTCTGACCAGCAACAAGAGAATTAAGAGACTCGAGTTTTTACACAGTGGATACACTTTTAATCATCAAATAAGAGTCAGCTGATAGGTAGTTTCAAACGGAGCCAGGATTTAAATAAACTATCAAGATATAAAGCTGACATATCCTGTGGAAGTACCCAATATAGTGGTATGAAACGCATTTATTTTAACTGACACCAGTGTGCAGTACAATATTTTACCGAGCCCAGTTGGAGTACATCTATTAAAGATGGGAGGACATTGACTTTACAGGCTCTCTGCCCGCTTTCTAACTGCGCTACTTGTGATTACAGCTGCCATTCCAAACAACATCCAGGAATTTCACCTGTGCAGGCAAAGCTGAAAGGATTTTAAAAGCTGTATTCACCAGGAGTTTGGCTTCATATACAGTGAGATTGAACGGTAGCATGACAGGAAGATAGTCCCGGAGCTGATAACGATCTACCTGTATCCAGTAAAGATACCTTGTTTCTAGGTCGGGAGAGAAAGCCTCAATCAGTAACTTTTAGCTGCCCGCTTCACATTGGATTTTTACATCTATTAACCCGCTGTGTGCTATATTTAATTTATGCTTCTAGATGTTTACTTCATATTTTTAGTATATTGACATCAAAAGATTTGTTCTGGTGCCAGAATTCTTATATATGTTGCATATATGTATATATATATATATATATATATATATATATATATATATATATATATATATATATATATATATATATATATATATATATATTAGAATAAGCCTCATTGCATAATTTATGGTACCTGACACACAGAACATAATTTATGTCTCCTCAGAAAACAAACACACATTGAACAGAATGCCTCATTACATAATTTATGTCTCATTAGGAGACACAACTCCTATTGGGTGATTCAATGGGGACTTTACTGCTCCCATTGGGTGATTCAATGGGGGCATGTTTATCATACAGGGAGTTGGCCCGCCCCCTCCAGCTCGCCCACCACTATCCAACTGACAAAAAAAAATATAGCTGCCACTTGCTCCTGAAGTAGGGGATATCAATAACTTCTCCAGGTCCACACACACTCTCACTCAGGATCATGACCCCACCAACACACTGTTTCACCTCCCACAGATAACTGTAACCCTCCATACACTCTGTTTCAGTACGAGGGTGTAATGTTTCCATAAAACACAAACTCAGGGATAGACTTAATAGCAACTCTTTTATTTAATGCTTTTCATCTCTTCAGTCAACTCACTAACTGTCTGTTTTCAACTGTCACTCCTCTGCTTCCTGATTCCCGCCCTTTCTCCTTAAAGGGAGAGAGATGCTTTGCTGTATGTTACAGAGGGCAAGCCTCAAACACCACTTTCTATTTGTTCCCTCAGCATATTGCTACGCTGCCTCAACTGAAGAGCCACCGTGTGTTATATTGCTATGCTACCTCAACTTAACCCTTTGAGTGCCAGAGGGGTACGCAAAGGGTTAAGTAAGGAGGAGTTACTGCTTCCATTGGGTGATTCAATGGGGGAGTGATTTAAATCATGCAGGGAGTTGGCCCGCCCCCACTATCCAGCCCGCCCACCACTATCCAAGTAACTGAAAAAACAAAATGGCTGCCACTCGCTCCTACATCACAGACATAAACACATCAGACAAAAAACACACACACTCACACTCAATCACACACTCACACTCTCAATCATACACACTCACAATAATTCACACACTCAATCACACACTCACACACGCACAATCACACACACTCACACTCTCTCATTCACACTCAATCACTCAAACTCTCAATCTCACTCTCATACACCCTCTCACTCACACACTCTCACTCACACTCTCTCACACACTCTCACTCAATCATACACACTCACTAACACACTCACGCAATCACTCACACTCAGTCACACCCCGGGAGCCAGCACGATCCACCTTCCACCATAGTCTCACTCACACTCACTCACACTCCGGGAGCCAGCACGATCCACCTTCTACCATAGTATGTGCAATTACCACATGCATTTCAACTACATGAATGAATGCCATTCACTCACACTCACACACACACACACTCACTCACACCCCGGGAGCCAGCACAATCCACCTTCCACCATAGTATGTGCAACTACCACATGCGTTTCAACTATATGAATGAATGCCACAGTGGAGGCATAAGTACAAACACAAACGCATTACAATGACACATAAGTCACCCCCTTATGACTCACTTCTGTGTGTGTGTGTGTGTCTCTGTGTGTGCCTGTGTGTTCCTCACTGTGTGTGTTGCATGTCTGTATCACACTCTGTGTCTGCATGTTGTGCATTGCATGTATGTGTGTATGACTGTGTCGCTCTTTATGCATCTCAGTGCATGCGTGCGAATTTGCGTTGTGTGCTTGTCTTGCATCCGTGTGTCTGCATTAATTCCCTATATATCCTGATGGGCAGCACCGTCCCACACTGCTAGTGTATATATATATATATATATATATATATATATATATATATATATATATATATACATATATTTATATATATATATATTTAGTTAGTTTTTGGGTGCTTGTTCTAGTGCTTCGTTTTTTTCTTTCTTTTTGTTTACTAAAAATAATGTCCAGCCTGTCCTTTGCAAATAAATAAGTCATATCTGTTTTTTTATATATCTAAAGGCATTTCCATGGTTGAATAAAATTCCACTGCAGCAGCCTCTGTTGGCTCCTCTTGGGATGGCAGCAATGTCTACCAGCACAGACCCACCTCCTTTGCATACATACCGGGCCGTTGCCCAAGTCTCAATGAGGGAATTTTTAGCAGAGATTGAATTTTTATATGGTCACATACTTTAAATTAGATCTCATTAATTTTTAACGCCCTACCTCCTGTGTCCCATTGCTATTAGTACTTTTGCTCCACTCTCCTTCAAATGGAGAGTGGAGCAAAAGTACTAATAGCAATGGGACACAGTAAGTATAACATTATAAATAGATGAGATCTAAGTTAACCCTTTGAGTACCAGAGTGGTATGCAACGCATTGCAAAGCCATCTCTGTGTTCCCCTAGTGGCTGGGTAGGGAAGCACAGAGAAAGCTGTTCAGAACTGTCGACGTGGATTTTGGATTTTCTGACTGAACTTGATACTTTGGAGTGCTGTGATTGGCTGTGGTGCTAGGTAACATTTTTATTGTGTGTTTTTAGGTAAGATTTTCTATGGGACGCAGGTTTAAGGTTAACGTGTATTTTGTTGGTTATCCCTCGTTAGCCTTTCTGGGTAAGGAAGATTTGAATCTCACGTTACCTGGTCTTGCTTAACGTGCGAGGGCAGTTTTTTTCTTCGCGTTGGTTTTAACGCCAACATTTGAATCGAGCCCTAAGTTTGCTGTCTCGTTTATGGAAGCCCAGGCTGGGTATACTATATATATGTGTAGTTATTATACATTTTTTTTTCCTCTGCTAATTGATAAGATATCTGGGACCAAATCATTGTTAAACTTGTGGGCTAAGGGTGCCACTTAGTGGCCATATGGTGAACAGAGGGAACCACACTCCAGTAAAGATTAACTAAGGAGATGTCTCAGGTGACCAGTGAGATTAGTCGCCACACCATTTGGGAATGTGGAAAAAGTAGATAAAAAAGGCAGCCAGAGACCAGTGGGGGAACAGACTGAAGAAACTCAGAGGAGACTGACTGACTGATGGACTGACAGAAGAAGAACTGAAACTGAGGGAGACCCAAGAAGATCCAGGGATACCCAAGAAAGAGCAGGTGGAGGTCAGAAGTCCAGGGCCTAGATGCACAAAAATTCATAGAGGGCTAAAATGTTGATGTCCTGTCAGAGCAATTTCCTAGGCACGTCCACAGTATTCCCCAAAGTATCTATAACATTACATCACCGGCACTCCAACAAAAAGATGCCCACATCGACATCAAACCGACAGGTATACGAATTTTCATTCATCACATCAACAAAGGCCTATTTCCATATGGAAATAAAGCATAATGACTCATTTCCATATGGAAATGCTGAACAATGAGACACATTCGTATGCAAGGGTGTGTGTGTGTTGATATTTTAATGTGACACTTAGACTCATTTAGTAAAGTCTGATAGCAGCTCTGCTGTCGGAATTCACAGTCTCCACTTCACCTAACTCAGGTTATCGTAGTTGGTATCTCCTTGTACTTTCCTATGGAGTAACAGCAGGGAGAGCGACGACAATTCTGAACAGCATTCTCTCTGCTTCTCTACCTGGTTAGTAGAGGAATAAAGAGAAGGCTTTCAGCACCATGGACAGCATTGAATGCAATATGGATGTGCATTGCTCACCCTTGTGGCACTCAAAAGGTTAAAATAAACAGAAATAGTACACCAAGCACTACACAATGTGCCCCCCTCGACATATTAAACCCCCCCCCTTAGTATTTCAACATATTTTGCATTTATTCAACATATTAACTCCATTCGTCTTTCACTTCTTTATTCAACAGGAACTGCCATTTATTCGACAGAACCTGTCCTTTATTCCACACTAATCCTTTGAGTACCAGAGTGGCAGGAAGGCATTGCTTAGCAATGTGTTTCCTATCCCTCTGGTACTCAAAGGGTTAATAGGCAAGGTATGCGGCTGCATACCTTGCCTGTATATGTGTAAAAAAAAAATTTTTTAATGTTATTAAAACAAACATCAAACCTCAAGGGGGATATCATGAACCCTCATGATACCCCACTACCATGGATCACCAGGACCCCTCCTGATAGCCCCACTATCATGGATCATCTATCCAAAAGGATAGATGATCCATGGGGCGACCCTAAAGGCATTTTCTGCCTTCTTGATACTGGAGCGGCTGTATAAGCCACTGCAGTATCAAGCTCTTGTGTAATGAATGAACCCCGGCACCGGGTCATTCTTAGAAAGCGGAGCGCTGCACTGTCATCATTGAATCAGTCACCCGGTCTGATTTTTAGGTTCTCAGATTCCTGAACAGGAACTCCAGAGACAGATGGAATGACTCCAAGTGTGTGCAAGTCCTGCAGTTGGCTCTGGTCCTTGTCTACTTGCTCCTGAAGTATCTGCAGGGCTTGAGCTAAATTTGTCAGTTCTTGGCCAAGAGCATGGGAAAAATTATGCCCCAGCAAAAAAAACCCTAATTGCTGGATTATTCTGTGAAGGTCAGTCCGAAAATATGAGAAATGTCAGTAGCTGGTGAAAATCAGAAACATGGTGAATAAATACCTGGAAAACTATGTTCTAGAATATTTAGGGGCTAGCTTGTCTACCTATAATCTTTTAGAACCCAGAGGTTGAGCCTCTAACTTTGCCAGGTCAGGTCTTGTGCTAACAAGTACTGAATTAAAGCAGAAAATTAGCAAACCCTTAAAGGGATAGTAATACTTAAAATTACTAATCCCAATATTGTAGTACTAAAAAAAAGAAATTAATTGCCCCCAGTGACCTTTATGGTTTGAGAGAGATTCACTCACAAAGTTCCCCCCTTGAGAGATGTCACTGGGGGCAATTATTTTTTTTTTTTTTAGTACTACAGTATCAGGATTAGCGATTTTTAAGTATTACTATCCCTTTAAATAATTCAAATTTAAAACCCACAGTCAGCAGATTAACATGGAATGTAACAGGAAATGAAGAGCCTGCTCCCTCTAGTGGCAGGCTAAGGTAATGCGAGGAAATCCAGGAGAGCCCTGAATTAAGGCATTAATTGAGGACAGGGGAGTTCTAGGGATTCCTGGTCTGATGTAGTGCAGTGAAAGCTGGACAAAGGCAAATACTGATCCATGAAGCTTGTGCTTCAAAGATAGGAGAGACTCTGGGGCTGGAGACAGTAACATTTGTAGTGGGGAAAATGGAGCAAATGGCGCTGGTAACAAGCCAGGAGGACCATCAGAGGGGAAGACATGGAAGCAGTGGTCAGTAAACTTTGCAGGGGTTGTCAGTGTCAGAGAGCTGGGAGTCAAATCAAAAGCCTGATTAAATTCAGGAAGCACGCTGGAATAAGGAATGTTGCATCAAGGTTCAACAATTATATGGCAAGGGTGTGGAACAAGTGATCAGAATAAAGAAAGAAGAGACTTTGAAAGTTATTTCCAAATTAAACCGAGAAATGCTGTATCCTAATAATTTTGACAGATTTTTTCAAGTTCACCCTAGTCATTATAAAGTGTTAGTCCCGTTTTAAAGGCCAAAGTTGTAAACCAGGCACACTTTTTAGACCATTCCAATGAAGACATTCGTTTTAAATACTGCGATTGCAGCTCTGCTGAGCCTCCATGAAGGCCGACACATCTCCTGCTGCAGCTTTACAGCTGACAGCAGGAAACATCAAACTTTGAATGCACATATCTCTCAAACCATAGCGGTTTGAGAGAGATGTTTTTTTGCATTCAGTTCTACTTTTGAAGTTCTACACAATGCAAAATAATTTTAGTTGGACATTACTAACCCTTTAAAGGCTATATTTAGCTTTGATAAAGTGGCGGTTGCAGCGAAACATGTAAGCATTATAGTCTACTTTTAGTTTTATTAAAGTTTTGTATTAAACACATTACAAGCCTCCTCCTGTTCTTCCAGAGGAGTTCTTCGTATTAATCGGAACGGAGACGATTAACTTCTCCGTATGCATTCATGTCAGATAAGTTGGTATCAACCATTTGACCATCACACAATGTGAGTAGATATATATATATATATATATATATATATATATATATATATATATATATATATATACAGTCATATACCTTAACGTTGTTACACTATTGTGGCGCTTTCTTCTCTTCATATGATCCTGCCATTACTACATTCTATTGACACCTGGGGAGAGCGTGTGAAAGAAAGTAGCCTGTTAAAGAAACTGTGTCTGGGGGCTGTGAAAATTTCCCAGTGGCTCTTGGAGTCAGGTCTGGCACATGCCAAAACTGACACAAGTCATTTGTGAGTGTACATCTAGAGGGTGCTGGTGACGGTGAATTTTTTTTGAGGATTGCAACCTGTTTCTGTTCTTCCCTCTTCTGTTACTACATGAGCCTAGTTTGCTTGAGAGTGTTGGTGGTGGGGTGAAAGAAAAAAAAAAAAAAAAAAGATTTTGGCAGGAAAAACAGATGCTTCGGCATGAGCTGGGAACTCTAGAGTTCAGTAGCCTGTCTGTTTGGCATGAATGGGAAAGGAAATAAGGGACTTCTTAAAACACTGATCACCCAATCAGATCTTCAGCTACAGTGTACGGCTTACCACTACAGACAGTGTGAAGATTTTGCAAGGAAACTCACATCTAAGGCTGCCTCATAATGCAAGCATTAGCTTTGTGAAACCAGGAAGTCATTTGAACAAGATTCTCCCAGGAAGAATTCATGACTTCTATTAAAAAATCACACCAATTAGCCATGAATCTTGCATCCGGGCTGTGGCCAAGGCTAGAAGCAATACAGACCCTGTAGCTATTAAGAGTAGAGAATACAGGCATTTATCAGCTTATCCTAAAACACAGCTGCATCAGCTACCGGTAGAGTTGTATCTTGAGAAGAGAGAAATATGGGGGAATAACTCACAGCTGCAGTGAAGCAGTGGGAAAAATGAGTTAAGCATGACAAGGTTATCCCTCCACTGGTGAATGGACCCTCCTCCTGGGGGGGGGGAGTGCAGAGAGGAACCCTGATCTAACTTATCAAGGATACACTGGATAGATATGGGTAGACTGGTCAGGGCCTGAAAACCTGCCATAGTGTAGATTAGGGCCCTCCTGATTAGAGGGATTGACCCTTGAATGGTACAGAGTAGGGACCACAACACAAGAGGCTTAGCTGACTTGGCTCACCCTTAGGGAGACCGGCATGACAAGAACAGGCAATTTAGCACTACAGAAAAAAGTGAGGCAGTTCTGGTGGTCTTATTCTTCCCCATGTGCCTTTTGTGTGTTGAATGAATAAAAGGGAAGGGAGGGAAAATAAACTGTTCCAAAGCCCAGCAAATGGGGAGAAAATTAAAATATAAAAACACAGTCTGCAAAAGAAAAGCCAAAACTGGTGGTGCTATCCTGACAGCTCAGAGCCCACCCAGAGCCGAAGGGAATGAGAGAGAAGCAGCCGGGCCTACATAACCAAGATGGTGACGACGAGTGCAGAGCCTTAAAGGTTCCACAGCTCAATAATTTTAATTTTTTCTCCAAAAACTTTTCCCTAATACTTTGAAAAACAAGTAACAACAACAAATAAAGTGAATAAAAGAAAAGGTAAAGAAAATAAACTGTGTACTGCAAATAAACCTCAGATTTTAGCTAGCAGCTAGTAAGCACAATGTATACTCACACAACTTGAACCTTGATCTTCTAGTTCTCCTGAAAATTGGGCAGGAGAGTGGTTTCCCATCAGCTTTTCTACCATTATAGAATACAGGTCCAGGAAACTAGTATGTGTCCAGTTCAGCTCTACATGCAAGAGGAAAAGAGAAGGAAAGTATAAAGAGCGAGCCATATGGAGAAAATCAAACATCCCATACAAAAAGGATAAAAGAAATAACATTGTTTGGCTTTTCACATGTAAAGTTTCAAAACAAAAGCCTTGCTGGTCTGTGAGAATGCATATGATGCCTGGGGTTGATCAATATTTATACCACAGGTACTCAAATTCTTGCAATTATTTTCCCACTATAGTAGCAGAGGCTATTAATGCACTCCATGCCCAGAGATTCCACCTCCCAGCTCGACACCAGTTAGAAACAGAGTACACCAAAATCATTTAAAATCGCCATAAAACCAGTTTTTCAGATGTTGTAAGATGAGCTTTGCTCAAGTTGGTATCCCGCTTCATTTAAGCTATGAGTAGACTCTTGACTTCCATCAAGTCATTTTGCACCTTCTTGGGATTTTCTTTTAGTACTGGATGCACTGACTGCCACCTTTTGAGCCCATCTACTTGTTGTCCTTAGGAATATTGATGTTTTAGCAGGCATCACCTCAGCTTGAAGAGTTTCATACTCTGTCCATGATAGGATCATTTTCCAAATGGTTAAAAAATCTCTCTGTAACACAGGCCAAGCTTCAGTTACCCCCGTTGCATAAAAAAATCCCTGCTGGCATTTTTTCATGCACGGTAAGCCATGTAATTACCAGTGCTATGAAAAAATATCAGTAGAAAAAAAAAACACTAATGTTAGCGCTCATTTGAACCCATTAAACTAAGTTTCAGTGTCGTCCATTTTCCCATTCAATTCCATATGTTATAGTGGGTACCATAACACGTGTTAGGGTCTAATGGGTGAAAATCTGCATTCAGTTTTTTGGGGTGCAGAGTCCCTTTATGCATGTTCAGTCCTGCCGACACAGGGACTGAAGGAAAGTCACCAAGTGGATGTATTGAAATGGGGCCCTAAGGCCCATATCAATACATCCAAAGTACTCCTAAAATGTGTGAAATGTTAGTAGCATTAATCTTGAGTGCCAGTGGAGTATTCTTACCCCATTGGCACTCACATGGTTAGTCCGACTAAGTTAAAAAAGAAACACCAGTAATCCTGATGTCCAGCAGAGTCTTCAGCACACTGGTCAGCTACTGTCAGTCTTTTTCTTCAATCTTTTATCTTTCTTCTTTTTCAATCACTCTATCTTCTGTCTTCTTATCTTCATTGTTTCAAAAACGTTCCTGTAAAGAGAAAGAAAATTATACTTTAAATTTGGCATAAAAACATAATCTGGAAATATGTGCATTGTTTAACTTTTTGACTACCAGAGGGGTACGCAACGCATTGCAGAGGAATGCTTTGTGTACCTCTCTGGCACTCAAAGGGATAAAGTAATGCATGCTTTCCAAGTCTGAAGACAATATGCCCCACAGTCTAAAAGTCAGTGTCCCAATCCACTCTCCACTAAATATTATTCTAACAAATGAAAATTAAATGCTGAAATAAAGCTGAATAATAATAAATAAATGTTTCAGGGATCCAGCGCTGTCTCTGACAGTTGCAGCGGCAGAAAGTGAAACAGACAAATCCCCCACATGGTACCTTTCGGGGCAATGATCGAGCCAGGGTCTGTTCAAAATGTCTCCCAGACGTCCATTGACTGGTATATGTTTATGCACCTCCCAGCCAATCAGCTCCTAGTGGGATTTGTCAGTCTCGTTTTCCAAAACACTGGCTCATGCATCCACCCGAAAGGTACCAAGGGAGGGGGGAGTTGTCTGTCTCACTTTCTGCCATCGGAGCCCAGAAGGATTTATTTATTATTATTAAGCATTATTTCAGCGTTTACATTTCAGTTTCAGTTTGGAAGGAATAATATTTGGTGGCAAATGGATTGCTCTCTGTTGTTTTTTTCTCTTTACAGGAAAGTTCTTGAAACAAGGAGGATCAGAAGACTGCAGAGAAGATGGAGACAAAGAAGAAGGAAATGGAAGATGAAAGAAAAAGACAGACAGTGGATGACAGGCAAGTGTTACACAGATCTGGGTGTTAGGCTAGTGTTAGGGGTAGTATTATTGCACTTTATTGTTAGGGGTAGTGTAGGGTTAGTGTTTGCGAGGGTTACTGTGTGTGTTGAGCTCAAGATCGGTGCTTGACAGTGTTTCAAACACCAATCATTCGCTCTATTTTGTGAGGGTTTTGGGGAACTTAAAACACATGACGGATGTTTGGCCACAAGTCAGTTTCTGTGGCCCAGCGTTCATTGTGGTTTCAATTGGCAGGGCAAATGAATACTGACTTACACATTTTTTTTTCGGTCAGTAGCTAATTTTGCCCTAACGCCAGTTTTAGCTGGAATCATTAAAGTGGAACTTTCACACGCTATAAAGTCGCCCTGCGATAATTAAGCAAGTACCGACTAGCTTTATAATATATATGTTACCTCTGAAACGTAGCCCATTATAAAGAAATCCTTTATTTAGGAGACAGGAAGCTGTAGCTATAGCTGCTTAATTATTGCAGGGCGACATTATAGCGGGTGAAAGTTCTGCTTTAAATCGAGGTTAGTCTCTCATTTCCATGTAATAAGAGATTATCCTTTGAACTGTCAGAGACTTTGTCCTGGTGGAGCATAGAGGGTTAACGCTAATAGTAGAAATTAACTGAAAAACCTGTTTTTAAAATGTGTTCAAATTACCTCATGTTAAAATAATAGGTCTCTATGAGGGAGAAATAACTAAGTGACATTAATGGCCGATTAATGTTAAATTGTAGACATGATGTCTGTGAGAGACGGACTCCTTTATGGGAAAGACATAGCAAAATGAACTCTCTCTTAACTTGACATATGCCATGTTTTGTGTCACCTGTAAAATTTTAATATAGCGTAATGGCGCCATCTGCAGCACTTATATTGTCAAATACTCATAATGTTTATATTTTTCTTTGGATACTCATATCTTATGCTAATCAATCAGGTCTGACTGATGATGTCACGGTATAAAGAGATGGATCTTTGTCCAATCAGTAGAAAGAGGTGGGGATTACTGATAAGGCAAAAATTGCCTATATAATGCCAAAAACAGCTCTTGGTTCCTGAGCGCTTAACTTCCTGATGAACACTCCGGCTGCTGATTAAATTCCTGACAACACCTGATAACTTCAAGAACCCACACTGATTGACCTGGTAATTATATTTTATTTATTCTAATTCTGTCTAATTTCAAAATAAGTATATTTCCTTGATATTTGAGGAAAATTATATATATATATTTGCCCATAGAAGCCTGGCCAGTTTTATGGAAAATATTATAATCAGCTATATTTAGCATAGTAATTAAGAAATTACGCAGAATTAATTAATTTATCATCATTAATTGCCAGAGAGATCTTAAAATAGTAATAGCAGTGAGATATATTTATCCTTGTATATATATTGGTTAATATAATTTTTGTTATGTCTAGAATATTGTTTCTGGTAAAATTATAATAGCTAATATTTAATCAAGGGAATTCTTGGAATTCATTTATAAACTCTCTAACTGCTGTTTGTCTATTTATTTGTGGTGTGCATTCTAAAGTCCTTTGTGTATGTGCTATTTTGATTTAAATCTGGGATTCTATTCCAGTTACTCCCTAAATTTGATTATTATTGACATATGATACAAGGAATTGTTAGAGGATTTCATTCATCTCACAATACCCCTTACATCATAATTAGCATAGTCTATACAGTTTCTGGGGCAGAGGTATTCAGAGACACTGCGGCCAACTGTATTATATTAATTGTAAGAATCAATTAACCTTTTCTATGCTACTGAATGCAAGTATTGTTATTTAATACCTCTGAATATACCTATGTGTGGTTAACCCTTTCACCGCTGGTAATCCTCATGGTTATAAGTGTGGTTTGGTTTTCTATGTACCTATTATAATTGCTAATCACTTATATATTTCATTGTTGCTGATACTTGTTATATATATTGTATATAATAAAATATATATATTTTTGCACAAATATGAGGGATTGATTCTTCTTATCAATTCATTACTGTGAAGTAGCGTGTCAATACATAATAAAGCTCTCAAATTATTTTATTGTCATTTGCCTATTTAAGTGAAGAAATCCAACATGAGTGGTTCTCTGTTTTAGCCCTTTGGATACCTTCATATAAATAGTCAGACAGAACCTGAAGTAGCAGGTCCCCACAACTCGCTAGGAAAAACTAGATGTGGTCAGATGTTTAAGGTTATGCCTGAAAAAGCAGTCAGAATATCTGAAACTTCATTATTCCATCAAGCTACAGAAAAGGGCAGCTATTGTATCCTGTAGCACCAAGACCTACCCACCCAAGAGATCAACTGTTCCAATGAGGATGAAGGTGCATTCAGCCACAGTGATTACTACATCGAAGGTAGTGGTGGCGGCGGTCCAAGAGGAGGACATCTGCAAGGCAGTAGTCTGGTTCTCAGTGTCAAAAAACAGAAAAAACAATGTGCACAAGGCCCACGCAATACAAAAGATACTGATAATTTAAAACATATGCACAATATATATTTCTTCAACGTGGAAGGAAGGTTTAAAATATAAGTCTTTTGAAGCTAAAATAATTGTATAGTGCTTTTTCTAGATTTGCAGCTTATTCTCAAAGGTCCACAGGCGCACCTCCATAGAAAATATCTAATGCAAAAAGAAATAGAAGAGCGCAAAACCCTTTGAGAGTCTGTAAATGTAATAAAATAGCTCCTATCTTGTACTCACACAATAGAAGATATATTCAGACTCCGATAATATGCCAAGGTGACCAGCCAAAGCGGTATTGCTGAAATACAAGCTGTATCTCCCATTTACTTCCAAATCCTCCACTGGTTTCACATGGAACTAAAAAGACATGCCGGGCAACATGCCCTTTAAGGGTAGTGTTGTAAGATATACTCCATTACCCTGCTCCAGATTTACCCCACTTACCAGGTAGTAGATACGAAAAATACTTAAGAGGTAGATCTAGGAACCTGTTGTCTTTGTAATCACAGGGCAAATAGAAGGATATTTCCACAAAAAGATTTTATATGAGTCCAGAGATGGTATAATATAATACCACTAGTATAAACTTAATGTATGCTAAAAGTACATATATAAAAAGTATCCCTACCCAAGAGAGAGGGTATGTGGCCACGCCCATCAGACTTGCGGCAGGACTGCCAAAGATCACAGAATTCTATCCATAGTAGAGGATTCTTTCCCATCTAAATTGGCGCTTTTCATACATTAAAAGATATATGTGCATTTCTAAATAAAAAAATATATATTTATAAAAAGGACATATATGTGCTTATAGATGTAAAAATTCTAAGAATATAAAATATATATAGATATATATTTAAAATTTATATAAATAGCTATGTCACAGTCTTGTCTATAATATTTGAAAATTACTGAAAATGACACAGCGTTAGTCAAGACCAATGCCAGAAAGAATCCTTCAAACTTATGGCATGAAGACAAAGTAAAAGTACTCAGTCCAGAGATATAATTATCTCCATTGCTTTTCCATTTACGTAACAGAGAGATAAATCTAATATTAGGAACAGGAACCCTCCTGCTCCATAGGCAACAGAACTCAGGCTAACTAAATTAGGGTAAAGTGATGCAGAAATGAAGCTACACAAAATGTATTTTGAACAAAATACTCATTTTACTATGTAAAGAGATATAGGAATAGTTTAATGAAAACAACTAACTTCCAGTTCTTCATTAAGTTCTTCTGGACTCAATGTTTGTAATTGTAATATCCAAAAAGCCTGGCATATCTATTATGTTCATTTTTAGCAATATGTTCAATGCCCATAATTTGAAAGTTTATAAGACCCCCTACATCACACTCACTGAAATGTTTGGGGACAGAGTGTGCTCTGGATAGTTTGGAGATATGTCTCCTGTATTCCCCAGCTCTCTCTCAGTGTTCTAGTTGTGTGACCCACGCACTGGATCCCACAGCCACATTGTATGAGATACACAACATATCTGGTCTCACATGTGATTAGTTGATGGATCTGGAATCTTTTACTATTAGTGTGACTTTCCACACTACAGACCTTGTTGGTGATAAAAGCACAATTTGAACACTTGAGTGCAAGCATCTAGAATTTCCTACAGGAGCTCAGGAACTAAAAATACCAGACTATCTTCCCTTATCAGGATGAAAATGTTCTGTTTTGAGATGACTAGGAGCTATATAGCCACAAATATTTTGGGCTTTTCTATATACTGTCAGAGATTCTGCCCTGGACAGACTGTAAATGGATAATATTTTTGAAAACCAGGATTGTCTGTGAAATTCTGAGTTGTGGGTGCACCACCTTCTGGAACAATAAAGTATTGCTGAAAGGTGTTTCATTCAAAAGTTATTAATTTTCAAAGTCGAATTTTTTAGGTGCAATATCACAGTGGCCTGAAATTGTACAGTGGTGCTGTTGCTACACCAGCCTATGGAGATTTATGGTCCCGGGACCAGAGCTGTCCATAGGATCATGTAGCAACAGCGCCACTGTACAATTTCAGGCCACTGTGATATTGCACCTAAAAAATTCGACTTTGAAAATTAATAACTTTTGAATGAAACACCTTTCAGCAGTGGGAGTACCCTTGTTTTACTCAGGGGGATAAACCTTACAACATTTTTTTTACATTTTAAGTATTACTATCCCTTTAATCCCTTGAGGATGACGACAACTGTTAGCTCTTATATATTAGTTCCTGCAGACTTCTTTCCTATAGATGGAATTGGAAATCGGAAGAGGGGGTATCCCTGTGAGGCATAAGTCCAAAAAGTCAGTGGCGATGTCATTGTGGGTGGATGTTTAGTCAAGTGCCATATCCTATATAATAATTCGCTAAGGTTTATCAGAAGCAGTCATGCTCAGTAGAGACGGCTGCGCGCGCTTTAGTCATGCACAGTACAGACTGCCCACGGCGTGGCTGTTATGGAGCAGGGCTCCCCGAATTCAGACTGGAGTCGCACAGAGAGGACTCTGGTCTGAATTCCGAGCGATTTGCTCCATATCAGCCACTCTCTACTGCTCATGCCTACAGAGGTGGAACTGTGGCCTGTGTAAACAGGCCTTTCAACTTGTGGTTAATATTGAAGTGTGTGAGGAGTTTCTGCAGCTCTTCCACACTTCCTCCCCAGATGATCAAAATATCATCTGTGTACTGGCTATAATGCACCAGGCTGCTCCCCCACCTGCACAAGGGCCATACATATAGTTTGTCCCATAGGCCCATAAATAAATTAGCATATGAATGGACAAACCTGGTGCCCATTTTCGTACCCTGTATCTGTAGAAAAGTCATTCTGAAAGGTGAAAAGATTGTGATATAGTATTTAGATTACTGTTCCTAGTGTTAGATTTATCTCCCTGTTATGTAAATAAGTGAATAAATGGAGACTCAAAGGAGATAAAATCTCTGGACCCAATACTTTTACTTTGTCTTTATGCCATAGGATTAAAGGATTCTTTCCGGCACTGGTCTTGACTAATGCTGTGTAATTTTTAGTCATTTTCAGATATTATAGATGAGCCTGTGACAAAAATGTTATTTATATACATGTAAAATTTTTATATTATATATATATATATATATATATATATATATATACATATATACACACACACACACATACAGTGGAGCAAAAAAGTATTTAGTCAGCCACCAATTGTGCAAGTTCTCCCACTTAAAAAAAGATGAGAGAGGCCTATAATTTTCATCATAGGTACACTTCAACTATGAGAGATAGAATGCGGGGAAAGAATACAGGAAATCACACTGTAGGATTTCTAATGAATTCATTGGTAAATTCCTTGGTAAAATAAGTATTTGGTCACCTACAAACATGCAAGATTTCTGGCTCTCACAGACCTGTAACTTCTTCTTTAAGAGTCTCCTCTGTCCTCCACTCGTTACCTGTATTAATGGCACCTGTTTGAACTTGTTATCAGTACAAAAGACACCTGTCCACAACCTCAAACAGTCACACTCCACACTCCACTATGGCCAAGACCAAAGAGCTGTCGAAGGACACCAGAAACAAAATTGTAGACCTGCACCAGGCTGGGAAGACTGAATCTGCAATAGGCAAGCAGCTTGGTGTGAAGAAATCAACTGTGGGAGCAATTATTTGAAAATGGAAGACATACAAGACCACTGATAATCTCCCTTGATCTGGGGCTCCACGCAAGATCTCACCCCGTGGTGTCAAAATGATCACAAGAACGGTGAGCAAAAATCCCAGAACCACACGGGGGGACCTAGTGAATGACCTGCAGAGAGCTGGGACTAAAGTAACAAAGGCTACCATCAGTAACACACTATGCCGCCAGGGACTCAAATCATGCAGTGCCAGACGTGTCCCCCTGCTTAAGCCAGTACATGTCCGGGCCCGTCTGAAGTTTGCTAGAGAGCATTTGGATGATCCAGAAGAGGACTGGGCGAATGTCATATGGTCAGTAGAACTTTTTGGTAAAAACTCAACTCGTTTTTATGTCCCAACTAGTAGAGGAGCCAACTAGAAAAGAGGCCTTGCTTGACCTAGTGCTCTCAAACGATTCTGACATTGTAAACAATGTGCAGGTAAGGGAACATTTGGACAGCAGTGACCACAATATTGTATCCTTTGAAGTTTGTTATGAGAAACCCAATAGCAAGAGTTTAACCAAAACATTCAATTTCAAAAAGGCTAATTTTACAAAGTTAAAAGAAGCTTTAAAGGATATCCAGCGGGATGTAATTTTCAAAGATAAAAATGCACAAGAGTCATGGAATGTATTTAAAATGCTCTTGGGCAAATATACACGTCAATATATACCATTGGGGAATAAGCACAAGAGAAGTAAAGCAAAACCAATGTGGATTAATAATGTGGTTAGCAGGGAAATGAGAAATAAAAAGCAGGCTTTTAAGGTGTTTAAGTCAAATGGGTCAGATGCATCATTTAAAAAATATAAAGAACGTAATAAAATCTGCAAACAAGCAATTAAGCTAGCTAAAATAGAAAATGAGCGAAACATTGCAAATGAGAGCAAGAAAAACCCTAAACAATTCTACAAGTATATTAACAACAAAAAAGTTAAGGTTGATATTGGTCCTCTTAAGACTGAAACAGGTGAATTGATTAGTGAGGATAAAGCTATGGCTGACACCCTAAATACGTTCTTTGCTTCAGTATATACAAAGGAAGCAGAAATGACAAGCTGTGGGCAAACAGACAAAACCATGGAATTTCCTCCAACATCTACATGGCTTACTGAGGACAAGGTCCAAAAGAGACTGGAAAGGGTTATAGTGAATAAAGCGCCTGGACCGGACGGTATACACCCAAGGGTACTTAAGGAACTTAGTTCAGTAATAGCAAAACCATTATACTTAATATTTATTGATTCGCTTTCATTAGGCATAGTGCCCTGTGACTGGAGGAAAGCTGATGTAGTTCCATTGTTTAAAAAGGGAGCAAGATCCAAACCAGGAAATTATAGACCTGTGAGCTTGACTTCCATAGTGGGTAAGATACTAGAAGGGTTATTAACTGACAGTATTCAGAACTATGTGAAGACAAACAATATCATTAGTAGGAATCAGCATGGTTTCATGAAGAACAGATCATGTCAGACTAATTTACTTGCATTTTATGAAAGAGTGAGTAGTAATTTGGACAGGGGAATTGCTGTTGATGTAGTATACTTTGATTTTGCAACCGCCTTTGACACAGTGCCTCACAACAGGTTACTGCATAAATTAAAAGGCTTCGGTTTGGGTGGTGTTATTTGTACATGGATTGAGAACTGGTTAAATGATAGATGGCAGAGAGTTGTAAATGGAACTTCTTCAAATTGGTCTAGGGTTATAAGTGGGGTTCCGCAGGGTTCAGTCCTGGGCCCAATGCTTTTTAATTTGTTTATTAATGATCTAGAAGTGGGAATTGAAAGTAGCATCTCAATCTTTGCTGATGACACTAAGCTATGTAAGGAAATACATACAGAGCTCGATGTTTTTTCCCTACAGAAGGATTTAGATAAACTAAGTGAATGGGCAGAAAAGTGGCAGATGTCATTTAATGTAGATAAATGTAAGGTTATGCATTTGGGTTGTAGAAACAAACTTGCTACATATAGTCTAAATGGGAAACAACTTGGGAAATCCTCATTAGAGAAAGATTTAGGTGTACTGATAGACAATAGTCTTCACAGCAGTGTGCAGAGTCACTCAGCTGCTGCAAGAGCAAATAGAGTACTAGCCTGCATAAAAAGAGGTGTAGAAGCAAGGGATGCTAATATTATCCTACCTCTGTATAAATCCTTGGTTAGGCCTCATCTAGAATATGGAGTACAATTTTGGGCGCCTGTTCTAAAAAAAGACATTGCTGAACTGGAAAAGGTGCAGAGACGTGCAACAAAACTGATAAAGGGATTGGAGGATCTGAGTTACAAAGAGAGACTAGCCAAACTGGGTTTGTTTACATTAGAAAAGAGACGTCTAAGGGGTGATATGATTACCATTTACAAATACATTCAAGGTCAATACAAAGAACTATCCAATGAATTATTTATGCAAAGAGCTGAGCTAAGAACAAGAGGTCATCCATTAAGACTTGAGGAAAGGCGCTTTCGACTAAAACACAGGCAGGGATTCTTTACAGTAAGGGCGGCAAGGCTATGGAATTCTTTGCCTCGGGATGTTGTGCTTGCAGATAATGTAACTGCATTCAAAAAAGCAATGGATGCCTATCTAGCACAGAACAATATTGACAGTTATGACAGATGGCTTCAAAGCAAATAGGATATTGAGCCGGGGAACTATTTGACACAATCACACACACACACACACACACCTACACTGGAAATTGCTCCAGAGGGCTTTTTTGTTGCCTTCCTCTGGATCAACAGGAGTGTTATTGGCATGGGCTGGACTTGATGGACGCATGTCTTTTTTCAGCCTTATCTACTATGTTACTATGTTACTATGTTGTGTTTAGAGGAGAAAGAATGCTGAGTTGCATCCAAAGAACACCATACCTACGGTGAAGCATGGGAGTGGAACATCATGCTTTGGGGCGGTTTTTCTGCAAAGGGACCAGGACGACTGATCCGTGTAAAGGAAAGAATGAATGGGGCCATGTATCGTGAGATTTTGAGTGAAAACCTCCTTCCATCAGCAAGGGCATTGAAGATGAAACGTGGCAGGGTCTTTCAGCATGACAATGATCCCAAACACACCACCCGGGCAACGAAGGAGTGGCTTCGTAAGAAGCATTTCAAGGTCCTGGAGTGGCCTAGCCAGTCTCCAGATCTCAACCACATAGAAAACCTTTGGAGGGAGTTGAAAGTCCGTGTTGCCCAGCGACAGCCCCAAAACATCACTGCTCTAGAGGAGATCTGCATGGAGGAATGGTCCAAAATACCAGCAACAGTGTGTGAAAACCTTGTGAAGACTTACAGAAAACGTTTGACCTCTGTCATTGCCTACAAAGGGTATATAACAAAGTATTGATATGACCAAATACTTAATTTTCCACCATAATTTGCAAATAAATTCTTTAAAAATCAGACAATGTGATTTCCTATAGTCTTTCCCCCCATTCTGTCTCTCATAGTTGAAGTGTACCTATGATGAAAATTACAGGCCTCTCTCATCTTTTTAAGTGGGAGAACCTGCACAATTGGTGGCTGACTAAATACTTTTTTGCCCCACTGTATATATATATATATATATATATATATATATATATATATATTTATTATTCTTAGAATTTTTACATCTATAAGCATATGTAAGTCTTTTTTATAAAAATATATATTTTTTTTTATTTACAAATGCAGAAAAATCTTTTAATGTATGGAAAGCATCAATCTGGACAGGAAAGAATAATCTACTATGGATAGATTTCCTCTGTGATATTCAGCAGTCCCACAGCTAGCCTGATGGGGGTGGCCACATACCATCTCTCCTGGTAACTCCGTCAGCCTGCATGTAGCGTTCTATTAGTTCATAGCCACACACAATGAAGGTGGTAAGAACGTAGAAACACAGCGGTATGTTGTTTTTGTTCTAATTAATCAAGTGCATACAAAGTATAAAAGAAAATGGACATTTGTATAGTGTAATTCCCTGATGAACATTTTATTTATAAAATAAGTGCTTTTGTATGGTGGTCATTAGCCAAAAACAGATTAAAAAGGTGTACAACAGCTTCTTTGTTCCAGCCAAGTCCTAGGAGGTAGCCATCACAGAAGCAGCCATGTCAGATAAGACAGGTGATCGTAGCTGAGGGATTATGCTGATCCTTAGTAGTTTACTGCTTGTATACTTGTTCTTCACAGACTGGAAAAAAAAAAAGAGAACAATCAGTGCTTTTAAGCATATCACAGCCTCAAATCACTTTGCACAACAGGTTACTATTTGAAGTGGTGTTTAATACCAGCATAACGTACAGTACATTTCTTTCCAACCCACTGGTCCCCAACTATTTAATATTACTCTTTGGATGCTAGGTAGGTCTGCAATGCATTGCAGACATTGACAGAATTCTAGGGGTTAAAATCAAACTCAGGTGGATAACCCTTTCCTGATAAAGCACTCTTTGGCACCTAGATTAACAGACAACACCTAAAACGAACTGCTCTATTGGAGCAGACATCCCTGCCTTTTCCAGGGCTCCCAATCTTGAGTTGATTGTCCAGAACTGTTTAAATGATCCTAGATAAAATAGCAGCCTTTAATACAAGAGCAGTGGGGCTTTTGTCTCAAGTTCTTACTTTAGCACTTATTAAAACAAACTTCAAAAGTAAATTTTCATGAAGGAAAAAAATATATAAAATAATTTAGGGATTTTTCTGGAGAGTAAAACTAGAGTACTCCCACTGCTTGAAGATGCGTCTTTCCAGCATTTCTAAAATGTATTTTTATAGTAAGATTGCCCTCTGGTGGTGATGTTTCACATACTTATTCTGTTGCATTCCACTAGAGAGGAGAGTCACTGACAATCCTCCATATAATGTAATTGTCCAAATGTGATTTCTGATCAGCTTGGTCTGTGGTCACCTTCTACAGCAGGGCTAGGCAGCATTTGGCTCTTTAGCTATTATCTGGTCAGATATGATGGGAGTTGTGGTCTCTCCCAACCTTAGAGCTAAAGATGGCCTATGCCTGTTCTAGAAGTTACTGCAGAGCAGGAACCTATGTTCAGTTTATTCATGGTAGACCTCCCCAGCAAATTATTAGTGTTGACAGTGTTGCAGCCCTCATCTATATAGGAGTTCAGCATACCTGCTTTAACCCCTTAACGACCTGACGCGCAGGGACGCGGCGGTCACTAAAGGACCATGGAGCATTTTTATTTTGATTCCAGACTCCCCGAAAGGCGTGCAGCCGCGGGGGGAGCCCGGAATTCCATGACGGTCATAGTAGGTTATGGGTCGTTAACTCAGATCTACCCATGACGTACTATGAACTCAAGGGTCATTAATGGGTTAAACAAAAACACTGACTGGAGAAGTCTAGCTATTCTTTGTTTTCAGTCAAGTGTATAAACATAACTATACATTTCTATGAGCACATTATGCAGTGAGTAACTATAACATTATACTGAGTTCCACACACAGCCTACAGAATGTAAAGGTGAAAATGAATCCATTTCAGGAATAAAAATAATCCCACCATTTATCTTAATCTGAGCAGAAAATCCTAAAGGAACTTTGGGGAGGAGAAGCTTCCCAGCGATTGGGACGGGGCCTTTAAATTCCTTGAATGCTAAAGACTTTTCCAATGCATTACAAAGCATTACATAGGGAACATCTTTGGCATTCAAGAGTTTAAAAAGGAATCACACTCTCTCTGCGGTGCAGTTTGTTTCCCCCAATACTGGCTTCAGTACTATTAGGAGGTAGTAGTGTTCCTTTAATCAGACTTCCAGTTGTTTCTCATTCAGTACAGGAGCTACTTACAGTAAATCTTGTCATGTTGTGGTTGACTTGAACTACATTCTTGGCCATGTGCTGCATTACAAGGAGAAGATCATCTTGAGAGTAACCAGTGTAGAACTGCAGTGTTGCATCCTGGAAAAAGATAATAGACATCTATTCACAAACCTTCTCAGTTCAGTGCCATGACCATCTCTGGAGATCTCATCATCATCTCCATCTACGTCTCCTGGTTAGCCTGCCTCTTTTGTATACATTTTGCTGGCAAATAGCGCATTTGTCTAACTGAATGCACCATTTGGCTCCAAAATGCAGAGAGGAGTCAGAAACTATGACAATGATGGAGCCAATGGCAACATCAAAGTGAACAGGACTGCATATTAAGGGTACACCATTAGCATGCATGTGTACCACAAGACTCATTCACTTTTGAAACCAGATGGTTTCAGCATTATTGTACATTAATGTGCAACTTCCTGTAAGCACATTATGAACTAAAAGTTAATTCAGACTTTAGAATTTGATTTATGACGGTATTCACATCTCCTAGTTAAGACATTAAAAGCAGGTGGTCCTCCCTCTCTGCTACACAGGGGAGATTTATTTTCTTTGGGGGCCCCATGGCCCTTAAACAGGGGGGCCAAGAATCTCCTTAGAGTACCATAATGTTGCAGTCTTGATTCACTTTTGGCTACATGTGCCTAGTCATTCACACTTAAATTGTATATTGTGTGTTTATTGGCTACTCCTTTATTTAAAATGTAAATTTCTTACACATTATTACACTTAGTAGTTTTTGACTGTCCCCCTCATTCGCTTTTTATAGTGTATATTTAATCATTGGCTCATGCTATAATATTATGGGCAAGCATGGGGCTGTAGAGCTAGAATCATACATAGGCCAATTCCCAATTAAGCCCCATTGCACACCCAAATCAGTGATATATTGGGTTTAAAGCACCAGTGTTAAACACTTCTACTGAGGGGGGAAAGCATGCTGACAACATTCTACCGGTATGTCTGTCACATACCTGTGCCACTCCATTCTGTGGTATCCTTGCTGTAGCATCCACCTTTTCTGCTTATGCAATGGAAATTGCGTTTCCTGCTTCAAGCACAGTTTTGTCTTCATTGATACATAAACCTTTCCAGTGGTGCTTACTGCTTGCCTGTGCAAAAATTCCTGACTCTGAATCATTCAGTGCACTGTTCCAGTTTGTCTTCTTGTATATCAAACTTTAGCCTGTCTCTGTGTTCCTTTGCAGTCTGCACTGACCATTTGCTATGACCTAGCCATGATCCAGTGCCACCTACACTGACCTTTGACTAGTTCCTCTCCTACCTTCTCTTTTTCTAACTACTCTGCACCATGGGTCCATTCTCTGAACACAGAATCTCCACCAGTGCCTGTAGGTCCCAGCTAACCTCTGGCATGTAGGTGCAGCCATCCAGCTCCAGTACCAGCTCAAATGGGTCTGATTATCCAAACTTGCAGTCATCACCTTTAATCACTCATAATTGCTACAGCAAGGTTGCATGTACTGCTGACAATGCTCCCAGCCATTGCTCCCTAGCTGTGCTTGTTAGCACTAGGGCATTCCCCGTACTATTCATTTCACCTTGATCACAAGTACATTACATTCTGTAAAGGAAGGAGGACAGCTGATACAGTTTTCTTCTGAATCACACATTTACAAAGTCTTTCTTCCTCACTCACAAACATTGCAGGAAGTATGTCCTCACTAGTGGATTAGTCAGTTGGAAAAGTCTGAAGGATCCCCCTTTGGTCACATGATATAAACTTGCATGGTTTCTGGGTCCTAAGAATTGTTGTTGAAAGCTTTATATTCGAGTTGGACCCGAAGAGACTCCAGGAAGATCAGGACAGGCAGCAACCAGCAGTAACACTACAGGCACTGCTAAAGCCTGGTTTCCTGACAATATACTAGAATGTCACATTAATAGTAGAAATTAGACTTTTGGCTCTGGCGGGAGGGGGGCACAGGGTGAGAAACTTTTCTTGGAAAAGCTATCTTCACCGTATAAGCCCATTCCCAAAACTCCAACATATTTTAGTAGGTCTTTTAAGCACTTCAAGGGACACTGATGTCCCATAAAAAATTATGCTTGTTATGTAGATGTTTAAAAAATAAATTATTTGGCACCAATCTTATCTCTCAAACCTTTACGGTTTGAGAGATATTCACTTCTAAAGTTCCCCCCTCCCTCCCCTTCTCCCAATGTCAGCATCTAGCTGACAGCAGGCGATCCAGTTGGAAAGGTCTACAAAGCGTGCCTGGTTTGCAAGCACACATTGTAGACCGTTCCCATGAAGTATTTATTTTTAAATAACGAGATTTCGTCTCTGCTGAAGAGCCTCCTCGAGTCGCATGACTCGAATCTCCTGTCAGCTTTACAGATGACAGCAGGAGAGAAGGAACTTTAGCAGCTAATATCTCTCAAACCATAAAGGTTTGAGAGAGAGGATTTTTTGCCAAATTTATTTTTGAAATGTCTACAAAACAAGAATAATTTTTTATGGGACATTACGGTCCCTTTCAGGATGAAGGGCGCTAAAAATTTGCTCCCAAATGCAGTGAAGTCTTCTCTGGTATTCAAGGGACCAAAAAGAAAAACAAACTCACTGGGAATTTTTTGGTGTCCCCTATGGTGCAGGTCATTTGCCCAAGAATTACTTTGTCTTTCATTAAACACATAGCCTCTTGTGTTATCTGTAGAGGCTATTAAAGCACTTGCAATAAAAATCAAATACACCATTCATAGCACCACACACTGATCTCCATGTCCTTTTATGGCTTGTATTTCCTTAGCATTTTTTTTCCCCAAATATCCCATTTTCTAAAGCATTCCTGCTCTACAAATGAACTCATTTGAGCAGATCTCCCATGGTCTTTGTGTAATATGACAGAATACTGCATTGCTGGCTATCTAGAAGGAGAATTGACATCTAACCATACACACACGCACACTCACCACTTAAATTATTGTTCCCAGAAATCCCCAATGGACTCTATAAATTACTCCTTGTTGCGTGTGTCCAGAGGGGGAAAAAATGTTAAATTCTGGATGACATATTCATGGAGGTGGGTCTGACAGTTACTAGCAGTTTTTTTCACAAAATTAATCAGGCAGAGTACATAAGTCTATTTAAAACCCTTTAACCTCTTAACAACCCAGGTTGATGTCCCTAAAGGACCAAGGACGTAGATGTACGTCATGGAATTCTGGGCTCCCCGCGCGGCTGCACTCCATTTGGGGAGTCCGGAATTGGCTGGATGGATTGCATGTGATATTTGGTTGGAGCACCTCAAAGTTATGGCAAGTGTGTGCAGTAGTTTTTGTGATTAAGTGAAGTAGGACTCACCCATGTGCCAGAATTAAGAATCTTTTGAGACAGACACTGAGCAGCAGCTGCGATTACAGATGGTGGAAAGTGGGACATATCATAATCCAGTAGAGTCAGCTCCATCAGGTATTTTGCAAGAGTGTGCTGCACTGCATCAGCCTGCAAGAACAACAAGTCATCAACTATTTATCTAGTTAAATGAACAGGTCACATCCACATTCATATCAAAAGTGGAGCAAGCCATCTGCATCATGGGGAATAAATATACATGGGGATTTTAAAGGGGATCTATCACTCCTTTACAACTTTATGTAAATAGTTTTCTTATATAGTGAATATGCTTTAAAGTTTGTTTGTTTGTTTTTAAACTGCTTGTTTGCAGAAATTAGAAGAATAAATAAAGCCCGCACCTACTTCCTGGCAGGCTGCGGTTACCAGATCCTTACCGCAGCCTGCCTCCGATGATGGAGGCTGTCTGTAAGCTGGAGCGCTCTCATTGACCAGAAATCGATCTGACAATTGGAGCACTCCAGCTTACAGACAGCCAGCCTCGGTCATTGGAGGAGGATGGGTAGTGGGAAGGGAGCAGAGGCAGTGCGGCAAACTTCGGCTAGAGCAGTCTATGCGGAAGTAGGCACAAGGCTGTATTTATTCTTCTAATTTCTGCAAACAAGTGGTTTAAAATAAATAAAAAAATAAACTTTAAAGTGGAACTTTCAGTTCTTACTTAGTAACCATGTATTCATTAAACTCATGGCACCTAGCTTTGAAATGGATGTTTTACCTTTAAAAAAATAGCCCAGTGTAAAGGAACCCTTCCCATTTGGAGACCAGAACCCAGGCTACAGCGCAGACATCTTGTCTGAGCGCCTGCACTGTCAGTTCCGGTCTCCATTGAGTAGCACTGCAGTGCACCATATGACTACCTGTGCAGGCACGTTGACCGCACTGACCTGTCCGTCAGTCCCCAGACGGGAAGGATTCCTTTACACTGGGCTATTTTTTAAAGGTAAAACATCTATGTCAAAGCTAGTCGCCATGCATTTAATAAATGCATAGCGACTAAGTATGAACTGAAAGTTCCACTTTAAAGTTTTTTTTTTTTCTTTAAACCGCTTGTTTGCAGAAATTAGAAGAATAAATACAGCCTTGTGCCTACTTCCGCATAGACTGCTCTTGCCGAAGTTTGCCGTACTGCCTCTGCTCCCTTCCCACTACCCAGCCTCCTCCGATGACAGAGGCTGTCTGTCTGTAAGCTGGAGCACTCCGATTGGCAGAGATTGATTTCTGACCAATGAGAGCGCTCCAGCTTACAGACAGACAACCTCCATCATGGTGACTAAGTATGAACTGAAAGTTCCGCTTTTAAGCATATTTGCTATATAAGAAAAACTATTTACACAAAGTTGTAAAAGGGTGATAGATCCCCTTTAACCATCTGGATGATGGAGGTCTTCAACAATTTGTTTTTCTAGATGCTGGAGAACTGTCTAGAAATCAAGGAGTTAAAAACTCCATGTAAATTAACCCAAAATGTTATATTTTCCCTCTATGGTGTAGTCATTACCCAAAACTGCACATTTGCCATTATAATTATGGCCCAATGTATTTAGAGAACTGGTAATCAAACTTTTTCCTCAGGGCTTTCAAACAGGCCAGGACTAGTGAATTGCCCTGGTAGAACACAGATGTGTTGATCAGAGGTGGAGTTCATTTGATTCATTCATCTGTGCTCTAATAAGAAAATCCTGGCCTGCTAGTGGGACCTGAGGGCATAGGTTGAGAACCACTGATTTAGATTACCAATAATTTAGAAACAACCACCATGCCCCCTATAGCTCTACCCACACTGCAACATTTTGATGCTCTTCTAAGAAAATGAAGTGGTAGTGGTCTTCCCAAATCAAAATTGAGCTCCTTGAGTATCAGCATTTCCATTTCTCTGATCGCCGCTTTAGAGAAGGCATTGTCAGTGATGTACACAAAGTCAGAAATTTCTGGGCAATACATCTCTTCATACTTGGAAGCAATAAAGAGTGACGCAACTCCCACCAGCTGGAGTTTCTTGCGGGATACAGGTTGAACCTTTGGAAAAAATTTAAGAGGCTAGTTCAGTGTTACATGAAGGCAGCATGACTCAACACTACTAGCAAAATTCCAGTACCATGCAACTTCAACATGGTTATGGCGAATCCCTTGGGAACAAGGGGGGGTGCACAAAGTGTTTCAAAGCAATATGTTTTTGCATACCCCTCTGATCAAAAGCCAACGTAAGGGCTCATTTAAGACAAATAAACCTTTACCTGTAGGAAGCGATCCATAATTGCAATTGCCATGTATAAAGTCTCTTGGAGGAGGTGGAATTTGCAGTGGACTTGAATCAGCCAGTCAACTAGAATGGCCCTCATGCGTTCATTCACTTCCATTCCTTGAAGGTAGTTTGGGCGCACAGCCTGCTGGACCTTGAGACAGCAGATAATACATTTAACAGCATAATGCACAGAGCATTTTTCATGTGGGTCACTAGCTGTTACATGAACATGTGTGACATGAGGTAGAAAGGAGAATTAAACAGGGGAAGATGGCAGTAATGTGATAGTTGAAAAGAGTGGGAAGAGAACCAGCCATTCATTCAGTTGACACACAGTGCTAGCTCCTGGGGTGGGTGGGGCAAATAATTTTCTGTAGAGGTAGAGACCAAGCTTCTGGTTCAGATCCAGTAGCTGGTAATGTGCAGAAACAGATGCTATAAAGAGGTGGCTTTCTCAAGCACCAAGATCCAGGAGATGGAACTAAAAAAAATTGTCTAGAACATGTTAGTCCCTCAAGGAAGAGAGCAGAGAAAATACCTAAGAAATGCATAATTGCTGCTGGGGAATGAATAATTCAGTAAGTCACTTTTTCTTTATTTGTGTATTCAGAATCTGGCTCACAGATGACAAAAGTTCAATATATAAGAGGACGTAAAGGGGAACAGAATGTAAACTAGTAACAATGTGATAGCCTTCACACCCAAGTGATATACTCACAGATGGTTTAGGTCTGCTGGGCTTCACTTGTACAGAACACTGAGATGAACTAATTCAAATAAAAGCATGTTTAATAAAAATTAACATTAAAATAATTAATGCAATAGCTTACTAGCTTTACTTGTTTAATGACCACCCAGCCACTTCCTCAAAAGAAAATACCAGAGCATCTCTCCTATGTAATGCATTCCCAATTGACTACACCAGGGTGTGGATTACATATAGCCTAGGTACGTACAAAATATGGAATTGTTCATTTGTTCATTCCATCTGGAGCTTCAAAAAAAAAATCCATCTGCACCAGCAGACAACACAAGCAGGCTCCATTCTGAAAGCAGCTCCATGCTACTCCACATATCTCCCCATCCAGACAACTCTGCTTGTACACTTACCCCTCACTACATAACATGACCCAGATGCCATACTTCAGAGCACTGGGAATGGCCTCCACTTCACCCTGGGGTCTGAATACCTAAGCTGTCACAGAACCCCTGCTCAAGTATGATGGAGCTGCCCTGATGCCCTAAACACCCCAACTTGATCTGAGGGAACTAATGCCAGAGATAGCCCCAGCCACTTAGCCAGTAGACATCCTGGCCTAAGCACATAAGCCAGATAAATCAACCCTGAACACATGACCATCCAGCTCCACAAAGTGGAAAAAACAAAAATTCAGAACTTAAAAAAAATAAATAAATCAATATGAATACAAAATACATAGTTACAGCAAAAAAATGTGATAAATAAAAATACCAATAACTGGTCATGTACCTAAACTTAAATAATGTACATATCACTATATAATTGAATCAACACTTGTATATAGAAAATATCATCTCTAAGGCCCCTTTCACATTGGTGAGTTTGGTCTGTCACCTATTGTAAGTCCCTTTGCTGGGCTATCGTGCCTTTCACACAGGCAATTTGACGCGTGAATGTGCCAGCCCAGCACGCTTAACTTTACAGAGTTCCGATAGGAATGCAGATCTGCATGGTGGCCCTACTTGGCTGTCTACAGACTTTTCATACTAGCAGCATTGGAAGCTGCAATGTTCGTTGATTTCTAGTGTGATGAGATACACTGTGGAGAGGGAAACCCTGACCAAACCAAGAGCTCAGTTTCTGCATCATACACCCCCAAATACTATAGATCTACATAGGCTCTTTCACACCTTGTTTGTGATGATATGGTGATAATACTTTAAAAAAGTAATATTTCTCTGTCGTCCAATACAGGTTACTGGTAACTTTGGGTAGGCGCTTTGCCCCTTTAAGTAGGCAGGAACAATTCTGAGGAGTGCATGCAGGGGTGGAGCCTACCCTCTAACCTTAGCTGCAGCTTTCTGTTAGCTTCAGTAAGTTTTGTTCCTTGTTGCAAGCAATAAGGCAAGAGAAGAGTTCTGTTTAGTTTTAGAATTTTATTATTTTCTGCTAGATATGGAATACCACCATTAGGCGGATTACCATCACTGACAATTTCCATCACCCAAAGCTCAGTTTACCAGGTGCTTATTTGTGGACCTAAGCCCTGGAGGAAAAATCTTGGCTGCAAGTTCTTTCTTCAGGAGTTGCCCACTGAGGCTTCTTCTTGATATATGGTAGTATGAAGAAAGAAGTCCTGCAAAAAAGGTGAGCAACCCTTTGAGTGCTGAGGTCCACATGTCCCATGGAACCCCTCTGCACAGGGGTCTTTATCATTTGAGTTCCTATTGCATACTCTAGCACTCATTGGGTCTATCTGTATGTCTGTAGGTGTTTGGAGCAGGTTTTTGAGGTACTTTAACCCTTTAACTGCTGGTTTGGCATGTTGTGGTGGGTTGAGAGCACTTTCCCTACTGGGTTAAGTGTTTTTATTCTATAATTACATGTTCTGGTGTAATTTTAGCTTAAAATTTACTTTCATTCATTTTTTGTTGGAATTGTGTACTGCACCTTTAAGACTGTGCTTTACCGCACAGATGTCATTGCTCCATTCACTTCATTGGGACTGTACTGTTGGGACATATCTCTGCGACTGCTTATCACAGCGAGGTCAGACGGCTCATTTTTCTTGTCTGCCCTTGCTCTGTCATCTGGTCAACATTCTGAACATGCTGGGGGGCTTGGGGCACTTTTGTCAGAAAAACTACAAATCCCATGAGCTCTTGCTTTGCGTGCTCGTTTCTGATTGGCTCCTGTCACAGCAGCCATTTTGTGCCTGAGAACGAGTATCCTACACAGGGCCTGGACTCTTCCTCTCTCTTCAGCTGTTTGACCCTTTTGTTGCCAGATAAGTTTATTATAACATTTTCTGAGCTATTTTATCACTTTAAACATTGTTTTTGGGTGATCAGTGTATTTATTGACCAGTTGACTTCTGTGAGAATGTCTATTCCACTTGAGGCTGGGGCTAGAGTTAAGACTAAGGAATCTGGGATGTCTTTGTCCCCCATTGCTCCTCATGTCATGCAGGGTTACCTACAGAATTCTCAGGTCATATATTGTCTCTGCTGCTCTGTTTGGTTCAGTCCATATGATTGCTAGGACCTCTACTAGGTTTGTGCTTGCCAGGCGAGCTCTTTGGCTCAAGATCTGGTTGCAGATACCGCATCTAAAATGGCTCTTTTATCTTTGCCTTTTCAGGGTTCTTCCCTATTTGGGCCTGATCTTAAGGATCTCATCAGTGAGGCCACTGGGGTAAGAGTACTCTGCTTCCAGTGGTCAACAAGAGGAAGGGGCCTGTCAAAAGGTATCGTCTTTTTCGTTCCTACCAGACGGATTCTCGGCAGGCGATCCAAGCAGTCCCCCAGGCTCCTCGCTCCTCCTCAATGCTTCATCCCGTGGACGTTTCCTCTGGCATACATCTTTCTTCCTGTTCCCCTGTTGAACAGAGTTCTTCTGAAGCGGAGACTGGAGTGCTGCCCAGTCATTCTGATTGCTCCATACTGGCCCCGACAAGCTTGGTTTCCAGTGCTTCTGGACCTCTCAGTGGCGGAAGCTCTTTGACTTCCCCCTGTCCAAGCCTTCTTCTACAGGGTTACCTCTGGAAAGACAACGTTCATCGTCTGGCTTTGACGGCATGGAGCTTGAATCCTCAATTTTGAAGAAGAAAGGATTTTTTTCTGGCGTGGTGACTACTATGCTTAGTGCCTGTAAGCCTTTTTCCACTAAGGTCTACCATCGAGTTTGGTCTACTTTTCTGTCTTGGTGTACGCTGACAAAGACCTGTCTCAGGATTTTGACCTTCCTACAGTTCTTTCCTTTGTCCAGGATGGTGTGGATAAGGGTCTCAGTCAGTTCTCTTAAGGTTCAGACTTCTGCGCTGTCTGACTTCTTTCAGAGGACTATCATTCCTGATGTCAAGGTTTTCTTCCAGGGTGTTGTTCATACCCGTCCAGTGTTTAAGTCCCCTGCTGCTCAGTGGGATCTTAACCTGGTCTTGGGAGTACTTCAGCATCCTCCTTTCGAGTGTTTGGCTACCATTCCTCTACGTATGCGGACGTGGAAGATGGGCCTTCTCCTGGCAATTTTTCTGTTCGCAGAGTTGCGGAGCTGCATGCCCTGTCTTGTAGACCACCCTTTTTGGTCTTTCACAAGGACAAGGCGGTGCTTCGCACCTCGCAAGAGTTTCTCCCGAAGGTGGTGTCTGAGTTCCACATTAATCAGGAGATTGTGGTCCCTTCCTTCTGTCCTAACCCTACTTCTGACAAAGAGTAGGATCTTCATCTGTTGGATGTTGTGCATTGTCTCAAGTTCTGTGTGTATCACACTGAGTGCTTGAGGCAGTCTGACACGGTCATTCCTGAGGCTTATGAACTTTGGAAGAAGCCTGTTCCCTTCAGCGTCACAGCTCATTCTGCGAGGTCTACTGGGACTTCTTGGGTTTACAAGAACCAGGCCTCAGCTGATCAGTTGTGCAAGGCGGCCACTTGGTCTTCTGTGCACACTTTTTCTAAACATTATCGTGTGGATGTGCTGGCATCGGCTGATGCTAGTTTTGGGAGGAAGATCCTGGAGGCCGCCTTGCCTGTCTAGGATCTCTTTAGTCTCTCAGTACTCTTTCACTTCTGAGGCCTGTTGGCTCTAGTTCAGTGTGCTGTGTAACAGTTCCTGGGCTTGGTTTTTACCCCTTTTTGGTGTCCGTTGACACTTTGCGGTTAGCGTTGAGCTATTCATGATCTGTAGGTTCATTGGTGCTCTGGTGACTTTGGAGGCCTGCACCTGGTCCTTGCCTCTCTTCCCTCCTTGGGGAACTTAATGGTTGGACATCCCAAAGTTACCAGTAACCTGTATTGGACGACAGAGAAAAGAGTATTTTAGTCTTACCTGTTAAATCCTTTTCACTTAGTCCATACAGGTTACTGGTCTCCCACCCTGTCAAGGGACCTTGTTGGCTCTCCTGTGGCAGAATGTGGGGGACCACTTTTGGGTTCATGCTCACAGAAGTCACCTGTTTCCTCGCAGACTACTTGTTGTAGTTTGTTCCAAAATGTTCTGAAGCTAACAGGAAGCTGCAGCTAAGGTTAGAGGGTAGGCTCCACCCCTGCACTCACTTTTCAGAATTGTTCCTGCCTACTTAAAGGGGTGGAGCGCCTACCGAAAGTTACCAGTAACCTGTATGGACTGAGAGAAAAGGATTTAACAGGTAAGACTAAAATCCTATTTTTGTATTTCACATGCGAGGTCATCTGTACTATATAGCACCCCTGATTGTCTTCACTGCAAACATTTAAAGCTCTGCTGTAAGCAGACTAAAACTAATCCACCAACATTTAGAATATAGAAAAACTAAAGGTATATGTATTTAATAAGCACTTACTTCAACCTAGAATCTAAAAAAATGTAAACATTCTAAAAGTTAAATGCTCAACTGCCTCTAATGAATGTGTAGAAAGCAGGAGCTCCCTAGAACAGCAGGATAGATGGGTTACTTGTGTTTGTACAGTTACAAGCCATTACCATCTTCTTTCAGAAATGCTATCCAAGTTTACTGGCAATACTACAGTAATTACTTCTTATGCTACTTGGTTCCTAGGGTCCACAGAATATTACAAATCTATTTCATAGACCCCACTGATCAAATGAAATTTTGCCATCTTTGATTACATAGTATAGGTGGAAAAAAAGTGTTTCTTTACACCCCAGTGCACTGTAAACAAGAGGTCTCTATAATCCAGTGGATTAAATGACAAGTGGCATCTTGTCTTTTGTTAAAATGGCAGTGTCCCTGCCGAGCAGACAAAAAGGAACATCTATAACCTTACAATTATAGGGCTTTTCCTGCTGAGTAAAGATAATTTACATCAGTTACATCTTGACACATGCACCAAGAGGTCTTTGTCATCATATCCCTAAAAATATATCAACATCGCCATGCTCGCCTAGGTGTACAGTGTCTACTTCTGCAATGGCTCATTTGCATATTGAAACAGTTTACTGATCAAATTGTCATATTTCTGTGGGTGTTTAAGTTAATCTGGTACTTTTCCACATGGGCTAAGCTCCGATAACGGCCTATGCTCTCAAAGTCCAGTCACAACTTCACCAGTCTGATGTTGGTGAAGTTAGGATTTTCATTTAGCCTTCTATAGAGCCAGAGTAATTTGCCATCTACTAGAAAGCAGAGAGAGCAGCTGTCTTCCTTTACCCTTTTCAGTGCCATAGGGATATGAATTGCACACCCCTGTTCACTGATAGGGATATAACATTAAGAACCTATTGACCATCTTCACAGCTGCTACAGAAAGAGAACCAACTGATAAACTATTGCATATAACTGCTTCTGACAGTCCTGTACTTACTTGAAACAGCTGATCAACGGGCTGTTTGCAGATTAGCCAGTTCATGTAAACAAAGAACTTGCAAGGCACTCAGTTTGTTTTGCAGAGTACCATGCAAATCCTCCTTTTATATGAATCAGCTGATAAATCAATAGTCCACTGATCAGCTGTTTCATATAAGTATGGAACTGGCAGAACAGCAGTTATATGTAATAACTTGTCAGTTCTCTCAGTTTCTGGTTATTATTAATGTTATAACCCTTTAAAGTGTCACAAGGGTGTGGAATGCACATCCTTAAGACACCAAAAGGTTAGGGAGAGCTGTGGTGTTCTTGGCGCTGAAGTCTGACCTAATCATCCTCTCTGTTCACCCACTTGCCCTCCCTAACACATCAACAGACATATCAACCCTACAAGCTAAATTATTAAACTTGGAGTGCCAGAAAACTATGCAATGCATTGAGTATTCTTCTGGTACTCAGAGGAAACCCTTTGAGTTCTAGCAAGGTATCCAACACTGTGTTGCAATATGTCCCCGGCACTCAGAGATTAAGTGTTTCCCTCTCGCCTTGCACAGACTAATCTTAATGCATATGGCGAAGGGTTGAATTCTCCACAGCAAAGTGATAATCACACATTACCAGACATTTGCCACAGCATCACCCCTCAGTGCATCTGCCTCCTGGCATCCAGTTATTCTATTGCATTCTAGGGAGAGGTGAGCCACCAGTTATAGATCTCCATGTAATGTGATAGTAACAGCTGTATCGCTTTGTGAATTTGTAGTGTAACAACATTTGAATAATGCAATTAATAGTGAGATTATCCTTGTTGCACTCAGAAGGAAATGTTTCTTTTCTGGAGGGTCTCATTACTGATCTTAGAATACATAAACAATTTTGTATTACAGATATCATACAGAAACAACCCTTTGAGTGCCAGACAGGTATGCAATGCATTACTCAGTCCCTGGCATTCAAAAGTTTAAAGGATTATTTTCATATTGCAAGATAGATGTAGGGTTTCTTTTCCAAGGGGGAATTTCCATCCCCCAAACCTCCCGCCTCATTCATATTGCTACATCATTTGAAGTCTTGCACACACCTCTAGTTGCTTTAGGTATGAATAAATATCTTTCACATAGTCACTGCAAAGCTGAGGGTTGGAAGCATCTTCAGAATCAATATCCTCCACATTGTTCAGCATCTCAGAAAATGCTCTGCATAGCTCTTCATCTTTCATGCTGACATCCATTGTGGTGGGTGGTGGGTCCTTAAAAAGCAATATATGAAACAAGAATATAAAAAGCTGAGACTGGTTGCAGATGTTGAGGGATGTAGTCCCTCTCAGATTAGAGATTCATAGGGTGACTTACTCTCAGATATAAAAGCAATAGAGAGTATGTATGTTGTACATTCAAACATGAAAATGGCCTGTATGTCACCTAGTAAGAATTGATCTCACCTTTCTTATTTTATATTCCATTGTCAAGTTGTGTAACCAGAGATTTATAATTATTATTTTTGGTACAGTTCATCCTAAAACTAGTTATTTTTATGGCATTAGGTCAATCCATATCAGTTGGAATACGAAAGATGCATGCATCCCTTTATTGCATTCCAAGGGCCATAACCGAAGATAAGGGAGCAATTCTACAGCAAGCCAGTTGCACCATAGTATTCAAGGCATTAAAAAGACCCATTTAAAGTCATGGGAAAACTGAATTTGCTCTCTGCTCCAGAATTGCTCCCCTTTAGTTTTGTCTTTACAGCCACAGAAGTAGCTTTGGATAGTTGGAAGTCTGACCCCTTGAAAAACATGCCATAGTTTATAAATTTTCCTCTTGGCGCCATTTATAAACGGAGGCAGCCCGTTAAAAGGAATGGGAATGCCCTTGGCAGTGACAGGGCTTGGTCAGTGGTCAGGAGAATGTGAGCAGGGAGCACTGGCAGTGTTAACAGAACATTCCTGTTTTAGAGCTAAATACACACACACACACATACATAGAATTTGACAGCAGATCAGAACCATTCAGCCATCTAGTCTACTCATTTTTCCTACTGTAAAAACCTCAAGCGTATTTGGTCTTTGGTTTTGTCTTATGTTCAGAACAACCTTATGTCTATCCCAGGCACACTCACACTAGTACATTTACTAATGAATCAAATTACACGAGGGGGGGGGGGCACATACAGAATGTGTCCGTTAACAGCAAATCTTGCACATTTTTCTTATATTTATATAAATGTATAAAGTAACCCAGTACTACGGTACATTAAAGGGATAGTAATACTTCATTTTAACTTTATTTTATTTTGTAGGCATTAAAAAAACATGAAGAATGATATAAGTCTTATCTCTCAAACCTTTATGGTTTATGAGATATTCACAAGCAAAGTTTCCCCTCCCCGCCCCTTTTTCCTAGTGTAAGCCATCTCTTCTCAGATGTGAATCTGGTTGTAAGACCAGACAGATAACAGAAGGGGACAATTTTCTTTGTATGAAAACAATGAAAGCCCTTCCCCCCTTGACAAGCTTTTCAGGTTTTCCCCTTATCTTAATTGAAGATTGTCCCTCTCTGCAGTCTACCTGGGCCCCTCCCTTCTGATCTGGTTGAACAGGGTGGGGGATACTTTGTTTGTGAACATCTCTTAAACCATAAAGGTTTGAGAGATAAGACTTGTATCATTCTTCATATTTTTTTAATGCCTACAAAATAAAATAAAGTTAAAACGAAGTATTACTATCCCTTTAAGAATTTTGCCTTTGATCAAGTGGCTCTGTGTTTACAGTATTACACTATGGAGTAACTTTTATAGATTTTTTTTCTTTTGTACATTTTGCCACTTATTTGAAGGGTTGAGAAGAGCATCTTATTACTCCATGGTTTATTGGTTCAGCACACACATCCCTAGAAGCTCTACCAGTTGTGACTATACATTCAGGTTTTCAATATTTCAATGAGTAACCACCTATTGGGTTTTCTTGGGGGTGGTCTAATTTAACATGTTTTAATCTGCACAAGGGTTGCCACCTTGTCTTTCCCTGTTCTTCACACACAGTTATATTTGCTCCATATTAATGAGTATTGCTGTATGTAATAACACCTTTTTTTATTGGACTAACAATTGTATAGCAATATAAGCACAAAATACGTGACATGCCAGGACCATCTTTGGTCCTTCAGGGAAGAAAAAGAAAAAAAAAAAAAAGACTGTCCTAGCACATCACTGGTTGTTAAGGAGTTAAAACCCATACTAAGGAAAGGACCAACTCATCAGTAATAAATCACCTAAAGTTGTCAATGAGGGGGGGGGGTATGAGAGACAGAGGGAGAAAGAATGATACAGATTCAAAATCTCACCAAAGAACTCACAACCAGAACGGAGAGACCTTATACCAACTAACCCTGATGTGGGGCTTCCAAACATCCACAAACCAAGAAACCCAGGCAGGCCAACACGTATGGGCATTCTGAGCAGATCTCTGGCCTGATGGCAAACAACAAATAGCTTTATACAAGACACCACAGATTTCCTTAACAAAGCAACCAAATCAAAGATTTACCTACTGAGAAAATTCCAGCTACCATGGATGTGGAATCACTATAGCAACATCCCACACCAGGAAGAAATTAATGCCTGCCAACAATTCCTGTGAAAATCATAACTAAATTGATACAATTTATCCTCACAATCAATTATTTCACCTTTAACCAGGACTTCGAACTACAGATAATGGGATGTGCCACGGGCACAAAGATGGCACCACAATAAGAAAATCCTTTTATGGCTGACCTGGAACAGATTCCTTGATGCATACTGCTACAAGCCTTATAAATATTTCTGCTATACTAAGGATATATATATATCATATGGAGAGACGGTGATGTATTACTCAAAGATTTTTGCAAATCTTTCAACGCATTTCATCTATCCATTAAACATAAAATGTATTTCTCTGTGGAAAGCGTACATTTCCTGGACGCAACCATAACATTCACCAAAAGGCAAACTACACTGATCTGTATACAGAAACCCAAAAGACAGGTGCTCACCCATCTCACACTAAACAAGGCATCAATCATAGCCAGGTTATCAGATACCACTGATCACAATAATCTAAAAACATTCAAACGGAAAGGCTATAAAACAAGCACAATCACAAAGAAAATCTTCATTGGGAACACCACATGAACACCTGTTAAAATACAAAGAGAAGGAGGTCTCTACATGATACACAAAATCATCAAAGAACTACAGATGATGTAATGTTAAAAGACACTCCAACCACCTATTCTGGAATTCAGGCAACCACTGAATCTGAAACAGAAACTGATTAATAGAAAACTGACCAATGAACTGAAACAATGATTATGGGACCAAACCTTGCAACAACTTGCACTGCAAATCTAAACACTGCACCACACAACAAGTTACACAATAATAAAAGGCTGATTGTATATGAATATAATCAAGTGTTGTGTGTGTAAAAATATACATTATATATACATACACACACACACACACACACAATACAATGGATGTTACATTGGTGAAACAGGCTTACCACTAAATATAAGGATGAATAGACACTCACAATCTATTAAGAATATCATAAAAAAGAACCATACCCCAGTTGGTCCTCATTTTACCCAGAGAAACCACTCCGTCCATAACCTTAATCCTCTGAGTGCCAGAGGGGTATGCAATGCATTACTTAATGGTTAAAATTAAAACAGAGTGAACTTCAAAAATACGCAGGAGACACATTTGAAATTAAGATAATTTTTTTCAACACCAAACACACTGGCCCTAATAAGGACTTGGGATTCCTCACACATTACCAAAACTTCACATAATATTTCCTTCTATTTATTGTGTTTTAGTACATGTTTAGCCCTCTTTTTTTATATAATTTGCCATTTATTTCTATGTACTATGAATCTATATCATTCTCTTTTTCTCCCTCTCTCATACCCCCCACTCCTCTTTTGAGGACTTTAGGCAATTACTTATCAGTTGGTCTTATCCTTAGCATGGCTTTTAATGTAAATGCTTCCTTTTTTAAAATCAGGGACCATTGATTTTAAACACTTGTCCATATAACAATGTTAGTTCAATAACAAAATGTATTATTACATACTGTGATACTCATTCATTTGGCTTCTACACCACAGAACTAACATGGCTATACAATTGTGGGATCAACCAGCATGAGCAGCAAAACGAAGCGACAAAAGTGTTTTATTACTCGTGCATTGAAACTTTGACACAAGTAATAAAACACTTTTTGCACATAATTTTACTGTGAGTTCTGGTTGATACTGCATTTGTTTGTTTGAGAACTGTTCCACTCAACTTCAGCACCCAGAGTGATCCCAAGTTTAAAAAAAAAAATAAAAATCTCTGTTTATATGTGAGCAAGGAAACTACTCCGGGGCATGAGGCTGGTTTTCCAGATGTGGGCAGTTAACGAAACTCTGCCCACATCCACATCTTCCATTGTGTGCCTCCCACTCCCCAGCCTCTTCTCCTCCTTCCCCAGCATGTTTTTTCTTCCGTTTTGTAAGCGCCATCCCAACTCACAATTAAGCCCCACCCATTTATTTATTTATTTATTTTTAAACACACACACAAAATGCATCCTTTTTCTCCCCCAGTGGCACCACAGGGCTCCCCTTTCTGGGATGTCCACAATAAAAAGTTCCCAGGTATGCTTATCTGACACTCAAAGGATTAAACATGCATGTAACTATTTGACTGCCACAGGGGGTTGCATAAACCTAGCACTCAAAGGATTTATCTTACCTTTGACGTATATGACAATTATAAAAAATACAAAGCGAGAAAACATATGACTAAGATACCTTATGCAACAATTTTCCCCCCACCCATTAACTCTTTCACTACTCCCATACTGACAATCATTCTTCTATTACAAATGGTTGCTGTATCCTGTTTGGAGGCTGGTGGGTTAAATCAGTGATTGTATTAACCCTTTCAGTGCCAGAGGAATATGCAACGCGTTGCAAAGCAATGCGTTGCGTACCCCTCTGGCACTCAAAGGGTTAACTGCTCTCTCATAGGGAGATCAATCTCTCACTTTAGTCTCCGGTATATTATAGCTTCACATGGCAGGAGTTTATTTATAAGCATTTTAGTTTCCCTGTATAAAATGGTGTTGCAATATTTTTTTTGTTTGAAATGTGTTACATTTTTCTACTCGAAATAGGGAAATTAGGTGTGATAGACACTGTTGCACATAAGACATTCCAGCTTCAGATTCTCTGTAACCCCTTGAGAGCCAAAGGTGAGAAATGTATGGCACCCTAACCCAGCAGTTAGGTGGGTACGTGTATTTTATCACACAGTGGGGTTCCCCAAGGCATTAATTAGGTAGAGCCACATATAGAGGAGGTGACTTTGGGGAAACTCTCTCTCCTGGATCAATTGCTAAATGCATTTTACTCTGAGTGGAAGAGGGGTGCAATGCATTGCACACATAGATGGAACATAAAGGTTTGAAGTTTTACTTGGGATGGAGATTGGAGGGAGAGGAACACACAGAGTAGGTGAGCTAGAAGAAGTAATTTGTGCTGGATGCGCCAGCAGAGAACTGATTAGTACAAAACAAAAATATTAATAGCTTGAAAACCATTGTAATACATAGGACACAAGATACATAAAATATGTTTTAAAGGGATAGTAATATTTCATAATAAAAGTAGCTCTAATTAATCATCGTAGTATTTGGACTGTGGAGAGTGTTATTTCAATTCTGTCAGAGTTGTAGTTCTAGAGTAATTCAATGATAAAGTATCCCCCTCCTGCACCTTTTACTGATGTAACACTGCTCAGCCAGATCAGAAGGGAGGTGCCCAGGTAGACTGCAGAGAGGGACAATCTTCAATTAAGATAAGGGGAAAACCTGAAAAATGTGTCAAGGGGGGCAGGGTTTTCATTGTTCTAAGAGGAAGAAGATTGTCCCCTTCTGTCATCTGTTTGGTCTATGGACTGCATTCCACATCTGAGAAGAGATGGCTTACACTAGGTAAAAGGGGCAGGAGGGAAAACTTTGCTTGTGAATATCTCTTAAACCATAAAGGTTTGAGAGATAAGACTTATATCATTCTTCATGTTTTTTTAATGTCTACAAAATAAAATAAAGATAAAACAAAGTATTACTATCCCTTTAAAATTGCCCAAGTTGTTTTAAGATGGCATTTGCACTTTAAAAAAAGTTTTATTACAATCACAAGAGATTTTTTACCTGTGGCTTTACCCCCACTGATTTAACCATCAGAGGGAAACTAGCTTTAGTGGTGTTTATTTGTCTGAATGTCTTGGCCATTTTGACTGGTACCTTGCAGTTCTATAATAAGGGAGAAGAAATCTGAATTAGTTCTTAAAAACACCAATACAAAAACACACATATGAGAACGCAATATCTAGAAAGAGGATTTACCGTGCCTGCAGGCTTGCGTCCTAGAACTGCAGTCCTGTTACTAATTTCACCAAGGGGGGGCCTGCGGCCATGTACTTTGTTTTTGACTGCTGCTAAGTCACCAACAACAGCATTGTCAGCTTCCAAAGGGAGCTGAAAACCAACACAAAGCAAAGTTTTATTAAAGGAGAAGTGGAAACACATTTTGGAAGATTGTGAAGCTATTCGTGTAATCATAGTTCAAACCAGGAAGCTTTCTAAAGAAATGATTAATAGTAGCAGGAGTAGATACTCTTACCTTTATTGTGACATTATGGTAGGTACCACTGATGGTGGTTGTTGAAAAACCAAGTAGTGTAGATACTGGATACAATCATTGCAACAATGCGATCAAAAAATAAATAAAAAATTAAGATTTATTCTGCATTTCAGAGTCAGATACACTCCTTCAGGTGTGTTATTACAGGTAGTCTAGCATATATAAAAATTTTATTTTTTTGTCTGTTCTGGTGGGTGTGTTTCAGTGCATGAGGTCTGGTTACATATACTGTAATAAAATTCTTGAGTAGGGGGTAGTTCGACCCTGAAATTCCCAGTGTAACAGGAAATTTGGTCCATGTATGGGGAGTCTGGGGGCACTTTGTGGGAGTGTGAAGGGAAAAAGGAGGTTTACCAAAAATACCCCAAAATCTTCGTTGACTGAGAAAGGAAACTGTAATCCATGTTCCTTACTGGTCTGGCCATTATCTGTGTTAGGGGAGTCTGGGGATATGTGAAGGGAGCAAAGGAGATTTACCCCATATTTTGTGTGAATGAGGAGGGAGAGGGAGATTCTCTTGACACTAGCTAAAAGGCAAAGAGGGGAAGAAGCAGTTGCATATGGATTGTGTTTTTTGTTGACAGTGATGGGGACAGTCAAAAATAAATAAATACAATTATAATTAAAACTGACTGATAGGTGACAAACAGGGATCCTGTTGTGAGCCGTGGTTGAGGCAGATACTAGGAGAGGGCATTTTGTTAGAGGCAAGACATCAACACCCAGTCAGTTCGGTTGTGTACTCCCTGTTAAAATGCACACACTAGTTTAATAATGTCCAGCAAACAAGCTAGGGACAGAGGGAGGGTGAAAGGAGTAACAGCACTACAGAGATCTGATAGTGTAAAGTGGTGGTCCAAAAACAGATTGCAGCCATGGTTGCTACATCACATGAAATAAATTATGATCTCTCTCCTCCTAAGGAGGCTGTCAACGTCCCATAAAAAGTTCCACCACCACCATTAATAATAAACCATTTAAGAACACAACAAGGTGTCATAATTCTAGTGTTGACTGAATAATGGAAAAAGGTGTTCAACCAACTGCTCTGACAGTGAGACAACAAGTACAACACCTGCCCTGAAAGTAGTAGTGAACATTGTGAATATATCTCCCTCCAGCATCCTTCTCTTGTCCTTCTGGGTTCACTATTGATATGTCACCCACTATTTGGAGACCAACAAACACTGCGTTTAAAATGTTGCCTGAATCACAATGGTGGTGACACTTAAGCCTGCCGCCCTTTTCATGCAGGGGACATTTTTAATGCAGCATTTTGTTGGTTGCCAAATAGAGGAGGACTTTCCTCTGCAGCAGGAGGGTATCCTGAGTTTGTAGTAGGAGATGACAAGAATCGTAGTGCCCACACATGCAAAACTTGAAGACTTTGGGAGGGAGTATCTTTGTCACCTGGGCAATGGCAAAAAAATGTGTGAAGTTTAACCCCTTAATGACAGGGTTTTTTTTTCCATTAGAGTGAATGACTTCCTGGACTTACCAGGTAAGTCGTCTGTCACTAAGGGGATACAAGCTGCTGAAACCTTGAGGAGGCCAACTTGCGGGTTAGTCATGTAGGGCCAGGAATTAGGGAGATTCTTCCATGGATATATTTACTGCAGAAGAAAAAAAGTGAGGAGCATGACTGATTAATAACACAGACATGCAGCACCTACTGAAAGACATGTTTGAGCAGAATCCACTCATAGTGTCCATTAAAAGCAATGAAGAATACATTCTTACTACTTTACTGGACCCCACTTTAAAATATAAAATATGTACAGAAGCATGCTGATCAGCAGCAGCTCTCTTATGAACTAGATTCTGTTAAGGAATGTAAAGGTATGCTTATAGATTGAGTGGAGGTTTGCATTGTGGAAAATGATTGAGAGAAAGTTAGGCCTAAAAAGCATAGCTAAAAGGTCAGCATACTGTTTATACCAGCAGCATCATCAACAAGATCATACCAACATTTTCCCAAACACTTTGTCATCACAGATAGCAATTCATGTCTCAAGGGCAGCAATTATTTGTGGTGGTGCGGCATATGTATACAAGACTTGCTCCCAGGGTATTGGTTGACAAAGGATATCCAGAAGCACAGTGGTACCACTGCACGTGAGATGGTTACAGCATTTTTGCAGGATAGCCATGTTATAGGCAGAAATGATGACCCTGTTGACTACTGGTAAATACAACAGAGTGGCCTGTACTGACACATACTGTCATGGAAAATACTTTGTTACCCAGTAGCAAGCGTGCAGATTTTCAGTGCATTGGGTGATATTGCAAGTGACCGTAGGACACAGCAGCAATGAGTATGAGGAGGGATTTGAAAGGTTGCTACCATCTATCACCGTTGGAAGCACAGATTTATGTTTGGCGATCTGAGAATAATGCAAGCTTAAATTAGACTCAGAGGATAATGCAAATAATTGGTCTCGCTTTTAACCCTATGAACCATGATGATACATTTATAATCAATAAAATCACACCAGTCCACCACTACCATACACATCTCCCACATTTAGTGTAAGTTGTAACCTTATAATTATCTCTATAAAAATAATAGTTAGCAAGCATAGCAGCAGGCCATTGAGATATTGCTCCTAAAAAAAAAAAATATATATATAAGTTTGAGCTGGAAAAACTTTTGAATAAAACACCTCCCAGCAGTGAGAGTGTCCGTGTTTTACTCAGTGGATTAATCCTACAATATATATTTTTTAACATATTAATTGAAACAATGTTGTTTGTTTTATTTTATTTATTTAACAGTGCTAATTAGTCCCCCCAGCTAACCCATTGTTAATTTCATGGACGGACACTGAAGAAAATGAAATAGCAGCAAGAAAAGGTTACTCTGTTATGTACAAAGTGACAGTTTCACTGTCAGTTATGTTTTGATTTCCATTTTGTCTGATTTGTAAAGCAGAGTTTCCTTAAAACTGTCCAAGTACCACCAACAGTTCAGGTTTCAAGAATTTCTCTGACTGAGCACAGGGAAATGGGGAGAGTATCCCCTTTCCAATGATATTCAAGTTGAGGATCTACCTTTCAGATGAACACATGACCACCTGGCAGGTAAATAAATATTTATTATTGGTTAGGTGAAGGGCTATAAAAAGGAGCCCACATCACAGCCTCCTCCAGATGGCTACCCTTATTAGAAAAGGAAGAGACTTCTTTAAAGGGATAGTATTGTTTAAAGGGATAGTGATATTTTAATATTACTATTCCCCATATTGTAGATATTTGAAAAATAATGTAATAGCCCCCATGTTTGAGAGATAACCGAACGCAAAAGTTCACCCCTCCCTCCCCCTTCCCTGAATTCAGCGTTGTACTGACTGCAGGGGAAGTCTTTCGTACGACAGGCTTGCGGCTCTGCAGCTGAGCTGAGATCCCGTTAGTGAAAAATAATTATTTCACTGAAACGATCTTCTACGTGTGCTTGCAAACCAAACACATGTAGAAGCCAGTTTCAGTTAAATAATTATTTTTCACTAATGGGATCTCAGCTCAGCTGCAGAGCCGCAAGCCTGTCGTACGAAAGACTTCCCCTGCAGTCAGTACAACGCTGAATTCAGGAAAGGGGGAGGGGGGGGGGAACTTTTGTGTTTGGTTATCTCTCAAACCATAAATGTTTGAGAGATGAACCTGGGGGCTATTAAATTCTTTTGCAAATATCTACAATATGGAGAATAGTAATATTAAAGTATTACTATCCCTTTAACAAAACAGCAACTCCCATTAATCTTCATAGTATTTGGGCCATGGAGAGTGTTATTCCAATACTGTCAGAGTTGTATTTCATTAGTAATTGAATGAAAAAGTATCCCCCTCCTGCCCCCTCTTACCTTTCCCCTCAGATGTGGAAATCTAATTCTGGGACCAGACAGCTCACAGCAAGGGACAATCTGCTTACTGTGAGAACAATGAAAGCCCTACCCCCATTGACCGTTTTTTCAGGCTTTTCCTTTATGTTAATTGAACAGTGGCTCAGTGGTTAGCACTGTTGCCTTGCAGCGCTGGGGTCCTGGGTTCAAATCCCACCAAGGACAACATCTGCAATGAGTTTGTATGTTCTCACCGTGTTTGCGTGGGTTTCCTCCGGGTACTCCGGTTTCCTCCCACACTCCAAAAAACATACTGATAGGTGAATTTAGATTGTGAGCCCCAATGGGGACAGGAACCAATATGAGTGTAAAGCGTTGCGGAATCTGTGTGCGCTATATAAATAAAGGATTATTATTATTATTGAACATTGTCCCTCTCTGCAATCCACTTGGACAACACCCTGCTGCTCTGAGCAGAGTAGTGTTACATCAGTAAAAGAGGCGGGAGGGGGATACTTTATCAGTTACTCTTGAACTACAACTCTGACAGAACTGAAATAACACTCTCCATGGCCCAATTATTATGAAGACTAATTGGAGCTGCTTTTATTATGAAACATTACTATCCCTTTAATAAGGCTACACATTAAGCACATTAGGATAGCTATGCCAGGTGATCTCTTGATCATCTGGTAATCAGTAAAAAATTATCTTGCCCCCCTTTCTGGCCTAGCAGGGTTTGAAAGTATAAGGGTGCTTTTCAGAATACCAATGTGGGGTGAAAAAATACTTAGCCCAGTGCTATATTAATGGTATTTGTGTGTTCTTGGCACGCATATAGTGTGTCAGCCCATACCTATGGAGTACTGTTTTTCACAAGAGGGGAGCACTTCCCAAAGGATACTTTAAGGCTTTCAAAGGTTTTAGCTTTTTTGAAGTGGTATAACCCTTTGAGTGCCAGTGGGCTACGCAACGCAATGCTTTGCGTACCCCTCTGGCGCTCAGAGGGTTAAACAGACTATCGTAGCACTGTCTACCTAGATTTCACATACCAGCTTTGAGATTGAAAAACAAATTAAACTGGAATTATGTACTTTTCACAAACATTTTATCATTGCAGGGTTCCTTGTTTATTCCTACTTATTGTCTAAAATGCAGAATTTTGAAAGTATAAAACAAAGTTAAACATCTATTTTTCAATTGCTGATTTTTAAAGGTAGACTTATGGAAACAAAATATAACACTGCATTCGGAGGATCTGCTCAACTTGTACAAAATTCAGCAATAGTCAAAATTATTTGGCCTAATTTAAAATATACAATAAAAATGTAAAATTAAATAAATAAATGAAGACTGTGGAACAGGTTAAGGTGGAGCTTTAGCCTCACGGTACTATGGATGAAGTAGATGAAGTATGGATATAGCTAGCTAGCTACAAGCACTAATGAACAAATAAATGAAATTCGAAGGAAGGATGACTGGTGCCAGCAAGATGACAGGAACACTGTAGATGTAGCCAGCATCAAATTGCAGAACACTGGAGCAGGCAGGGCCCAGTAGATAGATAGCTCAGAGTTTAAAAAAAAAAAAAATGATAATAGAGCAAAACTGAAAAACCTGTATAGTGGGACAACAATGTAGACTTTAAATTCCCCCCTGTGCCCCACCAAGTCAGGGAGTGTCCTCTGCCCAATCTACCATGGTTCTAGAGCTGGGTAAGCTGGAGCGCTCAGCTTATTATGGTACTATGGATGATTGTAGAAGTCGTCCTTCTTCATTCGAATTTCATTTATTTGTTCATTCTCTAATCGAACCTGAGAGCAGGGTACCCCAGCTTTGGCAGGTTAACTTAAAAAAAGTCATTTGCTCCAGATCTGGGGGGTCAATTGAGAGCGTTGGGGGTTAAGTATATTTCCTGTTACAGAAAATACCCTCTCACTCTGGACAGTGGTTGGGGGGGCAAGAAAGCAACTCCTGGACCACCAAGGACAAAGTAGGTCACACAGACCTCTTGTTATCCCTGAAACTCAAGGGATATGTACTTGGGGGGGGGGGGGCAAAGAAGGTTCCACAAGGTAAGCCTTAACCTCAAACTCAGCACTTTGTCTATTTATGGTTAGCTGTTTGTTTTGTCTGAAGCATAATCTGTCTATTGCCTCAGCATAACAAGTAGCAGCTACTCCACTGGAACAAGATGAAGTGCTACTGCCGCTGCTACCGATAGGACCTGGAAGACCACCACACTACTCCAGCTCATCTGCAGAATCTGCTCCCGCCTCCTGTGCCTGCATCCCATTTTTTCTTTGCCTCTCACGCACCATCACTATCAATTGTTCCCTTCAGGCAGTGAGTGAATTGGAACTAAGTGCCATCTTAACTTTGATTCAAGGATCGCAAATTGTGGCAATTATTAACTCAGGACAATTGTCCATGCACTGAGTCAGTTCCTTTTTCAGCCTCATTAGAAGGCCAACAACATCAAGAATTATATTACCCTCAGCACCAAGCAAGTGTTCCCGATGGGCAAGGAAAGTATAAAATTTAAGGAAATGTGCATGAAGAGGGGAATGACTTCCGACAGGCTAGTGTTCTCTTTGCTTAATATTTCTGTCAAAGCACGGAAAGGCGTGAGGACTGTCACTACCTGTTTCATCAGGGCCAAGAAAGCCCTGTCTAGTGTTCTGTTACTGCCAATGAAATGACGACAGGACACTGGGTGAATTGCCTTTTTCTGTTCCAGGATACGCTCCAGCATATCTAAGGTGGAGTTCCACCTGGTCCTAACATCTTGTTTGAGGTGGTGCTCTGGGAGGTCTGCCATTTTCTGTTCCTTCCTGAGGAGCTGGCTATCTTTGATGCTACGATGGAAGTGACCAGCAATTTGTCAGCAAGACTTCAGTAGTGCTGACAACCTTCTAGTGTGATTACCATCCTCGAGAGCAGCCTACCAGATGCAGGACATGCGCCAAGCAGCGCACACCCACAAATATGCCACCCCGGAGAGCCTTTATCATGTTAAGTGCACCATCAGTAACCACAAAACCCATTTGTGCATGCCTGCTCCCCTAGACACTGCGCCACCATGTTCTGAAGTGCTTTGGGAATGCTATCTGAGGTGTGCTGCTGATCCATTACCTCAGCATGGAGGAGGAAAGAGCGGTGCCCCTACTTGGCTGTTGCACCTGAACTTATTGTTGGTATCAGTAATGATGTGTCTTGCAACACATTGGGCTGCCACCAATGTGCCGTCAATGACAGGAAGGTATGCTGGCCACTTGGAGCACTCCATAAGTCAGTGGTAAAGTGCACTGACTGGCCTACCAGCCTTTCCTAGCTGGTCCTTCAAAAGACCAATGCATGACCGGTACAGTGAGGGCACTATAGTGTGACTAAATGTGGTGCAGGATGGAATTTTATATTGGGGTGCGACAGTCTCCAAAAGTTGCTGGTGGCTGCTGGGTCACTGCAGCTGGTACCAGGACAAGGAACATCGGGTTGTTCACTGGGACTCAAATACATTACACATAGGTAGGTAGTGTACTATAATAATTACAAAAATTTTAAACCTGGCCACACGGCCAATTGTCAGACTGGCTGTGTCACTCTGAAAATTATTAACAAATTTTTTTTTTTGCACAGGAAAGGGAGAAAATTCTTAGCTATATTTCCTTTTCTTCTGTGTCCCTCCATGACAATAGAGACTAACGGGTATATGCTAGCACCCCCCAGCTGGTGTAGGACCAAACAAAAGGAAGCCCCCTGCTTCTATCGGCAGTCATCTATTGTCAATGCTGAAAAATATAATAAAAGATAGGTTAAAGGGCAGGGAGCGCCGTGGAGGGACACGGAAGAAAAGGAAATATAGATAAGAAAAATGTCTCCCTTTCTTCTGTGTCCCTGTCTACAGTGATAGAGACTAATGGGACGTACCCAAGCAGTAAAATTATGGGTGGGAAAAATAAAACATGTCCACAAAAAAATGTATAAAAACTCAATTTATGTGCCTGCCCTTCACATGATATTCTGGAGAACTTATAATTGGAGAAAAAGAAAAATATTACCTCTCCTGAGTGTACTGCTGCCTCAAGTACTTTTCTCCCAAACTTTGCCTCTGAGGAGGCTTGTACATCAATCAGATAATGCTTAATAAAAGTGGATATCGAAGACCATGTGGCTGCTTGGCAAATTTCCTCAGGTGAAGCAGAGGCCCTTGAGGCCCATGATGTAGCAAAGGCCGGGGTAGAGTGTGCCTTGAGGATCTTTGCCTGCTTCAATGTAGGCAAGTTTAATACACTGGGTTATCCACCTTGAAATAGAGTATTTTGAGGCTGCAGACCCCTTGTATTTGCCAAAAAAAAAAAAAAAGTATAAATAAGGAATCCGCTTTTCTGAAATTCTGGGCTCTGTTGCGGTAGATCGAAATGCACCTTACTAAGTCCAGTTTATGGAGTTTTTCCTCTTTGGATTTGCACAGAAAGAGGGCAGAATAATATCTTGATTAAGGTGGAAATTACTTTTGATCTAAATGTGGGCCTGGTTCTCAATACTACTTTATCTTGGTGAAATACTGTGTAAGGTGGTTTTGTAGAGAGTGCCTGGATTTCTGAGACCCTCCTTGCCGAGGTCATTGCGGTGAGAAAGACCGATTTTATGGTGAGAAATTTTAATTGAATTTCTTCCAGTGGTTCAAACTTAGGTGATGAAGATAATTGCTCTAGAACCATGTTTATGTCCCAAGGAGCAACAATACTTCTTATTCTTGGTCTGACTTTTGTTATGGCCTTTAGATATAGTTTAAGTAAATTGCCCTCTGCAAATTGGATGTCAAATATTGCTGACAAGGCTGATAGTTGTACTTTTAAGGATGATGGTCGAAGACCTTTTTCGAACCCTTCCTGAAGAAAACTTAAAAACATGAGAGGTTTTAATGCCCAATCTTCCTATTCCTGCATTCTTGCATCAGCCTGAGAAGGATTTCCATATTCAACAGTATATCTTGGAGGTGGAGATCTTCCAGCCTGCCATAATAGTACTAATAACTGAATCTGACAATCCTCTTGATCTTAAAGAGCTCCTCTCAGCTTCCAGGACGTCAGTCTCAAGAAGGCTGGGTTCTGGTGCAGGACTGGGATAGAAGATCCAGTCTGTTCGGAAGGGGCCAGGGATCTTCTACTGCGAGATTGATCAATTCCGAGAACCAAACTCTCCTTGGCCAGTCTGGAGCAATTATAATCACGTTTGCCCTTTCGTATCTCATTTTCCTGAGGACTTTCTGAATCATTGGAATTGGAGGAAAGATGTATGCTAGGGGAAAATTCCATAGCTGAGTCATGGCATCCACACCCTGGGCCCTTGGAAGATTTGTCCTGGAAAAGAAGATCTGGCATTTTTTGTTTTCACATGTTGCCATGATGTCTATCACTGGCTGACCCCATCTTCTTGTGATCTCGTTGTATACCTCCTTGTTGAGTGCCCATTCCCCTGGATGTACTTGATTTCTGCTCAGGTAATCTGCCTGGAGGTTGATTCCCTGGTATGTGGATGGCTGGTAATGCTTGTATATTCTTTTCTGCCCATATTATTATCCTTTCAGCTTCCTTGTTCAGGGCTCTGCTTTTTGTCCCTCCTTGATTTCTCACGTATAGGACTGCCACCATGCTGTCTGAAATTACCTGAACTGGATGGCCCTTGATATGTTGTTTTAGTCTTTTGAGGCAGAGCCGTATTGCGCTGAGCTCCAGGAGATTTATATGGAGGCTTTTTTCCTGTTGTGACCATATTCCTTGAAGAGAGATGTTGTTCCAGCATCCTCCCCATCCTGTCAGGCTTGCATCTGTTGCTACCTTTTGCCATTGGAGGTCTTGGAGAGGAGATCCTCTCTGCAGATTCCTCGGATTGATCCACCACTTCAGTTGTTTCCTTATTTGGGGTGTCAAATGAATCCTTTGAGATGTGTTGTCCGGATCTTTGTTCCAATTTGATAGAAACAGGTTTTGAAGTGGCCTTGTGTGGATCCTTACCCATGGAACAATGTGGATGGCAGAATTCAGGATGCCCAAGAGTCATGTAATCGTGAGCTGTATGGATGTTGTGTCTGCTGAAGCTGACTTGACGGACTAATCCTTTCATTCTTAAGGGGGAGAGTATTAGTCCCTTTGCAAGTGTTGAAAGTCATTCCCAGAAATTTGCGTAGTTGGGAGGGCTATAACTGGCTTTTCTGGTAATTCACCAACCATCCTAGGTCCTGGAGATGTTGAAGCGTAAACTGAGTGTTGGTTTGTGCTTCGGTCTTTGTCCTTGATACAATCAGAAGGTCGTCCAGGTAGGGGAGAATGACTATCCCTTTTCGTCTCAAGGGTTCCAGTGCTACTGCTAGGATCTTTGAAAAAAATCCTTGGGGCTGAGGACAGCTGAAATGGAAGAACTCTGAACTGCCAGTACTGATCCTTGAAACAAAATCTCAGGAACCTGCTGTGACATGGAGCTACTGTGATGCGGTAGTTGGCATCCTTGAGGTCTTTGGTAGTGAGATAGGTCGCAGGACGAACCGCTTGGATCACAGAGGTTACAGTTTCCATCTTGAAACTCCTTGGTCTTATAAACTGATTCAGGGCCTTCAGGTCTAGGATTGTTCTAAAACCGCCTGTTGATTTTGGGACTGTGAAAATCAGAGAAGAAACCCTCTTTTGATTGATGAGGTACAGGCTCTATAACCCTGTTTTGTGTCAGGTTCTGGATGGATCTTCCTAGTTCCCTGGATCTTATGGGGTCATTTTTAATCTTTGAAGTTCTGAAGATATGTCTCTGAGGAACACGGTCGAACTCTAAGGGACATCCTACCTCTAATATTTGTGTTACCCATTTGTCTGGGCTGGTTAGATCCCTCCAGACTTGCAGGAATTTTTCCAGCCGACCGCCTACTGGAATTAGAGGCAGGGTCCAGTACTCTTCATAAGGTTTCCTTTTTGAACTGGTTCCCTTTGGGATCAGATCTTCTGAATGATCCTCTGGAAGACTGATTAAAGCTATTTTTTCTCTGTTCATATGGCCCTTGAGGATTGAAAACACCTCGAGTCTCGAAAGGATCTATGATTCCTGTATGAAGACCTTGATGGGGATGAGCGTCCTCTTCCACCTGTGACTTTTTTTTTTTTTTTTTTTTTTTAATGAGTTCCTCCAAATGGTCTCCAAAAAGAGTAGATCCTGAGAAGGGCAGAGATACCAATTTATTTTTTGAAGAGGAATCGGCTCCCCATGGTCTGAACCAAAGAGCTCTTCTAGCCATGATGGATAGAGACAAAGACCTTGCTGCCAATCTGATCATGTCCCATGAGGCGTCACAGGAGGCAACTTCCCTCATCAATTTGGATCTGAACACTGAGGATTCGATTTTTTTTTTTCTAGTTCATATAGCCAAATTCTAACTGTTCTAGAAACACAGGTTAACGCCGTAGCTGCTTTGATGTTTTGGCCAAGTATGGCAAACTGTTTTTTGAGGGTAGCTTCAATTCTTCTATCCATAGGATCTTTTTGGGATGAGCCGTCTTCCATTGGGCAATGGGAGCATCAACTCTAGGAGGGGTTACCCACAAAGCAGATTCCTCTTCCTTGAAGGGGTACATCCTTTGGAGTCTTCTTGACTGTGAAATTCTCTTGTCCCCTTTTTTCCATTCAGATTTAGCCACATCCAGTATTCCTTGTTCTTATGTCTCTTAGACCAATCCTAAGGTCTTACGCATGCTTTTTAAAAAGGTTGACATTATCTCTATATTAAAAGAACCTTCATCCTCATCCAACAATTCTCCCTCTTCTTCAGATGAACACTGCGAGAGATTGTCAAACAGGCGGTCTTCATCCATACCCATGATTCTAGAAGAAGTACCCTCTTCAGGATCCTCAAGTCTGGGTCTTTTCTTTGAGACAGCAGAGGACTGGAGGGAATTAAAAATTTTCTGCATGGAGTTCTTCATCCAAGATAGGAAATCTTGGAATTGGGATGGTACCTCAGTATTTGCAGCCTTTTTTTAAACAATCTGAAATAGGTAATTTATTCTCATATATCATACAAGACTTTGTGTTTTGAGGGTTCTGATCATCTTTTTCCATGCAGCCTCTCTCTTTTGCAGATGAGGACATATTTCACTGCTATGAAAAATAAAACTTAACCCTTAATATTTAAATAGTTTAATAAAATCCTAAAACAGGCAAAAATGCAATGTTCTCCTATCTGCTATAGTAGCAAAAAGAAGCTGCTTAAATAGTATGGGCCCTGGGCGTGCGTTTCAGTTTGGAATGCATAGGCCCTGCCAAAACAATTAACTCAAAGGGATATAAGGTGTTGGCCCAAAGCCTTTACCTTCCCTTATGCGAGGCATGTTATAAGGGATTGTCCCAGACATGTTAGAAGGGATCGTCCAAGGCCTGCTGTAGCATTCTCCTATTCTTCCTATGCGTTGAATCCGAATGACCCTCACGTTCCATGCTTGGAAAGCATGCAGATGACGTTGGCGCATGTGCTTGGTACCCTCGCCGAATCTGTACCAGAGGTGGGAGATTCAAGGCGGTAGACCAGAGCAGCTGTCCCATACTAGCTGGGGAGCGGAACAAGAGCTTCAGGAGATCCTTCTTCCGGACCAGGCAGCAAGAATGCGGCCATCTACTAAGAAAACAAACTAAAAAGAAAATTCAAGGTAGAAGCGACTGCCATGGGCTCTACCCCAGCTGATGTAGGATGAAAAATGACTGCCGATGGAAGCAGGGCCTTCCTTTTGTTTGGTCCTACACCAGCTTGGGGACGCTAGCATATACACATTAGTCTATCACCGTGGCTAGGGACACAGAAGAAAAACAAATGACACTCCCTTACAGTGGCAATAAGGCACTAATGCTGACTGCCTGCCTAATGCTGCCTGCCTGCCTACACAACAACTTTCAGATTGGCTGTGTCACTCTGGAAAAAAAATTACAGCTCCTGACGCTGGCAATGAGGCACTAGACTGGCTAATAAAATAGCTTTTCTGGACACTCTCTCTCTGCTGCTTCTCTCTCTGAGCTCCAACAACAGACTAACAGGAAATGCAGGCTGTCTGGGTGTCTGTGTCATTAGTCCAACCCCCATCATGAAACAAAGAAGCTAATTGGACTAGAGAGGGCAGTAAACAGTCATACAAATTTCTGAAATTTGCAACAAAATTTCGAGCCAGGGCTGTTCAGATTTGAGGTTTTTTTGTTTGGGTTTTTTTTTTTTTCTTTTTCTTTTACAAAGGCCCAAATGATGACTAATGACCCTTATTCATCCGAATTCCGAAATAGGCCGAACCAATTTGCACAAGTCTACCAATTTTCAGCATTGTTAAGATAGCCTGTGACAGCATGTAGCAGCTTGCCATGGTTTATGCTTTAAGTGTAGTGAAGTTCAGCAAAGCCCATCTGCGTTGATGCTAATGGGACACCATACAGATTTTTTGGACTGGTGACAAGAGGTGTAGAGCCATATCACAATTTCCATGAAGGCCAGCCTTCAGACCCGCTTACACCATTCTTTCTCAACAAATGGTTTGGTGGGAAACCACAGGACATTGAAGTAAGAAGAGCAGATTTAGTAATGCAAATACAACTGTCCATGTGAACTAGCTTTTAGATGGGTTAGTTACCAAACCCCTTGAATGCTAGAGACATCTACAAAGCATTGCTTCACAGTGTAAAGTGGCTTTCAGCATCAATTGGGTTAAAGCAGTGGTGGGCAACATGAGACCCTCCAGTTACTACCGGACTACTACTCCCATCATTTGGGAATGATGGGAGTAGTAGTTTTGCAGCAGCTAAAAGGGATCACTTGTATATTCTTGTGTTTTCTGTTGCAGTTTATAGCAGGGCTATACAATTGTTGGACCTCCAGCAGTTGAGTATTGCAACTACCATCATTCCTGGCCAGCCCTTGGCTGGTTTCACACAAGAGGTTTAATCTTCAACAGCTGGAGGTCTACCAGTTGACTACCCCTGATTTGTAGCATATGTACCAAAATATTTAATCTAACCTTTAGGTCTTTAGTTTTCAACTGTTGCTTCATTGCTTTTGGTCCTCCCTGCAGGTTTTGCTATTTCCAACTGCAGCCTCAGTTTACAGCAGTTTGTGACAGTTGGAAGCCAAGTTAGCACATGCCTCTATACAAACATGTCAGCCAGACAGATTTAAGTGGAACTATAACTTTGATACAAACTGGTTATTCCGAAAGTTTTCTAAAAACACCCATATTTAGGTTTGTTTTAAATTAAAAAAAAAAAAAAAAATAAAAACAACAATCATCATCCTATATAATAATTTGCTAAAACGTGTGTAACGCCACGTCATGCGCAGCAGACACTGCCGCACGTGCTGCTGCCATGCACAGTAGAGACTGCCCATGCCGCAGCTGATACAGAGCTGGACGCTCCTTCTGAGTGTCCAGCTCTGTATCAGCCGTGACACGAGCAGTCTCTACTGTGCATGACTGCCCCGCGACCGGGTGGCAGTGGCACTGTGGCCCGTGTAACGGGCTCTTCAACTAGTATGTTATATATTTAGCTTAATTTGTCAGTGCATATCTGGCAGCCACTGACTCTTCTCCCCATCCAGACTACTGCTTCCTGCTGGCCAGTACTAACTCATTTGAATAAACTGAAAAATAAAGCTCAATATTTAATAAACAAGGTCGTATCATATTAGCCAGTAGCGTACATGGGAATCAACCTACTTTTGTAACATAAAAAAAGTGATATAAAAGTCTTAACTTTTAATGGCTGAAAATACAGAAAGTACAAGATTTCAGGGGAGTTTATGGTTAAAGGTATACCATTTACATCACTCTTGTGATATTTGGTACAAAAGTAGGTTGAATCCCATTTAATAGACTGAAACAGAAAATACAATACATATATAGGCGCTTTTGAAAGTGCTTTCAAAATCATTGGTTTTAAAGTGACACTTCCACTAACTTGGAAAGGTATACTTTTATTGAATGATTAAGCATTAACCAATGAGTGCAGTTTATGTCAGTATGGGGAGTTTCAATTAAAATAAAATAAGGTCAAACTCCAAGGGCCGTATGATCAAAAGAACAGCGGAGGAGTTCTGGGGCAAACCATTTGCACTAGAGGGGAGAGCTAAAAATTCATATTGATTTAAACAGAAGACCTCACTAGCATTCAAGTGGTTAAAATCTCTATTTAAATTAATGGAAAGGTTTGGAATATTTATTTATCCCCTATAGTGCAAATGGTTTGCCCCAGAACTCCTCCACTTTGATCATACAGACCAAAAAAGTATCATTCTGGAGCAAACCAAATGTACCACAGATAGCGGGAAAAAAAAAATTCCTATCTTCCAGTGATTTAAAGGGATGGTAATGTTCCATAAAAAAAAATTAAAAAAAATGGTGTTTTGTAGTGTTTAAAAAAAAAATTATATGGCTCAGATCCTCTTTCTCAAACCTTTATGGTTTGAGAGATATTCGCATGTAAAGTTTCCCTCTCCCTCCCCTTCTCTTGATGTCAGTACTGTGCTGACAGCAGGAGATCATGGTCCGGGGACCAGCCGGCGGCTCTGCAACAGAGCAATTACTTCACTGGAAAGGTCTACAAAGCATGCCTGGTTTGCAAGAACATTTTGTAGACTGTTCCAATGAAGCTATTATTTTCCAATCACTAATGCGGCTCTGCTGAAGAGCCTCCTTGTGCCGGCTGACACGGATCTCCTACTTTACAGCTGACATCAGAAGGAAAACTTTACATGTGAATATCTCTCAAACCATAAAGGTTTGAGAGGTCAGATTTGTGCCATATAATTTTTTTTTTTTTTTAAACACTAGAAACCACAGTTTTTTGTTTTTTTGGGGGGGACATTACTGTCCCTTTAAAATTGGTATTTTAACCCACTGAATGCTAGTGGTCTCCAAAGTTTATTTTTAAAGTCAATGAGAAATATTAATTCAACCCCCTCCCCCTTATGGTGCAGTTTGCTTGGTTCACAATTGCATCTCTTCTTCTGTGCTTAACTCAGCATACTAAAGTGAGGAAATTCTGAAGCAAACCATCTGCACCATAGGGGAGAAATAAACATCTCTCTTGGTTCAGATGAGGCATTTGACCACTTGAATGCTAGATATACGTTTCCAACACATTGTGAGGAGCTGCATTAGAAGCCTCTCAAGCATTCAGTAGGTTAAAAAGCTCTTTAAATCAATTGGGGGTGGGTGTTTAAATTTGTCCACTGTGGTGCAGTTGGTTTGTACCACAACTGCCTCGATTAAGCTTGCTGTATTAATAGGGTGACCACATTTCAATTCTGCCATTCAGGGATGCTGCAGGGAGAAGAGCACAAAAGTGAGTTCTCTGCACTAGAGGGAGAACTGCCCATTGAGTGTTGAGACTGAAAGCCATGCCTGTGGTGGACTACAAGATAATGTACTTTATGCCCAAACCCTTAGACTATCTTTACACTACAACAAAATTCCACTGCAGCTCTTGTTTAATGTCAGGTTCAAGACTCTAGTGTTTAGAACACTGTCTGGTGGCCATTTTACTGTAGTCCAGAAGAGGCACCACTTCTTGTCACAGTAGGCAATGGGCATTTCATCTAGGGTTTTGAACTCTGTGCCCTGTAGTCTTCATACTAGAACTTTGTATTGTCCCAGAGTGGGGATGCCCGGGACAAGGGACACATATAAAATCCGTGACTGTCCCGAGCAATTCAGGACATGTCACCCTATTAACCCTTTGAGTGCCAGAGGGGTATGCAACTCATTGCAAAGCGATACATTGGGCACCCCTCTGGCAGTCAAAGGATTAAGCTCTTGGTTTGTTATATAGGCTACTTGTTGACAAGGTACAACATGGTAATAGGTAATCTAGTTACTGTGATACTGTTTTGCGGACGATGGGAATTTTAGTACTCAACAACTGGACGGCCTCAGGATGCTCACCACTAAAATAAATAATATACTTTTTTCCCTCTCTGTTGAAACTTCTGATTTTAGATTGGTGTAGGAGTTACTATTTTTCCACAATTCTATGGACAAGTTTACAATTGACAAATGGCACCTCATATGAATGCCCCATTTAAACAAAACGGAACTTGTATTTGCAAATCAGTGTCAGCTAGAGAGTTAAAAATGAGTCTTTTTGTGGGGGGTTGCACTTTCATTTGAGAACTTGAAAAAAGGGGCTAGGAAAATAAGCATATAAGTAGTTTCAGTTATTGTTCTTTGCTAGATTAACCCCATGAATGCTACTACATATTTAAAGCATTTTGAGAATTAGAAGGCCACCCTATAGCAAGATTATTCAGCTTTGGCTGTCGAATAGCTGGCCACTACTCCAACTGTTCGGGGATGATGGGAATTATAGTCCCTAACAGTTGGAGGGCCAAATGTTGCCTACCCCTTTCCCTATAACATAGGCGCTGAAACCCTCCCCAGCAGAGCAGATTTTCAGGATATCCACAGAGGCGATTTTAAGGTGGTCATATCTTCAGTTTAATGCAGGACATGAAGAATCACTAATCCAAAAGTGAAATAGGTTGATATGCTACAAGTATAATTTGTTTATTCATATGTTACATCCCAAACAATTCTAATGAGTCTTGGGATTGTCAGGAATGTTCACTTCCTCAGAGTACATGCAAGACAGGAGTTTAGGCCTCAGAAAGCAATTTGAGAACTTCTACAGATGCTAGCATGACGTACAGAGTATTTAAATGCATGTAACCACATTTTTATTTGTTAGGGTTCCTTTAAGAAAAGTGTGACTTAAGGACTGTACAATGGTTTTCAGAAGCATCAAAATATTTCATTAAAGAGACAGTCAACCTTTTTAACTTCACATATTCTACACGGTCAGGGACATAAAAGTGTAAAAATATAGGTTAAAAAAAAAAAAAAAAAAAAAGATGGGAAAGTTCATTTGAAATATTATCCACTTGCAGACTATAAAGTAATAGGCAATTTAAAATCTGGCCATATTACTGTTCATGGTCAGAATTAATGTATCATTGACTGACCCTCCTGTGTTCAAGAGAGGAGATCCTAAAAGCTTTCACTGTTGGGAGGCCCAGGGACAGGTTTGAGCACCTGTGTCTTAAAGCAGCAGAAGGCAAGGCTACTGGTCTCTTTTCCGAATACCCACTTGATTACACATGGATCAATTAAGTGAGACACTGATTGATCCACCTGTACTCAAGTAGCGACATATTGAAAATGCACAAAACAGTACAGGAGGATTAGACTTACCCCTGCTCTATAGCCTCACTTGTTTAGAGACAGTCACCACATAAGTTTATTACATCAAATGGCCATAAAAATTCTGGGGCAAATATCATCCATAGATTTAAATAGTAAACTTAACCCTAGAAATGCTAGAGAGGTCTTCAGTGCAATGCAATGGAGACCTCTCTAGCATTCAAGATGCTAAAGCCACCATTTAAATCAATGATAATTTTTAGTTCTCTCTAAGGTATGATACTTTGTTGTTTTACTTAAACACAAACAGCTTTTCTAATTTATTTGTTTGATTTACAAGTCAAAATTTGAATCACATCTACTATACAATCAACGTCAATACAAACTTCCATGCAAGCCACAGCCTCATACTTACCACAGCATTCCAACCAGCCATACTATCAAAAGGCTAAACAATCACCTTCTCACAAACCACCCAAAGCACCTTCTGAAAACTGAAAATGAAAACCCCCACCTTCTCATTGGACATGACATCATAAAGAACCTCCCTATGGGAGCTGGTTTCATTATTTAACCCCTCTGTGGCTGATCCAACCTGCTCTTAGAAAGATTCAAAAATAAATAAAAAAACAACTTTTATTAACTGTTTAAAGGTTTAATATGTCCAATAATTTTATGTGCCAGGAAAAGCAAATAGGATAACATTTTTGATTTGCAGTGCACTGCACCTGCCAAATGTAATTTATATTTAACCCCTTAAGGACCCATGACATGCCAGGAGCATCATGGTGGCTCTGCACTCCAGGACCAGTGATGTTCCTGGCACAGCATGGAATTCAAGGGTCCCGGAACGGCTGCATGCTGCTCGGGGACCCCTGAAATTAAAAAACAAAAAACCTGCAGGCAGAGTGCCCTAAATGAGTTAAAGGAACATTGATGATTCATTATGATTATGTGTTTATATAGTAACATAGTTGATGAGGCTGAAAAAACCATGTGTCCATCAAGTCCAGCCCATGCCAAATCACCCCTGTTGATCCAGGAGAAGGCAAAAAAAAACAAAAAACATTGAAGCCATTTTCAATTTAGCCCCAAGTGGGTAAAAAAATTTCCTTCCAGGCTTCAAATGACAGTTAGATAGTTTCATGGATCAAGAACATATCTGCATTGAAGCCATTCTATAATATAAAAGGCCAGATGTATGTTTGTCCGATGCAGTCATTTGCAGTAGAGACTGCCCAAACGTCCGATGCAGTCATGCACAGTAGAAACTGCCCAAACACAGGAATTCAGGCCAAGCACACTGCAGACTGTCCAAACACAGGCCAAATATATGTTTGTCAGATGCAATCATGCGCAGTAGACACTGTCTGAATGCACAGAATGCTGGGAGGCCCTTGTACACGGGGTTTTACACTAGTCTGTCGTAATGCTGTCTGCCTGAATGCCTGTCTGACTGTATTAATATTGTGCCTCTCAATGTACACAGCACCTTATAGAAGAATACATAACAAATTAACTATGGAACCCTTTGATTATTCTTGTTGAACCTATTGCTGAATGCACATTTGTAATTGTTGAGTACCGATTGTGGTTACTTCTCTTCCAAAGAGATAGCCAGTGTGTATTGGTCTTGGGAAAGTTTATAGTTTACTAGCAATGTTGGCTATACTTGTCTCAAATGTACAGACACTGATAAACACAGATGTACGCAACATGCAAACAGACACAAATAGGGTTGCCACCCAGCCGGTAGGCCGGTAAAAAATTGGCTTCTGTCCAATGTTAAGTCTATGGAGGGAATGCCATGGCCGGTATTTTTTTAAAGAAAAGGTGGTAACCCTAGACACAAACATGCAACAGATGTGTGCAAACATACACACACAGAGAAGGATGCACACACAGACAGACACACATGGAACGCATACACACAAAGTGAGAGACATACAGTCAAACAAAAACACACACATGCAGTAACATACAGAAACAGTGAGATACAGATGCAATGCAGAACATGATGATGCATACATGTCTGCCTGTGTGTTGCATTTGTCTGTGTGTATCAGTGTGTGTGCGCATTTCAGACACTTACGGGCAACTGTCATAATATGATGGGCAACGCGTCCCTATTGCTAGTACATATATATATATATATATATATATATATATATATATACACACACACACACATTCCTCAGTATAGTGTGTACATTAATATACACTATTTTCTGTAGTGTGTGTATATATAATATGCATTATAGATACACTCCTGTGTAACTGTAGCTTGCATTAAACCACTGAGTGCCAAAGCGTTAAGCATTGCTTAAAAAAAACAAAGAAGCAGAGTGGCAACGCTGTCCCACATTGCTACTTTGAACAATATCCATTCATTGGGACTTTTTACAATATATATATAAATGAAGTTCTATGGACATTGGAACTTTCTGTGGGATATGTATTGTTGGGGAAAAAGCTATATCCTATAATCTTTTTCTAATAACTGTACTGTACCTTTAAAAGCAGTGCATATGCATGAATACTTTTGCTCCAGAGAAAAACAGGAGTTTTAAATTAGTTGCAATATAGAGTTAGTTTGCAAGGTCAGTTTGGTAAGTTTTTTCCTCAGAACAATAGAGCTTTCTTCTATAGCCCCTCATCAAGGACAGACAGCTGGAAGGACCAAATAGCACTGCTGAAGACTGCTGGAGGCTGCTGATTGGGCAATAACAGGGGGGTGGGTTACCAGTGGCTTATAGTTAGTGTATAATTAAAGGGGTCCCCTATTGTGTAGAGAGAGAGCTCTCATACAGAATTACCTGTAAGTTGTATGTACGTCACTTACATGTTATTGCTGTTTTGCTGTGTTATTTTAAATAATAACCAATGTATAATTTGGAACAACTGTGTCACTGTTGCATTATTTATAACCTTTTTGAATTTCCCTTACAGTATACATACTAAAATGGACAATGTAGCAGTGATGAGGGATATACATGGGGATATTGTCAATACAATAATTGTTTTTCTGTAGATTGTGGAGAGATCAGTGTGATGTCCTGGCCAGGAATGGGTTTCCTTGCAGGGCATTAGACTAAGAAAATGTCCCTGATATGCTACAGATTTACCCTGGGACAGCCTTTCTTGATGAACCACACAGCCAGAGTGTGGTTTGCAATAGTTTTATTTACATCTGTACAGTTATTCATGTGTGTGTCAGGATGTGTGTGACAATTCCATGGATCTTGCTTTTATTATGAAAGTCTACATATCTGTTCCTACATTCATATGAAGGTATATGGTACTTATTTGTTGTAGGTTTTGTGCTATTATATCACAACAGACAAACTCGGCAATGCAGGCGTCTTTACTGACCTGCTGTCTCCTTAGATTTAACCCATCGAGTGGCAGAGAGGTATCCAGCATATTACAACTCGAGACTGTCAAAATGTGTGGCACTCAAAAGGTCAAAGCTTATAATTTAGTTTTCAAACTGTGTGTCTGCTATGTTTCTGTTAGCTATATAGGACCCCAGTTTAGTTTGTTTTAAACATTGATGTTGCTGATGATGATAATGTGTGGTGCCGATGTGAATTTATGTAGAACAGGGCCAGCCCTAACATTGGTCCCGGTGGGTCCATGGACCCAGGTGACACTTTGACTGGGGCTGCAATTTGCCGTCCACTGTATGTCATTTTAGCTCCAGCCAGCGGCCAGGTCTGTGTCCGCACGGCAAGGGACAAAGAGTTTTGACTTCCTCCTGCGAGCGGCGCGCCTGCTGTGACAGTAATTAGTGTGGCTCAGCCTCAGTCTGTCAGCCTGACTGAGGCAGAGCCACAATAATCACTGTCACAGCAGGCACTGTCAGGGCTGGGCTGCTGGCTCAGTGACAAGTGACTGCTGGCTGGAGACAAACAGTGGTGACACCCTGCCAAGCGCGCCTGCTGTGACAGTGAGAGTGTGGCTCAGTCTGTCAGGGCTGGGCTGCCGGCTCAGTGACAAGTGTATCATATCACACTGTCAGCGGCCGCCCGTGACACATTCTCAGAAATCACTCAGACATATGATAATGTCTGAATGATCTTGATGTCAGATCTGATGCCATTGACACCTCACTCAGGCACCGGAGTGTGTTACCTGCACCTCAGTTACAGCCAATCCACAGGCAGGGCTGGATTTACATCTCAGGAGCCTGTAGGCACAGAAATCTGAAGTGCCCCCCCCCCCCCGATTTGCCATCTCCAAAATGCTCCTAATCTCCATATTGCCCTCACATTGCCCCCATCAGCTCCAACTTGCCCCCCCCATCATCTCCATTTTGCCCCTCGCAGTGCCCCCATAATTTCCATATTGCCCCTCACAGTGCCCCCATCATCTCCATATCCCCTCACATTGCCCCACGATCATTTCCATATTGCCCTTCACATAGCCCCCCTGATCATTTCTATATTGCCCCTCGCAGTGCCCCCATGATCATATCCATATTGCCCCTCCCAGTGCCCCATCATCTCCATATCCCCTCACATTGCCCCCATGATCATTTCCATATTGCCCTCACATTGCCCCCATGATCATCTCCATTTTGCCCCTCACATTGCCCCCATGATCATCTCCATATCTCCTCACATTGCCCCCATGATCATTTCCATATTGTCCTCACATTGCCCCCATGATAATCTCCATTTTGCCCCTCACATTGCCCCCATGATCATCTCCATATTGCCCCTCACATTGCCCCATGATCATTTCCATATTGCCCTTCACATTGCCCCCCCATGATCATTTCCATATTTCCCCTCACAGTGCCCCCATGATCATCTCCATATTGCCCCTCACAGTGCCCCCATCATCTCCATATCCCCTCACATTGCCCCATGATCATTTCCATATTGCCCTTCACATTGCCCCCCATGATCATTTCCATATTTCCCCTCACAGTGCCCCCATGATCATATCCATATTGACCCTCACAGTGCCCCCATCATCTCCATATCCCCTCACATTGCCCCCATGATCATTTCCATATTGCCCCTCACATTGCCCCCATGATCATCTCCATATTGCCCTTCACAGTGCCCCCATCATCTCCATATTGCCCCCCGTGTCCATTTCCTACCCTGGAGAGGAGAGGGCTGTCTGTGCCTCCTCCTTCTACACAAAGATGCAACTGCTGGAGCTCCCGCACGGTCTTCTCTTCAGTAATGCAGAGCGCTGGGAGATGATGTAATCTCCCAGCGCTCTGCATTACTAAAGAGCAGACGAGGGAGCTCACAGCAGCTAAAAGTCTGTGCCAAAGAAGGCACAGACTGAGACCTCACCATGTTGTTGTGGCCGTGGGCGCCAAGCGGGGGATCCGAATGACAGGCGCCCCTCTGTAGGGTGCGCCTGTAGGCAGATGCCTACTCTGCCTAATCATAAATCCAGCCCTGTCCACAGGCATCGCTCAGTCACTGTTTGGCATCCCCATGGCTGGTTGGTTGGGGTGCTCAGGTGTGTGACAGTGGAGAGTCGCACTGCACTGTATATGTCTTTGCCGGACTGGTGGCTGCCTAGTGCATCTGTGGCTGTCCTGGTCCTGGCTGTGTGACGGACTCTGACGAGGAGGCGACTGGAACTTCTTCTGACTGAGCTGAAGCCTGAAACTGAGAGTATGAATAGCTTAGGAGTTGAGTTTCGCTCATGTTCCAGTATTTTCTTCCATTCCACCTGTTTATCCCTATTCCCTACCCCTTTTGTCTGTAGCACTTACCTGAGCACTGCAAGTAAGCAATGCTAAATATTTTGACTTCAGGGTTGTCAAATTGCTGATGATGTGCAACTTGACAAACTTGCATGCTAATGAGTAAGTTCTCCCCCTCCCCTTGCATACTTAAATCTTAGTGAATTATGGTGCTGTATCTTCATTGCCAAGGCTAGGCAAAACATAATGCTGCAGTGAGCAACTGCAGCTGCTGTACTGTCATAAGAATAATCTCCCATTCCTCAGCAGAACAATACCCAGCTGAGGATAAATAGTAGTCAAATAGCAAAGCTATTGGAGAGCCATTAGTTGCTCACCTTTGGCTCTCGTCACTTTCACCTGAGAAGCATTATGGTCACTGTGCAACCACATGTAGAAGTCAAAAAGTCCAGATGGTGAACATGCACCACAAAATGTATACCCATATACACACTGTACAAATGGAAAGTTTTCAAATCAAACAGAGAAATCGAACATGTAGGACCATGTATCTCCATTATTAGGTAACTACAGATGAAATGCCATCCTTCATTCTGTGATAAAACAGAAAACCAATGGAAAAAGTGAAATGAACTACAAGAATGAAGAAAAATGGTGAAATGACATCTTCCAATATGCAATTGTAATGGAACAAATTAACACGTACTCATTGAAGAATTTTAGTTTATCAGCAGACATACTAATGTATAACTAATGAAATGATAACACTTTAGGTTTTCTACTCCTCTCAAAACCCAGCTTCTGTAGTGGAAACTGCAAGTGCATATAATGTAAAGTCAAATTGCCTTTACATTTTTTTTTTTTTTTTTTTTTTTTTGTCATAGGCATTGAGAATACTAAACCACTGTATTCAGAGAGCAATGTATAGTGATACAATATAACTATTTGTGCAGTTAAAGAGAAATGTTGTTCTACAAGAATCTACATTGTATTTGTGTAGCCAAACAAGCAAAAAAAGCACACACTTCTGTTCAAACTAAACACCTATGTGAAAATTCAGTGTATTTCACCAATAAATGTATATTCTGTATTCTCGAACAAAGGCATTTGTTTTTTTTAGGTTTCTGGTTGTGGCCCCTGCTCCCCTTTTCCCTTTGGTTTTCTTAGTAGTGCAATGCAGTTAGCACCATGTTCTGTTATTACTGTGATCCATTTTTTGTGGATGTGTGTTCAGTATAATCAATTTGTATTATGTACTCACAAAAATAGGATTTTAGTCTTACCTGTGAAATCCTTTTCTCTTAGGCCATATAGATTACAGATACTCTGGGAAGGTGACTACCCCTTTAAGTAGGCTGGAACAATTCTTGAAAAGAAGTGCAGGTGAGAGCCTTCCTTCCCTCCTTAGCTGGTCACTAGCCAATCCCCAACCAGTAAGATTTGTGACGCTAATTATTGACTAGGTAGCAAGAAGGAAAAAGAAGACTCCCGTGAGCATGAACCCGAAGGAACTCCCATGTTCAGTCACAGGAGAACCAAGCATGGTCCCTAGACAGGGTGGGAGTCCTGTAAGCTATATGGACTAAGAAAAGGATTTAACAGGTAAGACTAAAATCCTATTTTCTCTGTCATTCAATATAACTTACAGGTACTCTGGGATGTACCAACATTGGTTTCCCAGAGGTGGGGGGAAAAAGAGGCAAGGACCAAGCGAGGGTCCCCAAAGTCACCAGAGCTCATATGGACTAATCAGATCAGGATTGCCCCAACAAGAAAAGTGTCAACGGACACTTAACTGGATATAACAAACCAGTAACTGTAACACAACACGCTGAACTAGAGCCAACTGGGCTCAACAGTCAAAGATTACTGAAGCATACGGAGTAAAGTCCTAAATAGGCAAGGCTGCCTCCAGGACTTTCCTACCATGGCTGGCATCAGCCGAAGCCAGCACATCAGCACAATAATATTTAGAGAAAGTGTGCACAGACGACCAAGTGGTCACCTTGCACAACTGATCATCAGAGGCCTGATTCTTGTAGGCCCAGAAGGCCCCAATGGACCTGGTGGAATGAGCTGTGATCCGAAAAGGAACAGGCTTCTTCCCGAGTTCATAGAATGGTAGACTTCATCCAGGAGGCAAGCCTGCAAGCAGGTTTACCAGCCCTGGGACCCTCAGGAATGACAAATATTGCATCAGGCTGACGAAAGGGTTTGGTGCAGTGCACATAAAACTTAAGGCAGTGAACCACATCTAACAAGTGGAGATCCTTCTCCTTGTCAGATATAGAATCAGGACAAAATGAAGGCACAACAATCTCCTGATCGATGTGGAACTCAGAAACGACCTCAGGAAGAAATTCCTGAGAGGTATGAAGAACTGCCTTGTCCTTATGAAACACTAAGAATGGCGGTTTGCAGGACAAGACTTGTAGTTTAGCAATCCTGTGAACAGAGACAATTGCCAATAGAAAAGCCATTTTCCAAGTCAGAAGATGAAGAGGAATAGTGGCCAAGGATTCAAAAGGAGGTCACTGTAAAACGCCCAGCACCAAATTAAGATCCCAGTGAGGAGCTGGACTCTTAAAGGCAGGGCGAGAATGAGCAACGCCCTGAAAGAAAACCTTTTACATCCGGAAGGATGGAAATGCGCTTTTGGAATAAGAAAGAAAGCGCAGAAGTCTGAACTTTCAAGGAACTCATGCTGAGGCCCTTGTCCACACCGTCCTATAAGGTGGACAGCACAGATGGAAGGTAGAAGTCTTGTGGGGACAGATCTCTAGTCACACACCAAGAGTGGAAAATAGACCAGATTCTGTGGTACGCCTTAGAGGAAACAAACCTCCTTGCTCGAAGTAAAGTAGCTGCAACCGCTAAAGAAAAACCTTTCTTCCTCAATATTGAGGATTCAGCCACCAGGCCATCAAACCCAGACGGTCCACATCCTCGTTCCACAGATATTCCTGTAGAAGGAGATTCAGTCTGCGAGGAAGCCGAAATGGTTCCGCTCCAGATAGGTCCAGTAGCTCTGGAAACAAAGGTTGAAAGGGCCAGTACGGAGCGATTAGAATGACTGGAGTGCTTTCCAACCGCAATTTCCTCAATACCCTGGGAAGCAAGGGAATGGGAGAAAAAACACAAGCCAGAGGAAATCTCCACAGAATCGACATGGCATCAGCTGCCAGAGCCAGAGGATCCCTCCAGCAGGAACAAAACGATGGAACCCTCCTGTTGTGTCTGGTCGCCATCAGGGGAGTCACCATTTCTGGACGATTATGTTGAACACCTCCAGGTGGAGTTCCCACTCTCCGCTGTCTACCTTGTGGCGACTTAAGAAGTTGGCCAAGATGTTGTCCACTCCTGGGAAAGGAATAGCGGAGATGGCAGGGGCATGTTCTTCTGCCCAGGTTAAGATAGTCTTGCAGCTTGGTTGGAGGTCAGGGCTATTTGTTCTGCCTTGCTTGTTGATGTAAACCACGGCCGTGGTGTTGTCGGACTGGACGCAAACTGGACAGCCTTCGAGATGATAGGACCAGTATTGGAGAGAGTGGAAGATCGCCCGAAGTTCCAGGTCCATTGACCCTGTGCGTTCAGGTGACCCAGGATCGCTCCCCAGCCAAATAGACTGGCATCCGTTGTCCAGAATGGTATGAGGGTTACAGCAAGCTACAACTGGCATTATATTGAGGTTGCAACCTCAGTATAAAGCCAGTTGTAGCTTGCTGTAATGGTAGGAGTCGTTCACACCAAACCAAAGTGAAACGTGAACGCGTTCGCTAGGGCAGCTGGGAGGGAGGTGGGAGGAGGCTGTAATAGCGCTGGGAAGTCCTGAGAGCTGTGCCGTAGATGCACTGTGCCGCTGAATGCGGAAGTGCTCGTCTTGGACATCAAATATCTTTAATTGCAGGTATAATAAAAAGTAAGCATAACGTTTCCTGATACTGCTTATGTGTTTGAACATATGAGAAAAGTTGAAAGGTGAAAGTTCCCCTTTAAGGACTGCCTTGATGAAACCCTCAGCAGAGGGTTCAGAGTCAGCCTCAAAGGGTTCCCGATGAATTGGAAGCAAATTTGCTCAGAGCATTCACCCTCATCTGAATCAACTAACAATTCCTCCTCAGAGGAGTCTGACACGTCAGGTATGCCCTGAGGTTTAGATGCGGAAGACCTGAATAATGCAGGGGGTTTCCAAGCTTACCTGACCCCCTGAAATTGCATTGGAAGTAGTTGCACACAAGGTAGCTCTATAACATGGCTGGAGGGCTTTGGCGGAGAGGCGGGGGCCACAGAGCAAGAAGGGCATAAATGATCTGACTATTCTCTAGGAATCCATGTTTGACATGAGGGGCAATGCGCAATGGGGGTCACAGACACCCCAGTATCATCCTTAGTCTTAGGTCTGACATCCTGAGAAGATACGGAGTCTGATTGTGTGAGGAATAATCAAAACACTGTGTCTAAGATTAAACTTTCACCCCAGAATTAGCAAAAATGCACTTAACTGGCAGGCGAAGGGTTAATTTGCTGAGGAGAGAGGAAGAGTCCAAGCCCTGCGTAGGATACTCATGAAGGGAAGCTAGAAAATGGCATCTGCTCAGTAACCAATCAGAAAATATCCCGTGAAACAGGCGCTCATGGGAAATGTAGTTTCCCTTCAAGTACCCTAAAAACAGTGCGCAAAGCCCCCTGAACCCCCCCATACACTCAGAACATAAACTGGATAACAGGACAGAGTTAGACAAGTAAAATGAGCAGTCTCTGAACTCTGTACTTGAAGCAGTTGCAGAAATATGTCACAACAAGTAAAAGTCCCATAGAGGTGAATGGAGCATGGCCTTAAAGGCATGGAACTCAAAATGAGTGAATTTAAACAAAGCGAGTCCAAAGACTGTAAAACACACAGAAATCCCCATAATAAGTCAATAAAACACTAAAGCCCAAAGGGAAGTGTGTAGGAAACCCATAAACATGTTCAATTAGGCAAACAAAGGGTTAACTTACCACAGATACCCCAGTGCTCCAGAAACCCAATGGACTAACATGTAAACCCAATGAGTGCAGGAGTGTAATAGGAACTCCAAATGGAGACCCCTGTGCGGAAGGGAAGTGTGGGACAAGTGGACTTCAGCACTCAAAGGGTTGTTCACCTTTTTAGCAGGACTTCTGTCTTCAGACTACCATTGTTAAAGAAGAAGCCTCAGTGGGCTTCTCAAAGGGAAACAACTTGTCATGAGAGGTTTTCCCCACAGGGTTGGAAGGTCCACAAACAGCACCTGGTAACTGAGCACTCCTCCAGTTGGGACATCAGTAATGGTAATCTGCCTAATGGGAAATTTCGGCACCCTATATCTAACAGAAAATAACTGTTCTCTTGCCTTTCCTGTTCAAGGAACGAATCTTAACTGGTTGGTGATTGGCTGGTGACCAGCTAAGGAGGGAAGGAAGGCTCCACCTTGCACTTCTTTTCAAGAATTGTTCCAGTCTACTGAAAGGGGTGGTCGCCTTCCCCAGAGTGCCTGTAAGCTGTATTGGACAACAGAGAAATACAGTATTTTGCCAGAAGCACTAGATTCAGAGAAAAAGGTGTAATTAATAGTACTGCATTTTTGTTTCAAAGATGAGCCCATCTTTCACCCCTTCAGGAACAGCAGGATTTGCTATGCATTGCACAGACATCTGGTTCACAATGGGTTAAGAGATTGATGGCTGGATCCAAATGCAGGTGCTACTTTTCTCTCTGCTTTTATCTCCAGGTATCCCCATAGACTTCAATATCAACATTTTTTTTTTTTTTTTTTTTATAAAATGGGACGCAACAGTTATCTCCTGCATTTGAATCCAGCTCTGAGACTGCACATTAAATTTAGTGGGAGTAAAAATACCATGACTTATGTCCTGTGTATGCACTGTGCCTTTTACTACTATTTTTTTTTGTTTGTTTTTTTACAGGAACAATAAATGACATTACTTCTTGTGAGTGCTCCCAACTGTTTACACTTTGCTGTTTCCCTTTGTACATTTCTGTGTTAGTAGCACCAGATTCTGCTAGATTAAAAACCACATGTGTTCTCCCCAGCCCTAACAGGAGTTTCAGACTGCATTCTTAGAGGGCCAAAATAGTTCAGGTTTATATTGATACCCATGATTTTGCACATGAGCTACACCGATCAATTACCCCCTGCTCAGTTTATATTATGTGTGTACACAAACATTACTACTCTACCAACTAATTCAGTATGCATGAGCCACTACAGAACATACTTTTGATCTTTATATGTAACTGTGCCTTGCTAATAAAAGAATAAAAATGAATAAAAGACACAATCAACTGTATTTAGCTATGTTTATTAAACCAGAAACCGCTGTGGAAGAGATTGTGGGGACCTTGAAAAAGTTCTCTGGATGCATGGACACCTGCCATAACAGCTGTATATTAAGACTATAGATGTAATGTTAGATTTATTGATGACATTTCTTACCTACGTTAGTAAGAACTGGTACCTGTCTACTTGCTATTGGACAATTCTTAGAGCAGTTTCACAGAAGCAAAGAAAAATCACGTTTGTAAAGAAGGAAATAAATATTATTGTGAACAGCAGTCTAAATCTCTTAAAATTGACATTTAAATATATTTGCATTGTGCTGACTGTGACTTTTAAAAGGAAACACTTTCAGGAAAATTGATTAGAACAAAACTGTGTGGGAAGTATTTATTCTAAGTTAGTCTCAAAGCATTGTGATCTCAGCATTAAAAAGAAAGTTATTTGATTCAGCACTTTTATACAGCAGCCAGTCTTTCCTAAATAAGGAATGTTTTGATACATTATTTTCCTTTTTTCTTCTAGATCTTTAAACATTAAAAACTAAAATACATGGACTGATTAAATTAAGGACTTCACTGTTAGTAATGAATAAAATATGTTCATTTAGCCTGATACTATGTAAAAACACGCACACACGCTCACGATTCTACCAACTAGAGCAGCTAGATCTTGCCTGCAAGTTTAAGGGTTCACAAAGCCCATATGTGCAAAGAAATGCAATACAAGAATCCATGCAAAAAACATAGTAAAAAAAAACAAAAACAAAAAAACAAACAAAAAAAAACAAAAAAAAACACAAACAAAACACTGTAAAAGGAGAAGTGGGAGAAAAGAAAAAAAAAAAAAAAAAAAAAAAAAAAAAGCATTATAAATACATTTACCCTTCCCTGCTACAAGTAAATTGCCAGCAGCAAAGGACCTAAATATGATCTGTATACAAATGGTAGTCTATAGCATTAGTTGTACACTGAGGCAGAGCCAGCACACCAGATTTAATGCTTTCACATCTGTGCAGTTAAGTCATGCCATCTTTGGTTGGCTGCAGTACCGAAGGAAGCGAGGGGCATAATGCGGTTTTGAGAAAATGTCAACTTTCTGTTGGTAGCTGCGCTTCAATGTCCACTCTACAAATGGGGCACTTCTTGTTTGTAATCAGCCACTGGTCCACACACACTTGGTGAAAGAGATGCATACATGGTAGTCGTCTAAAGGCAAGAGAAATAGAGAGGATTAGACTGCAAGAAGAGGTAGCATTGTGGTAACAATTCAGTTTGGTTAGCCTGTTGTAAGAATTTTTCCTTCACAAGTCCTTATTTATCAAGCTAAATATATTGGAGCAAACCAACTGCTCTGTAAGGTAGAAATAAAAATCCCCCCTGCTTTAACATTTCAGGGGCCTCTAAATCACTGATTAGTATTTCTAACGTTTAAATAAAACCTATTTAAAATCAGTAGAAATGTAAACTTTTCTCCTTTGGTGCAGTTGATTTACTGTAGAATTAAACCTCTTTAGCTTGATAAACAAGTCCGTAAGGATTTGATTTAGATTTTTCTTCTGTTCACAAACTATGCATTTTGTTAATTGATAAAAATAAAAATTAATGTGTGTATTTTTGAAAGCATTCTTACTTTACAGCATTTTTATTTTTTTTTTTTTTACATCTGCGCAAGACTTTTATACTCCTGTATATAATAAAGGAAGGGGTATATCCTAGTCACTCCTTACTGTGTAATTGCCCAGGTGCACATTGCCAAGAAGAATCACACATAGAAAAAGTAAGAGGGCAGCACCCATGGGAATTGTAAGGAAAACATTTTTTTTTTTTTTTATTTAACAGTGGCTCAGGTTTTGGTCACCAAGACCTTTATCAGGACAATAAGTAACAGTTGAAGGCATCTGTTTAAAGGCTGGGAGCATACCAGCAGCATGCCAGAAATGTGATTTTTTTTTTTTTTTTTTTTTTAATCAACCAATAAAACCTTGTCTCTTAGTCCATTGAGGGATGCATGGACCATGGGGTTAAGCAGAGTGATTATAGAAGGCAGGGCACTCTAAACAAAAACAAAAAAACTCTTCCTAGCTGCTAACCCCTTCCCCTGCCTAACTGCCTTCAGTTTTCGTTTGGCAGAGTCAGGAAGGGAACAGTAAAACAGAGCCACCAAAATGGCAATGCACCTTAACAAGTTTTCTTTCGGTGGGAAGCCCTGCATCCTTCAATGGACTAAGAGAAAAAGATTTATTGGCAAGTAAAAATCTATTTTCTCTAGCATCAGTAAGGGATGCAGGAGCCATGGGGACGTACCAAAGACATCCCAAACTAGTGGGAGAGAAGAAAACTAATGAACAATGGCCTCAAAAGCTTTTCGACCAAAACTAGCATCTTGAGATGCAAAAATGTAAAACTTTGTAAACGTGTGAACAGATGACCAGGTAGCCGCTTTGCACAAGTGGTCAAAAGTAGCTTGGTTTCTCAAGGACCATTAAGTAGGAATGGACCTAATAGAACGAGCTGTGATTCTGAAAGGTGCTGGAACAGACTTTAGTCTGTATGCTTGTCTGACAACCTACTTGAACCAAATGGTCGTCTTGGATGCTGGTCCGCCCTTCTTAGGGCCTTCTGGGATCACAAACAAGGTGTCTGATGTCCTAAAGGATTGCGTAACTTGGACATAATGCCTTAAACATCTCATTAAGTCTAAAATATCAAGTGCTTTCTCTTTAAAGTTAGATGGATTAGTACACAATGAAGGGAAAACCAGTACATGGTTTATGTGGTTCCATTTTTTGTTATTCATACAATCTATTTTTATCTCCTGAAGAAATAACCAGTTTAGTTATAGTGCCCACGTGTACATTCCGATAATTTACATAATTTTTATGTGATTGAGGCATAGAGCAGCTTATACTCAGAGCATTTAGATTTACACACACATTATACTGTTCATCAACCTAAAAATATAGCTTAGGATTATATTTTGATACTATCCACATGGCAATTAAATTATAGCACCTCCTATATACATCATGTTATTAGAGCTGAAACTTGAACTTTTGGCAAGTTAACCCCTAAACCTTTAATCGAGACCTGCTTTCAGGAACTCTAAAAGATGGTAAATGGAAAGAAGAGGGATCTAGATCTTTCCTAGCACAGAAATAAAACAAGATTCTCCAGACTCAGTGATATATTCTGGCAGACACGGGTTTGCGAGCCTTATGCTTTGTTTGAATTACTGGAGAACTAAAGCCTATGCTATGTTCTTCAGGATTTGGATCTCCAGTTCCACACTGACAAAGTGAGATTGAGTATGTGTGTTGGAGAATTGGTCCTTGAGAGATTAGGTCTGGAATCTGAGACACCATGGCTCTGTCAATGACATGTCTTTGCGGTGGTGAAACCAAGATCTCCTGGGCCAAACAGGAACTATGAGAATGGTGTGTACCTTCTCTTCCTTTATTTTGTGGATTATTCTGGGAATCATAGCTAGTGGATCGAAGACATACACTAGTCTGTAATTCCAAAGAATTGTTAAGAGAGCAGCAGAAACGGTTGGCACTTCAGTAAGATGATAAAAACGGCATCCTATCAAGGTATGCAGTCTTTTGCATACATCTGTAGGTTACAACATATTTCCTATCATAGCACCTTGTATTCTAGCATTAAATAACAAAATATCCTAATATGCAGTGGATATCCTGTCCATATTGGGGGGTGGGGGGAGAAGAGATCCATGCCACATACATGACTCTTGGTAGTTGGGCAGAAGGTTTCTTAGGAAGGCCATTTAAGGTAGGGCTGAAACAGGAAAAACCATGTCAGAGGTGCTTCTAATTCTCACAAGGAGGTCTTAACCCTTTGCATCCCAGAGGTGTAAAGAGGTTTCAGCTGACTCATGACAAGCACATGGAGCACAAACAAGGAGAGATTTAGTGATAAATTAAATACTGCTGGAGATGTTTTTTTTTTTACATTTCATACAATTTCATCTTTATAATTCTACTGATCATATAAAATAATTGAAGCAATAATCTACTGAATTTTTATTTGATGAAATATTCAAAACTTGTAACCATACCATTAGTATTTCTTGCCCACACTAAGGTGTCTGCATTACTATTAGGAGGGGTTAGTGCTCTAAAAACCATAGACAGCAGAAAGGGGTGTGCTACCAGATCACGGCCCCAACCACTTTATGAACCACTTCCTGCCAATGTTCCCCTCTAAACCATACGTGGGCAGTCTGTAGCACTTTCAATACAACCCCCACTATCAAGTGGTCAGCGGAGAATGATGGTAGTTGTAACCTAGCAACAGCTGGTTTGCTGAAGGCTGCCACTCCTGGTCTAAACTATATGAATAGCTGCTTGCCTTATCCCCCCCCCCCCCAAAAAAAAAAAACACGCTCCTTGGCCTATGCTTTTAAATAAAAACATGTAGGATTATACTACAATACATACATAATAGTAAGATTGCTGGATGTCTAAATTGAAAATATACTGTGATTATTTTATGGAGTTGGGCCACGCATTTAACAATTGATAGGTCAAAATTTTAATCAATTTCACACTTCATTCACCACCCTCCTTGGTCCATCCTGCTATTACATTGGGCCATATTCAATAAGCTGAAATGGGGTTTCTTGAGCATACCGACTGCACCATGTGGGGTGGAAAGCAGAGGAGCTCGATTTTGACTTCTGCAGTGGATAAGGTATCAGAAAGATTACTAACCGATAGTATTAAGGACTATGGAATGACCAACAACATTATTAGAAAACATGATTTTATGAACAACAGATCATAACCAACTCATTTACTTGCCTTCTATGAAAAGTGTAGGCAGTAATTTGGACAATAGTATTACTGTTGATGTAGTATTTACTTGGAGTTCCAAACATATTTGACCCTAACAATAGGTTAATTCTACCTTTATATAAATACTTGGCAAGTCCTAAACTACAACAGAGTACAGTTTTTGGCTCCAGTGCAGACATGTATAACAAAAACTGATTGAGGGACATTAACTGGATTTGTTAACATTAGAGAAGGGTCTTCTAAGGGGTGATAGGATTATGATTTACATATCTCCCCCCCCCCTCAAAACTGGCATCTTTGGATGTAAAATTTGAATTTTTAGAGGTATGAATTGATGACCAGGTAGCTGCCATGAATAGCTTAGCTGCTGAAGCTTCATGGACAATGAACTACTCAATGAATATGTAGAATGTGTTTTAACTCTAAATGGAGCTTGATGAGATTTAAGAAGGTAGGCTGGTCTATTAGTACATTTAAGCCACATAGCAATCTTGGGTTTGGAGGCAGTCCTTTCCTAGCACCTTCAGAGATAATAAACAGAGCATTAGTTTGCCTAAAAGATTCTGTTGATTGTAAATAGTATTTAAGACATCAAACTACATTGAAAGTACAAAGAGAAGCCTCATTAGGATTATGGGGTTTGGGGCATAAGGTGTAAGGTACCAATTCCCGATTAATGTGGAAGGAAGAATCACTTTTGACTGAAATTCAGTTCATAAAACCACTTTGTTTTAATAGAGGATAGTAAAAGCAGATTTGCAACACAAAGCCACAAGTTCTAAAGTAGTCTTAAGGTAAAACAGTCAACAGGTGCTGATTGAAGAACTTTCAATAACAGATTCAAATCCAGTGGAGGAGTAGGTACTCTAGGGAGGAGTTATCTAAACTTCAAGAAATCACAACCATTTTTTTTCTGCAACAAAGATAAAGCAGAAGTTTGCACTTTGCAAGAGCTTGTTTCTCAAGCCCTTATCAAAACAAGCTTGAAAAAAGTCCAGAATATAGCAGAGATTAAAATTCAAAGGATCAATCTTATTCTGTTCACAAAATGCAAAATATATTCTTTAGATTCTGTGGTTCGTGAACTTAACAGTCTGGATCTAAGACTCTGCCCAGGTGGCTTTGTTACTGGTTCCCCCTTGATGGTTGTTGTAGGATACTGCTGTTGCTATGTCAGACTGGATCCAAAATGAAAGTTCCTTAAGAGGATCATCCATGTTTTAAGAGCTTTGAATAAGGACTGAAGTTCTAGAATGTTGATGGGAAGGCCTACTTCTACTAGGGACTACAGACCTCAAGCAGAGTGGTGATTGAACCCTGCTCCTCAGCTGGCATCAGTCATTACCACCTTCCAATTCCAAACTGAGAATGGTTGTCTGCTGGTCAAAGCTGGAGCAGTCCGTCACCAACTGAGTGATTGCGGTTTAACTTGAGACAAGATTACTTTGTGGTGAAAGTGACTGGGATTCCTGTTCCAGTACTGGAGCAGAGTCCGTTGTAATTATCTCAGATTAAACTAGGTAAAGGGTACAACCTCTGTGGTAGATGGGTAGACCTGGGTCAGTATAATGCTGACTATCACATAACTATTTTGCCTCACGGAACAAAACACTTTCTGAAGAGATGCATCAAAGACCAGGCCCATGAACTCCAGTCATTGGGTAGGTAACAAATGAGACCTGTGTACCTTTATAATGCATTTGAGTTGCTGCAAAACTTGCACAATTAATTGAAGGTGATCTTTTAAAAACTGGGGTGATGGGGCCTTGATCAACAGGTCATCTAAAAAAATTCTGTCAGGATTTTCATGAATCCTCTAGGTGCTGTAGCTAGGCCAAGAGGAAGTGCTAGAAAAGTGAACTAGTGAAAATGTTAGTCTTCTGACCAGCTATGCAATAAATTATTCTGGATCCATGGAATGACTCCATAATGAATTTGGGTACATGAAGATACTAGTTGTGATCTTTTAAGAGCAGCACTACAAACAACATTTTGGGTACTATAACATGGTTTGAATAGAAGCTTTTGAATGTCTCTCGGAACCATCACTTTAGTGGAGAGTGTCTTGGATATGCCTCAATAATGATAGGATGAGGAAGGCAAATTGATCTGACTCCACCTTTGTAACACTAGCTATGTTTTATCCCTTGGAGAAATGCAGATGTCTGTTTGTTGGAAAAAGCACCTTGTGCTTCCTCAAACAGTGACCTGACTAACAATCTTGACAAAATCTGGAACCAAAAGACATTTAAGTGAAAATGGCAAGTATACCAATGATTTCTTAGTAGTAATAGAATCTGCATTCCAAATTTTCAGCCATAGGGTACATTGCACCATAATGAATGCTGTTGAACCCCATGAAAGCGTGCCGGCAACATCCCAGCTCTGGGTGACAAAGAACGGCGTCCTGAGACATACCAAAAGCCACAACCTCCATCAAACAACTGAAAAGAGATCAAATGAGTATTGTGACAAGAAGAAGCCTGTGAAATTTAAGGAAGACATGATTAGGTATCACATCATCCCTAGCTATAGCACATCTTGGCCTCGATGTAAACGTTGGAGTTTAAAAAATTACAAAGCCTGTTTTTTCTTAAGTCAGATTTCTGAATGCAAATCCCCACATCGCTAAAACAAAACTGGTGGTATTTCTACACACCGCCAGTAAAAAAAAAAAAAAAAAAAAAAAAAAAGCCCATAGGAATCAAATAAACACCATGGGAAAGTGGTATTCAAATCCATTTGTTCAGTTTTACCGCTCGTTTTGTGAAACATTTCTTCGTCGGGAATCCTGTGCCTCGAGAGGTGTATAAGCCACAATGACGGTTTCAAAATCATTGTTTGAAGGGAAAAAAAAAACAAAAAAAAACAGCTCAGAATACAGTATATATTATAGAAATCTCACAGAGTGTCCCCCTTCGACATATTAAACCCCCCTTTGAAATTTGACATATAGTGCTCCCATGACCACCTTTCTCTATTTTAATTCAACAAATATTGCTCCCATTCGATATGGTTTATGCTCCAATTTTATTTGACATGCCCTCGTTGTATATGTATTGCATAATTAACCCCTTGAGTACCAGAGGCTTACTACCCCTCTGGTACTCAAAGGGTTAATAGGCAAGATATGCGGCTGCATACTTAGCCTGTATGTGTGTATTTCATGGAATAATATTTTATTTTGTATATTGAATTGTATTTATAAAAAAAAAAAATATATAGTTCGGGGGGGGGGGGGGGGGGCATCAGTACCCCTCCTGATACCCCTAGCATGGATCACCTATTCAGTAGGATAGATGATCCATGTGGGCAACAATGCTGGCATTTTTAGTAAAGTGCATACAACCCATGTGTAACATAGGTTAAATGTGCTTTATTATTAATATACATATATTTCAGACCTCGAGGGGGTAAACAGGAACCCTCCTGATATCCCCCCTAGCACGGATCACCTATCCAGTAGGATAGGTGATCCATGGGGTGACAAGGAAGGCATTTACTGCCTTCTTCTGCTATCTACTGTAGCCGCTGTATAAACCGGCTCCAGAAGTGCTTGTAGTGAAACCTGTCACCGGGTACATTCATGAGAAGTGCATCGCTGCATTTTCATGAATGAATCAATCACCCAGATTGATTAATTAGGCAGATTGCAGCCACTCTGATATGAAGGTATGAATAAGTGCCTGCAATACAGATTAAATCAAAATAAAGATGCATAATACAGGTAAATAAGCCAAAACAAACAGCACTTCTTAAAAAGTGTTTCTGGGAAAGAGCAGGCCCAAAATAAGATTTTAGTCTTACCTGTTAAATCCTTTTCTCTTAGTCCATACAGGTTACTGGTAACGTTGGGTAGGCGATCAGCCCCTTTAAGTAGACCGGAACAATTCTGAAAAGTGACTGCTGGGTGGAGACTACCTCCTCTCCTTAGCTTGCAGCTAGCCAATCCCCATCCAGTAAGATTTGAAAACTAACTATTGACTAGGTAGTAAGAAGGTAAAGGAAGACTCATGTGAGCATGAACCCAAAAGGACCCCCACAGGAGAGCCAAGCATGGTGTCTTGACAGGGTGGGAGACCAGTAACCTGTATGGACTAAGAGAAAAGGATTTAACAGGCAAGACTAAAATCCTATTTTCTCTGTCGTTTAATACAGGTTACTGGTAACTTTGGGATGACCAACCATTGAGTTCCCCAGGAAAGAAAGGCAAGGACCAGGTGCAGGCCCCCAAAGTCACCAGGGCACCAATGAACCTACAGATCATGAAGAGCTCAACAATAGCCGCAAAGTGTCAACGGACTCTAAACAGGGGTAAAAACAGACCCCAGGAACTGTACACAGCACGTTGAACTAGAGCAAACAGGGCTCAAAAGTGAAAGAAAACTGAGAAACCAAGGCTGCCTCCAGGATCTTCCTCCCAAAACTGGTATCAGTCAATGCCAGGACAGTCACACGATAGTGTTTGGAAAAAGTATACGACCAAGTGGCCGCCTTGCACAACTGATCAGCAGAGGCCTGATTCTTGTAGGCCCAAGATGCCCCAATAGACCTCAAATAATGAGCCATGACCCAAAAGGGAACAGGCTTCTTCCTAAGTTCGTAAGCCTTACGAATAGTGGACTTGATCCAAGCAGCAATGGTTTCCTTGGAAGCAGGTTTCCCTGCCATGGGACCCTCAGGAATGACAAAAAGGGTGTCAGACTGCCTCAATGGCTCAGTGCGATGCACATAGAACTTGAGACAACGCACAACATCCAACAGGTGAAGATCCTTCTCCTTGTCAGAAGTAGGGTTAGGGCAGAAAGAAGGAACCACAATCTCCCGAATAATGTGGAACTCAGACACCACCTTCGGGAGAAACTCTTCAAAAGTGCGAAGAACCGCCTTGCCCTTGTGAAACACCAAAAAGGGTGGCCTACAGGGCAGAGCATGCAGCTCCACAACCCAGCGAATGGACACGATTGCCAGGAGAAAAGCCACCTTCCACTTCAGCAGACATAGAGGAATAGTGGCCAAAGACTCAAATGGAGGTCGCTGAAAGACTCCCAAAATCAAGTTAAGGTCCCACTGAGAAGCAGGGGACTTAAACACAGGATGGGTATGAGCAACACCCTGGAAGAAAACCTTGACATCAGGAATGACAGCAAGGCACCTCTGAAAGAACACAGAGAGCGCAGAGGTCTGAACCTTAAGAGAACTCAGACTGAGACCCTTATCCACACCATCCTGGAGGAAGGAAAGGACTGTAGGAAGATCAAAATCCTGAGAATGGTCTACCTTTCTATCTTGGTGTGCTGACAAAGACCTAACTCTCTGGTAGGCCTTAGAGGAAACCTCCATACCGTCAAAGCCAGACAATGAACGTCTTACTTCCAGAGGTAACCTTGTAGAAGACAATCCGCATGGGAGGGAAGTCGAAGAGGTTCCGCCACAGAGGTCCAGAAGCTCCGGAAACCAGGCCTGTCAAGGCCAGTACGGAGCAATCAGAATGACTGGACAGCGTTCCAGTCTCAGTTTCCGTAGCACCCTGTTAAACAGGGGAATGGGAGGAAATAGGTATGCCAGAGGAAATGTCCACTGGATCGACAAGTCATCCAATGCCAGAGCCAGGGGATCCGCCCAATGAGAGCAGAACATTGGAACCTTCCTGTTGTGCCTGGTTGCCAACAGGTCAATGCATGGAAGACCCCACTGCTGGATGATTAGGTTAAACAACTCTGGATGTAGTTCCCACTCTTCTCTGTCAACTGTGTGCCAACTAAGTAGTCTGCCACAATGTTGTCTACTCCAGAAATATGAACTGAGGAAATGGCAAGGACATGCTCCTTGCCCATGATAAAATAGCCTTGACCTCTAGCTAAGCTGCAAGACTTCTTTTGCCGCCTTGCTTGTTTATGTAGGCTACCGCTGTGGTGTTGTCCGACTGTACCCTGACCGGGCATTACTCCAGCTGCCGTGTACAGTGTTGTAGGGCATAAAATATTGCCCGAAGCTCCAAGACATTGATGGGAAGGAAAGAATCCTTCTGGGACCACCGGCCCTGAACACTCAAGTGCCCCAGTACCTCTCCCCATCCGTAGAGGCTGGCATCCGTCGTTACTGTGGTCCAGAAGGGCACCAGGAAGGGTCTGCCTTTCAGGAGATTGTTCAGGTTGAGCCACGTGAAGAGGGAGAAATGGGGATCTTTCCAGGAGATCTGGTTGACCGCTGCATGCCAGGATTAGAAAAACAAAGTTCCCTGGTATAAGCCATGGCAAACAGGACTGCTTCTATGGTGGAAATGATCTTCCCCACCAAGAATGACAAGTTCTTGGCTTGATCCAGATGCGGAGACAGGATAGACTGGACCTTCAGTGCTATCTAATGAGCCACTTCGTCCATGAGAAACACCATCCTCTGGGAAGGAACAAGGTCTGACTTGTCCAGATTGATGATCCACCTGTGATGAGATACAGCATGAATGCAGTCCTGCACCTGCTGATGAAGGAGTTCTCGAGAAGAGGCCTTCAGAAGGAGATCGTCCAAATATGGAGTAACTGATGCCGTTTTGATGTAGGACGGAAATCAATGCTCCCAGGACTCTGTTGAAGACCTGAGGAGCCATGGTCAGGCCCAAAGGGGAGGGCAGAAAACTGGAAATGCCCTTGGTCGCCGGCAAAGGGGAGATATTGCCGACTCTCTGGATGAATGGTTAAGTGCAGACAGGCATCTTGAAGATCCAGAGAGGCCTAAAATTCCCCAGGGCACATGGCCGCTATCACTGTGCGCAGCGACTCCTGGTGGTAATGGGACCGGATCACAAAGGAGTTGAGATCTTTCAAATCCAAGAAGGGACGACGGCTGCAGTCTTTCTTGGAAACCACAAAGAGGTTGGAGTAGAATCCCAAGCCCCTCTCTTGAAGAGGAACTGGTTTCAGGACCGCCTTGTCCAGAAGGGCCTGAATGGCCTCCTCGAAAAGGCGGCTCTTTTCCACTCCCAAGGGAGAACGAGACAAGAAGATCCTGGAAGGAGTTGGTGGTGGTGAAGGGGATCCTGTAGCCCGCAGCCACCATATGCAAAACCCACGGGTCCGCTACAGAGGCCTCCTAAGCCGAGAGGTAGTGGCGTAAGCGACCACCTATCTGCGGGTGGGACCCGGGTTCAGCGAGTCATGCAGGAGGTGGTTTGGAAGCTTTGGGCTTCGCGCAGGACTTGGGCCTCCATTGCGGCTTAGGCTTGGATGAGGAGCGTGGAGCCTGAGGGACTGTCTGGGTCGTTTGGCACGATTCTGCATGAAAGGGACAAAAAAGCCAATTCCTTTTGACAGGCAGCTTTTTCCTTAGGACCACTGGCAGGTGAATACTCTTCCCTCCAGTGGCTTCATTGATCAGATCCTTGAGCTCAGGCCCAAACAGGGAGATGCCCTGAAAGGGCAAAGACAGGAGTGCCCTCTTGGAGGCCATGTCAGCAGACCAGATCTTGAGCCAAAGAGCATGTCTGGCTACCACAGACATGGTGGATGCCCTGGCTACCATACGCACAGCGTCAAACAGGGCAGCAGAAACATAATGCTGAGCATCAGAAATGTTGTCGAGAAGCCGCAACATGTCAGCAATAGGGGCTCCCTGATGGACAGCTGAAGTGAGCTGTTCAGTCCAAATAGCAACAGCTTTATTCACCCATGCTGCAGCAAATGCAGGGCAGAACCAGCCATAGCAAAAATAGCCTTGACAGAGGTCTCAAGCTTCTTGTCAGTCCAGTCTTTCAGAGCAGATTAATCAGCCCCAGGCAAGGCAGTGGACTTAGAAAGCCTAGAAACAGGGGCATCCACCTTGGGGGGGCATGAACCCATGAATCCACTGCGTAAGGGCCGCTTAAGAGAACAGATAAAGCTTGGCAAACTTTGTAGATACAGATGGTTTCCTGTCTGGAAACTTCCACTCCTCAGACACCAACCGGTCAAGGGTGGAGTTAGGTGGAAAACAAGTATGGGGGCCCTAACAGGCTCTTGGAACACATCAGAGGGATCAGAAGAAACCTCCTGCACCAAGGGAATGTTCAGGGTGGTCATCACACAGCCCTGATCAGGCCCCCAGCTAAGGGATGGGGTCAGCCTCTAAGGGGTCCCCAAAAAACTGAGATGAAGGAACAGCTGAACACTCATCAACATCAGATTCAACCAATAATTCCTCCTCAGAGGAATCAGACACATCAGGTACACCCAGCGGTTTAGGCAGGGAAGATCTGATAGGGGCGGGGGCCTGCCACGAGTGGAAGACCCTCGGTGAAGTGGATGGAAGGAGTTGTAAAGTGGACCGGAGGTCCCTGGTAGTAGCCTTAAACTCTTGCATCTATACTGGCTCTAGTGCCTGCAGGGGATTCAGGGGCAGCAGTGCATGCTGGGCAAACATGACCCGAGTATTCTCTAGGTAACCCTGAATGACATGAGGAGCAATGGGGGAAACAAACGCCCCAGTGTCCTTAGTCTTAGCCCAAAGGTCTAACGAAGCAGACATTCTCACAGAGTCAAACGGTCAAAGTATTAAAACACCCACAAAACAGTGTGTATGATAAATTCACCCCAGAAATGTTAAATAAGATTTATCTGGTAGACGAAGGGTTAAACTGCTGAGGAGAGAAGGAGAGTCCAAGCCCTGCGTAGGATAATCGATCTGCGAAGACACAAAATGGCTGCCGCGGCAGGAGCCAAACAGAAACTAGCGCTCATGGGAATCGTAGTTTTGCAGAGTACCCCAACAGTGCCCAAAGCCCCCCCAACATGCCCAGAACGTTGACCGGATAACACTGCAAGGGCAAACCAGCCAAATGAGCCATCTCTGACCTCGCTACGTGGAGCGGTTGCAGAGATATGTCCCAAACTGTAAAATCCCATAGAAGTGAATGAAGCAATGGCGTCTACGCGGTAAACGCGCAGGAACATAAAGTTAACAAGGGGAATACCAAAACATAAAACCACACAAAAGCCCACTAGAACACAAAAGCCCACTAGAACACAAAAGCCCACTAGAACAAGTCAGTAAACCCAAAAAACACTGGTCCCAGTAGGGAAAGTGCCCACAAAGACTCAAAAGATACTAATCAGCAGCAAAAGGGTTAAGTTACCACAGAAACCTGCTCCAAACAACCACACACATACAGAATAAACCCAATGAGTGCATGAGTATGTAATAGGAACTCCAACAGAGACCCCTGCGCAGAGGGGAAGAATGGGACATGTGGAACTCAGCACTCAAAAGGGTGCTCACCTTTTTAGCAGGTCTTCTGTCTTCAGATAACCATATACCAAGAAGAAGCCTCAATGGGCAACTTCTGGGGAAAGAACTTGCAGTCAAGAATTTCCCCCCAGGGCTTAGGCCCACAAAAGCGCCTGGTAAACAGAGCTATCCACATTTGGGTGATGAGAATTGTCAGTGATGGTAATCCGCCTAATGGTGGTATTCCAAATGTAACAGAAAAATAATAAAGAAGCTAAAACTATAGCAGAACTGTTCTCTTGCCTTGTGTCTTGACAAGGAACAAATCTTATTGGTTTGGAATTGGCTAGCTGCAAGCTAAGGAGAGGAGGTAGGCTCCACCCAGCAGTCACTTTTCAGAATTGCTCCTGCCTACTTAAAGGGGCTGATCGCCTACTCAAAGTTACCAGTAACCTGTATTGGACGACAAAGAAATATATATATATGCAGAGAATCAAAGTGAACTGACATTGTCTTGACTACATGCAGAACAATATGCCTACTGAAGGAGAAAAATTCAGATAATACCTCATTTAGCCATTCAGGTCTGACTGATCATATTGAATTTCCATATTTTACTCCTGGAAACCCTCCAGCTATGCCAGGAGCTTCCCTGTTATCAGTCAGGTCCCCTGCCTCTCAACCCCTACAGGACTGAGTGTGTGAAAGAGAACAGGGTAATCAGGAAACCCGACTAAGCCAGGGATTCCTATGGAGTAAAAACACAAAAGATGTAAATATAAATGAATTTCAGTCAGGATAAAAAAAAAAAATACCCCAACACTCCAGGGGATACACAAGAAAATTGAACTAGCTTCCAGTTGGGAGTGTTATTTGGGAAGAGTTTAATAATTCAGTGCCTTACCACCTGGAGGGGGTCTCAATACTCTACTGGTCACTGCATCCTTCAACTGACGAAATGTTTAGATATCCCTTATGTTGCAGTTTTGCCCCAGAGTTTCTTCTGAATATGGCCATTGGTGTGAAGTGGCCATTTTAAGCCTGTCATGTAGTGGCTTTAGCATGACAGACAATACAAAACACCAATTATGTGGATAGGATTCCAATTAGATCCAAACTGAGCCATTTTAAAAGCAGTACCAAAACAGATTACTGAAAAACAGAACATACCATGCTTTCTACTATATGATGAGACATACACATTACTACTACTACAGTAAATTAAGGGCCCTATGCACAAAGTGTAAAGAGGAGCAATTTTGATTTGCACGAGGTGGAGGATTGTTCTTGTTTAGCTTTCCTCATACAGTCCTAATTATATTATTTAACATTCCATTAACACAAGTGTGGAGAAACTTATAAAGACATTTGGAGCTAGACAATTTTAGCAGCTAAATTAAGAGCCAGAGAAGGAGATAATGTACAAAAATGTATGCTATCTCTCTCCATAATTTAGAAGCCAGAAGTAAAAGTTTAGGAGCTTTGTGTTTACCTGACATCTTCACCTTCCTCTAATATAGAAAGGCAAATAGTACATTTTTCTTCCGTATCTTCTTCTGTGGCCTCCTCACCATCTTGCTTGCCGTGCAGTTTCCTCTGTGAGAACCAATCAGTGGATACCTTATTAGTAGAGATGAAATTATTGGCAAACTGGACAGATATTTGTTCCATGCAAATATACACAAACTCCCCCCCCACACCAACCCCAGTGTAATCTTCCGGACAACATTTAACCCAAAAAGCAATCATTTTTAAAAAACACCTATCATAGGAAGTCTGATGCTTGACTAGATAGAGTATGCACTCTGCAAGGTGTCACAAAACTTACCTCCTTGGCTGTGATTCACAAAGGAATTATCTGGTTTAAAGGGATAGTAACACTTAATAAGGAAGATTATACTGCAACGTTTTTTCCAACAATGTGGACAGACGAGTGTAACAAAGGTATGTCAACTGTTTAGATGTTTTATTAAAAACTTTTTGCAGCTCAAACTTGCACTTTTGTGTGCAGTAATTCCATGACCTGAATTATTATGGTGGTGCTCTTACTACAGCTGTCTGTGGACAACTACAGTCAGTGAACAATAACCCTCCAAAGGTTAGCAACAGTACCTCTAAAATTTCAGGCCATGGGGACACTGCATCCAAAAACAATGCAAGTCAGAGTGTCAATAACTTTTGAATAAAACATCTGAAACCGTGGGAGGAGTACCTTCACTTAACAGGATACTCCCTGAAGACACCCTCCCACATATAAAGCATTATTATCTCCTTAAGACACAGAGTTCACTTTCTGCAGTGTTGCAAATGGCAGGATCAGAGAGAGGACCGCAGTTGTCAGTTTTTAGCCCCCAGCAGTGTCTGCCTAACTCATTAGATCCATATAATTACTCCTGGGGGGGGGGGGGGCACAACTATCTGAAAAAAAGGAACTACAAAAGTAATTTCTAGTATTCTATAGCAGAAGTCATACTCATAATACACATCACCTGTAGAGATTCCTGTGAACACCTAAAAACGTATTTGTCTATATAAGAAAGGTTTTGTTCCCAGAAAATGTTGACAAATAGATTATCAAGCAATCATTAAAAACACATCATATGTAATATTAAAGCACCCCTTAATGGAAGACAGATGATTTTAACACTGATGAACTGTGCCTTTGGTCGGTGAGTACACTATTCCCAACAGCAGACCATACGGGACAAATAATTCCCACTAATGTAAATTGGCTTTTAACATCTTAAATGCTATAGATAACCAATGCATTGCTTCACAATGCACTCCTTAGTATCTGAATACAGCCGCTATCCCACTAAAAGGACAATGTTCTCTCCGATCACTGCTAAAGGAACCTGCATCTCTATTTCTGACCTTTTGGATGTGAGAAATATAAACAAATTGAAAGTTCCACTTAACTAGTATATCATCACCTCTCTTCATGCGAATAATATATCTAGATGTCGTGAGATGGCATAATTTCACTTAATGTAACTTTAAGCAAATTTGGGAATAACAAAGCAAAACAAAACCAAAACAAAAAAGGGTTGCCCAGTTTAGCCACAAAATGGCTGCTGTGAGCGGTTCGAAAAATGAGAGGCTGGTGGGAGAGACTCAACACCATGACTAGCAGGTGGTTGGGCAAAGCAAGGCAAGCCTGTGGCTTAAAGGGATAGTAATACTTCATTTTAACTTCATGTTTTTTTAATGCCTACAAAATAAAATAAAGAATAAGTCTTCTCTCTCAAACCTTTATGGTTTAAGAGATATTCACAAGCAAAGTTTCCCCTCCCGCCCCTTTTACCTAGTGCAAGCTATCTCAGATGTGGAATGCAGTCCATAGACCAGACAGATAACAAAAGGGGACACTCTTATTCCTATGAAAACAATGAGATCCCTGCCCCCCTTGACAAGCTTTTCAGATTTTTCCCTGATCTTAAGTGAAGATTGTCCCTCTCTGCAGTCTACCTGGGCGCCTCCCTTCTAATCTGGCTGAAAAGTGTTACATCAGTAAAAGGGGCGGGAGGGAGACACTGTCATTGAATTACTCTTGAACTACAACTCTGACAGAACTGAAATAACACTCTCCAAAGTCCAAATACTATGATTAATTAGAGCTTATTTTATTATGAAACATTACTATCCCTTTAAAGTACAACACCACATATACCTTAGGGCATTCCAAATGAGTAAAATAAGGGCACTCCCACTTCTGACAAAGCGGTGGAGATGTCACCATCACATTATATGGCTGAGCAGCTAACAGGGGAATACTCATTTTACACAAAAATAAAGACCTACTATGTTTTTCATAATAAAGCTCAAGTTATAAAATATTTACTACTAGTGTAATAACCTGTGTACTGTTAACCCTTTGGGTGCCAGAGGGGTATGCAACGCATTGCTATGCAATGCGTTGCGTACCCCTCTGGCACTCTAACGGTTAAGCGGCCGCGACCTCATTGCTCCACGTGATGCAGTCTTGTGTCGCCACACTCACCCAATGCAATCATGCGCAGTAGAGATTGCCCGATGTGCTCAGTCTCTACTGCGCATCATGGCTTCTCACAAACATCCAAGCAAATTATTATATAGGATGGCCTTAAACCACTGGATTTACTCTCAGCAATGCAGTCTGCAGTTGACAGATTGTTGGCTTTAGGAACCTTACATTTGCTAGCTACGGGAACTCCAAGTGTAATTCCTGGAAGCTGAACAGCCAATACCCCAGTAATATTTCAGCTCACCTTTTTATATTTGTGCGGGTAAGTACATCTCTCTATTGTCCCCTGTGAAGCTCCACGGTTAACGTTTCCAAGCCGCTCTTCTAAATGGATTAGTTCCTGTGAACAAAGAAAGGCAGAAGTAAAGACCACAGATTTGACAGCTGAGTGGTAACAAAAGCAATACAACATATTAAAATACTCACCATTCATGCATCATATACATGTGCCAGATCAAACAAATGTGACCCAGTAACAGCTAATGAGTAGATTTGACAGCAAAGCAAACCAAACCAATAATATGATCTTACAAATGATAAAGGATTTGAATAGCTTGGTTGTTTAGTAATGCTCTATAAAGAATGTTATCAAACTGACAAGAGCAAGCTTTAAAGACCTACCTTGCACTTCTGAAGCAATTAGAACACCTATTTAACCCCTTGGATGCTAAAGAGGTCTCCAACGCATTGCATCTCAGTGTGTTGAAAAACTAGCATTGAATGATGCTTACCATGACATTACAGAGGTATGAGGATCTAAACCAGCTGCCTGTAATATCTTTAGGAGCAAAGGCCATACTGCAGGCACAGACATCAATGATAATGGATCCAAACACAAGATCCCGATAAATGCCAGGCTGCCTGCTGCTGCATAAGACATGAAATTGGTCTAAAACAAAGGTAAGGCTTTTATGGTACACAACATATCTAATAATTAGATGTGTTACACTAGATTTTAAATCCTTAAAAAACAAAAACATATAGGGCCGTATTCATTACTTTGCAACGCGGTGGAGACCTCTAGTATTAAAAGGAGTTAAAAGCCCTATTTAAATAAATGGCAAATTGTATTTGTCCCCTGTGGTACAGTTGGCTTGCTCCAGAATTGCACCTTTCTAGAATCCGGAATATGGCCTATAGTTCTTTAAAGGGCAAGTACACCTATAAGAAACCGTGGCTGTTAAGTTATTTATTGGCAGAAGTCCTTCATACAGCAGTTAAGCCAGTCTACAAAAGGTTATATACATTAACTATATGAGATTATGTGTGTATATATATAATACAAACACACACACACACACGCACGCACACACGCACACACTATAATAGGGCATAACAAAACACTGACTGAAGTCTATATTTAATACACATTTCTATACAACAAACACCCAATGACAAACCAAATATACAACTGATCCATCTAAGACAATGTATAGCAGACCTACGTAAATGGCTCAAACTGTGAAAGGAGTGTGACCAGACTATAAAACAGATATGACTGACCGACTGCTGCATGAGGAACTCCAACCTTGGCATGACCTTCTGTTAAGCAAATTAGGGGCCACTTATTACCAAGACAGTTTCGCATCACAGTTGTAATCTTAACATCAAATATTTTTAAAAAGCACTTTATAGTAAAAAGAATTAAAACTCAAGGTGGCAATTTTATTCATTCGAATTAGATATTAGATATTATATATATATATATATATTTATTCCACAGCATTATTAAAAACAAAAAAGCGGTAACTGCAAATTGTCCGCATATTTAGGTTTGAGGGACAGCATTAACACTCTGCATCCGATTGTGGTATTTTGTGTGCCTATTTGCTATAAACTTAAATTTAGCTTGCAAGGCTATTTTTTCATGAATTCATAAATCAGAGTTTTCTAGATTTATTTTAAAAGGGACAAGATAAATCCCCTATGCAGCTTAAGCATAGAGCTTTGCCCAGAAGACATGACAGCAGAAAGCCAATATTCTGTTACAAACCTCAAAATTGCCCCTGAAAGGAACTCTGAATGACCTTCCATCCAATCCAGATGAAATGTAGCGGATGTGAGGGTAGCCCGCCATGTCTGGAACCTATTCAAATAGCAGATGTAAGTTAAGTTTGATCACAACTGCTTGGCAATGGTTTTATGAGCCTCTTTGCAACCAGAGAGGAGTACAGTGCATGCATGCCCTTCTGGCAGCAAAGTGTTAATTTTTTATTCATATATTTCTTAATACAAAAACAAACAAAACACAAAAATTGCTAGTGAGGATGTAACCAATATAATCAGTTTTGATTTAGTGAACCCCCTAGTTAACTGGAATAAAAAAATAGCCCAGTGATTTCTTTTTTCCTACCTCTAAAACTTGGTGTCATGCAGTACGGCACTTGCACCATTAGCAATAGAACAAGTTAACCGTTAGAAAAGAGTAAACCTTCCCTGATCAGGACAGGAGCCTTAGCTCAATCCTCCACCAAGCAGCATGAACATTCCCTGGACTGCAGTATAAAGGATACATACATCAACAAGTTGTTCTGGTAAACAAATTAAGCCCCACATATTCTAAGTAGGGGACTGTCCATAAAACCAGACCAGTTGACAACTGCTGAAGACTGGAGTTAAGAATCACTGTACAACTTTGTATCCAAATAAGAAACAATATATTGGTACATGGAAAAGATATATTCATGCAGTTAAGTTTGTATACATATTCTACTGTTTTATGCCTATAGTTAGGTCTTTAACTTAACCCCCTTAAAGTACCAAAAGTATATGAAACACATTGATTTGCAATGCACTGCAAAACTGGTATTTGAAGGGTTAAACACTAGTCCCTGTGCTTCATTTTGTTACATTAATGAATTGCTGCCTTATTCTACATAAAGAGAAAGGCCATTCCACTTTACCACCACACCAGCTGCCAAGATCAGTTTTCAAGTGTAGCAAAACCAAGGAAGAACCAGAAAAGAAGGGAAAGAAAAAGGGATGCCCCTGTACAGAGAGCAATGTATTTCTGCTCTAGGAGGGAGTCCTGTGTTCTACATGGACAACGAGAGAAGAATGTTAAATACACTAAAATCTTCTTTTTGCAATCATCCAATGTGGAATAAAGGAACCAGGGGGATATACTATCCTCCAAGATTCCAGGGAGGGAAACTGAGAAAACCTACAGGACTAAACTGGAACAACATGAAGCTCAGGTGTCAAACACCAAACTTGCACACCAAGCAACATGAATACTAGCCAGAAACCAACTGTGTTCTGATTGCAGGAAAAAAAAAAATACAAAAAAGTTAAATCTACACAGGTACCATAGCCTGCAAGACCTAGCTACCAAAACGTTCAGCCAAAGCCAGCATCTTAACATTGTTGTTTTACAAAGATGTTTTTACATGATCATGTCACAGCCTGATACAACTGCTCAGCAGTGGCCAGATTCTTGTAAGCCCAAGATGCACCCACTGACCCGGTGGAATGTGCGATGACCAAAAGGGTACATATTGCTTCCCAATATACACCTAGTGAATTTCCGTTCGAACTCACTCTTGGGCCCTCAGGAATGACCAACAGCAAATCAGATTTCAGAAAAGGCTGCTTGCGATGAACACAGTATTTCAAGCACCTGACCACATCCAACAGATTATGTTTCTGCTCCTGTCCATTAAAAAAGAACAAAGGGACTACTGAAGCAACCAGAGAAGGTCCTTCTTTGTTAGAAGAACAGAGATATGACATAGGACAGTCGAGATTGATGCCTAGACTAATTCCAGAGAATCTCCAGTTGCAATTCCCGTGCGTGGAATAGAGTGAATGGAACTGCCTTCAGAGCAAAGACCAGGAAATCCAGCACCTTCACGCAGTCCCACATGAATGTCCTGGGATGGAACCAGCAAAGATTTCTTGAAACAGAGTACCCACCCATGCTGCCCTAGCTATGCTGAATTTGAGCAAGCAAGACTACTTCTGAAGAAGTCTTGACCTTCAGTAAAAGATGGTCTAGGTAGGAATTCAAGGAGAGCGTATGTGAGATGCCAAGGCAGACATGACCTTTGTGAAGACCCTCAGAGTTGATGTTAGACCAAACAGAAGGGCAAAGAACTGAAAGTGACTGCCCTGGAATGCAAAGAGCATAAATCGTAGAGGATCCGGATGGATTCAGGATGTGCAGATAAGAGTGCTTCAAGTCTGGGGTGCTAGAAACTTCCAGGTGCACATAGCTGCAATTACAGAGATCAAAGATTCCCATCATGATCAGTGGGGCTAGTACAAACATTAAGGCACTTTTGTGTGTGTGTGTGTGTGCGTGGGGGGGGAGGGGGGAGGAGAAGAGACAGTCTGTATGACACTCTTCTGCAATTACCCACAGAACCCACTCGTCCCTCACAAAAATGGCCCAACATGCCATGGAAACAAATGGAGGCAACCTCCTATAGGTTGAAATAGACCAGGAACATGCAGGTTACGTGTATATGGACTTGTCAGTCCCAGGCTTCTGAGCGGTCTTCTTGTGGTTTGGGGAATTGCGCTCCTGTGGAATTGGTGCCTTAGGCATGTACCTGAACTGGCTGGGGTAACAAAAGCCATGCTGCTACAGTAGAAAAAAGAACACTTACATTGAACTTAAGGCAACAAAGTACTCTTGCCCACAGTGGCATGGCTGGTAACATTCTCAATTTCAGAACCAAACAATTGTCTACTAAGGGAAGAGAAACCAGAGGTTACTTGGGGGATTGGTCAGCTGCCCAGATTTTAGCCACTGTGTGTGATGTGCGGCTACGAAGGCGGCCCAGGCCTTGCCAGAAAGTCTAGTAGCATTAAAGGTCGCTTCAATCAGATGAGAATGAGAGCCATTCACTTTGGAAAGCAAAACTATTAAGTAATCCTTAACAGCATTCATTCAGATGGCATCCAAGTGTAGATCTCCCCAGACTCTCATTGCCTGGGTGACTGGGGCCATGGTCCAGTTAGGGTGCAAGGCAGCATCAGAGGCTGCAAAATTTGTTTTCAGTAATGAATTCAGGTGTTTATCCACCTGATCTTCACGAACGAAGGCATCCACCAGCAACAGTCGTATTCATGGCAAGATGAGAAATCTGGGGATCAAACTCTGAAAGAGTAGGCCACTGTGCTAAGGCCTCAGCAGAGAATGGATAAAGATCAGAAATACACCAATTAAAGAATAGTCTCCTGTAAGATGTCTTCCATCCATTCAGGATAACCTGGTACAAGGAATCAGGAAACCTCCTTATCGTATATTAATGTCAGGGGTAATAGGAAAAACTGCACACCAGGCAAAAAAACCACCTGGACAAGTGGATGCCAGAGAACAGGTACAGACAGGAACAAAGCACTCAAAGGGTTACTTACATGTAATCTTGAGTCTTCAGGCTCCCATTTGAATGAATGGAAAATCTTTTAACATGCTATAATGATGTAAATGCTGTAACAAGCAAACCTCCACAGTTCTGTGGTCCTGTAAAATAAATCCTCTGTACTGGGCAATCCATCACTGAGGAAGACAGGAATAGGCAAGCTCCTAATGGGGGATTATACACCGCCATATGCTAAAAAAAAAAAAAAAAAACCTAACTATGAGGCCTATGCCCATGTGAATGCCTGAAAACAAATTCATGTAACACTGAGCTAACAGGCGGGGTTAAAAAGGAAGGAAGTCTCTGCCTCAGGACTTTCTTTTTTTCTCTCTTCCCCCTGTGTTCCACATGGAAAGATAGATTTTGGCATTTAGTTTTTGAAGTGATGTGTTCAATAGATAGTGCTAAACATTTTCGTCACAGTAAAGAAGCTGAAAACAGCTATACAGAGCAGAGTTTCTCAATCACTGTCCTAAAGTACAGATGCCAGAGTAGGGTTTAAGGACAGTTCAACCTTATTTACTGAGCCAATAAAACACAAGTGCACCATCAAAACCTCTAATGTTCGGTATTTTTGAGGAACAGAGTGGGAATCTCTGATCTGTGCACCAGGAAACATGTGAACTGGAGTGGGGGAGGTCACTATGGAGGAGTGTATCAGTATTCTGCAGAGCTATAGTGTCAGACTAAGTATAAAGTGACCAGGTACTGATTAAGGGTTCCAATGGGGGGGGGGGGGGGGGGAGTGAACTGTATCCTTTGAAAATGTTGCCCTCTATTGGGTGTGCAACACAACGCTGAATTCAAAAGGTTGTGTTGAAAACAGCGATATCAGAATGCCACCTGCATGAAAATGGCGACATTCTGATATCACAATCTCATCGTCACTGTTTTTCCACTGAATCAGTAATGACAACGCTCAACATTCTATGACCGCAACATTGTGAGCTGTGTCTTTGGAAGAAATGGAACAAAAAGAACGTAGCTGAGAGTCGTTCTTCACACAGACATAGCTGTGTCTCCATTTTGGGCCCAAATCACTCAATAACCCCAAAGTGAGAACAGCCAGTGAAGTCTAGCATTCAAGGGGTTAATGATTCCCCCCCCCCTTCCTGCAGGGTGTACTCAATATTCCAGGCTGCAGGATGAGGAGAGCTACTCTGAGGATTCCCAGGCCAGGAAGAAGCACTTTTACCAGCTTCCCATTTCCAGGGACAAAGTTCATTTTCTGCAGAGCTCTCCCGCCGCAGAGACCCTGTTCTAAAGGTAATGGGAAGAGAAGCAAAGCAGCTGCCTAAGCATCTTTTCAAGTCCTGCATGTTGGGTGATTCTGGCCCAAAAGGGAGGCAGAGCTACGTCTGTGTGCAATTCATTGCTCTGGAATTCAGTGCTAAACCTTTATTGCCGTATGTCAGCGCACACTACAAGAAAGTGTGTTTTTTCCCCCATTGTTGGATATTGCCGTTTCCTTTTTCCCCTCTGTGCACAAACACACTGTCTACAATGGAAATATGGAATTTAGTTGAATTGTATTTGTTCCATGGTTTAACCACATACAAATTATCTTTATTGTGGTTAATCTGGTTTATGTCTTTTATTGCCTGGAGGCAGTATGCACTAGTGTACAATATTCTGATGCCTGCGATATCAGGATGTCGCTATTTTTGTGAAGGCGGCATTCTGATATTGTCGTTTCCGACAATACATATTGAATGCACCACTGTGTTGCAAGCCCAATAGAGGGCAACATTTTCAAAGTGAACCAAAGTAAACATTTTCCTTAGTGCTATACAAAACACTCCTGCCTAAGCAAGTTTTCAATTAAAACAAATGAAAGATTTAATAAAAGGTACAGATGTCCTTTGTAAATTAAATTATAACAAAAATACATATATTTCCTTTTAACAGCTGTGAATTATTTCAGTATTCAGACGCACTGTCTTAGTATTTGCTCAGCCTAGATTTGTAAATTGACCTAGATACAGGAATGAACAATGAATGCATGAGTTGTATTGTAAATAAACTGCTGCTGCTGCTGCTGATGGTCACGTACAGTTGTTTTACTTTGTCCAAAATATAAAGGTCCGAGTTCATTTCAACATGCAAGGAAGCTCATACCTTTCCCTTGCCTACACTGAAATGTTACTCTGTCACTGACTTATGCCAACCAACAGCAATGTAGCAGACATTGGAAATCAGATGCAGAGTGTCAATGTCTAAAAAAAGAGCATATATGGAGTTGGCTAAAACAGTACAAATTGTTTGCACAAGTCATTGTTTCATTACATTTACACAAAAGCAGGACATTCTAAAGTAGTATAAACAATTTCATAAATCACAAGTTCTAGAGCTAAAATACACATGCCAAAACTAAATTAAGAACAGATTAAAAAAACGCTTTATTACTACACAAATTATAGGCAATATATATACCCGTGTATAGCCCTTTGAATGCCAGAAATTGTATTGCATGCCATCTGGAAAGCAAAGGGTTGCACCAATTTGTATCTCCTGCTGTAGCTGATCTTCTTTCATCCCAAAGTTATTATTATTATTATTCTTTATTTATATAGCGCCAACTAATTCCGCAGCGCTGTACAACTGGGGAATAGACATACAGAGGTATTAAATAGTACAATCAGATGTGTAGAACAGGAGGATCAGAGGAAAGTTAAAATATTTAAAGTAACAATTCTTCAAAATCGGTTTTATTACCGCCCTTCTATGGTCTGGTCTATGACAGTACCAAAAATTAATCCCTCTGATTTTCCTAAACACCTGTACTTCCTTACAAATTATTTAGTAACAAGCTTCTGGGACTTTCTGAATGGGTGTAACAACCAGTCAGTACTGCATGTTTAACAAAAGTGTCATGTAATCCATGTCAAATTGGGGGGGGGGGTTCAACATATATATTATATATATTTTTTTTTATTATATGTACATACGTTACACCCCCCACACCACCACATACTTTTTGTATCTACTTAGTGCCGCTTTAAATAATATATGCTCAACCTCTTCTTAAAAATTATTCAGAAGCACCACTGAAAGGTATGGCAGTTCTAGTTCAAGCAAAACTGATCTCAAAATTAGGTGTTATGACATCTCATTTTCCTATACAGTTTCTCTAACGAGGTCCGCTTTATACTTTTATCAGCGGCCAATTGTAGTATTAAACAAAACATACACATCAGCAACTCATCTGGCCTTGTCACCCAAAAACACACAGCTTCCAAAGCCCCAAAAAATGTACTTACCATTAAAGGCAGAGCCCCAATCTGCAGGTGGTGGAGCCTTGGTGGGTGGTAGTGTGCTAGATGAGGATGCAAGGGAGCAGTTTGGTAGGGGGCGGCAGTCACTCCAGTTTCAATGGCTATTTCCCTGTAAGAAACAAAAGGAATCAATTTTTGAGTTTTTAATTGCCTGAGGGGACCTATGTGGGCAATACTTATATGCTGTACAAATACAGTATTTTAGCAATACAATTATATTTCGGTTGGACAGTCCTATACAAATCCTTGACTGCTGGTAGCTTGAGGACTGAACTTGGACCCCCTTGATTTGAAGGTGGTTTCTTCCTAGCAAGTACACTATACATAGATATTGGGTATAGAAGGGTTGCCCAACCTCTGTGACATGCTTTCCAACAAAACATTCACTTTTGTAGTTAAATGCATCTATCATTTTCCTTTACCTTTTAAAGGGATAGTAATGTTTCATAATAAAAGCAGCTCTAATTAATCATCACAGTATTTAGACTTTGGAGAGTGTTATTTCAATTCTGTCAGAGTTGTAGTTCAAAACTAATTCAATGACAAAGTATCCCCCTCCCACCCCTTTTACGGATGTAACACTGTTCAGCCAGATCAGAAGTGAGGTGCCCAGGTAGACTGCAGAGAGGGACAATCTTCAATTAAGATAAGGGAAAAACCTGAAAATCTTTTCAAGGCGGGCAGGGATTTCATTGTTCCGATAGGAAGAAGAATGTCCCCTGCTGTTATCTGTCTGGTCTATGGACTGCATTCCACATCTGAGAAGAAATGGCTTACACTAGGTAAAAGGGACGGGAGGGGGAAACTTTGCTTGTGAATATCTCTCAAACCATAAAGGTTTGAGAGATAAGACGTATATCATTCTTCACATTTTTTTAATGCCTACAAAATAAAATAAAGTTAAAACAAAGTATTACTATCCCTTTAAGGAGCAGGGCTATCTGGCAACTTAAACTCTTGGCAACTTTCATGTTTTTGTTAGGAGTTTGTTAAATGAGGTTTCACCGGTAGTTTCTTGTAACTATGCAAACCTATATTGTTTTCACCAAATGTAAACATACAGCCCTTATTTGTATATAGGCGATTTATTTCCCCCTTAAATTGCCTGTGGCTTGGGAAATTTCTTTGTACTCTAGAGAATAGACACTCCATCAGCATTTTGATATCCATCTGATTGGCATAACTCCCATAGACAACTTTCTATTTAGATAGGGGAAACTATAGTTTACACCCCCCCCTCCCCTCGAGAACAAATAAAGCTTTTTCAGGGTGTCTACCATTAAGTAAATTTTGCATTGTGCGACAAGCAGTGATGTAAAGTACAAAAAAAATAAATAAATAAAATATAAAAAGAGACGACTTTACCAAAACAAGGGAGACAAAAAGAGTTGTGAGGAGCACACATCAAGCACGAACAAGATTAAGTGTCTTGTTCTAAGGCATGTGGGCGGGACCGGTCTGATATGGACATGGAGATTTCCTCTCTGCAATGGCACATGGGAGTGAAAAACGTGAGTTGTAGAACCACTGAGAGGCTACCATGCCTTAGAACAAGACACTTAATCTTGTTCGTTCTTGATGTGTGCTCCTCACATCTCTTTTTTTGTCTCCCTAAGTTTAAGGGCATCCCAGGCATGGGCCCTTGCTTCCATGTGCCTAGAGGGATTCGGCTGCACCACACTGACGAGGCTCACATAGGCCGAAACGTACGTCTGTGGTTTTGTCGTTTCTCTCGTGCGGAGAGGATTTGCCTGACATTTCGGAGCTGGACTGTCTGTGGGCGGGACCAGTCTGATATGGATATGGAAATTTCCTCTCTGCAATGGCACATGGGAGTGAAAAACGTGAGTTGTAGCACCATTGAGAGGCTACCATGCCTTAGAACAAGACACTTTATCTTGTTTGTGCTTGATGTGTGCTCCTCACATCTCTTTTTTTGTTTACCAAAACAAACCATTTATGATGGTTGACAAAGCCCTGAGTCCCTTTCCAAAATATGTGCAATTTTACCTACAAGCATGGCCTACGCAAACACTCAACTAAAAGTTGTGAAAAAGGCAACTTTGAACGTTGTGATCTAAAATATACATTACATTGGTTACATGGTAAAAACACCCTATAAACAGCTCAAGAATATAAAAGCACATTTTTCTGAAAGTAGACCAGTTTAGAAAAGGTCTTCCTACATAAAACGATAAAGGATATTGTTAAAAAAATAGGAGTTTTAGAAAGTTACACTAAAATCAGTTTACTTTACAACATCTTAAGCAAGCTTAGATTAATAAAGTAAGAAATATGAATGCCACATATTGCAAGAGTACACAGATACCATGTGTGTATAGGTCTGCAAGTCTTTCCCAGGGGCCTCAAACTGGTAGCAGCACATCATTTCAGCTGAAATTTTTTTTGGTGGTGATGACCAAAATGCATCAATTTGAAGGCATTACTACTCAGTAAATATCAAATTAATCTCCTGAATGTAGATATCCAATTGCATCAAATAAGGAATTACTTGCCTCTCTAGTCCTAGCCTGTGCACCAGGAAGATGCTGCTAAAGGGAAAAAAAGAACAAAGCCTTTTTATTAACATTTCAAATGCTTCAGAGGTGCTGAAACCTTTGAAACCTAGGTAATGGTCCTTCTAGAAACAGAATTTGATGGCAGATAAGAACCGTTTGGCCCATCTAGTCTGTCCATTTTCCTTCTGTAAAAATAGTAAGTTACAGAGTTCACATTAGGGCCACTATATTTAGTTTTATGGTTAGGAAGATATTAGAAGAATAGTATTGGGCAGCCTTTGGCACTCTGGCTCCATTCTGTGCAAACACACAAGAGTGAGTTGTCATTGATGAAGCAATGTCCATGAACCACCTCATTGAGATCCTCCAGTTTGGAACAAGTTAAATTTCAAACAAAAAGTTCAGAAGCAGTGCTCCTCTCGCAATGTAAAATGAACAAACTGATGTAACAGCAAAAAACTATTCTGAAGATAAAAGGTATTAATTTACAGGAATGTGAATAAATGCCAACCAAATACAAGCTGTAGACTCCCAAGTGTACTCACCAAGCAGAGCGTTCAGGAGCTTGGCGAGGATGTGATGACATGGTCTGAGGCACATGTATATGGTGTCCATGACCATAGTTCGGATGCATTCTGTGTGGATGTGGAGGTGGACGTTCATGGGCTCGCCTGGAATAGAAGATTGTCACCAGTAGCGCTTAGTATCCAATACACTGACCAACAATTGTTCTAGAGATTGTAAAGGTACATTAACGATAATCAGAATCAAAGAGGACATCAATCAATACTTTAGATGTTAGAGGTCTCAAAGTTATTGCTTTACAATACACTGGAGAGCTCTATATTATACAAGCAGGTATTTTTTTTTTTTTTTTTTTAAATATAGTGAGGATAGATTTTAACATCTGTGATGCTTTTAGGCTTTCTGCCGCCCTAAGTCCAACTAAGTGCATGCACAACCCAAACCCTACATACTTTTGCTAGGTAGCCATTTAAAATACCACTGAGAAAATAGCGTGCAAGTAAATGGAGCATTAAGCATATCGCCGTGATTCAAAGGATGACACAAGAAGCTCACCCTGCATGAAAAGCATGAGATTCTCACGTCACCTCCTTAAAATGTGGCTTTAACCCGCATCCATTAGTGCCACCTATGTGAATTCATATATCCCCAAACTCCAGCTCACATCATCACCACACGATGACAGTTTAAGTCCAACATGCTGCCCAATCGAATATCTAATGCTGAGCCTTCCTAAACACATATAAACAACTCTGATGCCCTGGGACGCCTTACCTTAATTGCCCCGATTAGTATGTGCAGGCTCTGGATAGCCACCCTTAGCTCCCTCTTAAGCCTACAGGAACGGAACACAGTAGATTCATCTCCCACGAGAACCGGGGCTGGGCTTCCCAGAGCACAATGACTTGCTAAGCTAAGTGTGGCTATCAAGAGCCTGCACATACACTCACCTCGGCAAGGTAAGGCGTACCAGGGCATTTAAGTTGTTTATATATGTTTAGGAAGGCCATAACTTGCAGGGGCTGTCATTGTGTGGAGAGGATGATGTGAGCTGGGGTTAGGTATATATATAAATAAGCATAGGTGGATGCGGGTTGAAGTGACATTTAAGGAGGTGACATGAGAATCTCTGGCCTTTCATGCAGGGCGAGATTTTCATGTCACCCTTTTCATCACGTAGACGTGCTTAATGCGCTATTTACTTGCGCACGGTTTTCTCTGCGGTTTTTTAATAGTAAACATTTTTGCTACACCCTCACATTATGCTGCACCTTGCACAGGCCATTCCCCTTTTCTTACAGGCAAAGAATGTTAATATCAAACTACATTGAATACAGTTAACATTACTTGTCTGCTGTATTTATGTTTTACTAGTCCATCAAATACAAGTAGAAATTTCCAACACACATTATTCTAAATATATATCTTTAATAGGCCATATGAATTACGGGTGTGGCCCAATGTTATGGACTTTTTTTTTTTTTTTTTTTTTTAACAAGCTATTATTTAACCCCTTGGAGGTGTTGTCAAGGGTGGAGCTAAGGGCACCTAGATTGCCTTGCTTAGGCATGTCTGGGATGTAAATCCAGACACACACACGCTTCTCAAATACACATTAAAAGGGAAATAAACAATCCCCATCCGCACCACACCACCCACAAACTGCTATGTCGAGATTATGGAACGGTCGCTACTGCTTCCTCCTGGGGTTATCGCAGATGGAAGAATAATTTCTTGGTTTACATGTAGTCCTGAAACATTGGCTCTAAAGGGAGGTGTAGATCTAAGGACTATCTTGTGTTGGTGAATAACTAAGTAAGGAGAGTGGCAAGAAAGACTGGAGTTCATGGACTTCTGGCTGAAGTGACTGCCATTAGAAAGATGGCCTTTAGCGCAAGATTCTTCAGAGGGATCATGTTAATACATTCAAAATATGGTGACCTAGAAAGTTCTTCCAGGACCAGACTGAGGTCCCATGGTCGGATCACTTCTCTGATGTTAGGTCTGGATTTGGAAATAGTTTTTATGAATTGCTTTCCAAGTAATTTACTGCATACTGAACCGCACATTGCTGAAAGAGCTGGCAGTTGCATCTTAAATGATGCTGGACAAAGGCCTGAATCAAAACCTTCCTGTAAAAGACCCAGGATGGTAGCAGGAGAGATGGAAATCACTGGAGTTACCTGCACATGTTGAGAAGGTGTGTTTTGGTAATACCATCAGAGTCTTGATAAGGCGGCGGTAATGCTGCAAAACACATTGATTCAGGCCTGCGATATACCAAATATTTGTATATTGCTTTTAATAAATTTCATTTTAATTACTCTTTGAGGGAGAAACAGTTGATTTCTGGAAGTGGAGTCCTCGAGCAGAGGCGAGGTTGTAACTCTCTGCAAGCGCTTTATGTTAGTGTGTGGTATATGCTCAGTGAAGGGACTGGCTTTTTTATTAGAGATACTTTCCATCAAAAGATAGGCCACTGCAATTGTTGTGTTGAAGGGCACTGTCAGAAAAACCCTGTCCTGAGAAGGAAATAGTTGGCTCTTTTGCTTCCTGAGCCATCCCTAAGTCCTTGAGGTGTTTGAGGCAAATTATTGAGTCTTTCTTTGCTCTTATGAGTAACACAAAGATTGTCCAGGCAAAGTATAATCTCTCTCTCTCTCCCCCTCTCTCTCCCCCTCCCTCCTAGGACTTTCGAGAGTATCCTTGTGGCCGAGTACAGCCTGAAGAAGAGTACTCTGGACTAGATAGGCTGGTTTTCAATATCTAATCTTAGGAACTTCTAATGCGATGGATGGATGAGTTCTAGAGGGTACACCCTAATTCCAGAATTTGGGCAACCCAGAGAATCCAGGGTTCTGTATACCTCACCTTGCAATGTCAGATTTATCTTCAGACCAAACTACTCAACACAGTGCTGCTGTGTGGTTATTTCTTATATTCCAGCTTCTGCTCTGCTTTCAATCTGTCTCAGCATCCTATACCAAGAAGCCACCTACCTCTTCCTCTTCATCAGTTGCCCCCAGTTGTGCTCATGCTGGTCTTGTCCTGGCTTCTTGGACAATACAGTCAAACCTAAATCTCCCAACGTACTCCAGCTTATCCTTAGAACCACTAGACATTTGAGATGTAGCCATGGTAATGAAATATCAGCATGTAATATAACTAAGAATATAGTCTCATCTTCATCAACGTCGATCCACTACAGGATCAATACCTTCTCAGCAAGCCCTCAACAACTTCTGTCCCGTGCTGTGCTTTTTTTGTTGCCACTGCACCAAAAAATTTGGTAATTTCATCTACCCATCTTGTCTTTATTTATATGGTTAGGAACTTAGTATGGAATGGAATCCATTCCAAAATTTGTTTGGCCCATCTACCGTCAAGTCCTCTTGCTATCTGGTCTGCCCATTTCCATTTCAGGCTCTTTACGCTTTCATTTACGTCATAGACCTGTGTTTGCTGACAAATCCATACAAACGTTTTCAGTCTCTTTGTTATTTCACAATTTGACGCTCCATACTGCTCTGCGTAACCTTTAGTCCTTGTATATATAGTTTCAAAAGGTGCCGAGTAACTGACCTGGAGAACACCAGGGGAAAAAATGTTCTTGCAGCCTCAAACAGGAAGATTCTGGTACGTGTGTATTCCAGCAATGGAACACACAGACTTCCTAGTTCTGAACCAAAAGGAGTAATTGTAATCAGATTCCACCTATAAGAGCAGGTGTGGGAGAACCTAGGAGGAAGTTGTTAAGCAAAAGAGTGTGTTGCAAGCGTTGAACACAATACTGAAGTTCCGGCAAGGAAGAGGGAAAAGCAGCACAGGTGACTTATGGCAGTAGGATAAGGGACAGAAGACGTCACAAAGGTAGAAATACGTCTGAGAACATCAAATACTTCCCACGGCAAGCTACTAGCACAGATCCAGGAGCTTCAGGGGAATTTCCCCTGGTTGGGATCCATACATGTAGCAGACATACAAAAAAAAAAAAAAAAATATATATATATATATATATATATATATATATATATATATATATATATATATATTATATATATATATATATATATATATATATATATAAAAAAAAGTGACAGACATCCTGTCTTCCAGCGGATACATTGGCCCTACCTAGCTTTAGGGTGGAGACAATACCCACCTCTAGAGACAAAGAAGAAATCCTAATTGCCTCTGAATTTTGCCTTTGTTCAAGGCAAAATTCAAGGCAAAATTCAAGGAATGACCGCTATCCTGGATACTGTGACCATGGAAACAGACACGACAAACGAGGCAGCCCCACTTCCCAAAATGAAGCAGGCAGAGTGCATGGGCCTACTAACCAGCAATCTGTTGCGCACCCCTCTGGCCCTTAGAGAGTTAAGTTTGCATTATTCAGTGGGTGGAGTGTGTCCCATGGTCCTATCAAATATCATGTTCACGGTTGGGAAAACACAAAGTTAGGCTATCAAGCAGAAAATGCTCTGAGCTCCCATTTGCTGGGATCCGTGAGCTGGCAACTAAGTCAGCCAAGACACTGTCACCCTGGAATGTGAATGGCAGAGACAGCCAAAGGAAAGTACAGTGAACTGAAAATGGTAGTCTTTGAAAGCAATTTGCAGAAAATGCTGATGATCTGCATCGCTAGAAATGTGCAGATAGCACTTTGTTATGTCTAGGGAAGCCAGAAACTCCCCTGGACACATGACATCCAGAACTATGGATCTCACATGAAATGGATGAGATATCCAAAACAGGATGACTGCTAAATCGCAACCTCCTTCCTGCTTCTCTTAAAGTTACCCGAGGAAGAGGAACTAAAACTGGAAGCCTCTGATACCTTAAGCATATCTAAAACAGCCCAAACAAGACCCTTAGCGGAAGGACAAGAGTTTTATCCTTAGGTGTTCAAAGGAGGATCAATCAGCCACATCACTTCCCCTTCCTCAGCACAGAATCCACACTATAAACACTGCTTAAGCGCCTTTTGAGGTGTGAAGGGTGTCCCATGGACCTGGAACCCAAAACCCCATTGACAGAAACAGGGATAGAGGGGATAGAACCATCCTAACCTGTTCAACAGGCGAGGGCACTGCCGAGGGCACATAAGCCCCAGACCAAGAGGGATGGTACCAGAAAATAAATTCCCTAGGAAGATCTACCTGGCATGAGCAGCAATGGGTGAAAGAGGCCCCTGAATCCTTAGTAGCCTTGGATTTACCCAAGTCTCCCTTTGGCCCTGACAAACAAGGAACACAAAGAGAAAAGTAGAAAAATGCAAAAGTATAATACAAGTACTCAAAAGAATTAAAAAGGTACTTATCTGTCTGTAAAGTGTTAACATGGCAAGCAGGAGGAAGTGGGTAGCCTCAGAGTTCGTTAAGTACCACCTGTTCCCCTGTACTAAAGCCTGGTAAAAACAGGAAAAATGTGCAATGGCTCTCCAGTTGCCACCGTGAGGCGTTCACTGAAAACAGACAAGAAAGGGAGCCCACATAGCACTGGACAGAAGCGCAGTAAGCTTAAAACCAATGAAAACCATCAAACCAATGTCATTCAAACCATCAAACCAATGTCTGCCTCTGAAAACCACTGCAGAGGTAAGAAAAAACATAAAAGCGCGCATATGCTCTGCCCAAAATGGCTGCAGCATGTTCCTGTTCTTAAAGGGACAGTAACGTCCCAGAAAAAATCTTTATAGTTTTGTAGTGCTTACAAAAATTCAACTAAATGCAACAAATCTTACCTCAAACCACTATGGTTTGAGATATATTCGCTTTAAAACTTCCCCCCTCCCTCCTCTTGATGACAGCTGAAAATCTGACATCAGGAGATCTGTGTCGCGCGACACGAGGCGGCTCTTCAGCAGAGCCAAAATTCCCTCATCTAAAACAAAATTACTTCGTTGGAATGGTCTACAAAGTGTGCTTGCAAACCTGGCACACTTTGTAGACCTTTCCAATGAAGTAATTATTTTCCAATAACGTGATTTTGGCTCTGCTGCAGAGCCACCAAGTTGGTCCACAGACAGGATTCCCCTGCAGTCAGCATAGCGCTGATGTCAGGGAAAGGGGAGGGAGCGGGGAACTTTAGTGCCAAAAATTTCTCAAACTATAGTGGCTTGAGAGAGAGGATTTATTGCATATAGTTGAATTTTTTTATGCACTACGTAACTAAAGATTTTTTTTCTGGAACATTACTGTCCCTTTAAAGGCCTCACAGCATGAAAGGGCAAGCATTACACTTAATGTAAAAGTATGGTAAAATAGCAGAAAATCATTCCATCAAGAAAACTTAAATCCTTTTCTCTTAGTTCATACAGGTTACTGGTAACTTTGGGTAGGCGATCTGCCCCTTAAATTAGGCAGGAACAATTCTAAAATTGTATGCAGGGGGTGAAGTCTACCTTCCCTCCTTGGCTGCAGCTAGCCAACCAGCTCCAGTAAGATTTGAGACACTATTGACTAGACAGTAGAAGGGAAAGAAGTCTCCTGTGAGCATGACCCTGAAGGAGCCCCACAATCTGCCACAGGAGAGCCAAGCATGGTCCCTTGACAGGGTGGGAGACCAGTAATCTGTATGGACTAAGAGAAAAGGATTTAACAGGTAAGACTAAAATCCTATTTTATCTGTCGTCCAATACAGGTTACTGGTAACTTTGGGATGTCCAACCATTGAGCTTCCCAGAGGCGGGAAGTAAGGCAAGGACCAGGAACAAGGCCCCCAAAGTCACCAGAACAGATATGAACCATCAGATCAGAGATGGCCCAACAAAACAATGAAGTGTCAATGGACAAAGAACCAGGGTAATAACACCCCAAAACTGTTACACAGCACACTGAACTAGAGCCAACAGGGCTCAAAAGTGAAGGAAGCACCAGAACCAAAGAAGATCCTACACAGGTAAGACTGCCTCCAGGATCTTCCTCCCAAAGCTGGAGTCAGCTGATGCCAGCATATCAACACGGTAATGCTTCGAAAAGGTGCACAGACGACCAAGCAGTAGCCTTGCACAACTGATCAGGAGCCCTGATTCTTGTAAGCCCAACAAACCCCAATAGATCTAGTAGAATGAGCTGTGACCCTGAAAGGGAACAGGCTTCTTCCAGAGCTCGTAAGCCTTAAGAATAGTGGACTTGATCCAGGACGCAATGGTCACTTTGGATGCAGGTCTTCCTGCCCTGGGATCCTCAAGAATGACGAACAGTGTGTCAGATTGTCTGACAGACTCAGTACGATGGACATAAAACTTAAGACAACGCACAACATCTCCTTGTCAGAGGTGGGGTCAGGGCAGAAAGGCGGCACCACAATCTGCCGATTGATGTGGAACTCCGAAACCACTTTCAGAAAAAACTCCTGAGAAGTGCGAAGCACCGCCTTGTCCTTGTGAAACACCAAAAGGGTGATTTACAGGACAGAGATTGCAACTCCTTGACACAGGAGGAAAGGCAATTTTCCACGTCAACAGGTGTAGAGAAATAGTAGCCAAGGACTCAAAGGGAGGGAGCTGAAGAATGCCCAAAACCAAGTTAAAATCCCACGGAGGAGCGGGATTCTTTAAGGCTGGACGAGTAGGAGCAACGGCCTAAAAGAGAATCTTCACATCAGGAAGAATGGCAATGCACCTCTGAAAGAAAACAGAGAGCAGATGTCTGAACCTTAAGGGAACTTAAACTGAGGCCCTTGTCCACATCATCCTGCAAAAAGACCAGGACCGTACGCAGATCAAATTCCTGAGACAGGTCCCTGTCAGCACACCAAAATAGAAAGGGCGACCAGACACAATGGTAGGCCTTAGAAGAAACAGGTTTGCAAGCACTAAGCGTAGTAGACATCACACCAGAAGAAAACACTTTCTTCTTCAATATTGAGGATTCGATTTCCAAGCTGTCAAAGCTAGCCGATGAACATCCTCCTTCCACAGGTAACCCTGTAGAAGAAGATCCAGATGGCAAGGGAGCTGGAATGGCTCAACCACTGAGAGATCCAGAAGCTCCAGAAACTAAACCTGACAAGGCCAGTACGGAGCAATCAGAATGACTGGACAGCGCTCCAGTCTCAATTTTCGCGACACCCTGTGCAACATGGGGACGGGAGGAAAGATGTAAGCCAGAGGAAATAACCAAGGAATGGACATGGCATCCACCACTATATCTAAAGGATCCCTCCGGTGAGAACAGAACCTCAGAACCTTTCAGCTGTGTCTTGTCGCCATCAGGTCGATACAAGGAAATCCACTTCTGAACAATGAGGGTGAACACCTCTGGGTGCAGTTCCCACTCGCCACTGTCCACTGTGTGTTGACTGAGGAAGTCCGCCATGAAAGTTGTCTATGCCAGGAATGTGCACTGCAGATATGGCAGGAACGAGTTCTTCTGCCCAGGGCAAAATAGCCTTGACCTCTAACCAAGCGGCGAGACTTCTTGTTCCACCCTGCTTGTTGATGTAAGCCACGACCATGGCATTGTTGGACTGTACCCGGTCTGGGCAGTCTTCCAGCTGAGGTGTCCAATAACAAAGGGCAAGAAATATTGCCCGAAGCTCCAACACGTTGATGGGAAGGAGAGATTCCTCCGGAGACCACCGACCCTGAGCACTCAGGTAACCCAGGACCACTCCCCAGCAGGAGAGGCTGGCATCCGTCATCAACGTGGTCCAGGAGGATACCAGGAAGGACTTGCCCTTCAGCAGATTGGAGAGGTCATGCCACAACGGTAAACTCCGTTCCACATGAAGAGGAAAGGATACGGACGTCTTCAGAAGGTCCGGCTGACCCCTGCAAACCTGGATCACAAACCTCTGGAGTTCCCTGGTGTGAGCCATGGCAAATGGTACCGCTTCTATGGTGGAGATGAGTTTCCTCACTAGAGAGGACAGCTTCTTGGCTGGAACTGGATTGTGAGCCAGAACAGTAGAAACCCTGTGGGCGATCTGGTGCGCTACCTTGTCCGTGAGAAAGACCATTCTCTGCCGTGTGTCAAAGAGAAGGCCCAGGAAGACCAGACACTGGGATGGGACGAGATCCGACTTGTCCATGTTTATGATCAACCCGTGATGGGTAAGTGCATGAATGCAGTCCTGAACCTGCTGATGAAGACGTTCCGCAGAGGTGGCTTTCAGAAGCAGGTCGTCCATGTATGGAGTAACTCTGATGCCATCCCGGGTGGAGGACGGATACTAAAGCTCCCAGGACATGGTTGAAGACTTGAGGAGCTGTAGTCAGACCAAAGGGAAGATCTGAAAATGGAAAGTAACCTTGGTCACAGGCAAATCTGAGATACTGCAGGCTCTCTGGATGAATGGCGATGTGTAGATACGCGTCCTGAAGAACCCGAGAGGCAAGGAGTTCGCCGGGGATATAGCAGCAATCACAGTCCTTAGGGAGTCCTGGTGATAATGAGTCTTGATCACAAAGGAATTTAGATCCTTCAAATCCAAAATGGGACAACAACCACTGTCCTTCTTGGAGACCACAAAGAGGTTTGAGTAAAAACCCAGACCTCTGTCCTGAACTGGAACAGGTTCTAGAACATCCTTGTCCAGATGGGCCTGGATAGCGCCATGGAACAGACAGTGTTTCTCTGTGCCCTGGGCATATGAGAAAGGAAAAATCGAAAGGGAGGAAGAGACGAAAGGGATCCTGTACCCTTCCTCCACCACCTGTAAAACCCAAGGGTCCGCCACTGAACCCTCCCAGACGCTGTGGTAGTGACGCAGATGGCCACCCACAGCAGAGTGGGGACCTGGGTTTGGCAAGTCATGCCAAAGAAGGCTTGGAGGAGACCTTGGGCTTCCATTGCTTGGAGGAGGCACTCGGCGCTGAGGGAACCACCTGGTTTGCCGGACGTGTCTCATTCTGGAAGGAACAGGGGGAAAAAAAAACAAAACAAAACACGTTTACACTTGAGGGGCGTTTTCTTCCAGGGGACCAAAGGCAGAAGGGTACTTTTACCCCCTGTGGCCTCACTAATCAGATACTTGAGATCTGGCCCAAACAATGAAGTGTCTTGAAAAGGCAAGGAGAGAAAGGCTTTCTTGGAAGCAGTGTCAGCAGACCAGATCTTGAGCAAACAAGGGACATGGTGGAAACCCTAGCCACCAAACAGATGGCCTCAAATAAGGCAGCAGAAACACAGTGCTGGGCCTCAGAAATGTTGGCAAGAAGCCGCAACATATCCGAAGGAGCAGCACCCTGATGGACAGCCAGGGTGAGCTATTCAGTCCAGACCGCAATGGCCCGGCTAACCCATGCCGCTGTGAAAGCTGGATGCATGGCAGTACCAGCGGTGTCAAAGATGGACTTGAGGGAAACCAAGTTTGTCAATCCAGTCTTTCAGAACTGACGCATCAGAAACTGCCAAGGCAGTAGACTTAGCCTGGAGATAGGAGCATCCACTTTGGGGGGGGGGGGGGGGGTGACCCCACTGATCCAGCACCGCCTCAGAGGAGGGGTAAAACTTGGCAAATATCTTGTAAACAGAAGGTTTCCTGTCTGGAGATTTCCACTCAGACACAAGGAGGTCAAGAGTGGGGTTAGGTGGAAAACAAGTAAGGGGCTTTTTAGGCTCTTGAAACACATCAGAGAGATCTGAAGAAACCTCCTGAACTAAGGGAATTTTTAGGGTAGTCAAGACGGCCCTGATCAGGCCCTTAGCCGAGGGCTCAGGATCAGCCTCAAAGGGATCCCCAAAAAAACTGAGAGGAGCCCACAGCAGAACATTCCTCAACATCTGAATCCACCAACAGTTCCTCCTCAGAGGAATCTGATACGTCAGGTACTCCCTGCGGATTTGGCAGGGAACATTTGACTGAAGAAGGGGTCTGCCATGAATGGAAGACCCCCTGTAACCGAAGGTCCCTAGTAGCAGCCTTGAACTCTTGCACCCAAACTGGCTCCAATGCATGGCTGGAGGTCCCTGGGAGAGACTCAGGGACATCAGAATATGCTGGGCATAAATGACCTGAGAATTCTCTAGGTAACCCTGAATGACATGAGGAGCAATGCGCGATAGGGGACACAGATACCCCAGCGTCCTTCATCTTAGGCCTGGCCCCAAGCTCCAACGGATTAGACATTCTCACAGTGTCAAAAAGGAATATAAGTATAAGGAATCGCCCAAATACAGTGTGTAAGATTAAAATTTCACCCCAGAAATTGTTAATACACACTTATCTGGCAAGCGAAGGGTAAATCTGCAGAGGAGAGAAGGAGAGTCCAAGCCCTGCGTGGGAACCAATCACAAACAAGTGCACAAAGCAAGCGCTCATGGGAAATGTAGTTTTCCCAGAAAAAGTACCCCAACAGTGCCCGAAGCCCCCTGAGCCCCCCAACACACACCAAACATTAACCGGACTGATAGAGTAAGGGCAGACAATTAAAATGATGTCCCAAACTGTACAGTCCTATAGAAGCGAATGGAGCAATGGCGTCTATGCGGTAAAGTGCGCCTTAAAGACGCTGAACTCAAATTTTTGTAAAGTTGAAACAGTAAAACAAAAAGTACATGAATCATCACTAGAACATGTTAGAAGACCCAAAAAACACTGAACCTAGTAGGGAAAGTGTCAATAACCCCCCCCCCCCCCCAAAGATGCAAAACCAGCAACTAAATGGTTAAGTTACCATATAAACCTTCTCCAAAACACCCAACATACATACAGATAAACCCAATGAGTACAGGAATGTGCAATACAAACTCCAAAGGAAAAAACCCCTATGCGGAGGGGCACTGTGGGACATGTGGACCAGCAGCACTCAAAGGGTTGCTCAGCTTTCCCGCAGATCTTGTGTCTTCAGACTACCATGTATTAAGAAGCAGCTTCAGTGGGCAACTCCTGAAGAAAGAACTTGGACCCAAGATTTCCCCCCCAGGGCTTAAGGTCCACAAAAAGCACCTGGTTACTGAGCTAGCCACATCTAAGGGCATTGTCAGTTATGGCAATCCGCCTAATGGTGGTATTCCATTTCTAACAGAAAAATAAAAATATTTCTAAAATTATAGCAGAACTGTTCTCTTGCCTGTGTCTTCACCAAGGAAAAAATCTTACTGGAGCTGGTTGGCTAGCTGCAGCCAAGGAGGGAAGGTAGCCTCCACCTCCTGCATACAATTCTAGAATTATTCCTGCCTAATTAAAGGGGCGGATCGCCTACCCAAAGTTACCAGTAACCTGTAGTGGATGACAGAAAAAAAACAGTTCAATGTCAATCAGGAATTCTACCCCAAAAGGAGCAAGCGTCCCACAGAATTGCAACCCTCAAACAGCAGTGCAAGCGTTAACAACCCTGTAAATGTCACAGTAAGACATGAATGCAACTGAAGGAAGAAAAGCTTACTTGTATCAAGACAGCAAAAGGCAATTGTCATACAGAGGCACTGGGACATCCTAACAGGAAATATGCACTCAAAATGTTAGAATCCTGTCTGCAGTCTTCACACTACCATTTAGAAACAAGAAGGAAAAGATATCCTCCATAGAACTGGTCCTAAAGGTTCTGTAACTGGATAATGCTGAAAGAATACAGCCAGTAATGGGAGTTCGCCTAATGGGACCAATTATACAGCCCCTTTATCCTACCAAGAAAATCAAATATCTAGTTGAGAGCCTTGCCCTGTTTCTACCAATTTTCCAAATTGAGCAGGGTGATGTGGTACAGGCTGGCAGTCAGCTCTTTTTACAAGTGACCACCTCTCCAGAAGATGGGACTTAATCCCATGGTTCCTGTGTTTCACAAATAACAAAACATCTTTTAGAGTGGTAATTGCAATAGTAACTACATTGAGGGCAGTGGTGTAAGTAGCTTTTGGAGAGCCCCAGTGAAAACATTTTTTGGCTCCCCCTATCACAAATATAACTGAGGCATAACTAGAACCTATTGGATCCTATGGCAGATTAAGTCCCCTTTGATGCTGGGCCCCAGTTCAACTGCACCCCCTATAGTTACACCCCTGATTGAAGGCCTTATGTTTAAAAGAAAAGTGGAGGAATTCTGAGGCAAACCAAAATGCACTATAGGTGCTAAGTAAATATTCCCAGTGAATTAAATAGGAATTCTAACCCCTTGTATGTTAAAGTGTCCAACACATACCTTTTCAATGCATTGTAGACCTCTAGCGTTCAAGGGGTTGAAAATCCCTATTTAATAAAATGGGAATTTTTGTTACTTGTTTTTCCATTTGGTTTGTCCCCGAATTCCTCCTCATTCCTTTTGAATATCTCTGTCATGTATTTTATATTAGAAGTTAACCCTTAGAGTGTTGCAATGCATTGCATACCCCCCCCCCCTGACATTCAAAGGGTTAAAAGAATGTATAAAAGCCTATGTACAAATCATCACTGGCAAACTTTACTGGCACACAGAACTATAATAACCAGTTTGGCTTAAAGTGTTAGTAATATCACAGAAAAATATCTATCATCTTGTAATGCTTAATAAGTTGAACGAAATGCAAAAAACCCTCTCTCTCAAACCGCTATGGTTTGAGAGATATTCCTATTCAAAGCTCCCCCCTTCCACCCCTTTCCCAGACATCCTCACTGTGCTGACTGCAGGGGAATCCTGTCCGGGGGACCAACTTGCGGCTCTGCAATAGAGTTATTTAAAAAGGACTTCATTGGAAAGGTCTACAAAGGTCTTCCAATGAAGTAATTCGTTTTAAATAACGTGATTGCGGCTCTGCTGAAAAGCCTCACTGTGTCAGCTGACGCTGATCTCCTGCTGTCAGCTTCACAGCTGACAGCAGGAAATGTCAAACTTTCACAGTGAATATTTCTCAAACCATAGCGGTTTGAGAGATAGGATTTTTTTACATTTAGTTCAACTTATTAAGCATTACAAGATGATAATTATTTATTCTGAGAGATTACTAAAACTTTAAAAGAGAAGTAACACCTCCTAATAACCACCCCTACTTACCTCACTGTCGAGAAATTCTTAACCACTTAATGACCATGGTCCTGGGAAGCAATCGTTCCTTAAGAACCACTTTGGTCTTTCTGACACTCCAGTACACGTGAACTGTTACGCTTACTGGTGCACCGCGTTGGGGACTGAGAGAAACTGTTCCCGTCTTGGAGAGGTCAATTTCAGTCCCTGTTTTTACTTACGGCACTCCCAGAGGAGTGCTGTAAGTAAACATGTACGTGACGTGCTATGACCATCACCAGTCCTTGAGGGAAAACAGTGTGCCGGTCATAGCATGGCACCTGGTCCTTAAGGGGGGGTTAATGGACCCTATAAAGTTCCTCTTTGTGACTTTGTTCAAGACATGACCATTTTTTTTGTTTTGCTTTATTTACTGCAGAAAATATTGGCAAAACAATGCTCTGCCCTACCGTGTGGCCCTTAAAGGGTTAATATAATCCGAAGAGCGTAAAATTTGAGTTTCCGTGGTCCTGCAAGCAACTGTTCTCTCCATCTCCATGGACAAGACATCTTGGACTAATAGACATGGTCATCTCTTGAACGAAGACACAAGGGCAAAACACATAGGATTTTATGTCTACTGTAAGGTAAGAGGAGGGTTGTTATTCTTCCAAGGTGTTAGTCTCCTTTAAGGTAAAGACAACACTAAACACGTACGTTGGATGTTGCATCATTCGCCGCCTCTGGACTTCCATCCTCTGGATAACCTCATGTGGGTGCAACCTCTGAGTGGCAGGTGTTGTGGCAGAGATATGGTGGGACATGGACTGAAGAGGTGTGGAGAGATGCTGAGAGAGTGGTGCTGTGGCACTTGTCAGGTGATGGGAAGGAGGTGGGGGAGGGACAGGATGTGCAGAAGCAAGGCTGGGGAGGGGTGGGTGAAAAGGATGCACTGAATGAGCAATTACATAGTCCATCTGTGGAGGAGGGGGTGGAGGTTGGGGAGGTGGATTGGAATGAGAGTGGGGGCAAGCAGAGGTCTGATGATGGAGAGGTCTTGTAAGGGAAGCATCTAAAATAAAAGGAAAAAAAACAAAACAAGCTTGAGCTCATGGGATTGTATTAATCAAGCTAGACAATGAAATTCAGAAGCAAACCAACTGTACTATACAACAGGAATGAAAATTTGATAAATTCCTGCCGATTTAAATTGGGCTTTTAACTAATTGAATGCTAGAAAGCATGAAATGGGTTAAAATTGCCATTTAAAATAAATTGAAATTTTCATACCCTCCACCCAAGGTGCAGAGAATTTGCTTCACCTCATTAGCTTAAAGGGACAGTAATGTTTCATAATAAAAGCAGCTCTAATCATCATAGTATTTGGACTGTGGAGAGTTATTTCAATTCTGTCAGAGTTGCAGTTCAAGAGTAATTCAATGACAAAGTATCCTCCTCCCGCCCCTTTTACTGATGTAACACTGTTCAGCCAGAGCAGAAAGGAGGTGCCCAGGGAGATTGCAGAGAGGGACAATCTTCAATTAAGATAAGGGAAAAACCTGAAAAACTTGTCAAGTGGGGCAGGGCTTTCATTTTTTGCGTAGGAAGAAGATTGTCCCCTTCTGTTATCTGTCTGGTCTATGGACAGGATTCCATATCTGAGAAGAGATGGCTTACACTAGGTAAAAGGGCCGGGAGGGGAACACTGCTTGTGAATATCTCTCAAACCATAAAGGTTTGAGAGATAAGACTTATATCGTTCATGTTTTTTTTAATGCCGATAAAATAAAGATAAAACGAAGTATTACTATCCCTTTAATACAGACCAAGATGGCAAATCCATTTCTGAATCATTTACTGGGTAGCGGATATAAAGAAGGATTTGGCAAACCTCTATACTTTGGACCCACAGGAGTCCCCTGCTTCCAAACAAAAATATTGTAGAATCGATTCAAAGAGGAAGATTCACTAAGCACAGACAAAAAGGTCCAGTGAGAGAAAGCTTCTCAATTACATTTGTTTTACGGTCTGAACACAAAGCTTGGCCAGTTTGAACTCTAGCAGCCAAGTGTTTAAAAATAAAGAGACCATACCAAACATGCAGAAAACATAAAAAAATGTTAGAGGCCTAGTAATGGTAGAAATAAAGTCCATTCAGTACTGATAAGGATCATAACGCTTAATATGGGGGAAAAAAACTCTATACATACATATTGTAGGTTTTTGTCTTGCAGAATAAAAGTGTTTTCCTGCATTTTACTAACATCACTCCATCACATTGCAACGCTTAATATGAGGGGGTGCTGTTAAGTATTGAGCCTTACCCAGAAAAAATTGAGCTAGGAAGCTGTAAATTGCAGGGTGTACTGGTCAATTTGTCTATATTCAATTGTGCAAAAATCAACTACCTATGATTTTAAGTTATATTTATTGTTAAGGTCCAAAGTGAACATGGCAGCACCTCCAGAAAAGTTCAGTGTGGAAGAGCATAGGACCATAATCAAGTTCCTGTTTCTCCAAGGGAAAGGTGCAAAAGAGATCCATGAAAAAATGTCACAAACTTTGGGTGACAGTGGCCCTTCATATGCAACAGTTAAACATTGGGTTGTCAATTTCAAAACTGGCCATTTCTGTGTTGAAAGTGAGAAACCCAGTGGAAGGCCTGTTTCTGTCTCTGTGCCCACAAATGTGAAAGCCATCCATGACATGATCATGGAGGACCGCCGAATATCAGCCAAACATATTGTTACATATCTGGGAATATCAAGTGAGAGTTGGTGCCATTATCAACAACAACTTGGAAATGAGAAAGCTTGCAGCAAAGTGGATCCCAAAACTTTTGACAACCGAACAAAAGAGGAGAGGTGTGGAGACATCAGTGGCTGTTTTGGAACATTTTGCAAGAAATGAGTCAGATTTCCTGGACAAACTGGTAACTGGTGATGAGACATGGATCTACTGTTATGATCCTGAGACAAAGGAACAGTCTAAGGAACGGAGGCACAGTGGTCCCCCAGGCCAAAAGAAGTTCAGCTTGCAAAGGTCAGTGCAAAATCAAATGGCAACAGTTTTTTGGGATAAGAAGGGAGTTCTGCTGATGGACTACCTCCAAAAGGGTTCAACCATCAATGCAAAATATTACTGTGCTTTATTGCTGAAGTTGAGGCAAAACATCAAGGAAAAACAGAGAGAAAAGCTCTCCAAAGGTGTCATCCTGTTGCATGACAACGCCTCATCACACACTGCAGGTGACACAATGGCAAAACTGACCTCCTTAGGCTTTCAAGTGATGCCCCATCCACCCTATTCGCCGGACCTGGCTCCTTCTGACTATCATCTGTTCCCCAAGCTCAAAATACACCTAAAGGTTCAACGATTTGGGAGTGTTCCAGAGGCAACTAATGCTGCAAATGAGTGGTTACACCAGCAGTCGGAAGAACTGTATTTTAAGGGACTTAAGAAGCTGCAGGACAGATGTTGCAAGTGCATTGACTTCTTGGGGGAATATGTAGAATAGTGGGGCAGTTCCAGCATCCTAGCTCAATTTTTTCTGGGTAAGGCTCAATACTTATCAGCACCCCCTCGTACTTTATGCACTCCTGAACACTTGGCACTTAAGTTTTCTAAATACATTTTCTTTTCATTATGGGAGACTAAAAGACTATTTGTAATTTTTCTCAGAGTTCACTGCGAATTCAATGGCTGAACTGCAGGCTACGGAGAGTTCATATATTTTAACAATAGAATTCGTATGCATGGGACAGACTGCCATATGGACTCAGACACTAAACAAGCTGTACATTATGGGAGACTAACATTCAATTGTACGGGAGTTTGCTCTACCAGTAGAATATGAAGAGGAGTGTGAACAGGCTCCTAGGGAGAGCTGGAAGGGAGGTGGGAGGAGAATTTAAGGATGTGGAGAGATTTGAGGACGTGGGAAGTCCAGCAAAGCTGTGCCAAAGTGATCCTGAGCTGGTTACTTCACATGGAAATTTAATATTTAATATCTCTTTTACAAAGATCTGAATAAAGTGAAGCATTTCTGAGAAGGAACAGGGATCAACCTGTGCATGTCTAGCAGGGAGGAAACTGCTTCTAGGAATATATTACCTAGATTCAGATCCCAAGGAACTCTGGACAAGAAGGGGAAAAAGGGGGGAGTGATGATACCCTTCTGAAAGCACCCACAAAACCCACTAATTGGAAGGAAAACAGTCCACAATTTGTGGAAAACACAGAGGTGGCCTCATATGGGCAGAGAATAACCAGACACCCCGCAGGTCCTGAAGGGGTGGACTTGTCAGTCTTAGGCTTCTGAGCAGGATTCTTGCCTGCACAATCCTGTATGGGTTTTGGAGAAGGAAATACCTGCGAGGCCGACGGAAGCAGTGTCCTAGGAATGTACCCGAACTGGCGGGGTTAACAAAAACCATGTTTTCCATGGAAAAAAGGCTACCTTAGGCATAACAAGGGGCAACAACTTACTCTTGCACCCAATGGCATGACAGGTAACTCTCTACAGGCAAACAATTGTTTGATTACAAAACACAGAGAAACCAGCCTTCACAGAGAACTAGTCAGCCGACTAGATCTTAAGCCACAGAGTGTGACTAGAGGCTTTTGAAAAGGCCGAGGCCTTGCCAGACAAGCGTGTAACATCAAAGGCTGCTTCGGTAAGATAGACATTAGTTTCAGGGATCTTGAAAAACCAATGCCACCACGTCATCCTTAGCAGCATCCCCTTGGATGGCATGCAAAATATTATCACCCTCAGATAGCCAAAATACAAAAATGGGATGTAAGGCGGGACCTAAGGCTGCAAAGTCTGCCTTCAGAAAAGAGTCCAGGTGTTTATCTGCCTGATGCTGAAGGGCTATGGCATTTACCAGCAGCAGAGCTGTATTCTTGACAAGGGGAGAAATTGTAAGAGTGACAGCAGTAGTGGCCCATTGTACTAGGGCATCAGCTGAAATGGGATAAAGATTAGAAATTCGCTTAAGAACAAATCTCCTACCAGGTGTCTATTACTCCAGGAGAACCTGGTTCAAGGAAAGGTCAGGAGAAAAAATAGGAACCTCCTTTTTGCACCCATCAGGGGAAGAGGAACTGGAATCCAAGGTCTCCAGGACCTCCCGGATCAGCTCCTCGGCCAATGGGCTAGCGGCATCCTCATAACAATCCCCAAAGTAAAGAGACAAGTAAGTCAACACATTCAGTTTTTCCCCTTAATCAGCAGTGGCATCCACAATGATGTATGTATCTGCCCAAATACAGGTCTGCAGCACCTGTTGGGGGGGGGGGGGGGGGGGGGGGGTCAACACAAACCAAAAGCTCAGGATACCTTTAATAAGTGAGAGGAGAGAGGGGACTAAAGAGATATGACCCTTAACCCAAAATAAGTTATTGTTGGTGGTGTAGGGGTCACAGTGCAATTGACAATGAACCACAATACTATATAGGAAGTTCAGTCTACCAGGTGAAGAAAATGGTTAAAGAGGTTAGGGGGGGACCCAAGAATCCTTAGCCATAAGCCTTGGACTCTTCCATGTGCCCCTTAGGTTCTGACAGCCAGAAGACCCCTCAGTGTAAGAGACCGTAAAAACAGTACAAAAGACAAGAGAAAAGTACTTTGACGTTCACAAGAGTCTGACTGTAACGAGTTTAAGTGGCAAGAGGAAGACTAGCCTCTGTGCAGCATGCAGAATTCAAAAAGAAGAGGATTATCCTAAGACCACCTCTGCCCATGCCAGAAACCCCTGGAAGAACAAGTTTCCGGAAAATATATCAATTTCTCTTTAAAAGATGCCCTGACTCTCCATCCATTTAAAAACAGCATCTCCTAATAAAAGGGCATTGATAGATAGTGCACATCACAAGCAGTTCAATGAGCCCACCCTCAGCCTTCTAGGTGCAACCATAGGCAAGATATGTCCCAGGGAAGCACTGTATATGAAAGTTAATAAGGCCTTCAAGTGGGCACATGGTATTACAGGGGCTGCATCCAAGTCTGTAAAATTTAAAATAAGTTAAAATATTATTAAATTAACAGAAAAGCCCATTGCCTGAAGGTGGCAGACCCCCCCGGCCTCCCCCACATGAACTAAAAAGGAAGTCAGTGCAGAGGTAAATAACACTAAGGTCTCTTCCAACATTGTCAGTGCAGCCAGATCACACACACACACACACACACAACACACACCACACACCACACACCACACACCACACACCACACACCACACACCACACACCAGGATATGTAGACAGTGTGTGCGAGCCAGGCTGCAACCCACATGAACAAGCGGGTGCCAGATAATAGGGACCTACTCACGGGTTCAAAGCACTCAATAGATTAACTTACACAAATCCATCTTGCTAAACTTGACACACTGTCGAACTCATTCTGCTTTATCATCAAATGTAATTACACAACCCATCATTGAGATATGTACTAAGAACTCAATTGGTCAACACTTGAATCTAAGTATACCCTTCACCTTTCTTGCCTGGTTTATAACAACTTCGCTAGAAAGCCATCAGGCTACCTGAGCAGTATGCTTAATCCAGCTATACATACTAACTATAACCCCCGCTCCACTGCTAAACAACTCACTGATTATACCACACTACAAGAAATAAACCAGTCAGTTCTCCTCCCAGTCAGTAAAAATAAATGCTTCTTTATATATAAAAAGTGTGTGTATGTGACAGGTACAGGGCTTACTGCTTGGTATACTGAGTGTTAATTGACTTTTTCAGCCAGACAAAAAGATAATAAATTGCATTTATTAGAGAGGTCACTGCACACAAACATAGGACAACAATTACAGGCAAACAAACAGAGGTAAAGCATAGCTGTCAGCAAAGTTGTACAGCTTGGCGGGGGTTTAACTTAATAAGCACAGTCCACTTTAGAGGCAGGATTGAGGCACACAGTCCCCCTGTCCATTCACCAGGTGATGGCTTGCATAATACTTCTTTGTATCTTGTTGTCCTGGTAGAGTGGTTGAAGAAGGTGCTGTAGCCACCGAAGTTTAGCTTTATGGCCACCAACCTTGTTATGGGAACATCAGGGCACTTTCTGTGGCTGCCGCAGCTTGGCTTACAGCCCACAACTGGAAGGGGGACCTGGCCACTTCAGTGCCCACTCACCCCAACTCTTCCATTGAGGGCACACACCTGTCTCGTCTTCCCCAGTACCCCGTTAGCATGCACCTGGGCCAGTCAAACTCCAGACTGGCCCAGGCCAACCACCATTCTAGAGAGGCCTTCTCCCCGGCTCCTACATTCCCATCTCTCTCTCTTCTCCCAGAGTTTCTCTCTTGGACTTCCTTCTACCCACCCCCACTCAAGGATCTGTCGTCACAGATGCTATTTACAATATATATTTTTCTGAGCCTGATTTATGGGGGAAGGGACACATTCCACTCACAGATTTGTTATACCGTCCTCTATCGGCCCAGGTATCTTAAATTCCTTTCTTCAAGTTGTGCTAGTGACCCAGAGTGGGGCCATCTGATAACACTGAATCTCTCATTAGCTAGACTCCATGACACAGCCCTCTGTATCAAATATACATACTAACTCAATGCTGGTAAATTACCAACACTCTCTAATACATGCACACACAGGGGACATTGTGTTCAAGAATGGTAACACGTGAAGACAATGGAGATCATTGAAAGTGGACAAAAAAATAAAATAAAAAAACTCCCTCATTTTAAGAACGTGGATTGTGATGCCACTGGTGTAACCAGGAAGGGTTTATGTAATCATAAACTGAGCAACCTCCATACAGGACTATAGAGCTGACATATATTACATCCTTTTCAAACATCTTGCAACAGATAAATCCACGAGTAGCTAAATTCTGGTGCAAACAGAATAGTATAATATATTGTTCACCATCTATATAAGATCAGTTGTTCTCAACCAGGGTACCGTGGCACTCTGGTGTGCCATGGACATCAGCTTAGGATGTCCCACTTTTTCCTATGAAAACTTTAAAATTGTTGTCAAAGTTCAGTTTCTAATTTATATTTATGGAAATCAAAATGATTACTGTAAAATCATAATACACACAATATAATACACAATTATGCCCTTTTTCACCTTATGTGAAGTGAGGGGGTGCATATTATACACGAAAAAATAAAAAATTGATTTTTTTCCCTGCTTACCCCACAGCAATGCCTACACTTGCTGCCAGTCACCCCCTCCTGATTCCTCTGTGATCTCCTCACCCCTCCGAAATCCTCTCTCAGTACCCTCACTGGCATTCACCCTCCCCGGTGTCCAATCCAACAGCCTGACATCTTCAAAGCTGGTGGTACGCTTGCATTTGCTGCCTGCTTCCAGCAATGCCCTGTTTAGATATGGAGTCCTCACAGGGCATCACCATTGGCTTGCAGTGGAAGGTCCTGACAGGGCATCACTGGAAGCAGCAGGCAAATGCAAGAATGCCGCCTGCTTTGAAGAGGTCAGGCTTTTGGATTGGACACCGGAGGGAGTGAATGGAAATGAAGGTGCTGAGAGAGGATTGTGGCGGTGAGAAGATCATAGGGGAATCTGGAGAGGGGCGAATGGAAGTATGTGAGAAAATGGGGAAAACATGGCTGCGTATTATACATAGACACGGTTGTTTTCCCCTAAAATCTTGGGTATAATTTACACCTGTGTATTATACACCGTTGCATATTATACCTGAGATTTTACACTATATTTAATGTTATTCTGACTGGAGGTGACATAAGAATAGCTATACATTTATATATTGAACCCTTCATTAGATCCTTCAGAAAAGGGCCTATAAAATGCTAGGTGTGCCCTGAAAATTCCAAATGGCATGTTAGGGGTGCCTTGAGCAGAAAAAGACTGAGAACCACTGGATTAGACATATATACTTACATGGAGCATGCATGTAATGACGGCAAGAGGAGAGGGGGGTCTGGGAAGGAGGCTGTGCTTGGGCTACCATACTGGATCCATAACCTTCAACTGCCATAGTTTGGGCATTACTGGCTGTGGATTGATGTCCAAAAACTGAAGATCGCGATGAAGAGCCTGGACAGCAAGGATCAAAAGCTGAGGTGCTGTGAAAGCTAACACTTCCATGGTTTCTTATCCCATTGTTGCTTAGATCTACTGGCAAGGCTTGCTGTAATAGAGAGAATGGGGTGGAATTAGAGCGGAGAAGAATTGTTTAATATGAACACATTTGATGCACGCACCCAATATATGCAACAGCAAAAGGAGACATGGAAAAACACACATTACAATGCATATATTCAAACATCAATGTAATAAGGCTGTTTTATTACAGCATTTTGCTTATGTGCAAACATTCAGCAAACCTAATGCAACATAAGTAACAAATAAAGCTACCAATAATTGACACTGGGCTTTTAACCACTTGAATGCTAGAGAGGCATTCATCCCATTGCAAAAAGTGTGTCTCTAACCTACATGGAGTTAAGAATGTCTTAAATTAACAGGAATGTTAGGAAGTTTAATTTCTCCCCTACTGCAGTTGTTTTGCCCCAGAATGCATCAATTTTTTTTTTTTTTTTTAGATGTAGGATAGCGATGTGGACAAGCTATACAACATCTGAAGATGGAAACTAATCATTTGTTCAAGAAAGAAACCAGCTTCCTAACACCAAGAAAGCTGGGGGCAAAGACAACCAACTTACTTTAGAAGGGAAGACTAAAACTTTTATTGGGGGGAGGACACACATTATATGGCTTTTCCTGCTCAGTAAAACAAGGGTACAGCCACTGTTAAGAGGGCGTATGTTTGAAAGCCACACCCCCAAGTGGGAGATTCAACAATATAATGCATGGTTTAAAATCATGCTACTTTAATTTTTTTCCCCCACCTCCGATATTCATTTTTGGGTGTGGTTTTTCCATGGCCTCAAATTTTATAGTGGCACTATTGCAGCTAATGAGTGTTACTGTCAAGTGAACATGTACTGCTGTGGCAACAGTACCATCATAGAAATTCTAGGCCATTGTAATGATGCACCAGAAGAAACAAAAAATTCAAAAGTCTGAGCTACAACAACATTTGGATACAACATCTCAGCATTGGGAGTACCAAGTATTTTTCCACAATAAAGAGGACCGGCTAACATCACAGCTTTTAGTCTCAGTAAATGGATCTCTTTAAATGGAGTATAATTTGTGTTTTTTTATTTTGCAAACAAGTTCAGAGATTTTTGATTTAGTAAGCATTAGTTTCCAACACACAGCTTCTAACATTAAAGTGCTAGTAATGTTTCATAATAAAAGTAGCTCCAATTAATCTTCATAGTATTTTGCCCTTGGAGAGTGTTATTTCAATTCTGTCAGGGTTGTAACTCAAGAGTAAGTGAATGATAAAGTATCCCCCTTTTGCCCCTTTTACTGATGTAACAATTGCTCACCTCAGAACAGCTGGGAGTGTCCAGGTAGACTGCAGAGAGGGAAAATCTTCAATTAAGATGTAGGGAAAAAGCTGAAAAACCTGTCAAGGGGGGGGGGGGGGGCAGAGTTTTCGTTGATCTCCGAGTAAGAAGATTGACCCTTGCTGTTATCTGTCTGGTCTTACAACCAGATTCCACATCTGAGGGGAGGGGGCTTACACTAGGTAAAAGGGGTGGGAGGGGGAAACTTTATTATTCAATTACTCTTGAACTACAACTCTGACAGTAGTGAAATAGCACTCTCTGCGGCTCAAATACTATGAAGATTAATTGGAGCTGATGTTTTTGTGAAACATTACTATCCCTTTAAATGAATAAAAATCTCCATTTAAATCCATGAGTACTGGGAATTAGTAGTGCAGTTAACCCCCTGAAGAGCAGAGGGTGCGCAACTCTTTACAAAGCACACACATTTGGTCTTCAATGGCTTAAAGTAATATTTCTAAGGTGCCAAAAATAATTGAAACTAAAACTACAGTCAATGTCCTTTTCCTTTTTAAACATCTCATTTGTTTTTACATTAAATTTGACCACTTAAAGGAATAGCAATAAATTCACATAAACTGTGCTCTGATTAATCTGCACAGTTTATATTCCATGTTTAGTTGTGTATTAATACTAGCCGATTTGTAGTTCATGAGTAATTATAAAGTATTCCCCTCCCGCCTTTTTTTTTTTAGCCACCTCCCCTCAGATGTGGAAACTGGTCATTTTACCAGACAGCTCGCAGCGAAAGACAATCTTCATGCAGTGAGTATCAGAGAAACCCTGCCCACCTTGACGAAGCAGGGCAGGATTTTCCTCATGTTTACCGATTATTGTACCTCGCTGCGCTCCACCCAAAACAGCATGAGAGGCAGTGTCACGTAAGTGAAAGGGGAGGGGGATAATTTATAATTAAATTACACATGAACTACAAATCTGCCATTATTGATACACCTCTCTACATGGACTACAAAGTATGCAGATGAACTGAAGTGCAGTTTATTTGGAACTGTTACTATTGCTTTAAGTCTACATTATTTTTTGAAGAGCCCAAGATGGTGTTTCATTTATTTTACAGAGTCTTACCGGGTCGTGATAAGTAGAGCCTGAGCTGCTAGTTGCACCACATGGTGGTGGCACTGGAGCATTTCTTTCAACAGGGCAGGGGGAGTTTGTGTAGGAAGGTGAAAGAGGAACAGCAGGGTGGGAGCTGTGGTGGTGATGATGGTGGTGGTGATGTGGGAAGTGGTGACTATGTGGTTGGTAACAACTTGAGTGGGGATGTCCCAGTACATGATTATTCTGCGATGATCCTCCACAAGGCGAGTGCTGAGGGCAGCAAGATGGCAACCTTGGCATTGCAGGAGGACCACCATCTACAGCAGCACCTGAAGAAGTCCTGTTTGTGTCATCTACAAGAATAAGAAACAATATTTACTTTCCCTAGGCCACCCCTGCCCCAGTTTTCCTTTTCATTATGCAGACTCTGTCTTCCAGAATTATTCCCAAATACGCTTCCTTAGCACAGAAACAACAGAAAATGCACACTCCCACTGCCTCTATCCAATCCATCCTTATGTGACATGTTGACAACTCTAAATACTATGGCCCATATGTATAGAAGTGGCGTGGTGTCATTCTGAAACAAACCAACTGCACTATACAAGACAAGTAAAAGTTGCCCACCCACTGATTTCAAAGGAGCTTTTAAAGCCCTTAAATGCTAAGGAGATCTCCAACACAGATCTATTTATGAATCAAGGACCATTTAAAATGTATAAGAATTTTTACTTAAAGTACACCTGTCGCATTGATTCACGTTTACATATTTGAAGAAATCAGCAACCCTTTGAATGCCAGAGGGGTAAGCAATGTGTTGCGTACCCCTCTGGCACTCAAAGGGTTAAAAACTGCCTGTGTGCTAGGTTAACCAAAAGACCAATAGTATGGTTAAGTAGATATGCATACATGGTACCACAGGACAATGTATGCTACTTGCAGTACCAGTGATTTTCATATGCTAATGAAGCCTTTTCAGTGAAGTTTTCAGTAGCATTTAACCCTCTGAGTTCCAGAGGGGTAAGCAATAAAACATCAGTATTCGTTGTGCACAAACAATTACCCAAATGGCTGCGTCTATATAGGACAGTTTACACATGCATTAAAAATGCAAGTTTAGAATTAGATTTTAGAGATCTAACACAAAAGAACTCATCTTTACTAATGCTAGCAGTACATGAATTGAATTTATGTAACCAGATTTAAATCTCTGTGTTAGTGTTCCTTTAACCCTTTGAGTGGCAGAGAGGGGAATCCAACACAATGTGAAGCAATGTGTTGGATATCCCTCAGGCACTCAAAGGGTTAATGGGAATGTTTGTTTTGTTTTTCTATATTTGCTCCACCTTTTCTTTGACTTTATACACATGACCAGTAGATTTAAATCAAGGTGTATGGGGAATGACGGAGTCACAATACATCTTGAAACAGCAAATGGGATGCACTGATCCATGACGTTTTATTTTATATATACATTTTTCAGATAGTCTTTAAAAGGACTTACCTACTGGGGTTCCCAATGTATTGTTAATTGGAGTAACGGTGGTGTTCTCTGGCACTGTGGAAGCCTGAGACCCGGAGGGGCCTGAAACAGCATCAGAGGCCGGCTCTGAGGTAGAAGCATTACTGGAAACAGTGCCAACAGGCTGAGATTCCACTCTGCCAGAGGTAGTTGGCACAACCGTGGGATCTGTGCAATAGAAAATTCAGAATTGCTCTTCTGAAGTATTCTGAACAAGTTTCAGAGGTCTTTGCATAGAAAATCTCAATTTATTGTGGGATAGAAACTCATAAGAGATCTACAGTGAACTCAGATATTCTATTATCTTTACACACAAAAATACTGCAAGAAAACAAAAAAAATGCAGAAAGATTTACTTCAAAATCAAAAGCAGGCTTGGCTCAAATATCAAAGCAGCCTTAGTCAAATGTAGGTTTTCAAGGTCTCTTCACATTTAGACAGGTGAATTGATCACTAGTTCAATCATGCTGAAATATCTGCCCAAGTTAAAGAAATTCACTTGTGTTAGCCCTTTTGAGAGACAGAGGGGTGTGCACTCAAAGAGTTAAACACATCCTGAAAACAACACTGATAAAATTGGATTTTAGCATTCTTACCAGTTAAATCTTTTTCTCTTCTGTCCATATGGAACACAGGTACCCTGGGGTTTAGTCCCTCCTGCTGGAGTGCAGGGCACATCACAAAACCCTCCTCCTCCAGCTCAAGCCCCTACAAACTTTCAAAATTCATGTGACAGAAATCCACAGTAAAGGACAATAAGTGGGTAAGAAGAGGTCTCAGGCCTAAGACCTTCAGAAAACTCCTCTGCCCACAAAAGTAACATTGTTAACTATCAGGTAGAACTCCTCCATATTGCGCTCCAAGTTTCCTAGATCTAAGTCTTGCCAACTTAGAACATCTAGTTACATTTTCCACTCCTGAAATGTGTACGGCTGAGATGGCTGGAATATGAGCTTCTGCCCAATTGAAGAGATCCTTCACCTCACTTCATGCTATCTCGCTGCGGGTCCCCCCCCCTTAGAGGCAGAATCCCCCCACCCCTCCCATCTGCAGCCTTAATGAACCCCTCAGAAGAGAGGACCAGATTAGCTTAATAGTATTCTCCATAACAATAGGAAGGAACCATGTCCTCATATATCCCACATCCTCTGAGTCCAGTTATTCCAAAGAGAATGCTGCAAATAACTTCTGTGCCCTTTAAATACAGGGACAACCTGTTTGAAGGTGGGCTGAGGTTTTCAAAGCATGGATAACCCCCTAAACTTAAGGGATTTATGCCTCTGATGAGTGTCTAACCCATGCAGGCTCTTGTTCTGTGCTGGAGAGGCCCAGAGCAGTGGTAGGGACCACAGCACAAGAGCGACAAAGAGACCCAGAATATACCCTTGGAAGCCCTGTATGGCATCAGGAACAGTGAGCCCCTGAATACTTAAAGCATTGGATTTCCCCATATACCCCTTAGTCTCACACATGTTCCTCTGAGTGTGTGTCAAATCTAGTAAAAGAGATGAAATTCCCCCCCAAATAAAGATGAAACCAAGAAATACACAAAATAAAAAGGCACATATCTGGTATAGAAAGATAGGCAAGAGAGAAGTAAGATGGCCACCAGAAGAGTGACAACCATACAAGCACTCCCATTTATCCCTAAGGAATAAAGATATCCACTATGTAGTTTCCCGTTCTTAAATAGACGGCATGCATACCTAAAACAAAGTTAAAACTAAAAGGTAAAAAGCCCCCATAAATTGAACCATATAGCCATAGGTGGAAACATCTCTGCAATAAAGATTAGTGGCATAAGAGAAAGGTTAATGGGACAGTAATGTCCAAAAAAAAAAAAAAAATTAATATGCTTCAAACCCAATCTCTCAAACCGCTATGTATACAGGGATTCAAAGTTCACCCCCTCTCTCCTGACGTCAGGGTCTAGCTGACAGCAAGAGATCCCGGTCAGGGGACCAGCAGGCGGCTCTGCAGCAGAGCCGAGATCGCATTATCTATAAAAAATTAATTCACTGGAAATGTCTACAAAGTGTGCTTGCAAACCAGGCACATTTTGTAGATCTTTCCAATGAATTAATGCTTTATAGATAACGCGATCTTGGCTCTGCTGCAGAGACTCCTGCTGGTTCCCTGACCGGGATCTCTTGCTGTCAGTTAGACGCTGACATCAGGAGAAAGGAAGCAGTTTGAGAGATCAGGTTTGGTGCATATTGATATATTTTTATTTTTTTTTTGGGGGGGGGGGCATTTCTGACCCTTTAAGGTACAAACGGACCTTAAATTTGGAATCCAACCCTGAAAAGGGTTAAGGACCATATAAGAAAAAAAAAAAAAAAAAAAAAACAGCAGCATGCATTGTTAAAACACAGGATCATGTGTTCTATTCTTTTCTTTCCATTTTTCTGTCCCCATCTTTCTCTACGTTCTCCTTCTTTTATCCCTTACGAGCTGTCAGCCTATAGTTATCCTTATTTTTACGGATACATCATTTGTAGGTGCACTTACAAACATGTGTCCATACCTTGATGAGATGTTGCAGTGTGTAACATTTCTACTTTTGTTTAACTTTTCCATATTACTCTGAGTGAGGTATATATTGAAATACTTTATGTTATACATGATTTGCTGCAATGTCGTACATTGTTGTAGCACCTTTGTGTACTTGTCATACCAATATTTTTGTCATATGTAATCTTAAACAAAATTTCTCCTCTAATAAAAACTTTATTACGGAAAAAAAAAAAAAAAAAACACAGGATCAAATGAGTATCATGTTAAAGGACACAGTGTAAATTTGGCAAGGACTCCAATGTAAGTGGGTGCCAAAGGTAATGGGGCATATGTAGATAGGAACATGGCACTCAAATCATTAACTTAACAGTCTTCTTTCTTCAGGCTCCCATTGTAAATAGCAGGACTCCATAGGCATTTGGCCATGAGGAACAGACTTGTCAAAGGCATCCTCAACAGGGAAATAATCCAGAAATACAGATGTAAATTAGACAGTCCAGCTCCAGGGAAGCCAGTGAAAGGAAGCTCGCCTAATAAGGTATTATAGAGCGCCATGCTCCTCTTACTTGAGAGGTCACTTGAATCTGGAAATGTACGGGATTACGCTGGAGGAAGAAGAGGGAGTGTCTGCCTCAAAGAACCTGTTTGTTTTTTTGTTGGTTTGTTTTGTTTTTAAAGTACCTTGATCTCTGGAGGAGGGGAGCTTAACCCTATGTTTCCTGCGTTCTATATAGGACGTAAGGAAGAAGAAATAAATAAATAATTCAGTAAAAGGAGCATAAAACTGGCAGAATATATAATAAAGTGGATTCTATAGCAAAATTGTCAGTAAACTTGTTACTACAAAACATGAGCAGGTGTCTAGGGACTTTCACTGGCTATGTTCACATCTCAGCACTGTGGGCAGGGCCAGCAACTACAAAGACATCACGCACAATTAGACTGCTGCCTACAGGGAAACATGACACTGCAATCTCTGCTTGCTTAACCCCTTTGACTGCCAAAGGGGTTTTGAAATGCATTGCTTTGCAATATGTTGCATCCCCCTCTGGCACTCAAAGGCATAGTAATGTTTCATCAAAAAAAGCAGCTTTGTTTCATCTACATAGTATTTGGGCCATGCAAAGTGTTATTTCAATACAGTAAAAGTTGTAGTTTAATAGTGTAATTGAATGATAAAGTATCCCCCCTCCCACCCCTTTTACTGACGTAACAATGCTCACCTCAGAGCAGTAAGACTGTCCGGATGGATCACAGAGAGGGACAGTCTTCAGTGAAAATAATGACAAACCAGAAAAACCCATAAAGGGGACAGGGTTTTCCTTATGCTCACAATAAGACGACTGTCCCTTGCTGTGATCTGTCTGGTGAAGGGACTCCCCTCAGATTCCATATCTGAGGGGAGGTGGCTTACACTAGGTAAAAGGGGAAGGAGGGGGATACTTTATCATTCAATTACTCTTGAACTACAATTCTGTCAGTATTGAATTAACACTCTCCATGGCCCAAATAGTATAAAGATTAATTGGAGCTGCTTTTATTGAGACATACTGAGTCATAGACGCACAAACATTTCACACAGCGCAAGTAATGCTCTGTTGTATAGTCATTGCTCTTTACTATAATTATTGCACAAAAAGTAAACCATAGGACCTCCAGTTGTCAAGAACTACAGCTCCCATCATCCCCTACCTACAGGATGCATCACATATATTCCATGAAAGTCTGAAAACTGCATAATCCAGAAATTTGAAGGAAAACTTATTTCACTATAACTAGGGATTGTAAATGGACAACTGCACCTTTTTCCTTAATCCGTGTAACCTTGTTACCTTAGGATGGTGATAATAGAACCATAAAGTCAATATGTAGGTAGCAGTTTCAACCTACCGAGTCTCAAAGCAAGACTGGCTTCTGACTACTGCATTGGGAGGCTGGAATGAGCCAAAATAATTATGAGGCACAGAGCACATGTAGAACACACAGCCAGCATTCCTGCACTAGGAACACTCCTTTGTGACATGCTCTCCTCACAAGTATTAAGGCCTCTAACACTAATTTTTCCAAAATTATAGATGTCAACAGTTTAAATCATATGAGTGTCAGAGGGAATACACACACACACACACACACACACACACACACACACACACACACACACACACACACACACACACACACACACACACACACACACACCTCTAGCACTGAAAGGATTATAAACAACCTCACCAAAATTATTGATGCCAATGAAGGAGACATCTGTAACATATAAAGATTAAAAGGAATAGCAATTATTTATTTTAACCCCTTAAGGACCAGCGATCCTGGGACTGAATTTCCCTTAAGGACAAAGTAGATTTCATTCGGTGTGCTGGCACGTGACTGATCACATGCCTTTGCACCGGGTGGGGGGTCTGATAGTGACCGCTCCTGTGACCCCGGTAGTAAGTGAGCAAAAAATTCCATGACTTGCCAGGACCATCAGTCCTTTAGGCAAAGATGCCGATGATGGTCCGGACATGTCACTGGTCCTTAAGGGGTTAACATTATTTTAGAAGTATGTAAATTTCCTTCCTACTAGGTTTGTTTTTTTTTTGTTTTTTTTATGAATCTGCAATCAGTTATTTTCTTCCATTCAAATTCAGTGATGTGAGCGCTCCCTATCTGAAGTTGGTGAACCCCCCCCCCCCCCCCCAAGGTATCATATGGCCGGAAGAAAAGTTACCATTGATTTAAATGGGACTTTCAAACCACTGAAGTCTAGAAATGTCACTAACGTATTTGAGAGCAATGCATTAGAGACCTCTAGCATTCAAGTGGTTAAAAGCCTAATTTAAAATCTATAATATTTTTTATGTCCTTCCCTATGGTGCAGATGGTTTGCTTCTGAATTGCTGACATTTTGATTTGATTTGCAACCTCAGTAGCACTGTAAACGGAGCCTGCTACAACGTTAGCCCGCAGAAGTACAGCCAAGATGCGGAGCGGGAACGTGATCAGCTGGGAAGTCCTGAGGCGTCATGTGGGACATACAGAACACGGAAGTGCCGATTTTAAAGTCTAAATATTTCAACTAGCAGACTATTGAAAATAACAAAAAAAAATCCAGTGCTAACCTAGGTTTATATGTTAAAACACATGCACAAAACTTGATTTTAGGTGAAACTTCCGCTTGAACCAACCACTTGCTCCATAGGGGAGAAATGAAAAATCCTAAGTATTCAAATGGGATTTCTAATCTCTTGAAGGCTAGAGGTCTCTAGCATATTGCTCTGCGATGTGCTGGGAACCTGTATAGCCTCCAACAGGTTAACAGCCTATTTAAATCAATGGACATTTTGGAATTTCTTAGTGCCATATAGTGCAATGGGTTTGCTCCGCAACTGTACCTCTTGAGTTCTCACATAACTGACAATTGAAGGGGATAATAAATAGCAAATTCAATGTACGTATACAGAATTAGATAGAACATAAAATAATGTTTAACACAATTTCAAAAAATACAATACTAATACACTAAGTCTGTCTCACAATAAGTAAGCTCTTACAAAAGCAATCTGAGATGACATGTTCAGCTGGCCAGAAACCCTCCTTGCACACTTTTCCACTATAAGCTAGAAGAGGGATACAGCTTTAGCAATTCAATAGTGAGACATCTGTGAATAGGACTAGGACAGGTTGGGCAACTTGCTTACCTGTTCTAGCTGATATCTACAACTCACAAAACCATTAGCTGACCAGTAGTTTTAGTTCAAAAGATCTGTGATCTATGGTTACACAGCTGGAATGGTTTTGAGATGCACTACTACACAGTTCTAATACTGCATTTTATTTTTTGGAAAACCTTCGGGAAATCCTGGATTTGTGAGCCTTGCGTGTCTTGTGAGATGGAATGGAGGACTACCAATTCCTACATTCACAGAATCAGAACATTTTCTTTAGACAGGGTGAAGAAGAAAGGAATGCAAGTATAGAGAGAATTTCAAAAGAACAACAATAAACAATACCTAGGAGGAGATTCACTAAAGGATGATAAAGACGTGATAAAGTGAAGAGGACTCCTCTAGTGATATCACAAACACAGAAACTGGAACATTCTACGGAGCCTATACACAAAGGTATCTCCCAATTCAGAAATCTTAGTGCACAGACTCAATAGAATAACATGGCAAATGGAGAAGTGATATCACCGACGAAGTCATCTCCACTTAAACTTTTGTGCACCTTCCCTACAATTCACACATACCATCTTCATCTACTGTCAGGTCCACAACTTCAGTTGCATTTTGCCTTAGAGGCTGTATTACAGTGGAGACCCTACTGCGACTCCTCTGCTCCTGCAGCCTTCCAGACTGAGAATTTGAGCTTTGGCTCCAGTGAGATCGAGAGTGTCCAAGTGTGGAGCGAGATCTGAAGAAAGGAGGGTGGTGAAAAAATAATTTAGCTAACCAGAAACTTATTTCAAATTATCATCTTTAAAATTCAATTCTATGCAGTTTAACACATAAGACAGAAGGAGTCAGAGTACAGACACAAATGTTTAGATATTCTGTGGCAAACAAACCACATCAAAGGGACATAAACTCAATTTGACTTAAAAACCCCATTTAAGCCCATTAAAGGCTAGAAAGGCCTCCATTGCACTGTGAACAAGTTAAACGTCCCTGTTAAATCAAAAGGAATTTTAGGTCTCCCATGGTGCAGATTGTTTACCCCAGAACTGGTCATGTTTTGGTGCTTTTAAATAAGCAGAGATGGGGAAGATTCACTAAAGTGTAGCAATGAGGTAAAACAATTAATATTCATGAAATGAACCACTTTGTACATCAAACTCTCTATTAACCAATGGCTTCATTTCATTAATATTTTGTAATGTTTTAAATCAAATTGTTCCATTTGTCTTTTATTTATATATAATATATACAGTACTGTGCTAACGTTTTAGGAAGGTGTGGAAAAAAAAATGCTGTAAAGTAAGAGAGCTTTCCAAAATAAACATGTTAATAATTTATTTCTATGAATAAACAAAATGCAAAAGTGAGTGCACAGAAGAAAAATCTAAATCAATATTTGGCATGACAATCCTTTGCCTTCAAAACGACTTTAATTCTTGTAGTTAAACTTGTACACAGTTTTTCAAGGAACTCGGCGAGTAGGTTGTCCCAAACATCGTGGAGAACTAACTACAGTTCTTCTGTGGATTTAGGCAGCCTCCGTTATTTCTTTCTCTCTTTATATAATACCAGACAGACTATGTTGAGATCAGGGCTCTGTGGGGGCAATACCACCACTTCCAGGACTCCTTGTACTTCTTTACTCTGAACATAGTTCTTAATTACTCTGGCTGTATGTTTGGGGGTCTGTTATGCTGCTGAATAAATATGGTACTGCATGATGGATATGTATCTGTCTGCACTTCTCAGCATTGAGGAGACCATTAATTCTGACCAAATACCCAACTCCTTTTGCAGAAATGTAGTCCCAGACTTGCCAGGAACCTCCAACCATGCTTCACTGCTGACTGCAGACACTCATTCTTATACCACTCTCTTGCCTTCAGTGAACAAACTGAAATATTTGGCTGTAGCAGAAGGAACATTTTGACTCATCAGTCCAGACCACCGGCTGCCATTTTTTGCGCCCCAGTTCATGTGGTTTTGTGCATAGCTGAGTCTCTTGGCCTTTGTTCCCATCAGAGGTAATCTTTTTGGCAGCAAGTCTTCCACAAAGATCACTTCTCCGGACAGTAGATGGGTGTAACAGGGCCCCACTGTTTTCTGCCAGTTCAGAGCTGATGGCACTACCAGACATCTTCCGATTGTGAAGGGAAATAAGCATGTTGTGAATTTCAACTGCCGTGATCAACAACCTGACTGTCATCTGGAGTCAGGAAGACATGGCATGGTCTTATCTTGATGAACGCATGTCTTTGAAACAAACATAACTGAAAAGGCTGGAGGAAAAAAAAAAAAAAAAAAAAAAAAAAAAAAAAGAAGGACATGCATTCATCAAGATTAGCCCATGCCAAATCACCCTGTTGATCCAGAGGAAGGCACACAGAATTAAAAAACCCACACAAAAACAACTGAACCCATTTCCAATTAAGCCTTAAGTGGGTAAAAAAATGGCAGTCAGATAGGAACTATCTGCTTCAAAGCCAACTGTCATAATTCTCAATATTATTCTGTGCTAGATGGGTATCCATTACTTTTTTGAAAGCAGCTGCAGTATCAGCAAGCAAAGCATCCAGAGGCAAAGAATTCCACACCTTTACTGCTCTTACTATAATAAATAAATAAATAAAAAAAAATCCCTGTCTAAACAAAGATTCTATAGTTCTACCTGCACAGTATTGTTAGCTGAACAAAGGTAGTCAGTGACTCTGATGAAGTGAGACGCTTCAACTAATGCATTTTGTTGGGACGAATAGCAATGCTTTTGGGGCATACAAAAAATAAAATTTAAAATCAATAGGTATTTGTGCATTTTGCAGGGAGAACGATTACACCCGAGTGCCAGGGAGGTGTGCAACAATTACACACTCATCAGTCACTTAGAGTTACTATGCAATGGACGTTCAGCAAGAGGATTGTTTATATGACAGAGAAAAGACATCGAAGTAATGAAAGCATGCATGCGGCTGTGAAAAACTCCAGAATCTATGCAACTCATTTCTACATATAGATGTGTGTGTACATATTCTTTAATGCTAAAAACAGTAAAAAATAATAAGCTTAAAGGGGATGTATCATCTCTGTATAACTATATATAGGCTATATATCGAATATGAATAAATGTGTCTTCAATTTAGACCAAATAAAGCTTAAAAAAAAAAAAAAAAAAAAAAATATGAGGTTAGAAACTCTGCCCTGCAGCTACTTCCCCATAGATTGCAGTTACCTGCTCTGTAACCGCAGTCCTTTGCTCTGCCTCTGCTCTCCTCCCTCTATCCAGCTTCCTTCGATGACAGAGGCTTCTGGCTGTAAGCTAGAGAGGTCTCATTGGCAGAGATCAATATCTAGCGAATGAGACCGCTTCAGCTTACAGACAGAAAGCATCCGTTATCGGAGGAGGCGAGCAGAGGCATCGTGACGGACTGTGGTTACAGAGCAGGTAACCGCAATCTATGCGGAAGTAGCTGCAGGGCAGAGTTTATAACTTCAATTTAGACAAAATAAAGCTTAAAAAAAAATAAATAAAAAATGGACACTTAGTCATATTCGATATATATAACCTAACTATTTAGGCTAAGTTATATAGAGGTGATACATCCCCTTTAAAAGTATATTAAAATCTGCAACATCTTCAATACATTGGAGAGATCGCTACTATTCACAGAGTTACAGTTTACACAAGCCTCAACAAGTAGAGCTGCAATAAAGTCTTACATTTCACAAACCAGTTGTATTTTTTTTTTTTTTTAATTTACTAAGAACAATCAATCACTCTTTTAGAAGCCTGTGAAGGGGTGAGTGCATACAAAATATCCAACAAAATGGAGGTGCCAGAAGATATTTTAGGAGACTGGTTTCACATGTCTTTCACCCGTCTCTTATGGTACAGTTTAGATCCAGAAATACTCAACTCTTTCTTCTGAGCACAGTATCTTAAGTATGAAAACAAACTGGAGCAATTTTGTGGCAAACCAACTGCACTAAAGGGGCAATAAACATTTCTGAGGCTTTAACCCTCTGGAATGCTGGAGAGGTCTCAAGGCAATGTGAAGAATAGAGTTCAAGGGGTTAAAAGCCCCCCCATTTAGAGCAATAGGCATTGCTCCCTACTGTACGGTTTATTCTGGGAACTACACCATTTTCTTTAATACACAAGGTCCCGTAAGCAGAATACGTCAAAGTACAAAGATACTGAAAGGAAGATGTAAATTGAAGCATGTTAGAGGCCTCTAGGATTCTAGGGGTTACATGTCCCATTTAAGTAAATTTGGGGGAAATTTCATTTGTTCCCTATGGTGTAGTTGGTTTGTTCCAGAATAACCCCACTTTTGCTTAGTATTTGCTGAAACCTCAGGGTGCAAGGTTTTAATCCCAGGAAGGCCAATTTAGCCTTTTATCCTTCAGAGGTAGATACAATGATTACCATTAAATTAGGTAGCAATACCATATTGAGAGACAATCTCAGTGTATTCTTCCTGGTTAAATATTTTATATTCTTTCAGCCCGTCTACTCATAATATATAAAACAAAGGCACAATATTTTTTTTTATTTTCTTCCTTTGCTCACTGTATTATACCAAATCAGTGGATCCCAACCTGTATGTTTCGCCGACGGTCACAATCTCCACTTCGCTGTCAGTTGAGGTAACATTTATTTCTTCGTTGGCAGGAACTTGAGGGGTGGAGGAGGCCTCTTCAATAAGTACAACATCCTCATCAATACTACCTGCAAGCAGAAACACAAGCTGACTTATGAGCAAAATTAAGTATACTTCAAATAGAAAGGATATTAATAATTTATGTGTGAGGTGGTGACATTCCAAATTGCAGGGTAAGAAGTTATTCACCATACGCACAAAACATTAAGTGGAGCAATTCAGGATGAACTTAAATGCATCATAACGCAGAGGTGTATGTGTGTGTGAGGATGGGGGGGTATTACTCTGGGTATTTTTCTGGCTCCTAAAACACACAACAGGGCTTGAGGCCTCCAATATAATGCTCCAGAATCTGAGGTGGTAAAAGACCAATTTAAGTAAAGTAATTTTATTTGCCATGGTGCATATGGGATGTTACATGCGATCAACTTCAGTCCCTGGTATTACTCACCACGCTCCTGCAGGAGCGTGGTGAGAAAGTACGTGATGTGCCAGGACCGTGTGCGTGCGCGCGCGCGTCTCACATAGGCGCGCGCGCGTCTCACATAGGCGCGCGCGCGTCTCACATAGGCGCGCGCGCGTCTCACATAGGCGCGCGCGCGTCTCACATAGGCGCGCGCGCGTCTCACATAGGCGCGCGCGCGTCTCACATAGGCTCGCGCGCGTCTCACATAGGCGCGCGCGCGTCTCACATAGGCGCGCGCGCGTCTCACATAGGCGCGCGTCTCACATAGGCGCGCGTCTCACATAGGCGCGCGTCTCACATAGGCGCGCGTCTCACATAGGCGCGCGTCTCACATAGGCGCGCGTCTCACATAGGCGCGCGTCTCATAGGCGCGCGTCTCATAGGCGCGCGCGTCTCATAGGCGCGCGCGCGCGTCTCACATAGGAGCGCGCGCGCGTCTCACATAGGAGCGCGCGCGCGTCTCACATAGGAGCGCGCGCGCGTCTCACATAGGGGCGCGCGCGTCTCACATAGGGGCGCGCGCGTCTCACATAGGGGCGCGCGCGTCTCACATAGGGGCGCGCGCGTCTCACATAGGGGCGCGCGCGTCTCACATAGGGGCGCGCGCGTCTCACATAGGGGCGCGCGCGCGCGCGTCTCACATAGGGGCGCGCGCTTCTCACATAGGGGCGCTCGCGCGCGCGTCTCACATAGGGGCGCGCGCGCGCGCGTCTCACATAGGGGCGCGCGCGTCTCACATAGGCGCGCGCGTCTCACATAGGCGCGCGCGTCTCACATAGGCGCGCGCGTCTCACATAGGCGCGCGCGCGTCTCACATAGGCGCGCGCGCGCGTCTCACATAGGCGCGCGCGCGCGTCTCACATAGGCGCGCGCGCGCGTCTCACATAGGCGCGCGCGCGCGTCTCACATAGGCGCGCGCGCGCGTCTCACATAGGCGCGCGCGCGCGTCTCACATAGGCGCGCGCGCGCGTCTCACATAGGCGCGCGCGCGCGTCTCACATAGGCGCGCGCGCGCGTCTCACATAGGCGCGCGCGCGCGTCTCACATAGGCGCGCGCGCGCGTCTCACATAGGCGCGCGCGCGCGTCTCACATAGGCGCGCGCGCGCGTCTCACATAGGCGCGCGCGCGCGCGTCTCACATAGGCGCGCGCGCGCGTCTCACATAGGCGCGCGCGCGCGTCTCACATAGGCGCGCGCGCGCGTCTCACATAGGAGCGCGCGCGCGTCTCACATAGGAGCGCGCGCGCGTCTCACATAGGCGCGCGCGCGCGCGTCTCACATAGGAGCGCGCGCGCGCGTCTCACATAGGAGCGCGCGCGCGCGTCTCACATAGGAGCGCGCGCGTGCGTCTCACATGCGCGCGCGCGTCTCACATGCGCGCGCGCGCGCGTCTCACATGCGCGCGCGCGCGCGTCTCACATGCGCGCGCGCGCGCGTCTCACATGCGCGCGCGCGCGCGTCTCACATGCGCGCGCGCGTCTCACATGCGCGCGCGCGTCTCACATGCGCGCGCGCGTCTCACATGCGCGCGCGCGTCTCACATGCGCGCGCGCGCGCGTCTCACATGCGCGCGCGCGCGCGTCTCACATGCGCGCGCGCGCGCGTCTCACATGCGCGCGCGCGCGCGTCTCACATGCGCGCGCGCGCGCGTCTCACATGCGCGCGCGCGCGCGTCTCACATGCGCGCGCGTCTCACATGCGCGCGCGCGCGTCTCACATGCGCGCGCGCGCGCGTCTCACATGCGCGCGCGCGTCTCACATGCGCGCGCGCGCGCGCGTCACACATGCGCGCGCGCGTGCGTCTCACATAGGCGCGCGTGCGTCTCACATAGGCGCGCGTGCGTCTCACATAGGCGCGCGTGCGTCTCACATAGGCGCGCGTGCGTCTCACATAGGCGCGCGCGCGTGCGTCTCACATAGGCGCGCGCGCGTGCGTCTCACATAGGCGCGCGCGTCTTTACAGATATCTTTACAGACAAGAAAGGAGCAACGATATACACAAAAGCCATTGTGCAACAATATAAGCCAAACAAAAACACGCCATAATTCAAAACACCAAACACTAATGGCACAACATAATATGCAAAACGACAAACACATTACCCCATATGCTATATGCAAAATGTTATAGCAAAACACAATACAAGCAAAACGCATGCTCTCGCTCACACAAACGACATGCTCTTGCTCACACAAACACACGTCACAAGTTGGACAGTTGTGTAATGCAGTGCACTGCAACATGTTGCACCCCTTTTTGAAGCTGAAAGGGCTAAGCTCTGAACCATGGTGCTGTGGAGTGCCCCCTGCACTAGTTCTGGGTGCCACAATTTTTCTGTTCTTTAACAAAAATGCAACTGATGAGTTTGAAACATATATTTATGGGAACTGTTTTGCAAAACATACAAACTGTCAATTTGATTGAGACCCAATTTGTACACTTTTTATCACTAGCAAATTACCAATAAGATATTAGGCAGCGCCTCGCGAATTCCAGACTTTGCTCAGGGCACCCCTGACACACGAACAAACAAACAAAACAACAAACACTGAAATAAAAGGTTTATACCAAGAAGAGAACGTAACATGCTGACTGTGTATTAATACACAGGAATCTAGAGTGAGAAATCAGGAGGTTGGGTTTAGAATAGGTTGTCCATGGAAACGGATGATTGGGAGATTTCCCATCACTCCTAACAAACCATCTGCTCTACCCAATACCACTCACAGCAACAAACTATTGTCGGGGTGGGGGTGGGGGTTTAAGAGGGAGGTAGCATCAGCTGTACTGAGCTATAATACCAACAATAAAATGCTGTATACATATATACATATAGAAAAAAAAACAGTAATTGTGGAACAAACCAACTACACCATAATAGGCAAGTGAAAATGTATTTATTTAAATGGGACTTTTAACTATTTAAATCCTAATTATTGCTTTACAATTAATTGTAAATCTAATTACACACACAACACACTGCAGTCTGTCACCCTCCCCCACATGATTTGACTGGTGGTCACAGAACAAAACTTTAGTTCCATTGGTAGTCAAAGAGTCACATGCTGTCTGCTTCCCTAGCCTGTTCCACTAGGCCCTGATGGAAGGTTCTTCTCCGAAGCAGAGTTTTACTCCTAGAGTCAAACCAAGTTTGTCAAAAGTCCTGCAGTGCTAGAGAGATTTGTAAGAGTTAAACACCGATTGTTCAAAATAACCTCCACAAAACATCAGCTCTGCATGGATAGGCTCTTCTGAATTACTACTGCTATTACATATGTGCATTGAGGCACAAATTACTCTATGTTGTTGGATCCCGAAATGCCAAACTTCACACTGCAAGCTTCTTAAATAGAAGTTCAAGAGTAATTAATGATAAAGTATCCCCTTCTTGAACCTTTTACCTAGTGTAAGCCACCTCCCATCAGATGTGGAATCTGGTCCTGGGACCAGATAGCTCACAGTAAGGGACAATCTTTTTACTGGGAGCATAAGGAAAACCCTGTCATACACCCCTCATCCCTTCACAGGTTTTTCCTTATGCTCACTGAAGAGTGTCCCTCTCTGCAATCCATCTGGACATTCGCACTGCTCTGAGCTGAGCAGTGTTACATCAGTAAAAGGGGTGGGAGAGGGATATTTTGTCAAATATTTTGACAGTACTGAAACTATACTCTGCATGGACCAAATACTATTAAAGGGATAGTAATACTTCGTTTTAACTTTATTTTATTTTGTAGGCATTAAAAAAACATGAAGAATGATATAAGTCTTATCTCTCAGACCTTTATGGTTTATGAGATATTCACAAGCAAAGTTTCCCCCTCCCGCCCCTTTTTCCTAGTGTAAGCCATCTCTTCTCAGATGTGAATCTGGTTGTAAGACCAGACAGATAACAGCAGGGGACAATCTTCTTTGTATGAAAACAATGAAAGCCCTTCCCCCCTTGACAAGTTTTTCAGCTTTTTCCCTTAGCTTAATTGAAGATTGTCCCTCTCTGCAGTCTACCTGGGCACCTCCCTTCTGATCTGGTTGAACGGGGGGGGGGGGGGATACTTTGTTTGTGAATATCTCTTAAACCATAAAGGTTTGAGAGATAAGACTTATATCATTCTTCATGTTTTTTTAATGCCTACAAAATAAAAAAGTTAAAACGAAGTATTACTATCCCTTTAAGATTAATTGGAGCTGCTTTTATAGAGAAAAATTACTATCCCTTTAAGGTTCATGTTGGGGGAAATCCATACAACACTGATTAACAGTAGCCACTATGATTTTCTGGCAGAATAAATAATATTAGTGGACTGTTACCATGAGGTGTTTGTGTTCCTTTAAAGTGAAACTACTCTTCCACAATCATTTATATCTTAAATATAAATCAATAAGATTACAGGAGGAAGCAACTTTTTTTTTTTTTTTGGGGGGGGGGGGGGTTGGATTAATAAAGATTATTGAGTTTCTTTAAGCAATTTATCATGCTGATATGCAATTATTTTACCTGAGGGAAGAGCTGTACCATTTGGGTGGTTCTCCTCAGGAGACACAAATATGTCCTCCTCTCCTTCTGTTGAAGAGCTGGAGGCCGACTCACTGCTAAGGTCATTCTCACTGGAGCTGCTAGAACTAGGAAGCAAAGCATACTTCTGCCTGGCCAGCACCTCCCTCTTCTTCCTCTGCATCAAAATACGTTCTTTTTGTTTCTGTGTCCTCTGAGTGGAGGCATTTTTTACAAACCTCTTCCGATGTAGAGGCCTCCGTAAAGAGCTCACTTGGTAGCATGGCCTTTTCATTAACAAAGACGACACAGATTCTGTCTGTGGACGGGGCCATTTCTGAGCCCTACCACTATGAGTCCTTGTTGTAGAGTTTACACCTGCAGGTGAGTATCTTCTAGGATTGTCCTTGTCCTCATCAGAGGTCATAGTGTCCGAATCACCAAAATGTGAGCTTGATGAAGGGGAGGACACACAGTCACTGAAAGAAGAGTCATTGTCTTCATCACTTTGATGTCCAAGTCTTAATTCCAGTAGTCTTTGATTTTCCTTAACTTCACAGCTCTGAGCATAAGAAGGGCCAGCCTGCTGGCTTTTCCTTTTTTTACGCACTACAAGGCTTTTTTCCTGATCAGTTCCATTGCTATTTAAGTCCCTCTGTTGTTTATTGGATTCACTGCACAAGAGGGAGAACTCATTTCCCACCTTGCTAGAGATCATCTCCACTTCTGGAAAGCTCTTTGCTGCCCCAATAGGTGCAGGGTTCAGGAGCACCTGTTTAATGTTTTCCTGTCTCTTTGGTGCATCTGAAGGAACCTCACTCTTCATATCCGGTTATTTAAATGTATAAGCTCTTTTACACTTAAGACAATGAGCTTGTGAGCAATTTCTAGGACAGCCTACAAATGAAAAGGAAAAAAAAAAAGTTACTAATACAGAAACACTGCTTTACATGACAAGTTGCAAAATTGAAAGCAGTGCAGCCTACATCTACAGAATAGTCTCCTAAGTACAACCTTCAATAAGCAGTTACAGATCAAATTGGGAGAAAGAGGAAAGCAGAAAAAAAGGGGAGAAAAAAAAAAAGGGAGAAAGGAAAGAGGGAGATACGCAGCCTTAGGGGTGAATCTGTTTGCCTATCGACCCTCAAATCTAAAGCATAAAAATATGTACATTTGGATGTTGGGCCGATCTCTCTGGAACCCAATTTGATTAAGATGGAACAGTGCGAATTTTAATGAAGTCATTCTTCTAAGAAAAATAAACTGTTACAAGGGCATTTTTGGGATATTGTATATGTATGTCTTCCTTGGATCTCGGTAGTAATATTAGAAGAATATAGCACAAATGTATAAAGACTACACTTCCATGGCAATGCAAACACCAGAGTTGTTTTAAAGTTGGAAAATTTTGGTAATAGAACAGGTAGTTACCCGAACATCCCCTTCCCAAAACTGCATTTACCCGCCACATTACAGCATTGTTGCTCTGCTGATCACAGCAATTCTAAGTGGGAATCTGACGACTTCTGTTGCAATGATCAGATTGCAAGCAAGTTCCTCAAAAATAGAAGTTGGTGTCTTGTAGAATAAAATCAGCACAATATTAACCCTTTAAAGATGGTGCATCATATTGCTTCTAAAACACCAATGTTTTTCACCCTCCTCCCTGGTACTTAAAAGGTTAAACAAATCCCATGCTTTTTTAGCTCCCCCCCTTGATTATTATTAGTAATGCCCAAAAACTACAACCCTAGGCGTGCATGTTTATTACAACCAGACAAACCACCCAAACTGACCCAATTTAACCTTTATGTTTCAGCAGCACAATATGGCACAGTATGCCAATTAAAATTGGCTGAAAATTTCTGAAAAGGAGGAAAAATATGATGGATATGCTCAAGCCATATTGTTTTCTTCACAAGTCATACCTAAGCTTGTGTGTGCTGTTTCACACCACATAATATCAACTGCCCTCTATAGTGCAGTTCCTGCTCCAGGTTTCTTAGGACATCAATTTCATAGTCACAACAGTATTATATGCCCCTCCCCTACAAGACCATTCAAAAAGGAGAAAGGGATAATGAATTCACATCCGATGACCCACAGGCTGTCATGCAGTGACAAGGAGAGGATAGGAGAGAAAACTAAAAATATATTTTTATACTTCTTTTTTCAGCCATTTCAGTATTAAGCAACCTGTGACTCTCCACCTTATGGACTACACGCCCTCCCATCATCTTCTACTCTCTTGCCGTGGATTATGTCAGTGTACTCCCAAGTGTAGTACACAAGCATGGAGGTACAAGAAAAAATTAGTAGTTTTATTTAACTATTGGGAGAGGGAATAAGAGTACCAGCAGAAGAGCAGGATGGAGCAATATCTGACAGTAGAAGAAGGGGAAAAAAAAATCTTACAAATCTACTTTACAGCTAAAGAAAGACTATGCTAGGAGATAATGAAGTATGTCACAGATTGTGCAGAGGTGAAACTAGGGAAATGCAGGTATAGTTCAAACATTGCTTCATTTTACATGGGAAGTCTTTCTATGCTCAGTACAGCAGTGCACACAGGACAAGGCTCAGGCAGAACAACATTTTTTGTACTGAAAACATAGATCTCTTTTCTCATTGAAGTGTGTTGAATGTGACGAATTTGCAATATATTAAATAAACGTAATATTTTTAATCGAAAATTCAATTAAACACAGTTGCTGCAGCCTTGTATAAGAGAGGCCAACTTACTGCATGCTGTGCCATCAGAAATGCCCCCAAGCTTGTCAGATATGTGAAGATTCATTCATAGCACAGTGTTTGTGGCAGTGGCTCAGCAAAGAATTTAATCAGAATTATGTAACACACTGTACTACAAAGGTCAATTTATCAAATAATATTGAAAAGAAACCCTGACGGACTATCACATTTCATAGATCCACCTAAAATGAGCTAAGCTATAGCAAGGACGGTGTAAGTTACACTCAGAATGATATAGGTATTAGTTGCACTAAAGCTGGAATATACCTCATTGGGAAGCTATTGTGAGTAGAAGGGAATGGAGAGGTTAAAATTGAACATGTATTATAGGGAGCTAAAATGTAACTGGGCGAAGGAAAATGAAAAGAACAGAACTCGCAAGCATATTGTAATGTCAGTATACCAGGGCTCATCTTGCTTGGCACGTATAAACCAAATATTACGCAAAAGTACGCACAGCAATTTGTCAAAAAAACATCATAAGTTTTATTTTTGAAAAATAATAAAATAGCACACCAAAAAAATGGAATTCAAAGAGCATGATTGGCAAATGAAGTTACAAAAACTGCCTAACGCGTTTCGTGTAAAATATACACTTAATCATAAGTGTACAGTTGTCATGCCAAGGCATGAGTTGGGTTTGTGAAATTAGTTTGTTTTGTAATTAGATGTTAGTGCACCAGTCCTAGACCATAAAATTAGCTGAGTAGATAGGAATCACCAGAGAAGGACATATAGAGTGCCATAAAAAAAAAAGGTATTGGGCCCTCTGCTTTGATGGAGTTCATCCAGGGGACAGTCACATATTATTATGAAATAGGGAGAACATGTATATATAGTGTAAAATGGTTCAATAAAACTATATATTTAAGATTCCCAGGTTTTAGCCTTTTCATGGGTACCAAACATGCCAGGGGGAGGTGTTCCTGCTAGGAGTTACAAGAATAGCCACTTTGCAACCAGTTAGACCCAGCATGTTTGGTGTCCATATATTAACACAGATATGAGGAATATGATTATTATAACATTATAGAGGTGTGCTGTGGGTTGCATGTTTTGGGAAGCCCTGTGACTTTTCAGGTATAACTCTGCAGTAACATTCCAGACAGGACTGACTGAGTGGGCCGTAAACTGTCAGGCCAAACCTTACCCCCCCAGGCAACACCCAGGGCATTTGGCCTCTTAGAAGGAACTGTGAAAAGTATTTAATATGGGTTTTTTTTTTTTTTTTTAATAACAACAGAGAATGTCTAAGTAACAACTGAAGGGGGAAGTACCATCAGAAGTTCCCGCAAGGACTCTTAAAATACCGGTAATTGTATTTAAGGATTTCTTGTGTTTCTCCCATTTTATTTTATGGACTGTTTTGCTTATGTGTAATCTGTATTTGTGTACGTCCTTTATGTCTGTATTTGTGTAACCAGCATTGTGAAGCCTTTTTTCAGATCAAAGGTTCAATTAATCATCTCTTGTCTCTGTTCTCTAATATAAACTCACTACTCTGAAGGAAGCTCAGTTAGAACACACTACTAAAAGGGTTAAGTCTAAATGTTTAATTATTAAGGTGATTTTATACTGTATTCTGTTGTGTTTGGGGTAACCCAAGATGCCCAGATATGGCGGCAGCAGCAAATTGTAGCACTGGGGTGATAGTGCAGGAGGGGTTTCAGGAGTTACAGGTGGTTGCTAGGAATAGTAACAGGGAACCAGGGGTCTGGTATTGTTAACCTTTCACTCCCACACTCTCCCCACTGTCTCAGTAGGGCCTATAGCCCTAACTTGTGACATCTCTGGAATACTTATTATGGAGAAGAGAGTTAAAAAGTGCAGATTATTATTGAGGTTAGCAAATAGATCTCAAATCTGCTCCAGTATTCACAGTAAGATCCAACTTAAGAGGACAACTCACGGAATTAAAACTAATCTGGCACTATAAAGGTGCTCAACAAGCTCAATCATAAAGTTTCACATTGGTGACAATGCTAACCAAAGTGGAATGTTAATAGTCGGACAGGATATCAACCCCGGACGTCTTAGATTTCCCACTACTGCTCTGTGGATGCCTGTCAAACTATGATCGACTTCCAGCACAAGGTTAATGCTGGAATGAATCAGACTCCCCACTGGATCTCACTAAGCTCAGGAACAGGAAGTATGTGGAAAAATGACTGGCCTATTGTCACGAGTCATGACAACAGCCCAGTATTAATTGACAATTTTCTACACAGTCATAAGGGAAAATAAAAAAAAAAAAAAAAAAAAAAAAAAAGCAAAACCTTAAAAGCTTCTTAGATTGGCGTTCCACTTTAACCCTTTGAGTGCCAAAGGGCGCAATGCATTGTTTACCCTCTGACACTCGAAGGGTTAAAAAAAAAAAATCTAAGTTGATTGATTCCCTCTATAATCTGCTGCTATAGAGATCATCATGTTCATAATGACAAACATGATTATTTCTACAAGATTCCAAACTTATTCCACAGAAGTCTTCTTAGGAAGCTTTTAGAGACCTTAAGTCCTGCAACAAAGCTTCAAGTCTGCTTCTGTGGGCATGACAAATACATATTAAAAACCAATTCTGAAGAGATGAGGAGGAGGAGAGAAAAAAAAACACAAACAAAAAAAACAAACAGTAAAACATTGATTACGAGTGCAGATGCAGATTTTCTGACCAGATTAAGAGGTATTTGGGATTTATTATATAGTCTGGTGTTAGCATTCCTAAGAACAAACCCAAATTTAAAAAAAAAAAAAAAAAAAAAAAAAAAAAAAAAAAAAATCGTAATAACGCTCTCTAGCATTCAATAGGTGAATAGCCCAATTTTAATCAACAGGAACATACTATTCACACAACCCCTCCACCCCATGGCGCATTTGGCCTGCCCCAGAATTATTCTACTCTATTTTGAAAAAGTAGCAACGTTTAGAAAAGAGTGACATTTCTTAGTTATTTTTCTTCTGTGCCCCCTCCCAACCCCCCCACCCACCCACCACCACCACCACCGGCAGTAGGTGCGTATAGTCCCCTACACTAAGCTGATGTAGAATCAAAGAAGTTTATAAGAATGCTCTCCTCACTTCATGTAGTCTTTTCTTGACAAAGCTGGAAAATAAAAACTAAAAGTTTAAAGGGTAGGGAGGGGGAACACAGAAGAAAAGTTAATAGCGGTAAGAAATGTCACCCTTTCTTCTTTGTTCACTTCCACAGCTATATGCGTGAGATACCAGGAGTGCCTAATAAGGTGGGAAAAAGAAATACAGACAAACAAGCTTCCACAGATCATGCAGACTAAACACCTTGTGAATGTTGTGAAATAAGTGACTAACCCCTTAAGGATCCATGACGATCCAGGACCATCATGGCTTGTTTTCCCTTAAGGACCCATGATGGTCCTGGGCCGTCATGGAATTCCAGGCTCCCCGTGCAAAAAATGGTCTGTGGTCCTTAAGTGATGGCCACATGCGTGAGCGGCCGGTCCTTAAGGGGTTAAGAGAAACCACGCAGGCAGACCCTCTTACAAGTTATGGTTTTACGACCTCCGCAGATGCAAAGATGTCTAGATGGTAGTGCTTGATAAAAGTTGATGCAGATGATGACCATGTATCTGCTCAGCAAATTTCTTCTGCAGATGCAGAAGCTCTTGATGCACAGGGTGTGGAGATCTCGATAGTATGCACCTTGAGAAGTTGAGGAGGACCTAGGCTTGCTTCTAGATATGACAACTTTATACATTCTGTAATCCATCTAGCAAGAGGATGTGGATGGTGCCAGACCCTTGTTTTTCACTTGAAAAACACAAGAGGAGGGAATCTGACTTTCTGAAGTCTTTAGTCCTATGTAAGTATGTTGTTAAACATCTTACCACGTCTACATTACAGAAAATACAATCTTTATCTGTCCCCAGACTGGGGCAAAGTTATGGCAAAATAATTTCTGGATTTAAATGGAAATATGAAGACATCACCTTTGAGCTGTGAACTGTAGGCATTATCAGCTGCTCCGCCTTACTTAGTAATTCACCAAGATACAGTAGTTTGTCAGAGACATTGCCATGATGGGGAGGAAATTGTTAATTTTTCTTTTAAACCAAATTCTCTAAAAAATATGTGTTTAAAATGTGTTTAAATTAGCTCATTCTTCTGGACAAGAGGCCTCTATTTAACTAGATGGGAATAAAAAATATCTAGGTGACTTATTATTATTGATATCCAGTTGGAGACAAAAAGTCTAAGACAAAGATATTCTCCCATGTGGGAAATAGAGAAATTTTTCTTACCGTTATTTCCTTTTCTTCTGTGTATCACCACGTCACTGAAACCAATGGGATTACTTCCTGCCTCCAGCTGGTAGGACCATGAAAAGTTTAAAATGGACTCCTCCCCCAACCTCCTCAGTTATACTTTTGTCCAAGCTGAAACAATACATAAACACATATTAAGGTTAAGGGTGGGTGTGACGTGGAGATACACAGAAGAAAAGGAAATAACGGTAAGCAAAATTTCTCTATTTCTTCTGTGTACTCCCCGTCACTGAAACCAATGGGAACTTCCCAAGCAAAAAACAATAAGGGAGGGAAATCCACATACACATAAGCAGAACTATCACTTAACATCAGAGGATACTAAGAAAAGGAGAAAGGGGGGAGAATCTTACCCTGTTAATGAGGGATCACTGCTTGCAGGATTCCTCTTCCAAATTTTGCATCCGCAGAAGCCTCTATATCCAACCTGTAGTGCTTAATAAAGGTTGAGATAGAGGACCATGTAGCCGCCTTACATAAGTCTTCGGCAGAGGCGTTGGCTCTTATAGCCCATGAAGTGGCTACAGCTCTGGTAGAATGAGCTTTTAATTTAAGTGGCGGATCCAATTTTGCCTCTACATAAGCAGAGATAATGCACTGCCTAATGCATCTAGCAATAGATTGTTTGGATGCAGAACAACCTTTTCTTTTCCCATAGTACTGAACAAAAAGGGAGTCTGATTTCCTAAAGTCTGCCGTTCTCTGAAGGTAAGTGGAAAGACACCTAACTAAATCTAGTGAATGCAGCCTTACTTCCTTCTCGCCCTTTGGGGAAGAACAAAAGGAGGGAAGAACTATTTCTTGATTCTGACTGAGTTCCGAAACTACCTTTCCCCTAAAGGATGGCTTCATCCTAAGTACTACTTTATCCAGGTGAAAAGATAGATAAGGAGCCTGGCAGGAAAGGGACTGCAACTCATTAACTCTTTTGGCAGAGGTTATGGCTGTAAGAAAAATAGTTTTCCAGGTTAAATGCTTTAAGGATACTGCGTCAATCGGTTCAAATAATGGAGAATCCACCAGTTGCGTCAGGACCACATTTAAATCCCAGGCCGGGATTATCTCCCTGAGTCTTGGACGAATCTTTTCTATTGCTCTGACAAATCTCCTTATTAGGGCATCCTCAGCCCAGTGTTTAGTCATAACTGCTGAAATGGCAGAGATCTGAACTTTTAAAGAGGCTGGGCTTAGCCCCATATCAAAACCCTTCTGTAAGAAATCCAAAATTATTGGGTCATTAACCTGATCCCTACTGATCTTATTCTTGATGCACCAGGCTCTAAAAACTTTCCAGACTCTATCATAAATCTTAAGAGTGGATTTCTTTCTGCCTGAAAGAATCGTATCTGCTACCCTGTCTGATATTCCCTGGGCTAATAGAGCTTGCCGCTCAATCTCCAAGCTGTTAGACGGAAAAATTTTGGATGCGGATGAAATAGAGGCCCCTGTGTCAACAGATCTGCTCTCTCTGGCAGAGTCCATGGATCCTGACTGGACATCCTGACCAGGTCTGAGTACCAAGTGCGCCTTGGCCATTTCAGGGCTATCATTATGACCTCCGCTTGCTCCAATCTCACTTTCCTCAGAACCTCTCTGATTAATGGAATTGGCGGAAAGATGTAGGCTAGGGAGAAATTCCAGGAATGCCTCAAGGCATCCTGGCCTAGGGCCGAGTTTGTTTTCCATCTTGTGAAAAACTGGTGACATTTGCAATTCTCTGGGCTTGCCATAAGATCTATTACAGGGGCTCCCATCCTTCTGGTAATCTGGATAAATACTTCCTGATTTAAGGACCATTCTCCTGGGTGAATTTTCTTCCTGCTCAGGTAATCTGCCTGAACATTTTGTAACCCTGAAATGTGGGAAGCCGTGATTGCTACCAGGTTTTTTTCTGCCCACTTGAATATGCTGGTCAGCTCCTTGTTTAGGGCTATACTCCTTGTTCCCCCCTGATTTTTTACATACAGGACTGCTGTCATGTTGTCCGACCTGATGTGAACCGCCGAGTTTTGCAAGTGATGCTTGAACTTTAGTAGAGCGTATCTTACTGCTCTGAGCTCCAGTACATTTATGTGCAGGGATCTCTCTTCTTTTGACCATAATCCCTGAGTTGATCTTGATGCCCAGACGGCTCCCCAGCCTAGAGAACTGGCATCTGTAGTAATGATGTTCCATGCCGGCTCTGCTAGAGATGTGCCCTTTTGTAGGTTTTTTTTCCCTTGTCCACCATAACAACTCGTGGCGAACCTCTGGTGTTAGTTTTATTCTCTGCAGAGGGTTTTGATGATGCTTGTCCCAATACCTCAGGAAGTAGCACTGAAGATGCCTCGCATGACACCTGGCCCAGGGTACAACCTGAATGGCTGACATCATGATACCCAGACACCTCATGAAAATGTGGGAAATATGGCTTTTCTTTTTCCTGAAATTTTTTACATTTTTTACAATATTTCTGACCCTGTCTTCTGTTAAGGATATAAGAGGTACTAGAGTCCTGAATCTCATACCTATGAAGACCAGATCCTGAGTTGGAGACAGATGGCTCTTCTGTCTGTTTATTACCCAACCCAGGCTTGACAGATGTTCCAACACTATCTTTGTGTTGATAGTTGCCTGGCTTTTTGACTGGGATACTAACAGTAGGTCGTCTAAGTAAGGAATGACCAGGATCCCCTTTCTTCTTATTGGTTCCAAGGCCGCAGCTAAAACCTTTGCAAACACCCTTGGGGCCGTGGAGAGCCCGAAAGGGAGAACCCGAAACTGAAAATGCTGATCCCCCAAAGCGAACTTTAGATACTTTCGATAATGTTTTCTTATCTGAATATAAAAGTAAGCATCTTGAAGATCTATTTTGGAGAGGAAACTGCCAGGGGGAACCGATCTTATCACGGAATTTACTGATTCCATCTTGAACCTTTTCTTGTCCAGGCATGAATTGACTGCTTTCAGATCCAAGATGGTTCTGATTGAGCCTGAGGGCTTTGGAACCGTGAACAGGACGGAATAAATTCCCTTGAACCTTTGATCTGCTGGAACTGGTTGAATAGCTCTCTTTTCTAAAAGGGACTGGATCTCCAGGAACAGAAGCTTTTTCTTCCTGGGACTGGAAGGAATTTTTGAACTTAAAAATCTGTGAGCTCTCGGGGTCTGTATGAAAGGGAGCGGGTATCCCATTTCCAGAATTTGGCGGACCCAACGGTCTGAAGACTCCCATTGGGCCTGAAAGAAATGCAGGCGACCCCCTACCTGCTCTGGAAATGGCCTCCGCTGACCTTCAGAACTCCTTTTTAAACTGCTTCTTGGGAAAATCCTTCCTGTACGTTCCCCTGGATGACTGATAAGAGGATTGTCTCCTTTGGTCAAATTGCCGACCCTGATACCTTTTGGAGTCACGAAAGGAATATGACTTATTCCTATATGACGATGCTCTAGGAGGGGATCTTTTCTTTCTCTCCTGAGGGAGAAAAGCACTCTTTCCTCCTGATAGTTAAAAAAACTCTCTCTTCAAGTTGTTCCCCAAACAACATTTCTCCCTTAAAGGGGAGGTTGACTAATTTTGATTTAGAGGAGACATCCGCACCCCTAGGCCTCAGCCATAGAGCCCTTCTTGAAGCAATAGAGAGAGCTGAACTTCTTGCCCCTAATTTAACTGAGTCCAGAGAAGCATCACAAACAAAATTATTAGCCTCTTTAATAGCCGCTACTTCCCTGGCTAGTTTAGATCTTGATACCCCTGATTCAATATTCTCTTCTAGATTAGTAAGCCAAATCCTCATGGCCCTAGAAACACAGGCCAGGGCGGTAGCAATCTGCATGTTGCTACCAATGAGGGTAAACTGCCTCTTAAGGGAAGACTCCAGTTTTCTGTCCATAGCATCCTTAAGGGATGAACCGTCTTCTAGAGGAATGGTGGTATGCTTGGCTAATCTAGATACCGCTGCATCGACCTTAGGTGGAGACGTCCAGCTCTTGGTTTGGGCCTGATCAAAAGGATACATTTTCCCAAATCTTTTTGTGACCGAAGATCTTTTATCTATCTTCTGCCATTCGTCTGCAACAATACCTGTGATAGACTGATGAACTGGAAAAGTTAGGGCTGGCTTCTTAGAACCTACAAAAGCCGCATCCATGATGCCCAACTCTTTCTGTTCATCTACTAATCCTAGCGACTTACGCATAGATTTTAAAAAGGCATCAATCTTATCCAGGGCAAATTCACCTGAATTCTCTATAATCTCTCCTTCCTCTTCCTCAGAAATTGAGTCAGAATCTCCTTGACTATTTTTATCCTCATTATCCAAGACCCCAGGGGAGGAGGGCCCTTCACCCGGATCCTCTAACCTTTGTCTTTTTTTGGGGTTTAAGGAATCCTGCATAGCTGAGAAGGTCTCCTGCATTGAGACCTTCATCCAGGAGAGGAAATCTTGAAATTGTCCTGGCATATCCTGCAAGGCCATTTTCTTCATGCAATCCTGGCAAATTTTTGAAGAGTCAGCAACTGGAAGCTTTTTATCACAGTTGGCACAAGACTTCATTTTTTGGGATTTTTCCTCCTTAGGGGGGCCTGCCTCAGCCTTGTCCTTACTAGAAGAGGGCTTACTAGAAGACATGGTCTAAAACTTAACCTTTAATATCAATAACTCTAAAACGGACTATAAAACATGCAAAGAAAAGTTAATCCTACCTGCAAGGTGCAGCCTGCTTCTTTTAACCGGCGTGCGTTCCACAGCTGAACCGCCCATGTGACCCAGTGGAGACCTGAAGACTCCGTCCACAGCCAGCACTTCCCCTCCGGTCCTATGCGCACAGCGTGCGGCTCACGCTGGAACGCAGCGTGCCTGCAGCCCTTCCTGCATACTGACTTCCTGCCGAAAACGTGCCTCAGTCTTTCCCAGGCGTCGCTCCTGTGCTGGCTGAGCAACAGGAGGAAGACCGCCTGGCGAAGGGGATCCACCATCTGTTGGGACATTGATGCTGGCGCATAACACATAGCGCACTCCGATGTTTCTGCCGCGTGGAGCAAGATCAATCCAGCCGCATTAACAACGGTACGCTGACAGACTGATATCCTTTTTTTTTTTTTTTTTTTTTTTTTTTGAAACCAACGGAGGCTCGCGCCTCCTGTCCATCCAGCTGCTAGGACCAGAAAAAACTGAGGAGGTTGGGGGAGGAGTCCATTTTAAACTTTTCATGGTCCTACCAGCTGGAGGCAGGAAGTAATACCATTGGTTTCAGTGACGGGGAGTACACAGAAGAAAGTCTGCTAGGGTGTCAGATTGATAGCCAATGGAATAACCTTTGACATTTTTATCTAATGGCTGTAATCAGAACACCTTATTGTCTATTGATAGGAATTATTATCAAGTGGCATTTTAGTGTGGAGTAACAGTGACCTCTTTAGAGTACATAGCATTATTACCAGTGTTTTGAGGAGTTCCCAAAAATTAACAATTTTATTCTGACGTCACTGCATAATGAGATGGCTCTTTAACCAATCAAAGCAGATTTTGATAAGGGTAATTTCAAAATTATAAATATGCAAGTTTAGAGAGAAAAGGGTTTTTTGTTTTTCCTCTTGGGTCTTGGCTGGTTTTTCCTTTGCTGTGGTTCCTGGCTGACTGGTAAGGAGATCCTAAGAAACACTTGGACTGGTAACTATATATTTTCTTATTTAAATTTTGCAAAATTTCAGAATCACACACATTTCTTCTATGTTTGAAGAAACCAGATTTTCTTATAATTTCCTTAATTGGACTGGCCAACCATTTGGGATCAATTATAATAAGCTATGTTAGCTATAGAAATTATAAAATTAAGCAGAATTAATTTATTATTGGTAAAATGTAATATTTTGCCAGATAAGGGTAAAATAGGTTATGGCAGTGATATATATAGATCCTTGTTATATATTAGTCAATATAATTCTTTAGATTTCTAGAATATATTGTGTTTCTTGAAAGGTTATAATAACTAATATTTGATCTGGGGAATTCTTTGAACTCATTTATTAACCCTTTAACTGCTATTTGTCCATTTACTTCGAGGTGTTTCTTGGATTTCTTTGTGTTGGTTTTGGACCTAAACTTTTGTACAGTAAAAAGTTTTTAAACCTCTCACGAAACAAAAGTAGCAGCCATCTTGGGTGTGGCATCCTATATTTTACTAGTGATTTAACCCTTGGAGTACCCTATAGGTTTTACATAGGACTGCTATAATCATATTTGTGATATATGTTGCAAAGTTTAATGTTCTGTCTAGACATATATTATTGAATTGATTCTAAGTATATTCTTGGTATAATCCATTATTGACTATATTAATTGCAATTTATATATGTTTTATTCAGAAGGTATGCAATTTTTTGAAATCAGTACATAATTAAATTACAACTATCTATAGCTGGGATTTTATTCGTTAGTTTCTCTAAATTTGGTTATTCTATATGGTATAAGGAAATTGCCAGAGGACCTGGCTTAATATTAAAGTTTGCTCACCTGACAACCTTCCTTAAACCTCAGTTAGCATAGTTTATACAGTTTCTAGGGCAGAGGTATTCATATATGCTGCTGCCAACTGTATTTTAATTAATTATAGGATCAGTTATCCTTTTCTATGCTGCCGAGTTCAATTATTTTTTAATATCTCTGAATATACCTAGGTGTGGTTAACCCTTTAATTGCTGATAATCCTAATGGTGATAATTGTGGTCTGAGTTACTGTATCTATTGTAATTGCTGGTCATTTATATAATTGTTTATTTAATAAATTATATATATTTTTGCACAAATATGTGGGATTGATTATTTTAATCAATTCTTTACTGTGAAGCAAGCGTGTCAATAACTAGTATTGTGTAAAGTTCTCAAAATAATTTAATATTGTCATTTATGTATTTATATGAAGATATCCAACCTGATTGGTTCTCTTATTTTAACCCTTTGGATACCTTCAACATAAATGGTTTGACATCATTGGAGGCACTGCTGAGATCTATACACAGGGTTCACACATTTGCCAAATCATTTTATTGGCAGATATATTACACAGTAACATTTGTGCATAAACATGTCTCAGTAAAGTTCTTCTGTGTCTGATCCAATGGAACAGATCTCAGTAGATGAAATGAAATGGTCCTTAGAAGGTAGGTTTATTTATGCCATCCATTCTCACCTAAAAATTAAAAAAGTGATGCACAGCAGTGGAGTGATGATATAGAGTTAAGGGTAGAATCCCAATTTGATAAAATTTGGCAACCCCAATAGCTTCTATTATAGAGCTTTAAATAAATGTATAGAACAAACCAAGCCAAAGGAGTTGGATGTACAGATTTTATTAATCATACCCGAATTGTTAAATATTATAGCCTTCCAGAGAAACAAAATTAGAGGCTAAGCAAGAAAGATTGAGCCAATAAAACAAACACTGAAGGCTAAGATTGAAAGAATCTCTGAGTTAGAGAAAGATATGTTTAACTACCATAAATTGGTAAAAACATAGGGAGAGGAAATGCAGTCTCTCCAGCACCAGGTAAATGGGCTAGAGAGCAGGTGTAAAGAATCTGGTGAAAGAGTGGTCTGCAAAAGAACAGCATTCTATCCTCAGTGCTGATATGTTTAATTTAACACATGGGAACCACAACTTGAAAGAACAAATTAAGCTACTCCAATCCCATATAGACAGGTGGGCTCATCCCCTAAAGGGGATATATCAGTGGATGAAGGGACGTTTAATATCTTGTCCAGACAGATTCAGGAATTGTCAGATAGAATGCAGGCCTTTACTGCCTCTCACCCTGGCAATCCTCCTTCTGAGCAGGAACAAGGTATTGGTCCTGACAGGAAAGTCAGTCATCAGAATCACTCACCTGTGGAGGGAGGCACTGCTGACCCTCATGATTCACCCTTCATGCTGAGAAGTGAGGATGAGGGTGGCATCCTACAGCAATTCAAAAACCATACACCTCAGAGCCTCTTAACAAATCACAGCTTAACCTCTATCAGGAAGCCAGTGCTCAAATCTCACAGGAGGACAATGTCCTATCTGAATAGGTTTGAACAAGAGGAAAGGCCACCCTTATTGTGTGATAAAACCAAAATAATAAGGTTTATTAAGGACACTGTGCTAGTTTTTCAAATAAAATCTGAAGTGTCTGTTGTTAACCATCTAGAGCGTTATGTTGAAACACTTGCATCTCTAGGCCTTCACTCTGACCATCGTAAAATGTATTATTTGCCTTGGGTTTTTGATATTTCAGAGGGTTTCTTTTTCAGATCCTTGAGTGATATGGATATCACCACATGGGAAGAAACTGTTGAGGAAATAATCCTAGCTTTTGGGCCCTATAAAACCCGCCATGAGGCTAAATGTGCTATATATGTATGAAAATGTAGGCCAGACCAGGACCCCAGGCAATTCTTGTCAGAGCTTAAATGTGCATATTTCCTTGCAGATAAGGATGCAGATTTCCAATCTTAGGAGTTTAGGGAACTATTCTTTAATGCTCTGCTTAGGTATATGAAAACTAATCTAGCTAGGGATTATTCACCCATGTTGTCACTAGATTGGTTACTCACTCAAGCTATTAAGCTGTATAATGCCCAGCAGAGTGGGAATACCCCTGCGAGGGACAAGAAGTCTGCCCCCCAGTGTGTAGAGGAAACATTGGTTGAGGAAAGCTTGCCATTTGAATCTGGCAAGAGAACCTATGCAGAGGTGTTAAAATCTCCACAGGTTCATAACCAGGCACCAGGACATAAGAGGCCTGCCTCTTTTAGTTCCCAGGGGTCTAATAACTCAAATGGTAAGAAACCATTTTTCAAAGAGTCCCAGAAAAACAACAAAAAACAAAATAAATCAAAGTTTCCCAAGAGGTTTCAAAAGGGTAAAAACTCAAATAATCAGGGGCCCAAGTCCCAGTAAAATCAGCAAACCAATAGGTCTGATTCTGGGAACCAACGTCAGAAGTGGGTAAGTTCAGGGTCCAGGTTAACAACCTGACAGACATGATTGCAAAAATGATGGATAATGTGGAACAGTTAGGCCAAAACCCCAGTTCTAATACACAGCAGGGATCTAATACTTTTTTAGGGACAGCTCCAGGTGTGGCGGCTGCCACTCAGTAACAGAAGAACAGGGTAATGGTAAGCAGGCGTTACGGGAAAAGAATACCATTGCTTTGCCCTACGTAAGTCCTATAATAAACGATCATGTTTTAGCCAACAGTAATGCTAACATTTTCTTTACAGGATGTAAATGCTTTAGTTGACTAACATTTCTTCCTTATCTCACCCACAGCCAGGTACACCCAAGTCCATCCCTGATGATGTCACTTCTTTTCCCTGCATTTCTTCAGAACAGGTTGAAGGAGGAGGAGTGGAGGGGGATGCTGTACAACCTGACCAAGTGGTCATTAAGTGCTCCTGTGAATTCAGGAATTAACCCTTGCAACCAGTGGAGGGATTCTAAGATTATTTTACATCGTAATTATTTATGTCAAATGCAGGAATATGAAGGAAGGTATTTTATTGATGTTACATTGCAGGAGCTTGATGACCTAATTATTTCTAGCCTCCTAGACACAGGGTCTCAAGCTACCATCTTATCTAGCTCCCATTATTATCAAATTATGGAGAATGCTACGGTAAAGCCAGTGTTGAAAGCATTTGATGGATCCCTAAGTGTAGGAGGTAACCCCTTACACGTATTGGGAACCACATGGTTAAAATGTAAAATCTGTACTAAAATCATTCACAAACACAGTCAAAGTCATAGTAGTTGAAGTTCCCTTTAACTGGTTAATTATAGGTGCCGATCTGTGTGAATAATGTCAACTGGTTACAGGTTAATACCCCAATCAAATATGAGCGGGCACTGCAACACCTCCACAGAAATGATCATGTGGTAAAGGAAACTAGGTATACTATTGAAATCCATTTTGTTAATAGCTAGAACCCTAACCTCACTGTTTTACAGATGCCCGATACCCATGCTGAAAACATGGAAGGTGACCACTCCATCAAGGCGTTACTAGAACAGATTCAGAATGTGAAGCTAGAAGGCTATGTCTTAACCACCTTTCTTCACAGATCACCCTCTGAGCCAACAGATCCAGAGAATCATTCTCAATATCGGACATCCATTGACAATACAGGGGGTGAGTTGTTTGTTTCCTTACAGGTTCAAGGCTTGGGGAGGATCAAACAGGCCAAACTGAATCTGAAACAGAAACAGAGTTACATTAGTAACAGTCCACTGATGGAGGTAAGAAATCCTATCCATATTAAAGTATCTGGCGCCATATGATAATTGGGTACATGACCTAGATGACAATGCTATAAGTTATAGATAACAGACATCTAGCAACAATGTTATATCTCGAGGTGATAGGTCTGCAAAACATGTTTTTCTTGTAGTGGAGGAACCCCAACACCAGATCTATATAGGCAATGATTTAATACATTGTTTTGCCGTCCAGATTGATCTGGTGAATAATAACCTATAGACTAGGTTAGAAGGGAACCCCTGTGGATTTCAGGATGACTTAAAAGCCCTGAAGTCATGCCAACTGTTGCCATATGCAGTGAAATTACAGGTAGCTAATGAGATCACTATACCTGGTGGGGCAAGTCAGGTCCCCATATCCTTGCAGGTTCGTAGTGGTAAGAATCTTGAGAATCCTGATGCATTAATATGCCTCTCAAATAGGATTCAACAATTAGGAGTTTCAGTGTCGCACACCCCTATGGTGAGTATTCGTAGAATACCAGTCCACATTGTGGTAAATAACATAACCCCACACAGTATTACCTTAGAGAAGGGAACTGTAAGTTACGCTCTGGATTCAGAATCAATTAATTGGTCTACTACCAGATAATTATCTGTCTGAGGAACAAGTGGTTGAGCAAATGTTTTACTCCCTCCCAGAGGGACTGTTATCCATTCAATCTGTGTATCCATATAGCACTGATATAGGTACATGCAGGATTGAAGAATCCTCTCTGGTATTTGAACACCATATGGAGGAACAAGAGTCCCAAGAATATCAGGAGGCTGTGGATAACGCAAGAGTAAATGCTCATGATTTATCTACACAGCTTGAGGAAACCTATGAGTTAGGTAGGCCTGAAGCATTTCCAGGGTTCAATGATCTAGAAGAGGAGCAAATCTCTCTAGCCGATGCCTGCTCTGTTGATTCTGAACGCCAACAACTAAGGGAGATCCTTATGGAATTCCAAGAGCTGTTTGTTAAACCACAATCATAAGAATCTTTGGCAAACATACATGTTGCCCGCATACAGACTGACCCCAAATTGCCTCCTGTATGTCAAACAGTACCGTCTTCCACTTGCGCCCTATGACTCATTGGCAGAGATCATAAGGAACCTCAAAGAGGGGCATTATACGGCCAGTGCACAGCTCATATATTAACACCATCTTGGGAATCCTTAAACCCAATGGTCAATGGCGGCTGTGTGCTGACTTAAGGCAACTGAACAAACGTGTATATATGTTTGGCTGGCCAGTGCCATCCATATATAGATCTGCGTTTAGTTCAGATGCAGGGGTCTAAGTTCTTTACGGCGATTGACTGCGCCCAAAGTTACTAGACCATTAAAGTCAGTGAGGAAGACCAATATAAGCTAGCTTTCACCTTTGGAGGAGTACAATACACCTGGGTTAGAATGCCTTTTGGGTATATCAACTCAGTTCATGAATCTGCAGTGTTTATGTACAAGGCTATGCCTGATGCTATGGCTAGGGGACTCTATGCTATGTGGATGATGTCCTAATTAAGAATACTACCTTACAAAAGCATATCACAGAGATTAAATATGTATTTAATCAGCTAAAGAAAGCTGGTGTTAAACTGTTGCTCAAAAAGGCACAGATGTGTCGCACCAAAGTTAACTTTCTTGGTCATGAGGTGACCACCGAAGGGTTAAACCCGCAAAGAAAGAAGGTTGAAGTGATAGTCAAATCTAAAACACCAACTAATCTCAATGAATCGAGATCCTTCCTAGGCATGATGGATTATTCGCGGAAGTTTGAAAATTATTCAGAAATAACCAAACCATTGTTATTATTGAAGAAACATCAACCGTGGATCTGGGGTGAAGCTCAGGAACATGATGTAATTGGTTCAACAAGTTTTACAAACAAAACCTCATCTCAAAAGTAAGGTGACAGCTGATAATGGCTGCAGTTCACAGACTCGCCTGGCCGATGTGACTGCCGTCAGGAAAAACGAACAAACAGTCTTAAAAGTTAGACTTCAGAAAAATATTTAATCCAATCGGCCAAATTATCCAGAACAGGTCAGCTGTTCCAAAATAAAAGTTCAGATCCCTTTGGCCTTGTTTTGGAAACTGAAGTCAAATATCTTTTGACCAGTGTATCCGCTGCAAATTATTCTGCCAAAATTGCTGAAAAAGCAGATACCTGGACTCTTAACGAAGATGGGGCTTAAACAAAACTCAAATCCTGTCTGCAGGAAATCAAGGCTATGGACTGAGGAAACAGAACCACCCCCACCCCCCGATGACACCATTCCTCGGACACCAATTCCTAGAAATTCTCCAGACTCTTCAATACATTTTTGCGGTTGAGGATTTCCTCCCTGAAAATACAGTTTGAATGACTGGATCCAAGAGACTTTTTGCTCTTAAAGGGATAGTAATGTTTCATAATAAAAGCAGCTCTAATTAATCATCATAGTATTTGGACTTTGGAGAGTGTTATTTCAATTCTGTCAGAGTTGTAGTTCAAGAGTAATTCAATGGCAAAGTATCCCCCTCCCGCCCCTTTTACTGATTTAACACTTTTCAGCCAGAGCAGAAGGGAGATGTCCAGGTAGATTTCAGAGAGGGACAATCTTCATTTAAGAGAAAAACCTGTTAAGGGGGGCAGGGCTTTCATTGTTCCAATAGCAAGTAGATTGTCCCCTTCTGTTATGTGTCATCTATGGACTGGATTCCGTAACTGAGAAGAGATGGCTTACACTAGGTAAAAGGGGCGGGAGGGGGAAGCTTTGCTTGTGAATATCTCTCAAACCATAAAGGTTTGAGAGATAAGACTTATATTTCATGTTTTTTAATGGCTACAAAATAAAATAAAGATAAAACGAAGTATTACTATCCTTTTAAAGGACTGCCTTTCAGCCTCCAAGTTATCAATTTCCAGAATGATGGATTTGGATGTAGTAATGACCCCTGACACAGGAGATCTTTCCCTGGAAAGCAGACTCCAAGGGGTTTCTATAGACAGTCTTACCAGATCCAAGAACCAAGTTCTTCTCAGCCATTTTGGGGGCAATTAGGATGGCATTCAGCTGGTTTTTCCTCATCTTTCTTTATACCATCAGGATAATGGAGATCAGAGGAAATAGGTAAACCAGATTGAAGTTCCATAGATATTTAATGGCATCTTCTCATAGTGCTTTTGGATGATCGAACCTGGAGAAGAACCTCTGACACTTTGTGTTTCCTGATGCCATCAGGTCATTAGATTGTTTTCCACATCTGTCAGATCACTGGAGACAATTATGCTTTATGCCGACTGAGGGAGTCTGCCTGAACGTTTTGTTTTCCTGGAACGTGGATTACAAGTTTTTTTCTGCCCATTTTAAGATCCTCTGGGCGTCCCGGGCTTCTTGTTCCTCTCAGATTTTTATTATTTTTTTTTTTAATGTACATCGTTGCTACTGTTTTGTCTGCGAGAACCTGTACACTTTTCTATTTGTGGTACACCTGAAGTCTTCTTAAAGAAAGAGCTATTGTATTTAGAGTTAAATTTTCCTTGTACTGTCACACACACACACACACACACACACACACACACACACACACACACACTTATGGACTCCCAAGGAAGATCCTGCAGAGACTTCCTTTGTAAAAAGGTTCTTTGTATTGAGACACCACCCAAGATCCTTTCACCTTCTGTGAAACTGGTACTTTCTGTGAGGTACTGTGGGCACTTTCTTAGGAAGCAGGCCTAAATCAGCCTCATTGGTTATCTTGACCAGAGAACCACTTGGATCACGGATATAAGGATCCCTAACAATTTCATAAAGTCTTTAGCAGTATGACAAGTTGATTTCAGGAACTGTTTCGTTCCCAAAACCACCATTCTCTTCTCCCGGGGCGCAATAGTGTTGCCAGAACTTTCCTGGTATTGAAAGATATACCTAGGAAGACTAATTGATGGAAGGAAATCAGTTTACTTTTTCCCAGATTTATGATCCATCCTAGGGGTTTCAAAAAGGACATCAATCACTGTGTGTCCTTCTCTGCTTGTAGTCTGGATTCTGATACCATCAATAGATCTTTCAGGTAACAAATAAATCTATATCCCTTCTAGTCTCAAGACTCTGTAAGGCTACTTCCAGGTTCTGTTATCATCGTGGGGACAGAGGAAACTCCAAAAGGTAGTGTTCTGTATTGCCAATGCTGGTCTGCTATTGAAAACCTGAGGAACTTTCTTTATGTTTTCCTTACTGGAATGTGGTAGTATGCATCCTACAGATCTATATTTGTTAGAAAACTCCCTGGGATAACTGCTCTGAGGACTGAAGAGCTGATTTCCATCTTGACATCACAATCATCAAAATTTAGGCTTGTCCTGTAGGTTCCCCCTTGCTTTGGAGCCAGTAAAATCACTGAATAGATTTTTTTTCACAATACACCGGGACTGGTTCTATTACGCTTTACTTACAAAGATCCTGGATGGATTTGAACAGTGCCAGTTTCTTACCGAGCCTTGATGATAACCTAGAAGGCTTGACGTGGTTCCCCCAAGGTTTGACGTCTAGGTCTAATGGATAACCAGCTTCCAAATTCTGCAACACCCATCTGTCCAACTTTGTGGGTTCTCCAGACATGGACAAAAAAAAAAAAAACCTCCAGACCACCTCCCAATGACGCTAGACCCAAAGTCCTTCGGAAATCTCCCACGAACTGGTTTTCTGAAACCTCCTCTTGAACTTAAGGTCGACATCTGCTTCTTTGGGTCATAGGATCTTGCTGGATGGAAAACAACTGCCTCTGGCTCATGTAGAAAAATCGAACCAGGGGTGTTCTGGCTCTGCGACTGAGGCAAGTGCACTACAAAGGCATGGTACCTGTAGGCCCAGGAAACAAATGCTCATTTCTCTGGTACAATGAGCTCTGTCCCCTTTATGGTTAGATCCGTTTCCCGAGGGCACAGGCCTGGTGAATGGTCGCCTTAACCCAGGATTTCAGATACTTAAGACAACTAATCCTGCACAATGGCCCTCATGGATTACAAGAAGCAAGTCCAAACTGCAGAAAGACAGACATTGTATGTGGAACATAGCACCACAAGCAAAAAAAACTGCTTCAAAGCAATTAATCTCCTGGTCCTGTCAGTTAACTGGAACCGGACCAGGGTAAGAAAGACCAAAATCCTAGTTAACAAGAAACGAAGAAAGAACCTTTAGTGAAAAACCCTAAAAGGAGTTCTAAAAACTACCCAAATCAGAATGAAAGATCATAAAGTGAGGATTACAGGATAAAACCAGTAGTTTTCTCACATAGCGAAGAAACACAAATGCAAAAAGGAAAGCGGTCCTAAGAGTCAAAAGACCAAAGGGAAAGACAGATGCTCAAAACCAGCATTCATGCACACTCCCAAAACCAAGGTCCAATCCCACGGAGGAGTGGGATCCCTAAAGGCTGGGTAGGAATGAGCCACCCCTGTACAAAGGATGCACATCCAGTAAGAAGACCTTAATAGAGCCAAGACCCAGCTCTTTCCAAAGAGCATCCTGCTGAAAAAGCCACCAACAGAAGTCCAAAAGGAAGCAATTGTGACCCCTGGTTTTCACACCACTAGATAAAAAAAGGAACGTCCTCTACAGTACGCCATGTAAAACACCAGCTTATGAGCCAACAAAAAACATTTTTCCCTCACAATGCTGGCCACAAGAGCCAACAAACATCTACACCTCTGGAAGACAGAGGAACCAGCCTAAAGAGAACCAGAAGGACTGAAAACCCAAAAAAAGAAGTCCTGCTATGGAAAGAGGTAGAGGTGTGTTTTTGTATGTTTTGGGGGAGGGGATGGTACAGATTCCAGAACTCAAGGACCCCCATCCCCTTAATAGAGGAGAAGAGGGGCCTGGGAGCTAATGTGTAAGGACCACAGTCCAAAAAGACGGAATAAAGCAGAAAAGGCCCTTAGAAGACCAGTAATATGAAGAGCATAGGGTTAACACCCATGTAATCTAAGGGGCAAAAAGTAGCCAAGCCCCTTATAAGACAAATCTGAGGGGAAGAAAGGGTTAATAGCTAAACTCCTGATGTCTACCACATGGTCTAGGAAAAGAGAAAGCAGTGCAAGAAAACAACCCCTTATTCCTCCATGAGGCTCAGGAAGCCAGGATTTTTCAGAAGTACAGTTCTATTTTACCTCCATGGAGCAGTCAATCTCAAGCCATTGCATCCAGCCGTCACAACACAGTGTGGGTTCCCCCAAGTGAATCCCTTAACTGTAGTAAGAAAGGGTAGAAGAGTAAACCCCAGTTTGGTAATGGAACTCACCTGATGCAGCATGAATCACAACTGTACTCTCTATGCCTCAATCAAACATGGGCAGTTCAAGTGTCCATGTTTAAAAGGTACCACGAACCCAAAAGTAACTAAATTAGGTTTTTGTTTTTAATTTTTATTTCTCATTTTTTGTAGATCCCCGCCAAACAGTAGAAATAGTGGAGGGACAGATTAAAAAAAACCAAACCAGAGTGCAAACCTAGCTATTTTACCAGAGTGAATGTTTCTCCCAGACAGAGAGCCTGTGCTGGGGATCTTGTCCTCTTCAGTCTTCTATACACTTGTGCATTTGTATTGTCCCGAAAGCAAAGTAGTAATGAAAGTTTTGCGTTTCATGCCATTTGGATTAAAAACGACAAAAATTGCATCAAGCACACAATACCAGGAAGAATGGCATATTAATTCATTCAAATTATTTTGTTCAATCACACATTTACACCACATTCATAATAAGAATCACATTTACTTTTATGTCAGAGGTCCAGTGGTGTCCTCAATGCCCTGGTTCTCCTGCATTTTCTATATGGATGATGCAGAAGTACCAGGGTACTGAGGACACAGATGAACCTCTGCCATCAAGAAAAGTGTTATGGATTAGCAGAAAGACTTATTCAGAATATCCAAAACAAAATCACTTACCACAATTCTGACTTAAACAGCATAGTAAACGTGATTCATTTAATCTGAACAAGTAAAAATTTAGAGACTGATTCAGACAAAACAATTTTTTTTGCTGTGTTCATAAGTAAATGTAAAATACAGTTTAAAATCAATTATACAGGAAGTCATTGGGTTCCATCCAGCCAAGGAAGTTAGTTTCATAACTTACAAAACTGCTAAGAGGAATTATTTGTGGGGCTTCAAAGAGCAACCCCATGTGATTTAAAATGGCAAAACCATATCTCAAACAATTAAAGCCTAGATTTTGGATACAAAATCCCTTAAATGCTGCATGCAAAGGGTTAAAGTGTCAGAGTTGCTCTGCAAAGTTAAGGAGGATTTTATACAAAAAAAAGGATGAAAATCTATTGTTCATTCTGTTGCAATACCTCAGGAGTATGGTACAGACAGCCCCTGCTCTGCAATAGAATACAGTATGCCTTCACACGGACTTGCAACTCACCAACTGCCATACTCATTCCCTTATTTGAACCAGATTCCCTTGCCGGGTCCATGTGTTTTCAAGTACATCTGAACACCAGTTTCTGCACCTCTGCAACCTCTGGCTGTCAAGAGACTCTGAATGTTGAGCTGAGATAGAGCCCTGCAAGAGATGAAGCCAAAATGTTCTTCTTGCCCACATGACCAAACTAGCTTTATATACAAAAATAGATATGAACTACATTTATTTATTTTTTATTTTTTTTTATTTAAATCATGCTTGTGAGAATCTGTGGATCACAAAGAAAATGTTGGTCCTTTATAATGAGAATCCAGTCCTGGCAGAGGCCCTTAAGTAAAAATATTATACACATAGGCATCTTGGTTCCATTTTCGTACATTCCAAGCACCCTGCACCCTCTTATCTCCAATGAACCAATTCCCCCCTGCAATTCTGTTGCAAGAATATCAGATGTGTGTTTAGGGACTTTAGTCCACATGGACCAGCAATCGATTTGAGTATGCAACTTACGTTGCATTCACCAAAATTGCATACATGAATGACTTCTGTGATGGCCCATAGGCTGTGTGCATCCAAGCTGCATCATGTTAAAGCCTGTCAACACAGCCTTAGAGATGTGAAACCTAGCTCTAGGATCACACATTTTTTGTCAGTGGGAGGATGGGGGCGCATTCTATACCTTGAACCATTTGAGTGCCAGAGAGCTATTCAACGTGTTGAATCCAATGGGTTAACCAATGCACTGCATACCCCTTTGGCACTCAAAGGGTTAAAATCCCCATTCAAAAACAGTGGAAATACAGGAACAACGGTCTCCTATGGTGCAGTTGATTTGTCCTAGTATTCCTCCACTTTTTTCTTTATAAATTAAGCCCAATATGCTGCTTGCATTTCAAAACCAGTTTATCATCATTATTTTCAATCCAAATTAAGGACCACTATAGGATATATTAGCCACACTGAAGCAAAATTAAGCCTTTACAGATACTACTTTTTTCTTAACATGAGTAATATACAAAAAAAACTATGTGGCATAGTTTTAATAAACTGCAAGCTATTTATGTTACAAAATAAAAACATAACTAAAACAGTGCACACTGCTATGAACAGCTTAAATTAGAAGGTGTATGTAAACAGATTCAAAAAGACTGGAAAGATATTCAGCACTACAGGAACTGGAGTAAATGGCTAACTATGGTTGTGACTCACATGAAAGGAGTCCCACCTTTACATCTGATCTCAAATAAAAAAAGAGTCTATACAGCTGCAAAACACTGCCGACTTTAGTTAGAGCAGCCTAGCATACGCTTCTGATTTGATACAGAGGTTGATGGATCAAAAACTGCAGACATTCTGAAATAAGCATCAAAATGGAACATAGTATCATACTGGATTTAAACTGGACTTTTAACACCTTAAACGAATTGGAGCTCCTGCTGGCATTCAAGGAGTTACATGTTCCATTTAAATTAATGGTCATTTGTGTACCCATTGAAGTAATCTGAATACTCCAATGTGCCTGTAAGCTAGAAATAAAGTCTCATTTACTTTCAATAAAATATGTAAAGTGACATTGATGGCAAAACTGGATTGAAAAATATATAAATAAATATTCAATGATCCCCTCAGATCAGCTTATTGAGTCTAAAGTGCTATGTTTAGAGAAACAATACTAATAAATAATAAAGTTCCCAGGAAAGGAAGAGAAACCAGCCTATCCTTTAAGGACGTGTTAGAATCCCAGGCCTTGATCCAAAGTGATCTTTTCACAGTGACCGACAATGCTGATGTTCTAGCTAGTAACTTGATGTTATCTAGGGAAGCATTGCATGAAAAGTTGCCACTTCTCTTAGTAACCCAGATCTGGATACTGACCAAGCCTGGGATCTTGGGCTCCTAAAATTTTTTTCTGGGTCTGAAGCTTTGGAGGTATTTTGAACACATCTATATACATGCATCCCTCCATGCATCCCTCCTACACATTCTGTAATTTTTGTCTACTGCTTAGGTCTCACTTTAGAAAGTTTTACATTACCTCATTAATGTTACAGTCATTATTTCATATACCAATTATAAGACTACGTCATCACGAGTGCACTTTTCAAGTTAGCTTAGGGATATGAATGAATTCAAACCAGAAACAGTGAGACCAATATCAATTTATCCACCTTAGAGTAATTCTATCCAATAATAGATCAATATATAGGACACCATACTTTGGGGGGGGGGGGGGGAATTGGTGAGATTTAGAACTTTTTTTTTTCTATAACATTTTAATATGTTAGATGCGTTATATTTTTCAGTTTATGGGAACATTTACTTGGGCAGGAGTCCTTTATACAGTATTTTTTTTTTTTTTTTTTGCAGTTGTTCCCTGTTGTAACCTACTGCTAGTTACTTTCATTTCTTCACAATCTGAAAGACAGCAGACCCTTATAAACAAAATCTGTGCTACTGAGGCCTACTGTGTTGCGAGGATGTGGGAACTTCACACAGATTTTACACAGGCAACAGCATATAGTACTAAAATATACAGAAATAGATTTACATGAATGTTGCACACAGGATGACTACCTAAGTAAGCGCTCCTTTTTAAAGGGACACGTGAAGTGCCAGAACCGCCACACCGCACACAAACGTCTGTCCTTCGTGTGTGTCTGCCCCTACCCATGTTGGCAGGGAGGGAGGTGGAGATCTGCAGCAGGCAGTGAATCAGGGGCTGCAATTTGCCTAGAAGTGGGTAGGGATCCTGTGTGCAACATCCTGTGCCCCTACTCCTGTGGAAATTTCTGCAGTGGTCATAGCTGTTCCCCGAACTACATGGCTTTCCCAATCATATGAGCAATGCCGTGCACCACCCTTTTTGAAAGGTCTGTTGTGCAATACTATTTCGTACTGAATTGCATTAGAATGTGGATGCAGTTTTCATTTGTATTCTTCATTTACAGTCCAGACAATGCAAGATACTGAAAAACAAGGGTCTTCCACAAAATAATCACCAATAGTGAAGGATGAACTCAAATAGTCCTCAACAAATACCCCTTCCTCAATTAAGGAGTCTCCCATCATGGGAGCATTTCACTCTGAAAGGGTTGCAGCACATTTGTTTTGTTTTTTATTTGGAAGGGTGGCGACAGTCAAAAAGAAAATTCGGGCCTTAAACAAAGCAGGCTTTTCTGTTCATTAGAAGAGAGCAAGAGGAACATAAAACAACAAATCCCTAGGAGGAGCAAAACCCTTCAAGGCTGGTCTATGTCTCCCTTAGGCATAGCGAGGGCACCACTTAAAAGGACAGTAAAAGAAATTTGTTTTAACTTTGTACAAATAGTTTTATCTGACAAAGGGTTTAAGTTACATCAAAGAAGAGGAGACCAATCACATGCATTCCACAATGAAGTGGAATAAAGTGTGTGTGTGTGTGGGGGGGGGGATATCATCATAGAACCTATTTGCATGCTTTAAAGCCTGTGGGGGGGGGGGATGACACAGGCTTATGGATAATGTAGTCACTAACCAATACTCTTTGCCCCTGGGCCTCCATGATGCAGTTCACAGCTAGTGAACCCCAATTAGCACCCCTTACACCCACTAGAGGGCAACTGGTGGAACAGTGTACATAATACGGTCACAAATTAATATGGCCGCCACAAGTGCCCGTTCATAAAATGCAACATTGCATCCCAAAAAATGGTGCATTAAAAACACAAGTTAGATAGAAAATAGAGTAGAGTAATGAAAAAAAAAAAAAAAAAAAAAAAAAGATTAAATAAGACTGAATTAAATAAAAGTGAACGAATATAACTAAAAACGGATTGTAATTTAACAAAGTGAATAAAAATCCACACCTGGTAAAGTATAGGGATAGTGGGACAGTTGTACAAAAATGTACAGAGTGTAAGTCAAAAAAAAAAAAAAAAAATTGTATTTTATATTGTAGCCATTAAAAAATCATTAAGAACAATATCAGTCTTATCTCTCAAAACCTTTATGATTTGAGAGATATTCACAAGCAAAATTCCCCCAATACTGACCTAAACAGTCAAGTCTACCATCTAGCTGTCAGATTTGGAATCCAGTCCATCTGGCGGCTCTTCAGCAGTGCCGAAAACGCAAAATACGTAAATATTTTCCATATTCTGTGATTATGTATATATAATTTCCCGGGATAAAATGTATAAATAACAGGACTGTCAGTCCTCTAGCTCTAAAAGGAGTTCCTTTCAACCTCCAGGACATTCATTTCAAAAATCCTGGATCCTGATGCGATACTGGATTCTGATGCAGTAGGTCTGGTCTGAGAGGCAGGGGCCAAGGTTTCTGAATTGACATGTTCTGAATACCAGACTCTCCTTGGCCATTTTGGTGCTATGACATCTAGTCTGTCCTGCTTGATCTTTCTTTCTACCCTTTGAATCATGGGGATTGGAGGAAATACATATGCAAGACTGAGTGTCCATTTTTGAGTCATAGCATCAACTGCCAATGCTTGTGAGTGATGCGTCCTTAAGATTTGACTTTCTGGTCTCCCCTGTTGCCATTAGATCTACTGTCGGATGATCCCATTTTTGTACAATCTGGTTGAATACTTACTGGTTCAGTGACCATTCTCCCAGACCCAGTTTGGTTTGACTTAGAAAATCAGCCTGATGGTTTTGCTTTCCTGGAATGTGAACCGCTGATAGAAAAATCTGATGGCACTTTCTGCCCATAGCAAAATTCTTCTTGCTTCTGCCTTCAGAGATTTGCTCCTTGATTTTTTTTTTTTTTTTTTTTTTTTTTTTTATGTACAGTACTGCAGCCATGCCGTCTGATATCTGGACTGGCCTTTTCTTCAGTTGTTTCTCGGAGTTTCTTTAGGCAGAGAAATATTGCCTAAACATTCCAATATGTTTATATGCATCAATTGTTCCTGCTTGTACCAATTCCCATGCACTGACTTGTTCTGCCAGTACCCTCCCCATCCGGTCAGACTGGCATCTGTGGCAATCTTCTGCCATTCTGGTTCTTTTAAGGGGGTCCCTTTGCCTAGATTATTTCTGCATGTCCACCATGCTAGTTCTTGTCCCACTTTGGGGTGTAGAGGAATCCTTTGAGATGTATTCACATTTTCCTTGTCTCAGTGGTTCAAGAACCATCTTTGAAGTGGCCTCATGGAATAACCTGAACTGCAGATACCAAAAATCCTATCAATGTCGAGTAGTCCTGGGTTGTATGGACCTTCAATTTCTTGAATTGTTTCACCCTGTTGATTAAGGCATGTATCCTGTTGCGAGATAGATAGATAGATAGGATACTCTGTTCCTTGTTGTATCCAATATTAGTCCCAGGAACTGAAGCTGACGGGTTGGAATTAACTGGCTTTTCTGCATGTTCAGCACCCATCCTAGTTCTTCAAGGTGACTGATGTTAATCTTCATCTGAAGCTGTGTCTGACTCCTTGAGCTTGCTGTTAATGGAAAGTTGTTCAGGTAGGGGATTATTATTATTCCCTTTTTTCTTATAGGTTCCAGAGCCACTGCCAGCATCTTGGAGAATATTCTGGGAGCTGAAGTAAGACTAAATGGCAGAATTTGAACTACCAATGAAGTCCCTTATATGAAAATCTGAGGAATCTCCTGTAATATTGCACTACTGGGATGTAATAGTAGGCATCCTGAAGGTCTATTGTCAACAGGTAAGAACCTGGATGAATTGCTTGGATCACAGAATTTATTGTTTCCATTTTTAGTTTTTGTTTTATGAAGGAGTTGAGTATCTGTAGATCCAGAATGGGTCAATATTCCCCCCGTTGGTTTTGGTACTATGAATATTATGGAGTACCATCCTTGTCTCCTGGAATCTGTTGAAACAGTTTCTATGACTTCTTTTGATGCCAGCTCCTGAATTGCCCTCGTTAATTCCATTGCTTTTGTTGGACTTTCTGGAATCCTAGAAATTTTTAAGCAGTTTCTGTGGTGCCTAACTCGAAATCGCAGCGGGCACCCTGCTTCCAATATCGGAAGAGCCCATCTGTCTAATTTTGTTTTGTTCTTCCAGGCCTGGTGAAATAGTTCCAGTAGACCCCCTACTGGAACCGGAAGCAGGTTCCGCTGCTCTTCAGGAGAATTCCTTCTTGAATTGTTTTCTGCGAAACCCATCCTTCCTGAATGTTCCTTTGGTAGACTGTGAAGGGGGTTGCTTTCTTGCCTCAGTGTTGTTTTGATGTCTGAAATCTTCCGATCCTAAAATTCTTGCCTTTTGGTATGAAAAAGACGTGCGTGTAGGTGATGACCTATGTCTTCTATCTTGAAATTTTACCACATCTGTAACCGAATGATATACCGGAAAGACAGGGCTTTCTTTCTTGGTTCCTAGGAACGCCGTATCTAGGATCCATTGCGGTTTTGGTTCATCTACCAATCCCGGTGTATTTCTCATCAGTTTTAAGAAAGGTTCCATTTTTCTCCAAATTGAACATTCCCTCCTCGTTTTCTACAATCTCTCCTTTCTCTTCTATGAATACTGATATAAGACATCCAAAATACTATTCCCTTCTAATTACTCATTTCTAGTTGAAGTATCCTCTTCTGTGTAGTTCATTCTTTGCCTTTTCCTAAGATGGCTCTGCATAGCTCTAAAAGTTTCTTGCATTGAGGTTTTCATCCAAGACAAAAAGTCTTGGAACGTCAACACCCACTAGCTTCTTAATACACTGCACATAGTTTGAAAGATTCCCCTGCAGGGATTTTATTATCACAGCCATTACAAGTCTTAGTTTTCTGACTAGTCTTGTCCTCTAACTTCTGTAGATATTTTTTCCTTATAAGATCCAGGCTACAGCAGGACTCAAGGCATCGAACGCCGAGGCACTGCATCCTTCCAGTCAAATTGTACAACTGCAAGAGTCTCCTTTGCGGTTGTGGATGCAGGTAATTAAAATAGAAGCCGTTATCCAGATACACTGCAGCCAGTCTGGCACAGAGCGAAGCCTGGTCTTCAGGAATCCTTCCCCGGCATGGGACAGCATGAAAGCAGCCACAGTGAGCAATATACACAAAAAAATATAAATAAAACACATTTAAAATATTAATAGGCTGGATCACCAGCCAGCCTACTCCAGCTGATGTGGGACAAAGACAGGAGGAGGGAAGTGAGGTAATTCCTTAAGTACTTTTTGATTGGTCCTACAACAGCTGGAGGGAGAAGACATTATCCATGGAAGTCAATGGCCGTGGTAAGGGACACAGAAGAAATTATATATAATCGGTAATTGTATGTAGGGTTTTCTTGCTCTTCTCCCCTTTTATTTTATGGGCTGTTTTGTCTATGTGCTTATTTCTGTATGTTCTTTATTTCTGTATTTTTGTACCCAGCACTGAAATCTTTTTCAGATAAAATGTTCAGCTCTGGTCTTTGTTCTCTAATATGAACTCACTACTCTGAAGAGAGCTCAGTTGGAACACATTACTAAAAAGGGTTAAATTCTATATGATTATTAATGTGATTTTATACTGTAATTCTGTTGTGTATGGGGTAACCTAAGAAGACCAGCTATAAAGTCTTAGAGGTGGCAGCAAATTGTAGTACTGGGGTGATCGTGCAGGAGATATTTCAGGGGTTAATTTGGTGGTTGAAAGGAATAGCAATAGGTAACCAGGGATCTCATGGTGTTAACCCTTTCACTCCCACACTCCCCCGCTGTCTCTGCAGGGCCTATAGCCTTCATCCCTGACAATGAACTCCATGGGTCTGTTTCCAGAGAGATTTCTCTCAAATTATAAAAACAGGTTTAGTTATACAATGTAAAAGTATCCTGTATTTTTTTCCTCTGTTGCAGGGACAGTGTTATATTGCACGACTACCCTGCTTTGTTGGTTAACCAGAAACCTCTGAAAACAGATGTAGGGAGTTTATCTCGGACATAAGTGTTAAAAATTGATAATAAAGCCAAGATGAAAAATTACACAGAAAAAAAAAATTACAAAGTATAAACAAATTTTACTTAAAATAATTCTACAAGGGCAAAATATGTAAAGTGCAAATAAGAGAGGGACTAGAATGCAAAACATAAAAAGAAGTTTGAAGATTGGGTGCCGTTTTCCTAAGCCTAGCACTAACAGAAAGCTACCTAACATGCCATGTGAAAAACAGGTTAAACAAATAAACTGTCCTTTTCTCTTTGAGAGACAGTTGTCTTGGTAATTGGCAATGTGCAAATAACACACTGCTAAAAACACATGACTCAAATAGGACAAACAAATATCAGGCACAAGGGGACATGCCAAGCGAAAGCAAAATGTGCTGTGACAGTCATGGAAGACTAGCTGTTCTGAGCCATAATCGTGCAACATTTTTAAAGTTGATGTGTCACCTATGCAAAACATCCCATAAATAATTAGGTGACACATCAAATAGCATAAAAACGTTATTTGTTTTTTATTTTAAGCTTCCGTTTCATTTAAATTTAACTTACAAAAGTCTGGGCTTCAGCCACTTCCGTATAGACTGCAGCCCGACGCTCTGCCTCTGCTCTCCTCCTTCCTCCAATGACAGAGGCTTCTGCCTTGAAGTTGGAGTGGTCTCATTGGCTAGATATCGATCTCTGCCAAGGAGACCACGCCAGCTTACTGACATAAGCCTCTGTCATTGGAATTGGGAGGTGAGCAGAGGCAGAGCTCTGTAACTGCAGTCACCCGGAAGAAGCTGCTGCACAGACTTTTGTAAGTTAAATTTAAATGAAACAGAAGCTTAAAATAAAAAAATAACATTTTATGCTATTGGATGTGTCACCTAACTATTTATGGGATGTTGTCCATAGGTGACACATCCCCTTTAAAGTAAGGTTTTCTTGCCATAAACTCAGATAAATCTAAGCGTGGAGTAATACTGCAGATTCACCTGTATAAAAGAAATATTTATGGCAGGGGATGGAAAACTGTCACTTGTACGCTGTAGCACTACAATTCCCATTGTATTCAGCTATGCAAATTGTAGCGCAACAGGTTGCACACCCATTACGTGATATATTTATTTTTTAACCCTTTGAGTGGCAAAGGGGTCTCCAAAGTGCTGCAATGTGTTGTATACCTCTCTGGCACTCACAGGGTTGAAGGAACACTGTCACAGACGAGGGCTATAGGCCAGGCTGAGACAGTGGGGGGAGTAAAAGGATTACCACCACCAGATCCCTGGTTACCTGTTACTATTCCTTAGGATGGGCAATCAATGCTGCAACCAAGAAGGCTATCACTTGCTTCCCTTACCTCATCAAATCAGCGTTCAACAAATGTCTGGGTTGAGTAGGACCTTCAAAACCCACAAGGATGTGAGCGAGTCTTAAAAAGGTCCTCCTACTCAACCCAGACGTTCACTGAATGCCAGGATGAGGAGCTAAAGGAAGGCTGCTATCCCCTTTCAGGTCATAGTGTGGATCACCTATCCATTATGCCCTGTCGAGGTCTGACATAAAAATAAAATAGGGGTCTGATTAGGTCTGACCTTATTATACACACACACACACACACACACACACACACACACAGTTTTTTTTTTTTGTTTTTTTTTTAAATAATTAAAGATAAATATAAAATCTCCCCTTGCTTAGCCCCATAGCACTCATTGATGCCCAACACATACTATTTAGCATCTGGTGCAGTAGCATCCACAGTGTTGTTCCCCTGCACCCCCCCCTTTCCCAGTGTGTTGCCCTGCCCACTGATAAGTGTCACACTACTCCACAGCAATACAACTCATTAATGTTTATTTAAACTTCAGTGTATGTGTTTATAAATTAGTCTTTGTATATAAACTACTTTGGTCTTGTTTTAAATAATTTATTCTGTTTATATATATATATATATATATATATATATATATATATATATATATATATATATATATATATATATATAAAAAAAAGCTCTATAGCTCAGAAAGTAATTTTAAAAATTTTCAGTTATACCCCGACTACCAGTTGCAGCCCCAGCAACACCGCCTAAAATAAACATTATTTCCCTTTGGCCAACTGAACTTTTAGGTGATGCGACACCCCACCCCACCAACCTGATTCCACAGAGTCCTGCATACACTGTGGTTCCACTGGTAGTTATACAGCTCCACACGCACTGTCACCCCCCAAGACTTGTTCCACTGCCCCCTTGGTAGCCACAGATACCCCATATACACTTTCTAACCTCCTATCCTGGTTCCACTGGTTGCTACAGAACCACGCATTACTCTGCTAATTCAGCCTTGCTCCACTGCAAGCCAAAGAGTCGCAGACTGTCTGCTTCCCCAGCCTTTCTCCACTGATAGCAATTCTCCTGGTACCCACTACTGTATGTAAACACATACCAATCGTGGTACCATTTTCTAGGTACTATATACCCTAGGAAATTCCATGATGTTGAAAGATGTTATCATCATCATCATCATCATCATCATAAAAGTGTAAAAGCACTACTTTCTGAAAATAGGTGTGAACACTAGCCTGTGGGTAAAAAGGCAAGAGACTTGCTTATATTTTGTTTGTATATCTAATTGTTATGTCCATTTTAATGCAGGAAGGTAATTTCAGATTTAAAAAAGTGATATTTGTAGGTTAGTGCTCCTGGCACCCCATACAATATATGTCAACCCATACAAAAGGGGTACCATTTTTCTCAAGCTGGTAGCAGGTACTGAATACAATAGGAAATCCCATGGTTTTCAAAGATTAATACCTTGGAAGTGTGAAGGGGAAGAAAAAAAAAAAAAAAAAAAAAAAAATTTACAGGTAGGTAGTGTTTTTTCTTCTGATATCTCCTTAGGTATGTCAACCCATGCCAGTGGGGCACTATTTTTGTTCTGATGAGCTGAAGATAAAGAACATAGTAGGATATTCTATAGTTTTAACCCCTTAACGACCCTTGACGGTCATAGTACGTCAAGGGTCGATCTGACTGAACAACCCATGACGTACTATGACCGTCATGGAGTTCCGGGCTCCCCCCGCGGCTGCACGCCGTTCGGGGAGTCCGGAACCAGAAAACGGGGGGAAAAAAAAAAAAAAAGCTCCGGACGTTCAGTCGCGTCCTGGCGCAGAATCACCGGTCATTAAGGGGTTAAAATACTTCAGTACATTTGAAGGGAAAGATTAAAAAGGCTAATATTTCCTTTAGTGCCACCTTTTGAAAACACTTGTATACAAAGTCTAGGGTTGGGGGGGGGGGGGGGGATATATCAGATGGTGTAGTTTTGTATGTCCAGCACCCCCTCTCTAGTAGTTCATCTCAAACCAATAGTATGACATTTTTCTCAGAAGAGCAGCTAATGAATACAGTAGTAAAATCCATAGTTTTCAATAATTTCAGTACCTTTGAAGGGGTGGAAATGCAAATAAATGGCTATTTTTTTCCCTCTAGCAGGCTCGGAGTAACATCAAAATACCCTTCATCTGATGCAGTTCGATATCAGTTTTCAGAAAATGTATACTTTGACAGGGTTATTTTGATGTCAGAGTAATTATTGCTTTGGACTGTATATAATACATTCTGCTTATCTGAAATTCTCTTATGTGCTGTTACCAATTTGAGGCCCAGGTGAAGGACATACATATTTGGTATCCGCGTAATTAAAAACAAAAACACACACGGCTGTCACGTGCTCCTGCACAGAGACACACACAAGCCCCACAGTAACCCACAATAGCCTGGCGAGGCCTTCAAAAATTCTACCTTATCTTGATGCCAACTTTATTACTTTATTAGTCCTCTCTCCATACTATGCAGGGCCTGAGTGGCTTCCCAGGAAAATCCCCATATGCACTGGGCTTTCTTAAATAAACACGCGGCAATGTAATTTATTTGCGTCCGCAAGGTGGAGAGAGAGAGAGAGGAGAGGAGAGGAGAGAGAGAGAGAGAGAGAGAGAGAGAGAGAGAGAGGAGAGAGAGAGAGGAGAGAGAGAGAGGAGAGAGAGAGAGAGAGAGAGGAGAGAGAGGAGAGAGAGAGAGAGAGAGAGAGAGAGAGGAGAGAGAGAGAGAGAGAGAGAGAGAGAGAGAGAGAGAGAGGAGAGAGAGAGAGGAGAGAGAGGAGAGAGAGAGAGGAGAGAGAGGAGAGAGGAGAGAGAGAGAGGAGAGAGAGGAGAGAGAGAGAGGAGAGAGAGAGAGGAGAGAGAGAGAGGAGAGAGAGAGAGGAGAGAGAGGAGAGGAGAGAGAGAGAGAGGAGAGAGAGAGAGAGGAGAGAGGAGAGAGGAGAGAGAGAGAGAGAGAGAGAGGAGAGAGAGGAGAGAGGAGAGAGAGAGAGGAGAGAGAGAGAGGAGAGAGAGGAGAGAGAGGAGAGAGAGAGAGGAGAGAGAGAGAGAGAGAGGAGAGAGAGAGAGAGAGAGAGAGAGAGAGAGAGAGAGAGAGAGAGAGGAGAGAGAGAGAGGAGAGAGAGAGAGAGGAGAGAGAGAGGAGAGAGAGAGGAGAGAGAGAGGAGAGAGAGGAGAGAGAGAGGAGAGAGAGGAGAGAGAGGAGAGAGAGGAGAGAGAGGAGAGAGAGGAGAGAGAGAGAGAGAGGAGAGAGAGGAGAGAGAGGAGAGAGAGAGATATATGCTCCCTTCTTGCCGCTCTGTGTGGGGGTAGGGTACAGGCCAGGGACTTTACTGCCTTGGGGATTGGAGGACGTGCTGCTGTGTGGACTGGGATGTCTGTGCGCATGTGTCTGTGTTTCTCACCAACAATATCAAAATGCTCACAACATATATTAGCCATGCAGTCTTAGATCACCCTTTCAAGCCAGCTTTTACAATACTATAAAGTTACACTTTCCAGGGTCAAACAAATTAAACCTAATGTTGGAGGCATATAGCTGTTACAACCTCATAAGTGTTCCACAACTTGCCCTACCTGCCTCCTTCTGCCCCAGCTGTAGGCAACTCTCTCCCCTTCTTTCAGCTGCTCCCTACTGCCTATTCCTCTGCTCCAAACCCTTCACCTGCCTCCTCCTATTCCCTCTCTCCATCACTACCTGCTGTCATCCTTTCTTCCTTCAACTACCACCAGCAGCAATACCAATGAAAGCCATCACATGCCACTCCAATGCCTGCAGACTCCACAACTCTCTGTACATACTGGGACAGCTGGTTAACCCTTTCAGTGCCATATTATGTAACATTGCTGTGCAATACCTACCCCTGTGGCATTCAATCAGCCAATACAGCTAAATCAAATGTACAATTATGAAATACATTCAACACACCACCAACATTTCCTACAAAACATGCTACATAACACATATCCTAATACAATGACGGGCAACGCCGTCCCATATTGCCAATTTATATAGTGTGTGTGTGTGTGTGTGTGTGTGTGTGTGTGTGTGTGTGTGTGTGTGTGTGTGTGTGTGTGTGTGTACGCGCGCGTGTGTCACACAGTAGTGTAAAAGCCCGTGTACATGGGCCAAGGTCCAGTGAGGTAAAGAGGACAATCCTGCTCTGCGTACTGCCGCAGACTCAAAGGCGGCGGAACACACAATACAGTCATGCACAGCAGAGACTGCCCAAATGCACAATACTGCGCATGACTGCATCGGACAAACATTCTGGCCTTTTATATCATAGGATATATATTAGCACATAAAGTATAAAATTTAATATATATATGCAAACATAGAACATACCATAAACCTGTGCTCCTCCAGTATACTAGTGTGCCCTGTATTGGGCATATATACTATGAGTAAGTTTGAGGCATTAGTGCCAACCTTTTTGTCCGTTTCTATCCATCTCCATTTGCTTTCCTTAGCAGCTTCTTACTGTCGATCTTATCACATTTTCTTTTCCCTATTTTAGGACTTAAGAGGTTAAATTGGGCTTTTAAACATTCTGCGAGTTTCCAACTGATTTACACACTGTCTATGAGTCTCTCCTCTACCAGTCTGTCCCTTACCAGCAATGTAAGGGACAGAGAAGAGACACCTACTGGTAAAAGTGAAATTTACTCACCAATATTTTTTTCCCCTCTGTGTCCTTCCACAGCAATGACTGTGGGCATTGACTCCGCCTCCCAGCTGGTAGGACCAATAACTATAAAAACTTCTGTTCTTCCTCATTTGCTCAGCTATTTTCTTTATCCCCTTAAGAACCAGCCGCACACGCATGTTGCAGTCACTTAAGGACCACGGATCTTTTTTTTTTTTTTTTTTTTTTTTTTGGCGCATCCGATTCCAAACTCCCCAAACGGCGTGCAGCCTGGAATTCCATGATGGTCCAGGACCGTCATGGGTCCTTAAGGGGTTAACCAAGCTAACAGTTAAACATAATGTTAGGTACTGGAGATAGGTATATATTCATAGCAAACCATACATATGTTCTAGAGAGCAGAAGAGCATTCTACAGGAACGATACCATAACATTACTCTTACCGAGCATAGTAGGGTAGGGTTGCCGTGGAAGGACACAGACGAAAACAAAATATCGGTGAGTAAAAATGTCACCTATTCCTCTGTGTCCAATCCACGGCAATGACTGTGGGACTTACCAAAGCAGTACCCCAGAGTCGGGTGGGGATTGATGTTAGTCCGAGGCAGGAATGGCTGCTTCTAGCACCTTCCTGCCAAATCTGGCATCGGCCGATGCCTGTACATCCAGTTTGTAATGCTTAACAAAAGTTGACACAGAAGACCACGTGGCAGCTCTACAGATTTCCTCAGGAGTAGCCACAGCTTTTTGAGCCCCTGAGGTAGACACAGCTCTGGTTGAGTGGGCTTTAATTCCTGTCGGGGGTTCTTGTTTATTGGATTCATAAGCAAGTTTAATGGCATCCTTAATCCACCTAGCAATAGTGCTTTTGGAAGCAGCTGTACCCTTGAATCTTCCGGTACAGTGAACAAATAAGGTGTTGGATTTGCAGAAAGACTGTTCGTTGGAGGTATACGGTCAGGCAGCGTACTAAATCTAAGTGGTCCAAGATTTGTTACTTATCAGATTGGAACAAAATGAAAGTAGATTCAATTCTTGTCTAAGGTGAAAGGTGGACATGACTTTAGATCGAAATGAAGGTCTGGTTCTGAGAACTATTTTATCCTGGTGAAAGACAATGTAAGGGGGGGGGGTGCATAGTAATGCCTGCAGCTCCCCTACTCTCCGTGCAGAAGTGACTGCTGTGAGATGCACTGTCTTCAAGGTTAAGTATTTCAGAGAAATGGATTCCAATGGTTCATAGAAGGAGTACTGAATTGTTGCAAGACTAAGTTCGAGTCCCAAGGGGGGATAACATCATTAATGGTAGGCTTTAGCTTTGTTATTGCTGATGTGAATCTTTTAACCGCGTAATGTTCAGCTAAAGGGGATGTTAGGATGGCTGACAGAGCTGATAGCTGCACCTTGATAGAGGCAGGTTTTAAACCGTTGATGAAACCTTCTTGAAGAAAATCTAAAATCTTTCCTGTTGAGATGGAACTTCTATCCAGGTGCCTAGTCTGACACCATTTATAAAACATGGACCAGATCCTGTAATAGATACTGGAAGACGAGGAGCGTAAGCCAGCTATAATGGTGTTAATAGCAGGTTCGGATTGGCCGCTGAGTTTTAGCAAGCTCAGCTCAGCCGCCAAGCCATCAGCTTCCAGAAAGCTGGTTCAGGGTGAAATATTGGCCCCTGTGATAACAGATGAGGCACCACTGGGAGCGTCATTGGTTCTTTGACTGATAACTTCTTCAGGTCAGAGTACCACATCTTTCTGGGACAGTATGGTGCTATCAGGATTACTTCTGCCCTGTCCCTCTTTATTTTCTGTGTGACCTCCGTCAGCAGAGGTGGGAACAAATAGGCTAGAGGAAGATCCCAAGTGTAACCTAGAGCATCTTGCCCTGCCGCTCCCTGTGTTTTCCAACGTGATAGGAAGGTTGGACATTTTGACTGGATGCCATGAGATCACTGGCATTCCAAATTTTGCTACAATGTTATGAGAAATTGTTTTGTCCAGGGACCATTCTCCTGGTTCTGTTTGTGTCCTGCTGAGGAAGTCCACCTTGCGATTTAGATCTCATGATAGAAGCCCTATCAGTGACATACCTAAGTGACTTTCTGCCCATAGAAGTATTCTGATTGCAAGACGGTTCACAATGCTTCTTGTGCCGCCTTGATTCATGAGATATCCAACTGTGGTGGTATTGTCCAACCGAATCCGAACTGGCCAGTTCTGAAGTTCCGTCTTTAGTCTCTGTAACGTGTTCCAGACTGCTTGTAGTTCTAAGACATTTATGTGTTGTCTTGACTCTTTTGGTGTTTTTCCAAACTCCCCCCCAGCCTGTCTTGGTGGCATCTGTGCAGACTGTTTCCCATTGATATGGTCTCAGTTTCCTTCCCTTTGCTATGTTGCTTGTGTGATCCCACCATTTGAGTTCCAGTCTGGTGGCTGGAAGGATTGGGATTCTGAAGCGACATGTCTATAGGATTTTGTTTGAAGTATTGTAGGTGGTTGTTCTGAGTACGACTGTGAACTCTGCCCCAGGGCACTATCTGGAATGTGGAGGACAGTGTTCCCAAGATTCTGGCAAAATCCTTTATTGATGGTTTCCAATTTCTCAGAAGTCTTGACACTCATTCCTGTATTCTCTTGTCTGTCCAGGGAGAGTGACCTCTAAGATAGAATTGAAGCAAATTCCTAGAAATATTATTTCCTGGGATGGTACCAGTTGGCTCTATTCTAAGTTGATTAACCAACCTAACCTTTTTAGATGTTCCAGGCATGAAGTGGTGCTGCTTTTTTTCTCCTCTCCTCTGTGTCCTCCACTATTAGGATGATGTTCAGGTATGGTAGGACTGTAATCCCCTGTTGGTGTAGGGCCGACATTGCTACTGCCAGGATCTTTGTGAACACATGCAGGGCTGATGCTAGGTCGAAAGGTAGAACCAGATACTGGCAGTGGGTGTGAAAAATGTGGAGTCTGAGGAGCTGTCTGTGTGAGATGAATGGGAAGGTGGTAATAGGCATCCCTGAGGTCTAACCTGATAAGGAATGACCTGGGTTGTACCATCTTGATAGCAGACTGGATGGTCTCCATCTTGAACTTTCTGATTTTCAGGAAGGAGTTTATCTCCTTTAAGTCCAAGATAACGCGTAGTTTTGTTGAAGGCTTCAGAACAGAGAAAATTATGGAATAGTATCCATGAAATCTCTGATTCTCCGGAACTTCCTCTATTACTTTGTCCAGAAGGTTCTGGATAGCCTGCTTCATCTCTTGCTAGTTGACGATTCCTGATCCTGGATGTTCTGAACTTGTTGAATCTCGGGACAGTCTTGAATTCCAAGGTATATCCCATCTTAGGATCTGCTGGACCCATCTGTCTGGGTTCAGCAGATCCCATGTCACCCAGAAGTGCTCCAGCCTGCCCCCAAATGGAGAAGGAGATGGGATCCCCTGTGTTTCATTGTGGAGGGAGCTGGCTTTTTCTGGAAGTCCCTATGATTTCCAGATCTGGCTCCTTGTATAGATCCGCTTTGCCTCTGATCATAAGATCTTCTAGGCCTGTATCGGAGTCCCGAAAGGATTGTTTTCGAAATGAAGTGTTTATGGAAGGTGAAGGACGATTCCGTCGCTGTTGGGGGTGAAAGGGACTCTTTCCTCCTGACGACTTCAGAATTATATCTTAAAGTTCCTCCAGTAAAAGGAAGGGAGATTAACTTATTCTTAGAAGTGGCAACCTCCTGCCAGGATTTTATCCACAAGGCATGTCTAGCTGTTATAGACAGGGTTGAGGATTTTGCGAATCTGGTCTAAAGAGGCATCACAGGAAAAGTTTATTGCATCTTTAATAGATGTTAAATATTTTAGCAAGCGTGATCTAGAAACGGAAGAGTCAATCTTTTCTTCAAATTCTGATAGCCAAATTCGTAGAGTTCTAAATATGCAGGCCATGGCAGTTTTCATATTCTGCCCAATGTTAGAAAACTGTCTTTTGAGTGCCGCATCAGCCCATTTGTCCATAGCATCCCTTAGTGAGGTACCATCTTCTAGCAGTCAAGTGGTTTTTCTAGATATTTGGGCAACTGCTGCATCAACTTTTGGGGGGTTAACCCAGGAGCTGGTGTCTTAATCAGTAAATGGATACATCTTTTGCATGCGTCTGGATATTTGAGATCTCGTCTCCATTCTTCCATTCTTTATTAATAATTTTGTGAATGGAAAGGTGTACAGGGAATGCTGGCGTTTCCTTTTTGTATCCAATGAAGGCTGCGTCTATGATGTTTAAATCTTTTTGCGTTTCTGTTAACCCAAGAGATTTCCTCATGGCCCTATCCAGGCCATCTACTTTGTCAAGGCCAAAAGATCCAAATTCTTCAGTGATCTTGCCTTTCTCTGTGGATGAAGGTCCAGATTCTACCTCTAACACACTGGTGTCATCAATGTTCATCAAATCTGTGTGATGTACCCTCATCAGGGTCAGAAGTTCTGTGGTGTTTTCTGGAGGATTCTTGCACGGACTGAAAAGTCTCCTGCATAGATGACTTCATCCATCCCAGAAAGTCTGTAAACTGGGATGGAACCTCCGGAGTAGCAATTTTCTTGAGGCAGTCAGTGCAGAGTTTTGCGGATTCTGAAGCTAGTAATTTGGCTTCACAACCTGCACACTGTTTTGTCTTTAAAGCTTTATCTTCCTTAGAGGTCTCAGCTGGTTGCTTCAGCTTATCCCCTTTTGCATCCTTAGAGGTAGACATACTGGGGAGCAGCTATATTATATATGCTAGTCGAAATACTTGCAAAACACACGTGCCACTGCCACCCGGTGGCAGGGCAGTCACGCGCACTAGAGACTGTCCACGCCACTGCTGATACAGAGCTAGACGCTCCTTCGGAGTGCCCAGCTCTGTATCAGCCGCAGTGCGGGCAGTCTCTACTGCGCATGACTGCAGCACGCGCAGCAGTGTCTACTGCGCATGTCATGGCGTTACACATGATTTAGCGAATTATTATAAGAGATAGAGATAGAAATAGAGATATCAGTTACTGCAATCTTCTCTGAACAGATCTTACTGAGCATACATGGTAAAGCAGTATGAGCAGAAACAAAGAATTTTGTAACTTACATACAACCTTAAGTAAGGACGTGCTCCTTAAGCAAGGACGCCAGCCCCACGTTTGCTCAGTGATGCATCTCTCTGGGACGTACAGCCATCGCACTTCCGGTTTCGGTTTGGATTTAGGTGCAGCATCACTAAATGCCCGTGTTTGCTGGCAGAGTATAGGAGCAACGTGGGAGCCCAGCGAAGGAGAGTGTCAGCCTCAGGCAGCTCCGCTTTGCAATCTGGGGATGGTTCTTGGCAGCGGGAAATGGACCCATGTGACCCAATTTTGAAACATAGGGTACGTGATCTTAAATAATGTAAAGCGCACTGAGGGCAATTTACATAGATTTAAAAAAATAAATAAATAAAAAAATTAAAAAAAAAAAAAAAATTATGAAGGAAGGCTTCGTAAATCAGATGTTAGAATCACTGAACAGACTTTCTGGAACACAATTTTTACTCAGAATATAACTACATGTATAATCCAAATGGAGTTGTGAGGCTCTATGCTTCCGTCCTCCAGCTTGGTAGGACCAAAATAACTGAGCAAATGAAGAAGAGCAGAAGTTTTTATAGTTATTGGTCCTACCAGCTGGGAGGTGGAGTCAATGCCCACAGTCATTGTCGTGGATTGGACACAGAGGAAAAACAATATGTCTGTTACCAAAAGTGGAAATATGATTGTTGTGGAGCCATCTAATACATTTATATACAACACCAAATTTAATCAATAATAAAAGTGGGAAAATATGGTAGGAAAAAGGGACATGGGGATTTTCACTCAGGGGGACAGTGCCCACTTAAAACTGCCTATTTTGTAGGTATGACTGACCGGTCATACATTTCATGCAGTCTCCATAAAAATGTAACCCATTGCGCCCAAATGATCCCAGAAGAAGAAGGAAAAAAAACAAAAAAAAAAAAAAAAACACAGAACAGCAATCATCTCAGCAGTGATATTATTGGACTGTAGACATTTTTTTTTTAATCAGTCTTACCATAAAATAGTGGTTAAATGGCAGCCCTAATAAGGGATTTAATCCCAATTTAAAGAACCCCGAGATCCCTGTTGAATGGAGGACACCAAATACAACGTAATTTAAGATCCTCTTAAAGTAACAGTACATTATAACTAACGTTAGTTTTGTTCCACGACTACCGCCAACTTGCTCTGGTACCTGAGGGGTTAATACAGTGCTACGAGATTGCAAAGTTGCACAAATGCACTGGCTCTTTGGAAGCTTGAGGCATAATCCCCAACTCCCATAGCAAACTGGTGACAGGACATGGGGGATCCTTCTCCCTAATCTTTGGGAAGCACCACAGAATGGACCCTGAGATTCCGTAATTATTAACCAAACCAAATTGGAAGTAGGCAGGGGCACATAGTCACCAATATAATTAAATGAAAAGTAAATCCTACTAAGTCAGGGATGAACAAAATTTATAAAAGCACCTTAGAGGCAGACAATTTTTAGTAGCCAGTTGGGGTTTTAAGAAGCCAGGTGTATGTTTCAAAAGGTTAGAAAACAGGAGACAAATTTTAGGAACCCTAGTTCCTTTGATTTTTTTTTTTAAACCTGTCTTAAGTTTAGTTTTAACTTTGTTTCCTTCCTGTAAAACTGGGACTGCCAAGGTGAGGCCCACCCCCGCATACACTGGCTGCATCCATGCATTAAAATGGCCTCATCTGTAGAAGGTGTTAAAAGATGTTAAAGAGAAACATTATGACTCGGAGGATGGGGGGTGCAACACAATGCGTTGCCCTGCTATCAGCGTTCTAGCTGACTGAAGGGATAGTCTGTCGTACGACTATCCCGCAGCTCTGCAGCAGAGCCGAGATCACATTAATCAAGAAAAAGAAATCATTCACTGAAACAGTCTTTTACGTGTGCTTGGAAACCAAGCACATGTACAAGACCATTTCAGTGAAGGATTTGGGGCATTTAATTTCTTTTTGCAAGTTGTACAAGTTGGGGATTAGTAAATTTGAAGTGTTACTATCCCTTTAACCAAAAGAGGAATATCCAACACACTGCAAAGCAACACAGATACCTCTGTAGCATTCAAGGACTAAGTGGAACCAACTGTAGAATAACTTGGGTCGTTTTGAAAGAGCTTCAAAGAACACATTTTTAGCCACTTTATTTAAAACTATTTAATAATATTTATGATATTAATCTATCAGTTTATGCAAAATTAGCTAGTACTTCCTGGTAGTAAGTGTCAATTAGGAAAGTTGAATTTTTAACCCCTTGAATCAGAGATTACTCTAATACATTGTTTCAAAATGTGCTTGAGATTGCTAGCATTCAAGAAGATAAAAGCCTCACTTAAATTAATGGAAATTTGTGGGTCTTTTTTTTTTTTTTTTTTTTTGCCCCCTCCATGGTGCATCTGGTTTGTTCCACAGTTAATACAGGGGGAGATGCACTGAGGTGTGATAAAGCATAGATCACTTCTCCAAGTCCAGTTTTATTCTATGGGCCATATGCTCAAAGAAGTAGCGAAATAGCTTTTGTCTTTTGTAACTACTTTTCAAAGTACAGTGTCGTTGGGATCATTAATATTTTCAGAAAGTGTCGGTTGTGAATAGAAATATATGTCGTTTGTCCTGACTGAAATTGTCGTATGGAACAAAAAAAAAATGTAGACAACAAATGTCTTTAGTAAAGACAAAAATTCTCACATTCAGAACACATTCCCTCCACTTTTTTCTTAACATACATATTTTGTCTTTTGAAAGACTTTTGTAGTTCGTTATGACAAATTTTCTTTTCCTCTATACGACACTGGAGAATAGTTTAGCCACGCCCTTGCCCCGACCCTTTGCCCATCAATTCTGGAGTTGTGTCGTACAAAACGGACACTACTAATTTTTTGTCTTTCATATGACAAATTTTTGTCGTTATCCCTTTGAACATACGGCCCTATGGCACCTATGCACAAAGATCTCCAAAGGTGAAGAAATCTTAGTGCATTGGCTGCATAGAATAACATTGGACTTGAAGAAGTAGATATCATTGGAGAAGTCATCTCCACTCTATCACGCCTTAGTGCATAACCCCCCATATCTTCATAGAGTATATATTTATTATAAACACACACACGTGTGTGCCAATTTCTTCATCATAAGAAAACCTACTTTGTTCCAAAGCATTGTGTGAAGCACCATTACTACCAAAAGTATTATTTTTAGATGTTACAAAACATTTCGATCAACAGACATCGCTATGCAAAAATATGTGAATAGGTACATAGTATTAAAGTGGACCTACCACACCGCCTAAAGTTGCTCCCAAAGAATTACCCATCTGGCGACTAGCTGCTCAATAGTACTAGTCACCAGAATTATTACCTCGTTATATAGAGAATTCCTACTGCTCCCGGGACCGACAGCTAGGAAACAGTGCAGACATCTTTGCATAGTGACGTCTGCACACCTGCGCTGTCAGTACCATTCTGCTCTAGGAGGCGCTGCTAAGTACAGGAAGGTACCAGCAGGGACTGACAGCACAGGCACGCAGATGTCACTATGCAAAGATGTCTGCACCGTCTCCTGGCTGTCGATCCTGGGAACAGTAGGAATTCTCTATATAACGAGGTAATAATTCTGGCGACTAGTACTACTGAGCAGATAGTAGCCAAATGGGTAATTCTTTGGGGGCAACTTTAGGCGGGGTGGTAGTTCTGCTTTAACATACACCCTGATAGAAAAATATGCAAAACATTGCTTCATTAGTAACATACATTCCATATGGGTTGAGGGCCCATGCCAGCAAAGGAGACAGTACAACTAATATAAAGAACTGAATCACAAAACACTTTCATGTTAATGTCTAAAAAGTAATGATAACCTATGATTCACTATGGGGGGGGGGGGGAGATCATGAACACCCTGGTTGCCACATGTAAATTGACTAAACCTCACCTTCAACTGGGAACATGCAGAAAAGAATATATACTTTAGGGCTGCATTGAAAGCATATATGCTCTCATGTGCTCCTACTTCAAGGTGAGGTCAAGATAGCCTATGCTAGAGATGTCTCCAGGATACTGAAGCAGCAAAAGCTAACATTTTGTGGTTTACAGTATCACGATCCAGATTCAACACAGTAAATTAGAATATTCTCATTACGTTCCATCAGGAGAGTGCAGCTTCCAAAATTGGAAGCCACTAAGTAACTTCTATCAACCGTTCAAATGCCAGAGTGCCAAAGGGCTGCTAGCTGTATTAACAATGTATACCACATTCTCTTCTTAGCCCTGCTGTTATTAATGGAGTATAAATTAAAAGGTTGCACTAATTCATGTATATCCTGTCTATTAGACGCAATCAAATGCTCCAAGCAGAGAAGTATTGAGGTTAAAAATAAGTGATAACATTGTTATCTGCAGTGTCAAACACAATGCAGCAATGTATGATTAACCCTTAAGTAGACATCAATGTACTGCAGACGTTGATACAGATAAGAGAAAAGCATTCATAAAACGAAAACACAGGATTCATGTTATTTGCATTTGTCATTTAACCCCTTGAGTGGCAAAGCCGTGTGTACTGTAAATACAAGCAATCACACAAACCTTATTTAATAGAAAATTAAAATATCCCCTCATCCCATTTTGACACTTACATTTTGAGGGTTTTTTTGTAATATGAGGTTTGTTTAAATATTAACAAAGACAACAAATTATTGCAAAGCTTTTAGTTTGGCTAAATACAAAAAGGAAGTTTTCCCCATAAATATGTATGTATATCAGTACGTAGTTCGATTTCGTGTTGACCCTCCTAACAGAGACATTTACATTAATGAAAAATATTCTGAATTTTTCATAGATATGATTACTTGAAAATTAAGTATTCTTAAGCCTGTCTACAATGTCTCATCATTATCGTTAACCCTTTAAGGACCAGAAGTGAGCTCAACATATTGAAAGGGTTAAATGTATCATCAACAGACGCTTCCACTGCCGTCGATGTGGTTAACCCATTCAGAGGTAAAGCTGCCAGCAAGCATTGGGTTAAGTGAAGTAAAACTAAAGAGCAGCTTTCCCTCCCCCCAGCGCCATACCCTTCTCCCACGGTGGACAGAACTAACCGATACTCCTCATAATCCTTACCAATCACGATAACCAGACAGCGGCCTTGATCATTCTGACCCGGGGACTAATCCGATCCCCTGCTGCTTCCTTCCCCACCCAAAGGGGCCGATCCCGAATCTGCCTCCCGATGTTGTGGTAGTCAAGTCAGCGGCCTCGCTCTACTCGTAATACGGAGGACTCCCTCCTGAGTAGGCGGCAGAACGAACTGGGTAAAGATCAAAACACCCTCTTCTTCTCCGCCTATACTGCCGCCGCCCGTCCCGGCCGAGCTTAGAATCCTCCTCGGCCAGAACAACTACACCTCACTCTCTCGCGACAGTTTTTATGACACGACAGGGAAGCGGAAAAGCGAGACTTCTACAGCGTTCGGAAAGCAGCGCTGTCACGTGACGTGCTCCTAGCGACACCATTTTCTTTCTGGGCAACAGAACTCTAGGTAGTATATAATATAATAATAATAACCCTTTATTTATATAGCGCCCACAGATTCCGCAGCGCTTTACACTCATATTGGTCCCTGTCCCCATTGGGGCTCACAATCTAAATTCACCTATCAGTATGTTTTTGGAGTGTGGGAGGAAACCGGAGTACCCGGAGGAAACCCACGCAAACACAGTGAGAACATACAAACTCATTGCAGATGTTGTCCTTGGTGGGATTTGAACCTAGGACCCCAGCGCTGCAAGGCAACAGTGCTAACCACTGAGCCACTGTGCTGCCCTTAGTGGCTCAGTGGTTAGCACTGGTGTTAGCCGTCGAAAATATAGGACACCCGTAGAGTCTATGGAATGTATGTTTTATCCCCCTGAATGCCACAGCAGTGCGCAACCCATCGTTTTCAAATTTATACGTTGATAACCGAGTTTAAGCTTTCTGCTATTCATTATATTCTCTTAGTCACAATTGTTAGGTTGTGTTATTCCTCTACAGAATATTATATTTCTTACATTGTTTTCGGCATGTTGGCAGTACTGAAGTGGATGTGTGTGTGTGTGTGTGTGTTTTTCTGTGGATTTTGCCTAATACCTCTGGCAAGGGGAGTTTTAATTTAGTCTATAGTAAAATTAACACAGACTCCACCCCACAGGTCTCCATCTCCTACACTAGATTTTACACTGTTATATTCTATTGTATCCATACAAATATGCTTTTTCTGATCAAGGTTATAGTTTCAGGTGTCATTCTGTATACACTTATTTATATGTATGTAGAGAGGATTCTTTTAATCATACCAATGTTTGTGGGGCACGTTTATCATTTTAGTGGTGGTGGAATTGTATGAATAATTCAGGTCATTATACTGAAGATGTGCCCCCAAAATACAGGTATTGTAGCAAAAGAAACCTGTTCTTCACTTTGGAATTGAGTGAGTGCTGCAGCATATAGTGCAGCTAGTAGTAAATAAGGGATAAAGATACATTTAACCCTTTAAGTGTCATTGTGTTATACACCCATGTGACACTAAAAGGATTAATGATCTCTTCCAGGTTGCATCTCTTGAGCGGTGTGGGTACCTTGATGCTTTAGCTGGTGTCTCCAGACACTGGCCTTATAGAGGCATTGAAGCTCTGTAATGGTGAGGAAGGACATATTCCTCCTCTCCCAGAGTAATGTAGTTACAAAGTCCAGAGGCATAACTAGAAGTCACCAGGCCCTGGTGCAAAAATTGCCATGGCCCCCCCCAGCCACATTTCTCCCAATGTCCACCCTTGCACACATTGCCACCAATGTCCACCTCTCCACACATTGCCCCCAGTGTCCACTTCTCCACACATTGCCCCCAATGTCCACGTCTCCACACATTGCTCCCAATGTCCACCTCTCCACACATTGCCCCCAAAGTCCACCTCACCATACATTGCCCCCAATGTCCATCTCCTACCACCCTGGTGGTCAAGCGACGTGGTACGAGAGGTCTGTGCCTCCTTCTGCACAGACCTCTATTAGAAGCTGGTGCTTCTAATTATCTATTAGATGATGTCCTCTCCCAGGGCTCTGCATTACTAGAGTGCTGAAGAGGGAGCTGGAGTGACGGGCCCGGTCGAAGTTGCAACCCCTATTGTTACGCCACTGCAGATCGGAGCTCATACTCGTGTGCCAGTGTGAAATGGCGCCTCTATCTGTATCCAGTCACCATACATGAAACTGTTTAACAGCAGGATACACATAGGGGTGGCACTTAGCATAGGGAGATTGGTGCATGGTTTATGAATGCCGATACCACTGTGCATGCTTTGGGCACTGTGGATGGTGGGACGCAGTGGGATGAAGAGGAGTAAGGGAGGAGTGGCCAAAAGGGAAATAGGTCTATGGCCAATGAGTACTATATTTCACTCCACTGTTTGGGTGCGCCCCCCATGCATTTTGTTGAGCCTAGAACCCTGAGGAAAAAACATGACTAATGCCAGTGGCTGCATTTAAGTGTATGATCGCTGTAGTGCATATCGGTGGGACACACTCTGCCAGCATCAGACTTTAATGCTAGCAAGGCCTACCCCTCCATCACCACAGCATGCATTGTGGCTGATTTATATTAATTTTGCTAAATGAAGAATATTACACTTGAGGCACCCTCTTTTGTTCCATTTTGCCATTTATATAAATGGGCATTTGGCATTTAGGTAAATGGTAAGTATTATTAGTTCCATTTGGTGCAGTTAGTTTGCTCCAGACTTGCTCCAGTTCTTTTTAGCTGCACTGTAGACTTCTGCATCGCACAGACACACACACACACATATTCTCTCTCTCTCTCTCTCTCTCTTTCTCTCTCTCCAGGGGTTCAATTCAATAACCACTGGTAATAATAAAAAAAAAAAGCACTGATGGTAGTTTCTAGTCACAGTCAGGTAAAAATGTACTTAGGGTGCTAAATTTGCCCCATTGGAAGCAATGACAACGTGCATGAAAATGCCATTCAATTACATGCTGTGGCTAGTAACTCATTAGGGATCTCACTTTTATCGCCAAACATTACTGCCTTGAAAATTTGGAGTTGAGTCCCTTAACGCATGTATAAGTGAAGTGTAAAAAATAAAAAAAGTAATAAATAAATGCAAAAGTAGGGATCCCTACACTAGTGACCAGTGTATGCATTGATATGGGGCCCCAAGCCCCATATCAATACATCCAAAGTACCAAAATCATGTGTGTAAATACCCCACAGGTTCTCAAAGGGTTAATCCTCCTAAAGCTAACACCATCCAATTAACATCACACACTTACCTGTAAATCTGATGTCCAGCAGGGACTTCTGTACCCTGGTCTTTATCTTCAATTCTTCTATCTTCTTCATATGTCATCTTCTTTTCTTCTTCTGTGCTCTTCTTTAAATGTAGTGTTGCCCCTGAGAAAATATATATATATATTATTAAAATTCTTGCATTAAAGTTACTCTGCCACTGGAGGCATTGAGTCATCACTCCAGCTAGAAGCTGTTTGGCTGGGAGGTGTGGTTACCCTACATTTCAGCCAGTGGGAGAGTGGAAACCATTTTGAACAGGGACTAGCCATATAAAAGCCAATCTCTGTTCAAATTTCTCTCGTGGATCGGGCAACGGCCGGAATGGTACAAGAAGGGGGGTCTCTGCGGGGGGCTCAGAGGCGGCAGCATAACTTTAATGCAAGAATTGATTTTAATAACAATATTTTTTTCAGAGGCAAAACTATGTTTAAAGAAGAAGATTAAAGAAGAGCACGGATGATGATGATGACAGATGAAGAAAAAGATGGAAGAAGAAGATGACAAATGAAGAAGGAGTCCGTTGAAGATTACAGAAGAAGAATTAAATTGGAAAACCATGGTTCAGAAGACCTTGCTGGACATCAGTATTACAGGAAAGAGTTCCAGCTGTGGGTGATAGGATAGTGTTAGGGTTAGTATTAGTACACTTAATTGTTAGAGTTAGTTTAGGGCCAAGGGGAGGGTTAGTGTTTGGGAGGGTGACTGTGTTTTTGTAGCTCATGCTCAGTGTTTGACACTGTGTCAAAAAACAAGTGTTAGCTGGTTTCCTTTGATGTTCTTAGGGCAACTGAATTCCGACAGACCACCGTGTGGTTCATTTTTCTCCTACCGTGTGTTGTACAGGTGGTTATTGAATCGAGCCCCAGTGTAGAGAGCAGGACTGCTTCAAAAACAGGTAACCAGGTCATAGAAGTAGTCTTCAAAAAGGGAATCCTTATGATAACCAGATTTGATAGCTCATTGGGACATTGATTAACCCTTTAGATGCAGATGTTGCTAGCATTCAAGAGATTAATACTAATACTTATCCTATATTATAATTCGCTAAGCATGTTTGTCAGAAGCCGTCATGCACAGCAGAGACGGCTGCACGCGCTGCAGTCATGCGCTTGGTCCCAGGAAGGTGCGCAGAGAAGACCACTGTCTGAATTTGGAGCACCCTGCTCTGTATCAGCCGCAGCGATTAGTCAGTACTGCGCATGACTGCAGTGCCGCCAGTGTTGGCCTGTGTACACAGGCTTTAAAACTAGTTTGATATAAGCAGATACTTAGACACACACATTCACCCAGAGACAGCAATACTACAGTACAGAAGGGAAAGTTTATTGCTTACGAGCTACAACAGGGACTCGGGTAATGGGTAGTTAGCAGGGGCACTTTCCTGTTCTTAAGTTCAGTGATTAATGCTTCCCACTGCAGGCTGCCTTTGCTAATGGGAAAAAAGCAGGCTAAGTGAAGTTACTTAACCCTTTGAGTGCCAGAGGGGTACGGAATGCACTGCTTTGCAGTGCATTCCGTACCCCTCTGGCACTCAAAGGGATAGTAATGCCTGCAAGAAAGTAGATCTCTGAGTCTTCTCTTTTGAAAATCTAACACATTGTGCTATGTTTTACAACTAACTTTTATGTAGTTCAAAAGATATTAAATGTAAAAAGATCCCCCTCCCGCCCCTTCTGGCCGCCTCCCACCGAATTTGCAATGCAGTCGTGGGACCAGATGGATTAGCGAAGAACAAACTTCAGTGAATAAGTATAAGGAAAACCTTGCCCCTCTTGATGAAGGATGGCAGGATTTTCCTTTGCTTACAGAATTGTGTCCCTCACCGCTCTCCATCCAGACCACAGTAAGAGGAAATGTGATGAGGCCAGTAGAGGCAGGAGGGGGATCTTTTTGCATCTAATATCTTTTGAACTGCAATAATATTATTTGCTAAACGTAGCCCAATGTGTTAGATTTACAGTAGAGAAGACTCGGCAATCTACTTTATTGCAGGCATTAGTGTTCCTTTAAGGTTTATTTATCCAGAGGCTATACCCACAGTATAGACATGCCAGGTTGGCCCTAAGTGACATTACAAAATCAATCACTGTCACTGTTCTTGCTTATATAATGTTGCTAGAAAGAGTAGGGTGCATCTGTACAGCAGACAGGTCTTCCGTGACACATAACCACTGTCTGTGTCCCAGGTACCCTCAGGGGTACTAATACCACATGTTGAGAAACACTGCCATAGAGTAGCAAGGGGGTGGTGGTTACAGTGGCTCCCATTAATAAAGATCAGTTTTAATATGTAGGGGACAGCAGACCCCCTGCTTGCCTAGCAGCTATAATGCTTCTGGTTGGGCACTCCCTCTCTCCAACCAGTACTACATCCCTTTATCCTGTACACCTCTCATCACTCCCTGCTTTCTTCAGTTTCCCTTCTTAATAGATTTAAACCAAGTTCACATAACCAATTGCAAGTGATTCTAGCTTTAAAAATGACCCATGCAAATTACCCTGTTTAAAACAATGAGAACCATTCTGTGAAACGTATTGTTTCAACAATGGCCCATGTGAACAATGTCCCATATCATTAATCATAAAATGACACTTCAATAATGCATATTGTTAGAAATCACATGGATATTAATACATGATGGTTAAAGGGATAGTAATGTTTCATAATAAAAGCAGCTCTAATTAATCATCATAGTATTTGGACCTTGGAGAGTGTTATTTCAATTCTGTCAGAGTTGTATTTCAAGAGTAATTGAATGATAAAGTATCCCCCTCCCGCCCCTACTACTGATGTAACACTGCTCAGCTTAGAGCAGCAGGGAGGTGCCCAGGTGGATTGCAGAGAGGGACAATCTTCAATTAAGAGAAGGGGAAAAGCTGAAAAACCTGTCAAGGGGGCAGGGTTTTCATTGTTCTCACAGTAGAATATTGACCCTTGCTGTGAGCTGTCTGGTCTATGAACTGGATTCCACATCTGAGAAGAGATGGCTTACACTAGGTAAAAGGGGAGGGGGAAACTTTATCGTTCAATTACTCTTGAACTACAACTCTGACAGTATTGAAATAACACTCTCTGTGGCTCAATTGCTATGAAGATTAATTGGAGCTGCTGTTTTTGTGAAACATTAATATCACTTTAACTTGAAAGAAAGGACAATGACATTAACTCCTGACACTTATAAAAATTGTGCAGGTCCTTCTCTGCTCTATATAATGGCATCTGCTCTGTGGTTATTGTCATTGTTTGTACTCCCAGCCCACATGTCATCTGGGCTTTGGGTAGCTAAATGGACCTAATACTGAACCCTGAGGTACTCCACTTTAACTGTATTGGAGAATTTTCCATTTACAACCAGACATTGTTCCCTATCCTTCAATCAATTATGTATCCAATTGCAAAGGTTATCTCCTAGCCCCAATTTCCTTATTTTATACCCCAGCCTTCTGTGTGGCACTGTATTAAATGCCTTTGCAAAGTCTACATATACTACATCAACTAACTTACCATTATCAAGGTTGCTGCTTACTTCCTCATAGAAGCTGAAAAGATTATTTTGGCATGATCTGTTCTTCATAAAATCATGTTGATTCATGCTAATGATCTTATGTTTTGTGTTGTATTCCTGAATATAGTCCCTTATTATGCCTTCTAGCAGTTTTCCCACTACAGAGGTCAAACTCACAGGTCTATAATTCCCAAGTTCTGTTTTAGTTCCCTTCTTAAATAGAGGCACTACGTTGGCTCTTCGCCAATCCTGTGGCACTGAGCCTGTGGTAAGAGAATCTTTAAAGAGTAAATTCAGGAGTTTTGCTAACACTGCACTAAGTTCCTGAAGAACCCTTGGATGTATACCATCAGGACCTGGTGCTTTGTCAATCTTAATTTTGTTCAGTCTTCCCATGACATCTTCTTGAGTTAACCCAATATCTGATAATTGTATTGTTTTATTTGTTACTTGTTGAGGCTCTTTTACCATTCCTTGCTCCCTTGTATATACTGATGTAAAGAAAATGTTAAAAACATCAGCCTTTTCCTTATCCTCACCAATCAACTCACCCATCTCATTTTTGAAAGGTCCAATGCACTCCCTCTTAAGTTTTTTGCTGTTTATATATTTGAAAAACATTTTTGGATTAGTCTTGCTTTCCCTTGCAATTCGAGTTTCATTATCTATTTTTGCTACCCTAATTGCCTTTTTGCAATCTTTGTTGCACTAGTTCCTTCAGATTTAAATAATTTGAATGCTTTTCTTTTCCTTGCCATTTCCTTCTTTACACATGCAGTTAACCACATTGACTGTAACTTACTTCTTTTGCATTTGTTCCCCATTTTAAAATTAAGAGTTTTGGTTGAACCTATACAGTTTTGCTTTGCCAGACTAATCTCAAATGTAACCATGTTGTGATCACTGTTTCCCAAAGAAACAGTGGATAATAACAGAGGTAATACGCCAATGATTTATACACTTGTGATCATGGGAGGATATCCAGACATCTGCACTGTTGGGGTGGCTTGAGGCCTATTTGGGGAAACCCTGTACTGAACTAAAGAGGTTCATATCTGTGGGAAGCAAACAATATAATAGGGGACATATGGGGATTATCATTGGTTTCAAATTAAGCTTTAACCCCTTGGATGTCAGATGGGCCTGCAACACTTTGCTTTCCATTGTGTTGCAGGCCTCTTTACCATTCAACAGGTTGAAATCCCAATTCAGAACAACGTGACATGGTGTTTTTGTCAGGACTCCCCTGTGGTGCAATTGTTTGATAACAGAATTGCCCCGCTTTAACTTCATTGATATGGCTTTGGTGTTTCTATGTCATGACATGACATGTTTCCACAGTGTTAAAGAAATGATTATCCCACATAGATGACCATTGCATCCACCTGCCTCATGGTCCTGTGTTGGGTCATGCCATGGGCACCTCAAGGAGGGTATGAAAAGAAACAATTGTGTGATTATTCGTGGTTTACAGGTGGCACTGGCTATGTTGTGTCTTTGGAATTGGAAGGTAACAAGGCTATTCTGATATTACAAATGTCACTTGAATACTCAGTCAACTGGTACCATCTATTGCATGGCAGGTGGATCTTTCCAAAGCATTGATGGCTGTGTCCTAGGAATATTGCAGCATGCATGTTCCAAGTTGGTGGGTGGGGCAGTTTCTGCAAAGGTCCAGCATCCTATAGAGTGACACTTGAAGCAGAACTGTCACATTCCAACTCTCCCCCCCCCAAAAAAACTGGATTATACCCACCCAACACACCATGAAAATTAATAGCTTTCCTCCATAATAAAAATATCTACCTTATTCCTCTCCCTTGCGAGAACAGATCAGGCTGGGGTTGAGATGGCGGCACCGGACTGTGAGTTTCTCTTCATGTGGAGTGGGAGAAGGAGAGGGATCTAGTGCTCAGATATAACAGTGGGGTAGAACTTAAAGGTTATTATGGTTTGAGAGAAAACTGTAAGCAAAGTTCCCCCCTCCCTCCCCCTTCCCTGAAGTCAGCATTGTACTGACTGCAGGGATATCCGGTTTTATTTTTCATCAGGTGTCTCTGCAACAGAGCCGCGATCGAGTTGCAAACCAAGCACATGTAGAAGACCGTTTCAGTAAAATAATTATTTTTCACTAACGAGATCTCGGCTCAGCTGCAGAGCCACAAGCCTGTCTTACGACAGACTTCCCCTGCAGTCAGTACAACGCTGAATTCAGGGAAGGGGGAGGGAGGGGGGAACTTTGCTTACGGTTTTCTTCCAAACCATAAAGGTTTGAGAGATGAACCTGGGGGCAACTGAATTATTTTTTAAAGCGCTACACTATGGGGATTAGTAATATTAAAGTATTACTATCCCTTTAAAGAATATTTAAGATCTTTTCAGTCCATTATATTATTGTACATAGCCAGTTGGACTATGGACTCTGCTCCCTCTTAGTTTCCCATCTTGCCATCAACCGGATCAACTAAGGAGAAGGTATATAAACAAAACAAAAAAAGAGAGGTGCACTGTCAATGTGCCTGAAACTGTATGGGATTAAAATAATATAACAGATGCAAACTGTCTACTCACAATAATATAGTGCGCTGAAAAGATGCTCAAAGTTCTTCCCCACTGTTACCGTTATCAGCATCTGCTTTCCCCAAAATCTAGATGCAGCTGCAGAGATGGGGAGGGGGGTGTGAGGATATTTGAAGTACAAGGGACATCCTGCAGAGCTGTGCGATACAGCTTGTACCACAGAAAAGGGAAATGGTGACGTCAATGGGAAATTTTAAAAGCTAATATCTCATGAAGTATTGCGATGAAAAAAAAAATAACAACCCATATACAATTTTAACAGTTAGATCCAATGACATAAAGAATCTGCAGGATGAACGTTCCCCTTTAGCATTATAAATTGTGATAACATGTTTATACACATTCCTGATACAGAACGGGGAACACTTGCTGTTACATGATTTGTGGTGGGTTCTGTCAATTAATACCCAAAGAAACTGTATACTTGACTCTGCTAGTAATACAGGCAAGAATAGCGTACAGGAGACCAATAATATTTTGTACATCCCGCATAAAAATATATAATAATAAATACATTAAGTTGAGATCAGAAAAAAAGGAGAGAATTACTTCAGCGCTGTAAATCAAATTGCACTGTTCAAAACAGCCAATAAATTGATAACCCAGTCTCTGATGTAAAATCGGTTCAGCCCTGGGTCAAATCTGTCACTCTCAGATTACAAACAAAAACAAAGATATAACCCTGGTGCGCCAATTAATACACCAGCAAAATGGGAAAATTGCCCAATATTTCAATACCGACAGTTCTATATAAAGTTGCTTGTAGAGGAAGCTAACTTCTAAAGTTCCGTCTTATATATGGAAGACAAAGTCTGGGAAAACAGGAGGAAAATAATCAATATGGGATTCCCACTCATATAAATAAAAATTGCATGATCTCATCCCCAGTAGTCCTTCGAATCCACTCTGAATCCAGCTGAATTTTGTATTTTGCCTCTTACCGGGCTCTTGTTTTTGATAATAGTGTACTCCAGTTTCACCTTGGACTTGAAATAAGCATCTGATATGCTCTAGGAACAGTCTGGTACTGATGTGCCTCTGAGTGACCCTAACTAGAATTCAGCTCCATACAGGCTGAGAGCCTTGTTCTGTCAATCAATTACACATATTTATGCAAAAATATAAAATTTTATTTAAACATAAAATATAATATATAGAATAATCATCAGTACAATTTAAAACATTAGTGGATACAAGAATACAACACATCAATATATCTCCCATATAAGACAAAGTCATATAGTAGGATATATATAAAAATGAGTATCCAGAGGTACAGGTTAGCAAAATGTAAATACAGCAGCATAGTAAGGGTTAACTGTCCACAATTGATAATACTATTGGCAGCAGAGTATATGAATACCTGCTTCACCCTATATATAGCTATGTAGAATTTAAAGTGGTAGCTACTCTGTTTTTTGAGATCTGCCCACTATGGCAAAATGTCACCAAACAAGCTTGTAATCAACTGATATTGCATGCAGGTTACTGTACCTATCCCTGCTTGGGTTGGATCATCTGTTGCTGTTCCTCCTCAATCCACTGTCAAGCTTGTGGAAGAGGATGTGAAGATAATCATAAATAAAAGATGATAAACTATAAAATAAAATAAACATAGCCATTCCTCTAAAAGTCTAAAAAGTTTTCCCTTTATTACAATTATAAAACCATGACAGACTCAGTGGTATGTGTTTTGCAGCCAAAATGGATGCTTTTTAAACTTCAATAGCCCGTGATTACAAAACAAACAAAAGACCAAGAAATATGGAGATCTGCATATGTCATCAAGTTTATCAAAGAGACTTACCTGTTAAATCCTTTTCTCTTCAGTAAATATGGAACACAGGTACCATGGTGTTGAGTTCCTTCTTTTGGAGGGCAGGACACATATCAAAGACATAGTCTTGTGGGTGGAGACTCCCTCCTCCTTCAACTCAACCCTGCAAGTACCCAGAATGAATGTGACCTAAACCTCACAAACAAGGTAAGCAGGAGAAGAAGAAGAAAATGACCTAGTAGAAGAAAGACTTTAAAAGGACTCCACAGCCCAGGTAGGCAAACCATAACAAATGTCCCTTTTTCTGGGTGGGAGACCTGCATTCCATATGGACTAAAGAGAAACGGATTTAACAGGTAAGAACACTAAAATCCTATTTTCTCTTATGTTCTATATGGAACACAGGTAACATGGGGTATACCAACACTAATCTCCCAGAGGTGGGAAAAAGAAGAAAGGACCTTATGCCAATACCTGTGATACCAGAGTTCCCTAGGACCATCCAGTATCAGAATAGCCTAATAGTAGGTGTGCGTCCTAGATAACAAGACCATTGCTGAGAATCACCACACAAAATGTGTTAAAGTGGATGTGTCTTCTATTTATAACATAGCCTAAATAGGCTACATAGCGAATACTTCTAAAACGTTGTTCATTTTTTATTTTTAAGTTTTATTTGTTGTAAATTTAACTTTGAAAATCTGTCTCCTACCTACTTCCATATAGACTGTGGTTACCTGCTCTGTAACCGCAGTCTGTAACTCTGCCTCCTTCCTCCAATGGTGGAGGCTTTTGTCTGCAAGCTGGAGCGGTCTCATTGGCAGAGATCGATATCTAGCCAATGAGAGTGCTCCAGCTTACAGACTGAAGCCTCCGTCATTGGAGGAAGGAGGAGAGTTGAGGCAGAGCAGTCTATGCGGAAGTAGGTAGGGGACAGACTTTCTAAGTTAAATTTACAACAAATTAAACTTTAAACAAATTAATAACATTTTACAAGTATTCGATATGTAGCCTAACTATTTAGGCTATGTTTATAAATAGGTGACACATCCACTTTAATTTGAGGGGACGCAGCAAACATGTGGCATTGTTGTGGCCAGAGAACAGGATTGCCCACCCCTGCTATGAACAAACTGACAGGTCAGGTTTGCCCTTTAGCCTTGATTGGATACAGGTGGATCATCACTGTCATTGTGATTGATCCACCAACACTCAATTAGTGCTAGCCTGCAAACGGGAACTGTAGGTGTGTGCTATGACCTGGATCCAAGCATACGTGTGTGACAAGCTCATGGCATGAACAAAAATCACATAATGATATTTGTTCATGCCATGATACTGTCACAGGTATGTGTGACAAGAACACAGATCACTACAGGGTATTTGGGGTCTTTGTAAGGGAAGGGGAGACATGTGGAACACACATGGGACAGCAGATCTAGGATTTTACTTACCACGTGCTTTCCCTTCCATAGCCTCAGGAGCAGAGGCAGACAACCCCAGAGGTGGTTCCTCATCCTCCTCACCAGACACAGCCCGCGATGACCCTGAGGAGATACAGGAAATTTTCACAAGGGTGAGATAATTTTATGGAGCCTTAACCCATTTCAGTGCCAACGGAGTGCACAACAATTTTGAGACTGTATTGGGTACCCCTCTGCCATTGAAATGGTTACAACAACCAGAAACACAAAACTCAGAACCCTTTCCACAAATATAAACCAACAAAAGACATATTAGACATTGAATGGATGTACATGTTTTTGCTGAAGGACATATTACAATTTACTATCTTCACCTGCCCTTTCCACGTGGTGGTCCCCAGGTGCACCAACAGGGGCGTGCACACCTCCATCTTCCTGCCCCTCCTCCTCTGCTTCTCAGGCATGTCAACTGGACATTTTGGATATTAAGGGAATTAAATGTGACGAGAAACACTGACTTCATTAAATGCTTCAATTGTGTAAGTATTCAGGTTCACAACAACTTCACCAAGGTGGGATAACCTAGTTATCAGGATTTACTCAACAACAGAAAGGTAAATTTGAAGCATCACTGTAATGCATGTCAGGGCTTCAACATACCTAGACATCCATCATGATGCATTAGCTTGTGTCCATCATGACTACAATGTCATCATGTGAATGGCAGGAGCATGATAAACATTTCTTACATGTGCTCCATATGTGCATTAGTGGGATATTTAACCCTTGGAGTAGGGCCGGACTGGGGTTAAAAACCAGCCCTGGAAAAAATAGCTTACCAGCCCCATATCATTGCGGTGCGGCCGAACCGGTGCTCAGACGCAGTGCTCTTCTTCACACTGCGGCTGACGTCACTGGGTGACCTCCATATTTCCCTCAGTCTCCACATTGCCCCTCAGTCTCCATATTGCCCTCAGTCTCCACATTTCACTCAGTCTCCACAGCCCCTCAGTCTCCACATTGCCCCCTCCAATCTCCACATTGCCCCTCATTCTCCACCTTGCCCCCAATCTCCAAATTTCCCCCAATCTCTATATTGCCCTCAGTCTCCACATTGCCCCTCAGTCTCCACATTGCCCTCAGTTTCCACATTGCCCCTCAGTCTCCACATTGCCCCCCATCTCCATAGTTCCCTCAGTCTCCACATTGCCCCCCCAATCTCCACATTGCCCCCCATCTCCATATTGCCGTCAATGTCCACATTGCCCCCCCAATCTCCATATTGCCCTCAGTCTCCACATTGCCCCACATTGTCCCCCCAATCTCCACATTGCCCCCCCATGTCCATTTCCTACCTCACTGGTGGTCCAGCGGTGTGGCATGAGAGGTCTGTGCCTCCTTCTACACAGACCTCTTTACTGCTGTTCTCCCGCATGGTCTTCTCTTCAGTAATGCAGAGCGGTGATGATGTCATCTCCCAGCGCTCAACATTACTAAAGATCAGACTAGGGAGCACAGCTGCTACGGGTCTGTGCTGAAGAAGGCACAGAACTCAGCATGTTGCGGGGCCCTTCACATTTCCCGGCCGCAGTCCTGTCACCTTGTGGCCGCAGCCAGCGCTCCTCCAATCAAGAAGCAATCCGCGGCAGCAAGGTGAAAGAACCGTGGCCACGGATTGCTTCTTGATTTTGAAGCAGCCCCAGGGAATCCTAGTGCAGGCGGCCTACCAGAAATGATCCCGGTAGGCCAGTCTGGCCCTGCTTTGGAGTGCCAGAAAGGTGAACAAAGCATAGCTTAGCAATGAGCTGCTGCTCACCCACTTACCAGCTCACTCACTTACCAGCAGCCACCTCTTCCTCCACACTGGCAAGAGCAGTGGTAGTGACCGGCTCCAGATGGAGGGTGAAGACTTCTTCTTCTCCCTCCCTGCCAGAGCTAGGTACGCCATCAGGGTCATCTGTAATGAGAAGAGTACACCACGTTACAGTACACACACACACGCATGGACACTGCATAACAAAGTACTAAATTACATCACACACACGCATGGACATTGCATAGCAAAGTACATTACATTACATTACACACACATGGACATTACATAACAAACTGTACTACATAACAGTACACACACGCATGGACATTGAATAACAAAGTACTAAATTACATTACACAAACGCATGGACATTTCATAACAAACTGTACTACATTACAGTACACATATGCATGGACATTGAATAACAAAGTTCTAAATTACATTACACACACACATGGACATTGCATAACAAAGTACTACATTACATTACACACATGCATGAACATTGCATAACAAAGTACTACATTACACACACGCACGGACATTGCATACTACATTACACACACGCATGGACATTGCATAACAAACTGTACTACATTACTTTACACACACACACACACGGGCATTGCATAACAAACTGTACTAAATTACATTAAACACACAAATGGACATTGCATAACAAAGTACTACATTACAGTACACACACGCATGGACATTGTATAACAAACTGTACTAAATTCCATTACACACACATGGACATTGCATAACAAAGTACTACATTAAAGTACACACACGCATGGACATTACATAACAAAATGTACTACATTACATTACACACACACACATGGACATTGTATAACAAAGTACTATATTACAGTACACACACACATGGACATTGCATAACAAAGTACTACATTACAGTACACACGTGGACATTGCATCACAAAGGTTTAAGTTACACAGAGCAGATATGTGTGATTTGCAGTGCTTTACTATACATTGCACACCTACCTGCTCAGTGGTAGATAGTTAACCCTTTGAGTGCCAGAGGGTTACACAACACATACAATGCATTGAGTACCACTCTGGCACTCAAAGGGTTAACAACATTACATTAACACATGCATCAGAATACAATTACTTACCAGAAAACACGCCAGCATGGTCTGACTCCTCAGCTGCGGAGATGTCTTGCGCTGGAGTATCCAACTCTGAGGCATGCAGGGAGGGAGCATCACTGCCACTGCTCCTGGCAGAACTGGTGCAAATCACCAGACCAGAGAAAGAGTCGTTCCCTCCAGCTGATGGAGAATGGGCACGTACATCAGCAGGAACAGGAGAGGGCACGTGGACAGGGATGACAGGTGCTGTAGTGGTAGGGGATGATGCAGGAGCACGGTCATCTTCAGCATCCGAGGATTCCACTGGTCCTGCTACAGGGGTGATGGGAGCTGGTCCAGCATGTGATGGACTAGCAACAGCCTCATCACCACCTGAAGCAGGAGCAGCTTCTGCCTCAGATGCTGCAATGAGGCCATCCCGGACCTGTTTATAGTGATGGAATTGAACAGGTCTACTGGAGGCCCCAAATGATCTCGCTACCTCCATCCTCACCCTTTTCCTCAACACCTGCCTTCTAATGTCGTATACCTGCTTCCTGCACCTGATTGATGTGTGTGGGGACACTGCCACCTCATTGACAGCTTCCACCACAGTATCCCATATTTCGCTCCTATCCACTACTGTGGTGGAAGCTGCCAATGGGCCAAAGAGCTGGGAATAACAGCCCTGTAGTGCCCCCACTAGTGCCTCATTCTCCTCCATACTGAAGGGTATTTCTCATCCTCTGGCCATTGCTGCTCTTCCTCTGCTTTCTTTCAAGATGGTGGCTGCTTCTCTGAAATGGCTGTCTGTTGGGGGCTGGTTTTTGTTTGGGGGTATTCCCCACCTTTTTTTCCAGGTCATACAGTCATCTTTAACTTTTTTACATTGCTAGTAAGGCACCTGGCCAACCAGCAATGGGAATCCTAAGAGTTCGAAACTTGGGCCAATAGTATTCGAAAGCGGGAGCTGGAATGGGTGATGCCATCTCAATATATCCAATACGATTTGAGGAAGATATGACATGATGTCGCAAACTAAGCAGGAGCAAGAAGTGAAAAGATGGTTTGTTCGACAAGCTGTGCAGGGAAGGCGGGGTCGGATGGCTTGGTTATGTTCAACAAACTATACAAGTTAGACTGTGACAGACATATGTTCGTGATGTTCGACAAACTATGCGTGGCAATCTGAGATCATTCCGGGGAGGCAACTGAGTGCTCCAGGCCCGGCGCATTCAGTTTCTTTCGAACTTTACTACTACACGACAACTCCAATGTATACTGTACATAACATTACTGTACTTACAGTGATAGCTAGGCAGACACAAGCAGAGCATGTAGCTAACTGGAAAATAAATGGCCAATGATGTGGGAAATTTATTTTGAATTAGTGGTGCGTGGGGCATGGTTGTCGACCTATTGGTTGAACTCTTGGCAACCCTTGGTGTATGTGAACAAATTACTTAACTCTTTGAGTGTCAGAGAGTTATCCATCGCATTGAAAAGCAGTGTGTTGGATACCGCTCTGGCACTCAAAGGGTGAAAGCAGCTAAGGGTTTGGACAATACAGGATGAAGATTGCTTAGGAGAATGAAACACTAAAAAGTGGGGGTTGTGTTTGAAAGATTACAGCCTAAAGTGGTGAAGGGAGATAGATATACAGAGATCATATATACGTGTTGCTGGTGGTGTGACTGGTGGGATATTCCGGTCACTTTGTAGTTAACTTCATAACCTATTGACAACTTTTTGGGTAAGTGAGTTGATGATTGAGCACAAGATTAATGTATTTTCAATACACAAACTAACTTAGACACACATACTGCAGTTTAAACAAACATTGATGTGTTTATTCTTGATGTAGTATGAAACACTAATGTATATACACATAGACTTATCTGATATGAGGGGAAATCAGGATAGGAAAACAAGAGAGAGGAATTTGGGTACCAAAGAGGGACAATAGGGTAGGAGGCTGGTATCAGAAAATGAAACCTTAACCTTTACCCATGTACTAACATAGAATGACACATGTATAGTTTGTTGATGTTCGAGTCGACCACTTATGTTGAGTAGGATGTGACAGGCATGGGTTTTCAATGTTCGACTATATGCTAAATTGAATGTGACAGGCATGGATTGTCGATGTTCGACCATGTGCTAAATTGAATGACAGGCATGGGTTTTCAATGTTCGACCATATGCGAAATTGAATGTGACAGGCATGGGTTGTCAATGTTCGAACACGTGCAATTTGGATTGTGACCAGCTGGAGTAGAGGTGACATGCACAGACTGGCAATTTATGACAATGTCTGTTTTTGGGATGGATCTTTTTCTATATGCACACCCTGTCTGGAAAGAATGATAGCAGCGTGTATGGAGGTGCACTGCTATAATTTAACCCATGTTAAATTTGGCCAAATAATTCGGAATGGATCAGAGTTTCGTTCGAATCAAATAGTTCCAGTCCGAAATTAGGAAAAAAAAAAAATTGGGGGCGAATTCAAATTAAATCGAAAATTTTGCCCGTGCACAAGTCTACCAGATGGTCAGGAAGGTCTGCCCCCCTCCAAAAAAGGAAACAATGACATGTGCCTTGTTGTACAGCAATAAACATGCAATTCATCTAACCATGGTGTCTGTTTTTCATACTCCGGTTTCATAATGTTAGTGCCAGAGGGGTATCCAAAGCATTGCAAAGCAATAAATTAGACACCACCCTAGCACTCCTCAATCAGTTGCTTTCAATGTGTGTTGCAATGATGCTACAAACACTCCTCAGCTGTTTTTAACTTCAACTCACATCAAACTCATCAACATAGAGAACACAGATGGACTGGATGAATCTCATGTAAGGCGTGATTCAACAGCTGATGCTCTACCAGTTAGCTAATCATGGTCCCATGTAGTTTCATGGTAAGTTCAGGTTTAGCAAATAAGGACACTATCAAGACATCAACAAATGGATCCTAGCTGTCAGAATGGCAATATGCATGCTAATTGACAGCTGGGACACATTGAGACAAACACCACACTCACAATTCACAGCAAGTGAAAACCACTGAGCCAGTGTTTCCTAGACATATCTACCATTCAAAGAGTTGAGAGCCCAGTTCAAAAAAAAAAAAAAAAAATCATGGTTGGCTGTGTGATGTCTGTGTACTTTCAGGCCAGGAAGGCTGTATGATATCACGGATGTCAGCTGGATGTAAAGAGTCACCTGGTGCCATCCGCCGCATGGCATGTGGATGCTTTCAGAGCTTTTAGGCTGTGTCCAAGGAATATTCCTCCATGCATGTTCTAGGGCAGTGGGTGAGGAGGTAACAGCTCTGCAGAGGAAGTCATGGAGGTGTGTATACTTCACCTCCATTTACATGCTGTGTCAGACTTCAAGCAAGAACTCAGCATCATGTAGAGTGAGACATAATATGCCACATTGTGATCTAATAAGAGGAGATCATGTTGTTTGTTACATGATGTGTGGTAGGTCCAGGTATGATACAGACAGGCTAACAATTCAAATTGCTCTGTCCTGTGTCTCAGCACCTCTCTGGGTATCACCATCCACTTGCTGTGGCACTGGAATCTCCAAAAGATCAGGTTTTATATCCCCTAATCATTGTGTGTCTACTGCAATATTGTGCAATATAGCACATCCAAGAATAATATCACACACTTTAGGTGTGAGTACTGGAGGGCACCATTGCATTTGTCAAGCCAGAGGAATGTGGTTTTCAAGAGGTTAAAAGTACTTTCTGTCGCATTCCTTGCCCTTATGTGTGACTCGTTGAATCTGTGCTGGGCTGGTGTCTGGAGATGCCAAACAGTGTGACCCTGGTACAGTATACTCTGGGTCTTTGTGGTCATCTTCTTCTCCTGGGTTGGCCCACAGATCCCTTTTGCACTTGTGGATGTGGGATGTCTGGAATGGGCAGCACAGGTGCTGGTGTTTCACCTGCTCCCCTACCTGAAGAAGGTATTCTTGGTGCTTCTCCATATGGATGGCCACCCTCATTGGGGGGCTCCACTGTCTCTCTGCCCCTCAGAAGCCAAATACCTCATATCAATGCATAAAAAATAAATAAAATAAAAATATGTCTCCTAATAAATACCCTCACATTACTATGGTAAAATTAAGTCCCCTCCACCCCAGACTTAACACTAATTTAGGCTCCTTTCCCTCTCCCTACATGTTTCCCAAGTAAATCACTTACCTTGATATTGGCAGTCTAGCAGTATCCTTGATGACCTGGTTCTCCAGCATCTTCCACAAGTCTAAAAGCAGAAATACAAAACAAACCTTATGAACCCACCACCTTTCTTGCTGCTGCTGCTTTTAATATAAAAAAGATTTATCCGATCTGAAGAGAAACCAGAGTCTTCGGCTTACAAAATTGATGCTTGTTTAAAGCAATCAAGGCCCCCTGCCCCTTAGTCCTTCCGGAGCCAGGGTAAGGAAAAAATTGAACAAGGATTTGCTTATCTATAGCCAATCCCTGTTCAAATTCTTTCCCACATTCAATATGGCTGGGAGGTAGGGTTACGCAGGACAGTGCACAGAACATGCCCTAGAGTAACCTCACTTCCCAGCCAGTCAGTATGTAGATTGAGGTAACATGCATGTGTACCATCACCCCTCCGTTTAATCAATGATTGACTAGATTGGAGAGTGAGGATCTAGATACTGGGCACATTCTGTGCCCTGCATAACCCCACCACCCAGCCAATGGAAGTATGAGAAAGAATTTGAATAGGGGTTGACCATATAAAAGTCAATACCTGTTCATTGTTTTTCACACTCTGGCCCGAGCAGGACTAAGGAGGGGGATTTTTTCTTTTTTATATTATAGGAGGCAATGGTAGTGGTGGGTAATAGACTTTTTTTTAATATCTGCTTTTAGATTTGAGGAAGATGCTGGAGGACCAGGTCTTCAAGGACATCTCTGGACCTCTGACAACAAGGTAAGTGCTTTACTTGTAAAATACGTAGGGAGGAGGGAATGGAACCTAGATTATTGTTTGGTCTGTAGGGGGGGGGGGCTTTTCCATACATCATGATGCATCCCCTCAGATCTGAAATCTGTTCACTTGACCAGACAGATCGCAATGAGGGACAGTCTTCTGTCTATCAGTATAAGGAAAACCCTGCTCTGCTTGACAAAAGAGAGCAGGTTTATCCTTATGCTGACATAAGATTGTCCCTCATCGCGATTCATCTGGACTGGCTTGCTTCTCTTAGGGGAGGCATTGTGACATATGGAAAAGGGATGGTAGGGGGAACTTTAATATAAAACAAAGACGACAACGTTATGGACTGTCAGCCTTGCCATCATATCTAAACACTGCTATCCCTTTAAGGTTGCTGAAGGACTCTGTGGTGAATGCAGGCTTAAAGTGGATTGGTCTTAAGAAAAGTTTTGCTAATTTTAAAATTAATTAAAAAAATGTTTATTATGTTAGCCATTTGTTTCTAATATAAATAGTTTTGGAGAAGTTAACTTTTATTTGCTTGTAGCCCAGTGTGACACTTTATACTAAATCATTTATGTGATGGGCCAATATTACCACACAACTTGTTATGCATGAATCTAGAGATAGCCCACCCACTGCAAGCATTTGTAATAACACATAGAAAGGTAGTTTCACCTGAAGCATAACTTTATTTTACAAGAAAATATCTAGAACAACATACAGGCATAATCTAATCCTCTACAGAACTAAATCAACTGCACTGTGGGGAATGAGGTGGATGCATCCAAAATCGGAGTGGGTGCCCTGTTGTCCCAGCGCTCAGCTCCTGGTGAGGCCTTACGTCCGTGTGGTTACTTCTCTAGAAAACTGTCCAAGGCAGAGATGGTTTACCAAATTGGGGACTTACTGGCAATTATCCTGGCCTTGAAAGAATGGAGGCACCTACTGGAGGGTACTAAATCCCCTATTTACCTTTCTGAGGCCTAACTCTTGCCTTCCAGGCAGGCCAGATGGGCACTGTTTCGCTTTAATTTAGTGGTTTCCTATCTTCCTGGCTCAAAAAAATGTGAGGGCAGGTGCGTTGTCTCGCCAGTTTTGTAGCCTGTCCAAAGAGGTTCCACTGTCTCCAATCATTCCAGCTGATCGTATCCTTGCTATGATTTGAACATGTATTACTTCTCCTCTTGGAGAGGAATTCCTGGCAGCCTAAACCTCTGCCCCAACTGAGAGGCCTGACGGTCGATGCTTTGTTCCAGGACAGTTGCGCATTAAGCTGTTGGAGACGTATCATGCCTCAAAAGTTGCTGGTCACATTGGTCGCGACCAATTTATATGGTCCTTGTCACGAGTATTTTGGTGGCCTAGTCTCCGGGTTGACTGTACTGCTTTCATATTTATACAACTAGAACATGCACAGGTATATATATCAAAAGGTATTCTCAATAAACCACACCTTTGTGGGGTGCACTCAAGACCTAAACAAACATGAAAATACAAAACACCTATAGAGCAAGTTTATAAAAACTAAACCCCACAAGATAAAGAGGTCCATTCATTGAGGCACTCAGAATACCCAGAACATAATCATGTATCAAAGATATTTATTAACATACATACGTGAAACATAAAGTGCACATACAAAAAATAAAAACACTAAAAACAATTGACAGATCGAGTTCTGAACATCCCTGCCATATCATAGTATAACAATCACATAAATCAGCAGGTATTATAAATAAACAGAACAAGATATCAAAAAATACAAAATATAAATACAACAATACCTCATCAAATACGTGCTACTATCAAAAATTGACAATAATCCACAATCCGATGGGGTAATAGGTATCAAAAATACAAATAAAGATGTACTTATCCTGATAATATATCTAAGCCGTCAGGGCTCGATCTATCCCCAACCTTCCCAACGCGTATCGCCTACACTTGATGAGGTATTGTTGTATTTATATTTTGTATTTTTTGATATCTTGTTCTGTTTATTTATAATACCTGCTGATTTATGTGATTGTTATACTATGATATGGCAGGGATGTTCAGGACTCGATCTGTCAATTGTTTTTAGTGTTTTTATTTTTTGTATGTGCACTTTATGTTTCACATATGTATGTTAATAAATATCTTTGATACATGATTATGTTCTGGGTATTCTGAGTGCCTCAATGAATGGACCTTTTTATCTTGTGGGGTTTAGTTTTTATAAACTTGCTCTATAGGTGTTTTGTATTTTCATGTACTGCTTTCATGGCCGCATGTATGACTTGTGCTCAAAACAAGTCTCCTAGAAACTTGACAGTTGGCTTGCTTCAGCCAGTGGCCAAAGGGGAATGTCCCTGGTCACAACAATCCATTGATTTTATGGTTGAACTCCCAAAGTCCATGGGGTGTACGGTCATCCTGATGATTGTGGACAAATTTTCTATGTTGGCTCACTTTGTGCCACTTAAAGGTTTACCATCTGCACAGGAATTGGCGGTGGTATTCGCTAAAGAGGTCTTCCGTTTTCATGGCATACCCAAAGTAATTGTGTCCTATAGGGAAAGCCAATTTGTGTCCTGCTTCTGGAGTTGTTTCTGTACCCAAGTGGGTATTCAGTTGGCATTCTCTTCTGCGTATCATCCATAGTCTAATGGTGCAGCAGAAAGGTCAAACCAAGCCTTAGAACAGTTCCTCCACTGCTATATTTCTGACCATCATGATAAATGAGCTACCCTGTTATCTTGGGCGGGGTTTGCCCGGAATAGTGCTGTTAACTCATCCACAAAAAGTTCCCCATTCTTGGTTAACTATAGGTTCCAACCCTCGGCTCTCGGACCTTCCGAGCACAAGAAATTCCAGCTCTGGACGAGCATTTAAGGGCGCTTCGTTCCTCTTGGGTATGGGTACAGCATACCCTACATGATTCCGTGCAGCGACAAAAGAGGCAGGCTGACCGCAGGCGATTGCCGGCACCTACCTTTCAGGTAGGAGACAGAGTCTTCCCAGACCTTGCACCTCAGGGTACCTTGTAACAAGTTGTCCCCTCGATTCATAGGTCCCTTTCGAGTGTTGCGCAAAATTAACCCTTATGCATTGGCACTTCCTGCCAACATGCGCATTCACAATGTCTTTCATGTTTCCCTGTTGAAGCCCTTGGTCTGCAACTGGTATACTTCAGCTCCTGTCTGTTCCCCTCCCGTGAGAGTTGCAGATCACGAGGAGTATGAAGTTCAAAATATTCTGGACTCCTGTTTGGTTCAAAGGCGCCTACAGTACTTTATTCATTGGAATGGATATGGTCCAGAGGAGTGCTCCTGGGTTCCTGCTGGCGATGTTCACTCTCCTGTTTTAGTGCACAGATTTCATGCGTCCATTTCCTGACAACCCTCCGGCCAGCTCCGCGGAGGGGGGCCTTTGAGGGGGGTACTGTCACAGTTTACCTTGTTTACAGCGCCGCCGCTTCAGTGACGCTCAGCATCAGTCCACACGTCATCTGCAGGCATGAGGCTTCAGAGTGAAGCAGGCCTCTGTTTTATGTCATGCTTCGTGTAGTCTCTTCCTACCTCCTTCCTTCCTCTGAGCCTGCTCTTCCTACCTACTTCTTGAGGAGGGGTTTAAAGGGCAGTCTGAGTCCTGACTCAGTTGTCCTTGTGTTGTTGTATGAAGCAGTTCTATTACCTTGGGCTCTGTGTATGACCTGGCTTGTCTTCCATCCAATCTGGTGCTGACCTATGGCTCTGACTATTGTTTTGTCTTACCCTATAGTGAACACCCAATCTGGTGCAGACCTGTGGCTCTGGCTGACTAGCTGAACTGTGTATGACCTGGCTTGTCTGACTACCCTCTCTAGTGCCGACCTGTGCCTCTCTCTGACTATTGTGTTGCCTATTACCCTATAGACATCCAATCTGGTGTGGACTTGGGGCTCTGGCAGACTTGCTGTGATATTGACTGCAGGCGGGAGTCAGAGATACACTCCATACAGACTGCAGGCATGAGTCAGTATTCTCGTTTCGTTGGATCAAGATCCTGTGTTCCTGCTTCTGTTCCATTTCAGTTCCTATTCCTGACTCCAGTAGAGGCTACCAGTGGCTGTGGCCTAGTCTCCGGCAGTGTGGTCAAGCTTGGCAGTTTACTACTCCTGATAGCAGTGCTTGCAGGCTTGTGACCCTCTGCTTGTTCCTGCTATAATTCTATTGTGTGCTATCTTTCTTGTTGTTAATAAATTGCATTTAACTATACCGTACTGACTCTTGAATGTTTCTGGGGAAACCGTGACACCTTGTTTATCGACCCCTGGTGGACTCCGTCTACCAACTGAGTTTTACTATGATTGGAATTGACCCTTGCAGTGGACCCTCGGGGGCCGGTCTAATCGCTGGCCTTGGACAGCCTCCTGTAGGGAGTTTGTTTGTTAATTCTTCCTTCAGGGAATTTTGTTTAGTTGATATTTCTCAATCCCTGAGCCCACTGGGAGTCTGCCTCTTGTTGCCACAATATTAGTAACATTACTGCTATTAATTGTTCACCAGCTGACTGTCTCTTTGTTGACTAGTGTGTGACGTATTAGTGTATAGTGTCCTGTCTGTGCATGTTTTTGGTGGGGTTTTCTCTCCCTTCCCTAGCCTATCACTGACTATGGCTGGGTTTAATTTCCTCTCCCTCAATGTAAAGGGCCTGAACTCAGACCGCAAACGGTGGCTGGCCTTGCATAAAGTGCATGTTGCCTTTTTGCAGGAAACTCACTTCTCCAGGCTCCAGTCTCACCTTTCTAATCGGCAATATACTAGATAATTTTTGGCCTCCTCCTCCAAGAAAACAGCTGGCGTTGCCATACTTCTCAGGCACGACTTTCCCTTACAGGTCCTGGACCACTATGCTGATCCAAGAGGCAGATTTCTGATTATCTCAGGTACAAGCAGCTCTATTTCAATAGTCTTAGCCACTGTCTATATTCCGTATGTTAAACAAATGAGATTTGTGAACTTGTTCCTAAAAAAAATGGTGTAATTTCCTTCCCGTTGGGTCATCCTGGGTGGCAACGTTAATGCAGCTGTCGACCCTGATCTAGATAAGTCTCACTTGCCTTCCGTATCCAGTGTTACTCATTACTCAGCACAGTTTCATAATCTGATCTCCCAAGCAGCTCTGAAAGATGTTTGGCAGCTGACTTACCCAACCTCCCGTGACTACACGTACTTTTCACCTGTGCACCACAGTGATCACAGCCTTACCCGACAGCTCAGCCCCAGCTCTCATTCGGCAGCTCCAGCCGCAACACGTGTCCATCCGCCTCTCTCTGCAGCCGGCCACATTGTCTGTTGGCGGCTCTGCAGCGTAGATGTGCTAGGGTTCCGGTCTCTTCCTGCTTCCCACGCAGCATTTTGGCGTGCGTCCAGGCTGGGACATGCATCCCAATTAAAGAGACAGTGCATGGCTCCTCCTCTTCCTGGGCCACTGGGTACATAAACTTCCTGGACACCATTCTCAGTCGCCCTTTCGTGGTATCCTGTGCAGTTGGCTTGCGTTTTGTGTATGACTCTGTTCGTCTGACTACCCATTCTGGTGCCAACCTTTGGTTTGTCTGACTACCCGCTCTGTGTATGACCCCAGCTTGGCTGATATTCCCTCTGGTGTGGACCTGTGGCTCTGGTAGACTAACTCCTCCGTGTATGAACTTTGGCCTGGCTTACTATCTGTTCTGGTGTTGACCTGTGGCTCTGTCCAACTACCCATTCTGTGTATGACCCTGGCTCTCCGAGCACCTATTTGGTGTTGAACTGCGGCCCTGGTGTACATATTGCTCCGTGTATATTCCTACTTGTCTGACTACCCACCTTGGAGCTACCTAGGTTTGTCCACTGCTCACCCAGCATACCAACGCTTCAGTGGATAGCTTGTTGGGGACTCCTGGTGGCTCTGGCAGATGTCTCCTTGTCTCTGTTCATATTTGCGGTGTTCAGGTGTGGACCTGTACACAGTAGCCTTACTTAGTACCTTTTCTATACAGGTGCGGACCTGTAGCGCAGTAGCCTTCTCAGAAACCTTGTCTGTGCAGGTGTGGACCTGAAGTAGTTGCTCAGGTGCGGACCTGAGACGGCTTATCTCTAGCCTATCCTCTGAATCTCAGTTCGTCACCACCACAGCAGTACTATCCTTCCTGAAGTCTTCTGTATTTTATTGTGTTCTTTCTGTTGCCATTCATCCTGTACGTGTATATCCTAATAAAGATTGTGTTACCTACAGTACTGGTCCAGTTCTCATTCTTGAATCCGTGACAGTACCAAAGGGCCATGTCTATTAAACCGAACTGCTCACCTTGACCACCCTGTAGGACTACCGGTGGCCTCTGCCGCTGCGCTGCTCGATGCTGAGAGGCACATAGGGAGGTGTTTTGTACTGGTTCAGTTGCGCACTAGACTCTTGGAGACATACCGCACTTCCAAAACCGCTGGACACAATGGGCGTGATCAATTGATATGGTCTATTTCTCGATTATTCTGGTGGCCGAGTTTGAGGAAGGACTACGCCGCCTTCGTGGCAGCTTGCCAGACTTGCGCCCAAAGTAAATCTCCTCGTAGCTTACCGGTGGATCTCCTTCAACCTATTCCGAATGGTGAGCGCCCATGGTCCCATCTGTCCATAGACTTTATGGTCGATCTTCCGGCATCCTTGGGTCACACAGTGATCCTTATGATAGTGGACAGATTTTCAAAAATGGTGCATTTTGTACCTTTGAAAGAGTTGCCTTCAGCCCGACAGTTGGCCGAGATATTTGCTAAAGAACTTTTCCATTTACACGGCATTCCGAAAGTGATTGTCTCCTACAGAGGGAGTCAGTTTGTGTACCGTTTCTGGAGATGTTTTTGTTCACAATTGGAGAGTCAGCTTGCCTTTTCTTCAGCATACCACCCTCAATCTAATGGTGCAGCCGAAAGGTCTAACCAGGCTCCTGAACAATTCCTGCGTTGCTACATAAATAACCACCACAACAACTGGGCTACTTTCCAACCATGGACGGAGTTTGCCAGGAATTGTGCCGTCAACTTCTCGTCTCAATGTTCTCAGTTTCTGATAAATTATGGATTTCAGCCCTCCGCTCTTCCTGAGACCTTCGAGGCACAACCTATTCCGGCTCTGGAAGAGCACTTACAGGCGCTCCTTTCCTCATGGGTACAAGTACAGAATACCCTACGTGGTTCTATGCAACGGCATAAACGGCAGGCTGACTGTCGGCGATTACCTGCACCCACCTTTCAGATTAGAGATAGGGTATGGCTGTCATCCCAGAATCTTAATCTCCAGGTCCCATGTAGAAAACTATCCCCATGTTTTGTTGGTCCGTTTCAAGTCATTCGGAAAATCAACCCTGTGGCATACGCCCTACAGCTTCCAGCTACGATGCTCATCCATAACATTTTTCATGTGTCATTACTCAATCCATTTATCTGTAATGGGTATACTTCCACCACTGTACAGTATTTGGTGCACTGGAGAGGTTATGATCCTGAAGAACGCTCCTGGGTCTCTTCCAAAGATGTGCATGACCCCATTCTGATTCGTAGAATTCATTCCCGCTTTCCTGTCATGGTTACCCAGAGAAGTTCAGGAGTCAGTACGGTTTAGTTAATGCAGTTTATTAACATATGACATAAAGAGGATATATACAATATATACAATAGGAATAAGTACAGGGTAATAGCCAGCAAGCCTGCTACCAGAAATAATAGGTTGCAATGCTAAACCACTGTGCTGGAAACTAGGCTTTAGCCACTGGAAGTCTCAGCTGGAACCAGGAACTGGAAGAGGAACCCAGGATCTTGATCCGATGAGGAATAAGGTCTGACTCAGCCTGCAGTCAGAAGGAAATATCACTGACTCACTCTTGGAGCCAGTAAGGGTGAATACTGACTTACGCCTGCAGTACTGTAACGGTTTTATTGACACTCAGACCTGGAAGGTTTGGGTAAAATTCAATTTTATTAAAGAAAACCGTGATAGATTAACCCTTGCGGGTCCAGTATGTATGAAACAGTATATTACTGACACAGGACAGGTAGCAGTACAAAATACCCACACAGGTTCAGAATACATATAACGTCAGCCAATCCGGGTCGGTACAAAGAGCAGGACCGATTCAGGCAGAGTAGTCTGTGTACCGAACCGGCTTTACTGATGTTCCTGCTCCGTGTACGGACCCGGCTTGGCTGAAGTTCCTGTTCCGTGTACCGACCCGGTTTGGCCGAAGTTCCTGCTCCGTGTACTGTTCTGGCTTTGTGGATGTCCTGCTTCTGCTGTGTGTCCAGAGTTACTACACACTCTCTTGTGGTCTGTACCAGACCTCCGGTTGCCTCGGTTACTGTGCAGATAGTCCTATCTGTGACCCGTTCTCTCCATAGTACCTATTCGCTCCCACTCCGGTAGAGTGTTCCAGTTGCACCACGGATGCTTGGTCTGCCCCTGAGGTTGGGTTACTGTTGGGCGCCTCAGGCTATCTTTTCAACTAGCAGTTGCCTCAGATCGGAGCATTCGTTAACCCCTTGCGGGGCGGTGCAGTGCACTTGGATTAATATCCACAGTAGTCTCAGTTTGTCGTTATGTTGCTCCTTACAGTGCTGTGCACTTGGGCCATTATCCATTGCTGTCTCAGTTTGGTGTTGTGCTGCACCATCCGGTGCTGTGCACTTGGGTCACTAAACATTGCAGTCCCAGGTTGGCGTTCACGATACCGTTGGTTGCCGCCTTCCTCTGGTGCCCAGTAGCCAGTCGCATATCCTGGCTTCACTTGCTCCTCTGTGATTACAGTTGCTATTGTCACTCTCTGCGTAGATAGTATACTGTGGGCCTTCCACTATTAGGGTCTATCCGCTGTTCCTGGCCTAACAGTATCATTCTGTCATATTCACACTGTATCATATGAACTGTACCTGACCTGTGTCAGTATTGTATATTGTTCTTAAATACTGGACCTGTGTGTGTTAATCATGTAACCTGTCCTGTGTCAGTTTTATATTCATCTGTATGCTGGACCTGCGAGGGTTACTGTTATTCTGTGTGTGCTAATTAAACTGTGTTTTACCAAAACCTTCTGCCTCTGAGTGTACTGAAAACCGTAACAGTTGTCCACTATTAGGGGTTCGGCAAGAGAATAGTCAGACAGAGCCACAGGTCAGCACTAGAATGGATGGAAGACTAGCCAGGTCATACACGGAGCCCAAGGTAACAGAACTGCTATGAAGAACAACACAAGGGCAACTGAGTAAGACCTCAGTCTGCCCTTTAAACCTCTCCACAGGAAGTAGGAGGAGCAGCTCAGAGGGAGGAAGTAGGAAGTTGGTAGGAGGAGACTACAGGAAGCAAACAGATAAAACAGAGGCCTGCAGCATGCTTGAAGCGTCGCGCCTGCAGATGATGCTGAAGTCAAGGTAAGCTGTAACATTTCCTGACAGACCTCGCCCCAATCCATGGAGAAGGGAGCCTTGATGGGGGATACTGTTACAGTATGCGGCGTCTGCTGAGCTGATCGTAGCCTTACCCGACAGCTCAGCCGCAGCTCTCATTCGGCGCAACACCTCTCGGTCTGCCTCTCTCTGCAGCCGGCCACATTGTCTGTTGGTGGCTCTGCAGCGTAGATGTGCTAGGGTTCCGGTCTCTTCCTGCTTCCCACGCAGCATTTTGGCGCACGTCCAGGCTGGGACGTGCGCCCCATTTAAAGAGACAGTGCATGTTTTTCGGCTTCTCCTCTTCCTGGACCACTGGGTACATAAGCTTCCTGGACACCATTCTCAGTCGCCCTTTCGTGGTGTCCTGTGCAGTTGGCTTGCATTTTGTGTATTACTCTGTTCGTCTGACTACCCGTTCTGGTGCCAGCCTTTGGTTTGTCTGACTACCCGCTCTGTGTATGACCCCGGCTTGGCTGACATTCCCTCTGGTGTGGACATGCGGCTCTGGTAGACTAACTACTCCATGTATGACCTTTGGCCTGGCTGACTATCCGTTCTGGTATTAACCTGTGGCTCTGTCCAACTACCCGCTCTGTGTATGACCCTGGCTATCCGAGCACCTATTTGGTGTTGACCTGCGGCCCTGGTGTACGTATTGCTCCATGTATATTCCTACTTGTCTGACTATCCACCTTGGATACCTAGGGTTGTCCACTGCGCACCCAGCATACCAACGCTCCACTGGATAGCTTGTTGGGGACTCCTGGTGGCACTGGCAGACATCTCCTTGTCTCTGTTCGTATTTGCGGTGTTCAGATTTGGACCTGTACGCAGTAGCCTTACTCAGTACCTTGTCTGTACAGGTGCTGACCTGTACACAGTAGCCTTACTCAATACCTTGCCTATACAGGTGCGGACCTGTAGCGCAGTAGCCTTCTCAGAAACCTTGTCTGTGCAGGTGTGGACCTGCAGTATTTCCTCAGGTGTGGACCTGAGGCGGCTTATCTCTAGCCTACCCTCTGGAGCTCAGTTCGGCACCACCATAGCAGTACTATCCTTCCTGAAGTTTTCTGTGTTGTATTGTGTTCTTGCTATTGCCGTTCATCCTGTACGTGTATATCCTAATAAAGATTGTGTTACCTACAGTACTGGTCCAGTTCTTAGCTCTTCAGTCTGTGACTGTCACGGTTTGTTTTGACTCTCAGACACAGAGTTTAGATAAAATCACAACTTTATTGAAAAGTTAATAAGAACCCTCACAGGTCCTGAACATACATATATGAAACATACAACGATAGGTACAAATAGTAACTCATACAATGATACAGTATAGTAGGCTCTACCGGCCTTGCCAAATACCGGGTAAGGCAGCCTGGAGACTGGCACAATGAGGAGATGTAGGCTTTACCGGCCTTACCAATATACCGGGCAAGGCAGCCTGGAACTGGCAACACAGGATTAAAGGAGGCTCTACTGGCCTTGCCAATATACCGGGCAAGGCAGCATGAGAATGATACAACAATATGAATGAGGCTCTACCGGCCTTGCCAATATACCAGGCAAGGCAGCCTGGAGGATGGCACGACTATGAAGGAGGCTCTACCGGCCTTGCCAATATACCGGGCAAAGCAGCCTAACACAATGACTGAGTAAACAGCCCCACTAGTGCTGTAACTTAGGTAGCATCAGCAATAGATGGTAATGTGGAGCAAACCAGTATCATGTACTGGACAACCAGGAAGGCCCTACCGGGGCTGTAAAGTTGGTAATGTAAGCAACCGGTGTACATGGAGTAAACCAGTACCGTGTACTGGACAACACTGAAGCCCTACCGGTGCTGTAATGGAAGCAGCTAGCAACCGGTGTGTTAAGAAGCAAACCAGTACCGTGTACTGGACAACGCAGAAGCCCTACCGATGCTGTAATGGAGGCAGCTAGCAACCGGTGATATGGAGTAAACCAGTACCGCGTACTGGACAACACGGAAGCCCTACCGGTGCTGTAATGGAAGCAGCTAGCAACCGGTGATATGGAGTAAACCAGTACCGCGTAGTGGACAACACGGAAGCCCTACTAGTGCTGTAATGGAGGCAGCTAGCAACCGGTGATATGGAGTAAACCAGTACCACATACTGGACAACACAGATGCCCTTCCGGTGCTGTAATGGAGGCAGCTACCAACCGTTGATATGGAGTAAACCAGTACCGCATACTGGACAACACGGAAGCCCTACCGGTGCTGTAATGCAGGCAGCTAGCAACCGGTGATATGGAGTAAACCGGTACCGCGTACTGGACAACGCAGAAGCCCTTCCGGTGCTGTAATGGAGGCAGCTAGCAACCGGTGATATGGAGTAGACCGGTACCGCATACTGGACAACACGGAAGCCCTACCGGTGCTGTAATGGAGGCAGCTAGCAACCGGTGATATGGAGTAAACCAGTACTGCGTACTGGACAACACGGAAGCCCTACCGGTGCTGTAATGGAGGCAGCTAGCAACCGGTGATATGGAGTAAACCAGTACCACGTACTGGACAACACGGAAGCCCTACTGGTGCTGTAATGCAGGCAGCTAGCAACCGGTGATATGGAGTAAACCAGTACAGCGTACTGGACAACACAGAAGCCCTACCGGTGCTGTAATGGAGGCAGCTAGCAACCGGTGATATGGAGTAAACCAGTACCGCGTACTGGGCAACACGGAAGCCCTACCGGTGCTGTAATGGAGGCAGCTAGTAACCGGTGATATGGAGTAAACCAGTACCGCATACTGGGCAACACAGAGGCCCAGCCTGGTATCAGAAGGCAACCTAAGGAGAATCCAGTTGTCAGAATGTCGCCCAGGCAACCATAGTCCAAAAGGAGACTGTCAGTCCGGGTCCAGGAGCAGGAACGACAGTCAGGCCAGAAAAGGATACTGGAGCAGTGACGACAGCCAAACCGGATCAGGAACGGAAGCAGGAACGGCAGCCAAACCGGATCAGGAACAGAACAGAACAGGTACCACTCAGGAGTGACACTGGACGTCTGGGCAAGGACACTGACACTGGGCAATAGGGAGCTCAAGCGGGCCCAGTAGACACAGGAACCATAGGCAGGTGACCACTGACATAGCGACACCACGAAAGGGCAACCAAAGGGTGCATGAGCCCAGTCTATATAGGCAATACTGGGCGGACTAATGACAGGCAGCCAATGGAGAGCTCTTACAACTGACTGACAGCAAAAGCCAGCAATCACAGCACCGTGATAGTAACCCCCTCTCAAAGACCCCCCCTTCTGGAAGAGGGACCTGGTTTCTGAGGGTACTTGGAATGAAAAATTTGCAGTAATTTGGGAGCATGAAGGTCCTTACTATCCACCCAGGATCGTTCCTCTGGACCATAACCCTTTCAATGTACCAAATACTGCAATTTTCCTCTAAGTCTGCGAGAATCAATGATACTCTGAACTACGTACTCCTCCTGACCTTCTACCTCTATAGGCCCTGGCACCACAGGGTTAGTAGTATAACGGTTGCATACAAGAGGTTTGAGGAGAGATACATGGAACACATTATGAATGCGCATGGACGCAGGGATATCCAAGGCATAAGACACAGGGTTAATTTTACGGATCACCCTGTACGGACCAATAAACCGGGGAGCCAATTTATTAGACGGGACTTGTAACTTGAGGTTTCTGGAGGATAGCCATACCCTGTCCCCAACCTGGAAAGAGACTGCTGGCAGCCGTCTACGATTAGCATGGCGCTGATGATGCTGAAAAGACTGACTGAGTGCCCTTTGAACCTGTGCCCATGTGGAGCGGAGCTGCTCAATATGCTCATCCAGAGCTGGAATCTGTTGAGACTGAAATTAATCCGGGAGCAAGCACGGCTGGAACCCGTAGCTGATAAGAAACGGGGAGCTCCCGGATGATGAGTTAACCACACAGTTCCTGGCGAACTCTGCCCACAGCAACAGGTCGGCCCAGTTATCATGATGGTCAGTAACAAAACAGCACAGGAACTGCTTCAGTCCCTGATTGGCAGTCTCAGCAGCCCCATTGGTCTGGGGGTGGTATGCGGAAGAAAAGGACAGTTGGATGCCCATCTGTTCACAAAAATGCTCTCCAAAATCTGGACACGAACTGGCTCCCCTGGTCGGACACCAGAACTCTAGGTACCCCATGCAACCGGAATACCTCTTTAGCAAAAACCACCGCTAATTCTTTGGCAGAGGAACGGCAACGGAGAGGCACAAAATGAGCCATTTTAGAAAACCTGTCAACCACCATAAGTATAAAGGAATACCCCCTAGACACTGGCAATTCTCCCATAAAATCAATGGAAATATGAGACCAGGGACGTTTGCCATTAGGTACTGGTTGGAGTAAGCCCACAGGTGGCACAGGCATTGGTAAATGCAGCACAGTCTGCCCTCAAAGAGGGCCACCAGAAAACTTGTGAGCGTGACCATATTAATTGATCCCTACCAATATGCCCAGCAGCTTTAGAGGAGTGGTAGGTTTCAAGTAATCGAGTGCGGAATGGCTCATCAATATAACACTTGCCCACTGGGGTTTCTGGGGGAGCTGTAGCCTGAGTGGCCAGAATCTCTTCCCCCAGTGGAGAAGTGATATTTGTACGTAACGTGGCCAATATACGATCAGGCTGTATAATGGGTGCTGGGACCTTGTCCCTGTCAGTCTCAGGCTCAAATTGTCTAGACAGGGCATCAGCCCTAACGTTCTTGGAACCCGGCAAGTAGGATACAATAAAATTATATCGGGAAAGAAACAACGCCCATCTGGCCTGGCGAGAGGACAATCTTTTAGCTTCTGATAGATAAGTCAGATTTTTGTGGTCAGTAAGAATCAACACAGGATTTCTGGTGCCTTCCAATAAATGACGCCACTCTTTCAGGGCGAGAATGATAGCCAGTAGTTCTCTGTCACCTATCTCATAGTGGCTCTGGGCAACAGACAATTTTTTTGAGAAAAACCCACATGGTCTGAGAGTACCCCCTTTTTCTGGTCGTTGAGAGAGTACTGCCCCAACCCCAATCTCTGAGGCATCGACCTCCAACGTAAAAGGGAGAGATGGGTTGGGGTGGGATAACACTGGGGCAGCTGCAAAGGCGGATTTCAGTGTCTCAAAAGCGTATTCAGCTGCCTCAGACCATTGGGAAGGATTGGCGCCCTTATGAGTAAGGTCAGACAATGGTTTAACAATCGTGGAAAAGTTCTTAATAAACTTTCTGTAATAATTAGCGAAGCCCAGAAATCGCTGAATTGCTTTTAAGCCTTTAGGCCGTGGCCATTGCAAAACTGCCGCAAGTTTCTCCTGATCCATGGCAATACCCTCCTTGGCAATTACGAACCCCAAAAAGGGCACACTGGATCTATGAAACTCGCATTTTTCCAATTTGCAATCCAATTTGTTTGTAACCTGGGCAGGTTCTAGTGGTTTCCTGTCAATGGCCTCAATAGCCAGAGGGGATTCTCTTTCAACCAGCGGAATCTTGTGCCGTTCAGCAAAGGCACTATCCATAAAATATCTGGCTGCGCTGGAATCAATCAGGGCCAGAACCTCCACTGAGAGATCTGCCCATGAGAGTACCACCTGGATGGTGGGTTTCTGTATGATCAAACCTAGGGATGAATGAACACCACCTAGGGCCTTTCCCCCAAGGTACCCTAGGTGCGTTCGTTTCCCGGATGTACGGGACAGGTTATTAGCAAGTGCCCAGTTTTACCACAGTATAAGCATAACCCCTACCTCCAGCGGTGTGCTCGTTCCTCTTTGGTTAACCTGGTAAAGCCTAATTGCATAGGTTCACCAGATTCCTGTAAATGGTCGTTGGGTTTAGGCAATGAGGGAGGGATGGGTGGGCAAAATGAAGTGCTAGACCCAATGCTTTTTGACCGTACCCTACGATCCTTAGCCATAAGTCTTTCACGGATCCGAGTGTCAATTAGAATTGCATAATCAATATATTCGTCCAGATCATTAGGCAGCTCTCTTGCTGCAGTTTCATCTTCATCAGTTGGCACACGCAGGGTTACTTACTACTCACGTTCTGGGCAATTCCTATTCTGGTTACTTCAGGTTTGGCAGTAGCATTCCTCCTAGCCCACGGTGGTGGTACTGGCTCAGCTCAGAGCAACAGGGGCGCATCCCGTTTCTGCTTAGAGAGTGATACAGTGCTGATCCTGTGTTCTTTGCTCTACATCTAGAGACTGTTCTCCAGAGACTGATATCTATCCTGGGTGTTGGCCAATCTAGCCTGAGCTTCTCCAGTTGCTCCTGTAAACCCTTTGGGGTTACTATAGCCTTTAGCTGTTCATTTTTCTCTGTTTATATTACCCATACTTTGTCTGTATTTGTCAGTACTGCTCTTACCTGTGCTGGCCCCTAGGGGCACTGTTTATCATTCTGACTCAATAAAACTGTGTTTTTACTTTATAACCTGGTCTGAGTGTCAGAAAACCGTAACAGTACGAAAGGGCCATGACCTCAGATGGGAAAAGTGACAGTAATACACAGAACCTCCACTGGAGGATGGATGTTCACGAGCAACACCTAGATCAGTTGGCACTGGCCATGCAAACCTTGCTTGAACGTACGGTACACCTTGATAAACCGAATCAAAATCCGGTGGTCTCCCCAGTTATGACACCGGATAGCACTACTGGGCAATGGTTGGCTCCCCCGAGGAGTTTTACAGTGGCAGCGCCGTTACCGCTAAGATATGATAGCGAACCCACACTATGCAGAGGTTTCCTTAACCAGTTAGAGATATTCCAAGAACTCACACCCCATGCCTTTCCAAATGACCGTAGCAAGGTGGGGTTCATGGTATCCCTTTTAACTGGTAAAGCCCTGGCATGGGCTAATCCTTTATGGGAACAGGTTAAACCTTGCACGTTGTGCTTTAAAGAATTTGTCAAACAGTTCCGTAGAGTGTTTGAGACACCTGGGCGAGCTACCTCTGCGGCCAAAAAACTGTTGGTAATTCAGATGGGTGACCGTACTGTGGCTGACTATGCTATAGAATTTCGGATTCTAGCTGCAGAGGTGGCATGGAATAACGAGGCACTCCTGGCTGCATTTGCCCAAGGGCTTTCGGATGCTATCAAAGATTAAATAGCTGCCAGGGAGGTACCTACCGATTTGGATGAGTACATCGATTATGTGATACTCATTGATACTCGCGCGAGAGGCGCTTGGCAAAAAGGGCGATTTCCAAAACCCATGGGCATGAGAAGTCGTTTAACCCACCCTCTCCTCCCATTCCTCCTGACCGTGTACCTGATACTGGGGAACCTATGCAAATTGGTTTCACTAGATTGTCCAAGGAGGAGAGGGCATATCGCAGAAGACAAGGATTATGCCTATATTGTGGCAAAGGTGGGCATTTATTGCGCGCATGTCCGGTGCGTCCGGGAAACGCACGCACCTAGGGTACCTTGGGGGACAGGCCCTAGGTGGTGTACAGTCGTCCCCAGATCCTTGCTCCATGAAACCCACCATACCGGTGAGTTTTCGCCTAGGCGACCAAGTTGTGGAGGCACTAGCCCTGGTAGATTCTGGCGCAGCAGGCTATTTCATGGACCGGGCATTTGCTGAAAAGCACAATATTCCTCTGTCTAAAAGAGATACTCCGCTATCCATTGAGGCTATTGATGGCAGACCTCTAGAACCAGCACTTATCACTATGGAGACTACTCTCCTTACTATGGCAGTGGGGGCCCTCCACAAGGAGGAGGTTTGTTTCCAGATTATACACTCACCCCATCATGCGGTCATTCTGGGGTTCCCTTGGTTGACGTTGCACAATCCCCAGTTTGACTGGCAGACATGTGAAGTCAAGTCATGGTCAGAATACTGCACTGGTCACTGTCTATCTCGTCCAGTTAAGATTATGTGTACCTCTCCTTCTGTGCCAGCTGAATACAGCAACTTCAGTGACGTATTCAGTAAAGGGGAGGCTAGCACACTGCCGCAGCATCGGCCATATGACTGCGCTATTGATTTGCCTCCGGGAGTGGTGCCACCGAGGGGTAGGACGTACCCATTGTCCTGTGATGAGACTAAGGCCATGGAGGAATATATTGAGGATGCTCTCAAACGAGGGATTATTCGCAAATCATCCTCTCCGGAAGGTGCAGGGTTCTTTTTTGTGAAAAAGAAAAATGGCGAATTACAACCTTGTATTGACTACCGTGGACTCAATAAGATTATGTCCAAAAATGCGTACCCCATTCCGCTCATCACTGAGTTATTTGATAGGTTGAAAGGCTCCTCTATTTTCACGAAACTCGATTTACGGGCCGCCTACAATTTAATAAGGATAAGGGCCGGTGATGAGTGGAAGACAGCCTTCAATACAAGGTCAGGGCACTACGAACACCTAGTTATGCCATTCGGATTGTGTAATGCACCTGCCGTATTTCAGGAGTTCATCAACGATATCTTCCACGATATGTTACAGTCTTGTGTAGTGGTATATCTGGACGATATATTGATTCACTCAGCTAATTTAACCCAGCACATCCTGGATGTTTCTGAGGTATTGCTTCGTTTGCGCAACAACAAATTGTTCTGTAAATTAGAAAAATGTGAATTTCACTGTTCTCAAGTACCCTTTTTGGGTTTTGTTATATCCAACGATGGCATAGCTATGGACCAAGAAAAGTTGGCTGCAGTCCTACAAGGGCACGACCCAAGGGGTTAAAAGCTATCCAAAGATTCCTGGGCTTTGCCAACTATTACAGAAAATTTATTCAGAACTTTTCTACCATTACTAAACCTCTCTCTGACCTGATGCATAAGGGCGCAAATCCCTCTCAATGGTCTGAGGCAGCTGAGCAGGCCTTCGTGACCCTCAAGCAGGCATTCGCATCTGCTCCTATTCTGTCCCACCCTAATCCCACCCTGCCTTTTACCCTAGAAGTCGATGCCTCCGAGGTTGGGGTAGGGGCAGTTCTCTCCCAACGCCCTAGGGAGGGGGGTAACCTGAGACCGTGCGGATTTTTTTCCAAGAAGCTTTCTAGTGCCCAAAGCCATTGCAAAATTGGTGATAGGGAATTGTTGGCTATCATCTTGGCATTGAAAGAATGGCGACATCTTCTGGAGGGCACTAGGACCGCAGTCTTAATCCTCACTGACCATAAAAATCTGATATACTTATCTGAGGCCAAGAGGCTGTCTTCTCGCCAGGCTCGTTGGGCTCTCTTTTTGTCCAGATTTAATTTCATAGTCTCCTACTTGCCTGGGTCCAAAAATATTAAGGCATATGCTCTTTACAGACAATTCTGCACAGACATTGAGAGGGATGAAACCCCGGTGCCTATAATTCAGCCAGATAGGATTCTGGCTACTATTCGTACCAGCATTACTTCCCCTCTGGGGGAGCAAATATTGGCTTCACAAGCTCAGGCACCTCCTGAAACCCCAGTTGGCAGGTGTTTTGTGGACAAACCTTTTCATACCCAGTTACTCGAGACCTATCACTCATCTAAGGCAGCCGGGCACATTGGCAGGGATCAGTTGGCTTGGTCATTGTCACGTACATTCTGGTGGCCTTCCCTGAAAGCTGACTGTTCCGCATTTACCGCTGCTTGTGCCACCTGTGCCCGTACTAAAACTCCCAGACATCTCCCCGTGGGGCTACTCCAACCAGTACCCAATGGTGATCGTCCTTGGTCCCATATTTCTATTGATTTCTTGGGAGAACTGCCTTTATCTAAGGGCTACATGTTTATCCTGATGGAGGTAGATAGGTTCTCTAAAATGGCTCATTTCGTGCCCCTCTCTGGCCTCCCTTCGGCCCAGGAATTGGCAGTGATTTTTGCCAGGGAGGTATTCCGCTTCCACGGGGTTCCCAGAGTGATAGTGTTGGATCGGGGAAGCCAATTCGTGTCTAGATTCTGGAGGGCATTCTGTGGCCAGATGGGCATCCAATTGTCATTTTCCTCTGCCTACCATCCCCAGACCAACGGGGCCGCTGAGACTGCCAATCAGGGACTTGAGCAGTTTTTGCACTGCTTTGTAACTGATCATCATGATAACTGGGTCGACCTGTTGCCGTGGGCGGAGTTCGCCAGGAACTTTGCAGTTAATTCATCGTCTGGGAGCTCTCCGTTCCTGGTTAATTATGGGTTCCAACCCTGTCTACTCCCAGACTCATTTCAGATTCCGGCTCTGGATGAGCACATGGAGCAGCTCCGCTCCACTTGGGCACAGGTACAACGGTCCCTCAGTCAGTCCTTCCTGAGACATCAGCGGCAGGCTAATCGCAGGCGGCTACCAGCGGTCTCCTTCCAGGTTGGGGACAGGGTATGGCTTTCCTCCAGGAATCTTAACCTGCAAGTGCCTTCGAACAAACTGGCTCCCCGGTTCATTGGGCCCTTTAGGATTATTTGCAAAGTCAACCCCGTGGCATACGCATTGGAGCTCCCTAGGACTATGCGTATTCATAACGTGTTCCATGTGTCACTATTAAAGCCCCTGGTTTGCAACCGCTATACCACCACTCCGGTGGTTCCTGGGCCGGTGGACGTACAAGGCCAAGAGGAGTACGAAATTCAGAGCATTATTGACTCCAGGAGATTTAGAGGCAAGTTGCAATATTTGGTCCACTGGAAAGGCTATGGGCCTGAGGAGCGCTCTTGGGTTGATCATAAGGATCTTCATGCTCCACAACTGATGCGCAGCTTTCATTCTAAATATCCTCTTAAACCTAGACCCTCTGTCAGGAGAGGGGGTCTTTGAGAGGGGGGTACTATCATGGTCCCCGTGATTCCCTGTCAATCTATGACTATGTTACCTTTGCATTGGAGGAGTGTGATTGGCCCGCCCAGGATGTGCCTTTATATGCTGGAGTTTGGGCACTTGTCAGTTGCCCTTTCGTGGTGTTCCTGTTTCTGCGCCTTGTTGCTGAATTCCAGTGTCTCCTGTGTACCGACCCGGCTAGTCTGACTCTTCTCCTGTTCCTGCTCCGTGATTTGACCTGGTTCTGGCTGACAACCCTGCTCTGTGATCTGACCCGGCTCTGGCTGAAGACCCTGCTCCATGATCTGTCCCGGCTCTGGCTGACGACCCTGCTCTGTGATCTGACCCGGCTGTGGCTGAAGACCCTGCTCCGTGATCTGACCCGGCTTTGGCTGACGACCCTGCTCCGTGATTCGACCCGGTTCTGGCTGTTGATCCTGCTCCGTGATTGATCCGGTCTCCGGTGGTGTTCCTGCGGCTGTTTCCATCCGGTTTCCGGTTATCGCTCCTGTCCGTTTGCTGCTCCAGTGTTCTCCGGTTGCGCTGGCGACATTCTGAACTGTTCTCGCTGTTCCTCTCTCACTCATTCAGCTGTAGCCTGAGGTTGCCTGCCATCTACTTGCTGAGCATTGCGCTTCCGTATGTACCAGATTAACCCGTGCAGTGCCTGTAGTCTCCGGTTACTTGCCACTTGTTTAGCTTGCCAAGCCTCTGTTGGTTCATTGAGCCGTTACACTCTGAGCCGCCTTTTGACGCCATACCAGTCCTTGCAGAGCTCCGTTTGTCCGGTGTTCGGGGTGCACCGTGACCACGCTGGTGGGCGCCGGTAGTCTGTTCGCTCTTGCTATAGGATTCTGTGTGACACCGGAAGGGTGTCCTGGCTCCGTTTCTCATTCTCTCAAAGTGTACAGTTCCACCTGCACTGCCTAGTGCATCGGCTCTTCGTAGCTTGTGCAACTATCATCTATTGTGGCATCCCAAGGGCTTTGTAACACTATCCAGTTGGCACACGCAGGGTTACTTACTACTCACATTCTGGGCGATTCCTATTCTGGTTACTTCAGGTTTGGCAGTAGCATTCCTCCTAGCCCACGGTGGTGGTACTGGCTCAGCTCAGAGCAACAGGGGTGCATCCCATTTCTGCTTAGAGAGTGATACAGTACTGATCCTGTGTTCCTTGCTCTACATCTAGAGACTGTTCTCCAGAGACTGATATCTATCCTGGGCGTTGGCCAATCTAGCCTGAGCTTCTCCAGTTGCTCCTGTAAACCCTTTGGGGTTACTATAGCCTTTAGCTGTTCTTATTTCTCTGTTTATATTACCCATACTTTGTCTGTATTTGTCAGTACTGCTCTTACCTGTGCTGGCCCCTAGGGGCACTGTTTATCATTCTGACTCAATAAAACTGTGTTTTTACTTTATAACCTGGTCTGAGTGTCAGAAAACCGTAACAGTAGCATCAGCAATAGATGGTAATGTGGAGCAAACCAGTATCACGTACTGGACAACCAGGAAGGCCCTACCGGTGCTGTAAAGTTGGTAATGTAAGCAATCTGTGTAAATGGAGTAAACCAGTACCGCGTACTGGACAACATGGAAGCCCTACCGCTGCTGTAATGGAAGCTGCTAGCAACCGGTGTGTTAAGGAGCAAACCAGTACCGCGTACTGGACAATGCGGAAGCCCTACTGGTGCTGTAATGGAGGCAGCTAGCAACCGATGATATGGAGCAAACCGGTACCGCGTACTGGACAACACGGAAGCCCTACCGGTGCTATAATGGAGGCAGCTAGCAACCGGTGATATGGAGTAAACCAGTACCGCGTACTGGACAACACGGAAGTCCTACTGGTGCTGTAATGGAAGCAGCTAGCAACCGGTGTGTTAAGGAGCAAACCAGTACTGCGTACTGGACAACACGGAAGCCCTACCGCTGCTGTAATGGAAGCTGCTAGCAACCGGTGTGTTAAGGATCAAACCAGTACCACGTACTGGACACGCGGAAGCCCTACTGGTGCTGTAATGGAGGCAGCTAGCAACCGGTGATATGGAGTAAACCGGTACCGCGTACTGGACAACACGGAAGCCCTACCGGTGCTGTAATGGAGGCAGCTAGCAACCGGTGATATGGAGTAAACCAGTACAGCGTACTGGACAACACAGAAGTCCTACTGGTGCTGTAATGGAAGCAGCTAGCAACCGGTGTGTTATGAAGCAAACCAGTACTGCATACTGGACAACACGGAAGCCCTACCGGTGCTGTAATGGAGGCAGCTAGCAACCGGTGATATGGAGTAAACTAGTACCGTGTACTGGACAACACGGAAGCCCTACCGGTGATGTAATAGAGGCAGCTAGCAACCGGTGATATGGAGTAAACCAGTACCGCGTACTGGGCAACACGGAGGCCCAGCCTGGTATCAGAAGGCAACCTAAGGAGAATCCAGTAGTCAGAATGTCACCCAGGCGACTATAGTCCAGAAGGAGAATGTCAGTCCGGGTCCAGGAGCAGGAAGGACAGTCAGGCCAGAACAGGATACTGGAGCAGTGACGACAGCCAAACTGGGTCAGGAACGGAAGCAGGAACGTCAGTCAAACCGGATCAGGAACGGAAGCAGGAACGGCAGCCAAACCGGATCAGGAACAGAACAGAACAGGTACCACTCAGGAGTGACACTGGACGTCTGGGCAAGGACACTGACACTGAGCAATAGGGAGCTCAAGTGGGCCCAGTAGACACAGGAACCATAGGCAGATGACCACTGACATAGAGACACCACGAAAGGGCAACCAAAGGGTACATGTGCCCAGTCTATATAGGCAATACTGGGCAGACTAATGACAGGCAGCCAATGGAGAGCTCTTACAATTGACTGACAGCAAAAGCCAGCAATCACAGCACCGTGATAGTGACACACAGCTACTCAAGCATTGACCTTCTATTCACTACATCTACTCTGTTGAGCACTCTCTTAGATATATGTTTACTGCCCATTACCTGGTCTGATCATGCCCCAATTTTGTTTACGGTAGACCTGGAAATGACTCCTAACAGTAGAGCTCCCTGGCGTTTTGACGATGGACTTCTTTATGATCCAATGTTTACCACTTAAAAAGCTCAAATCTCACCTCTCCATGTTGCAAAGACTTTGTGATAATGTACACATTTGGGACATGTTACATAAGCAACATCCCACCCTACGTAGCTATCGCTTCCTCCTGCAGGTTAGGAAAATGCTTAACATGCATACCTTAGACCAAATTGCAACTCAAATTACCTAGACAAAACAACTTTTTTGTGAAAGAGCTAATAAACCTCATAGGATACTGGCTAATAAGCTAATCAAAGGACAGACACAGATCTCAAATTCTCACTCTTAACAGTGCAACGGGACATCAGTTACATAAACCTCTTGACATTTATGATAGATTCCTTATTTACTTTTCCAGCTTAAATAACCTGTCAGAACAACAGGCAGAATCCCCCACACACACACACCCTTGATGGCACTGCACCTTTCCTGCATTCCTCCAACTTCCCTACAGTTTCTGAACACACACAGTAGCCACATGGATGCCACTCTATCTTTGGAAGAACTGCATTTGGAGATCAAACAGTTGAAATCTTATAAATCTCCAGGCCCTGATGGTTTTATGAATGCTTTTATGAATGCCATGATTGAATTTCAACATACCTTCTTAGAACCTTTCAAAGTTTCATGGACATGGGACGTACCTCCATGGATATCTCCAGGGCTGGGATAGCTTTGATTCCTACACCTGGCAAAGATCCTTTGGCATGTGCCAACTACAGACCGATCTCCCTTTTGAATTCTGACTTAAAGCTCTATAGTAAATTTCTGGCTTTGTGGCTCACCCTCCTCCTGCCTCAATTGATTCATACCAGTCAAATGTGATTCATCCCAGGCCGTCAAGCAGGTGACAACATCAGAAAAATTATAAATGTCATACATTTCATAGGTAAGAAAAAGGTACCTTCGATCCTTCTCAGTCTTGATGCTGAGAAAGTGTTTCATTGGATTAATTGGCCATGTCTCTTTGAGGACCTTCATGCTGTTCAGCCCCTATACTCTTGTCCTACCGCGACATTACAACTGCCTGCTGAATTGAGACATTCCTTTCCAATCCACAATGGCACTAGACAGAGCTGCCCATTGTCTCTGCTGATTTTCACTATAGCTGTGGAACTGCTTGCCTGTAACGGTTTTGTACGACACTCAGACCCAGTAGGTTAGAATAAAACACAGCTTCATTAAAAGACACAATGGAATGCCCACTACAGGCTATAGAATATCACAGGAAAATAACAATCATATACATATGCCCTCTCAGGCCCAGTATACAAAGGTAGAGAATAGATACTGTCACAAGACAGGCATAATCAGGCAATTTCAGCACAACATGGGTTAAAGTTCATGGAAGGTAATCAGTCTCAGTGGTGTGTATGACAACACCCAGTAAGATGGTAAAGGTAGTAAGAGACTGTGGTGCGAGATGTGGAAGCACCTAGTCTGTAAAGCAGGACTGAGACTCTACCCTGTACTGAGCAGAACGGAGGCCAATATACTCTGCAAGAGCTAGCACTACCTTGAGCCGTGAGCACCCGACCGGTGCAGTAACGGAGACACTGTGCACTGCAAGAGCTGAAGGACTGGAACCAATAGCACCCGACCGGTGCGGTAACAGAAATACTGTACACTGCAAGAGCTGATGGAATTAGAGCCAATAGCACCCGACTGATGCGGTAATGGAGATACTGTACACTGCAAGAGCTGATGGAATTAGAGCCAATAGCACCCGACCGGTGCGGTAACAGAGACACTGTGCACTGCAAGGGTACACGGAGGCACAGTGTAAACGGAGGCCACAGTGCTCTGCAAGTGTTACTGGAAGGCTCAGTGTAACGGAAGCTACAGTGCTCTGCAAGTGTAACGGAAGGCTCAGAGTTAACGGAGGCAACAGGCTCTGCAAGTGTTAACGGAAGGCTCAGTATATCGAAGGCAACAGTGCTCTGCAAGAGTAAACGGAAGGCTCAGTATAACGGAAGCAACAGTGCTCTGCAAGTGTTTCACGGAAGGCTCAGAGTTAACGGAGGCAACAGGCTCTGCAAGTGTTAACGGAAGGCTCAGTATAACGGAAGCAACAGTGCTCTGCAAGAGTTAACGGAAGGCTCAGTGTAACGGAGGCAACAGTGCTCTGCAAGAGTTAACGGAAGGCTCAGTGTAACGGAGGCAACAGTACTCAATCTGCTAACACCAGCACCAGAGGAAGTAAGAATGTCGCCCAAGCGAAACGGAGGTCAGGATCAGGATTGCTGCTGGATCTCAATGCAGGAACATTGACTAGCCGGGTCAGGTCACTGAGCAGGAACGTCAGCCAGGCCGGGTCGAATCATGGAGCAGGAATGTCAGACAAGCCGGGTCGGATCACGGAGCAGGAACGTCAGCCAGGCCGGGTCAAATCACGGAGCAGGAACCAGTAGGAGTAGTCAGACGGGCCAAGTCGGTACACAGGAACGCAGGAACACAGCAACACAGTAGCACTGGTACAGAAACACCATGAAAGGGCACCTGACAGGTGCCAGAGGCCCGGTATAAGAAGGCCATACTGGGCGGGCCAAACTAAGCTCAGCCAATGGGAGCGCACCACACAGAGAGTGACAGAAAAGATCATGGGCACCGTGATATTGCCCAAATGATTAGTTTGTCCCAGGATATAACTGGCATAGAACTCCCTTGCGGGCATTCTAAGATCTTGTAATATGTGGACAATATCATTTTGACCCTGTCCAAGCCCCACATCTCTCTCCCCAACCATTTGCTTTGCTACAGCGATTTCAAAAACTTTCAGGTTACAAGATTAACATTGGTAAGTCGGAGGCTTTGTCCCTTGGGCTATCTGCAGAAAACCTAGAAAGAATACAAGACCACTTCCCGTTCACCTGTCAACCCTCTTTCTTACTTCTAACTATACCTTCCTTTTTGCTGAGAATTATCCAACCTTATTCTGTCACCTGCACAGTGAGATGATTAGGTGGCAGGAATTCAATATTTCCTGGGTGGGTTGCATCCACTCGTAAAGATGAATATTCTTCCCAAGTTTTTGTATTACTTTCATATTCCGGTGAAAGTCCCATGTTCAACATTGCGGTCCTTCCAATCAGCATTCATTAACTTTAACTGGCGAGGCAAAAATCCTCTTTACTGAAAAGACTTCCTCCCACAGGCGGAATGGTGGCCCCGGATTCTTACATATACTATATTGCCACTCACCTTAAACAACTACCTTTGTGATTCAAGGACACAGATGTCCCCTAGTGGTCTATCATTGAAAGTGAATTGGTGACTCCTGCGATACTCTCTAGCTTGTTGTGGTGCTTCAGAGAGTCTTCTTCGTCTTCTCTGCCCTCTCCGTTGCTCCCATGATTTCCTTTCAGTTGGAGATCCTGATGGCTATGATACTTAATTTTCCACTTTTTGCATCCCCATCAAGGCTTATGCCGGTTCTTCATAATCCTACATTCCCTCCAGGTGTGGGCAGTGGGTCATTTGGTCCTTGGAGGACTGCAGGCCTCCTCTTGCGTAATGATTACTGTGACGGGACGCATTTTAGCTCCTTTGACTGCATTCACGAGACACACTCGATTCCACGGACAGCATTTTACCAATACCTACAAATAAGACACTTTTTCACCGCCTTTTGCATCCTCTTTACCTTCCACCCTCTTCAAGAAGTATTGCATAAGCCAAGCCAAGTATTTTGGCTCTCTGTAAATCGCTTGATCCTTCTGCTCCATCCCTTAAACATAAATATACGATGGACTGGGAATGAGACCTGTGCCTGGAGATCCCTGAGACCGCGTGGTCTCAGAATTGGCAAAAATGCTTCCAAATCCTCCATCTGTACTGTGTCCAGGAGCAGGAAGGACAGTCAGGCCAGAACAGGATACTGGAGCAGTGACGACAGCCAAACCGGGTCAGGAACGGAAGCAGGAACGTCAGTCAAACCGGATCAGGAACGGAAGCAGGAACGGCAGCCAAACCGGATCAGGAACAGAACAGAACAGGTACCACTCAGGAGTGACACTGGACGTCTGGGCAAGGACACTGACACTGAGCAATAGGGAGCTCAAGTGGGCCCAGTAGACACAGGAACCATAGGCAGGTGACCACTGACATAGAGACACCACGAAAGGGCAACCAAAGGGTACATGAGCCCAGTCTATATAGGCAATACTGGGCGGACTAATGACAGGCAGCCAATGGAGAGCTCTTACAATTGACTGACAGCAAAAGCCAGCAATCACAGCACCGTGATAGTGACACACAGCTACTCAAGCATTGACCTTCTATTCACTACATCTACTCTGTTGAGCACACTCTTAGATATATGTATACTGCCCATTACCTGGTCTGATCATGCCCCAATTTTGTTTACGGTAGACCTGGAAATGACTCCTAACAGTAGAGCTCCCTGGCGTTTTGACGATGGACTTCTTTATGATCCAATGTTTACCACTTAAAAAGCTCAAATCTCACCTCTCCATGTTGCAAAGACTTTGTGATAATGTACACATTTGGGACATGTTACATAAGCAACATCCCACCCTACGTAGCTATCGCTTCCTCCTGCAGGTTAGGAAAATGCTTAACATGCATACCTTAGACCAAATTGCAACTCAAATTACCTAGACAAAACAACTTTTTTGTGAAAGAGCTAATAAACCTCATAGGATACTGGCTAATAAGCTAATCAAAGGACAGACACAGATCTCAAATTCTCACTCTTAACAGTGCAACGGGACATCAGTTACATAAACCTCTTGACATTTATGATAGATTCCTTATTTACTTTTCCAGCTTAAATAACCTGTCAGAACAACAGGCAGAATCCCCCACACACACACACCCTTGATGGCACTGCACCTTTCCTGCATTCCTCCAACTTCCCTACAGTTTCTGAACACACACAGTAGCCACATGGATGCCACTCTATCTTTGGAAGAACTGCATTTGGAGATCAAACAGTTGAAATCTTATAAATCTCCAGGCCCTGATGGTTTTATGAATGCTTTTATGAATGCCATGATTGAATTTCAACATACCTTCTTAGAACCTTTCAAAGTTTCATGGACATGGGACGTACCTCCATGGATATCTCCAGGGCTGGGATAGCTTTGATTCCTACACCTGGCAAAGATCCTTTGGCATGTGCCAACTACAGACCGATCTCCCTTTTGAATTCTGACTTAAAGCTCTATAGTAAATTTCTGGCTTTGTGGCTCACCCTCCTCCTGCCTCAATTGATTCATACCAGTCAAATGTGATTCATCCCAGGCCGTCAAGCAGGTGACAACATCAGAAAAATTATAAATGTCATACATTTCATAGGTAAGAAAAAGGTACCTTCGATCCTTCTCAGTCTTGATGCTGAGAAAGTGTTTCATTGGATTAATTGGCCATGTCTCTTTGAGGACCTTCATGCTGTTCAGCCCCTATACTCTTGTCCTACCGCGACATTACAACTGCCTGCTGAATTGAGACATTCCTTTCCAATCCACAATGGCACTAGACAGAGCTGCCCATTGTCTCTGCTGATTTTCACTATAGCTGTGGAACTGCTTGCCTGTAACGGTTTTGTACGACACTCAGACCCAGTAGGTTAGAATAAAACACAGCTTCATTAAAAGACACAATGGAATGCCCACTACAGGCTATAGAATATCACAGGAAAATAACAATCATATACATATGCCCTCTCAGGCCCAGTATACAAAGGTAGAGAATAGATACTGTCACAAGACAGGCATAATCAGGCAATTTCAGCACAACATGGGTTAAAGTTCATGGAAGGTAATCAGTCTCAGTGGTGTGTATGACAACACCCAGTAAGATGGTAAAGGTAGTAAGAGACTGTGGTGCGAGATGTGGAAGCACCTAGTCTGTAAAGCAGGACTGAGACTCTACCCTGTACTGAGCAGAACGGAGGCCAATATACTCTGCAAGAGCTAGCACTACCTTGAGCCGTGAGCACCTGACCGGTGCAGTAACGGAGACACTGTGCACTGCAAGAGCTGAAGGACTGGAACCAATAGCACCCGACCGGTGCGGTAACAGAAATACTGTACACTGCAAGAGCTGATGGAATTAGAGCCAATAGCACCCGACTGGTGCGGTAATGGAGATACTGTACACTGCAAGAGCTGATGGAATTAGAGCCAATAGCACCCGACCGGTGCGGTAACAGAGACACTGTGCACTGCAAGGGTACACGGAGGCACAGTGTAAACGGAGGCCACAGTGCTCTGCAAGTGTTAATGGAAGGCTCAGTGTAACGGAAGCTACAGTGCTCTGCAAGTGTAACGGAAGGCTCAGAGTTAACGGAGGCAACAGGCTCTGCAAGTGTTAACGGAAGGCTCAGTATATCGAAGGCAACAGTGCTCTGCAAGAGTAAACGGAAGGCTCAGTATAACGGAAGCAACAGTGCTCTGCAAGTGTTTCACGGAAGGCTCAGAGTTAACGGAGGCAACAGGCTCTGCAAGTGTTAACGGAAGGCTCAGTATAACGGAAGCAACAGTGCTCTGCAAGAGTTAACGGAAGGCTCAGTGTAACGGAGGCAACAGTGCTCTGCAAGAGTTAACGGAAGGCTCAGTGTAACGGAGGCAACAGTACTCAATCTGCTAACACCAGCACCAGCGGAAGTAAGAATGTCGCCCAAGCGAAACGGAGGTCAGGATCAGGATTGCTGCTGGATCTCAATGCAGGAACATAGACTAGCCGGGTCAGGTCACTGAGCAGGAACGTCAGCCAGGCCGGGTCGAATCATGGAGCAGGAATGTCAGACAAGCCGGGTCGGATCACGGAGCAGGAACGTCAGCCAGGCCGGGTCAAATCACGGAGCAGGAACCAGTAGGAGTAGTCAGACGGGCCAAGTCGGTACACAGGAACGCAGGAACACAGCAACACAGTAGCACTGGTACAGAAACACCATGAAAGGGCACCTGACAGGTGCCAGAGGCCCGGTATAAGAAGGCCATACTGGGCGGGCCAAACTAAGCTCAGCCAATGGGAGCGCACCACACAGAGAGTGACAGAAAAGATCATGGGCACCGTGATATTGCCCAAATGATTAGTTTGTCCCAGGATATAACTGGCATAGAACTCCCTTGCGGGCATTCTAAGATCTTGTAATATGTGGACAATATCATTTTGACCCTGTCCAAGCCCCACATCTCTCTCCCCAACCATTTGCTTTGCTACAGCGATTTCAAAAACTTTCAGGTTACAAGATTAACATTGGTAAGTCGGAGGCTTTGTCCCTTGGGCTATCTGCAGAAAACCTAGAAAGAATACAAGACCACTTCCCGTTCACCTGTCAACCCTCTTTCTTACTTCTAACTATACCTTCCTTTTTGCTGAGAATTATCCAACCTTATTCTGTCACCTGCACAGTGAGATGATTAGGTGGCAGGAATTCAATATTTCCTGGGTGGGTTGCATCCACTCGTAAAGATGAATATTCTTCCCAAGTTTTTGTATTACTTTCATATTCCGGTGAAAGTCCCATGTTCAACATTGCGGTCCTTCCAATCAGCATTCATTAACTTTAACTGGCGAGGCAAAAATCCTCTTTACTGAAAAGACTTCCTCCCACAGGCGGAATGGTGGCCCCGGATTCTTACATATACTATATTGCCACTCACCTTAAACAACTACCTTTGTGATTCAAGGACACAGATGTCCCCTAGTGGTCTATCATTGAAAGTGAATTGGTGACTCCTGCGATACTCTCTAGCTTGTTGTGGTGCTTCAGAGAGTCTTCTTCGTCTTCTCTGCCCTCTCCGTTGCTCCCATGATTTCCTTTCAGTTGGAGATCCTGATGGCTATGATACTTAATTTTCCACTTTTTGCATCCCCATCAAGGCTTATGCCGGTTCTTCATAATCCTACATTCCCTCCAGGTGTGGGCAGTGGGTCATTTGGTCCTTGGAGGACTGCAGGCCTCCTCTTGCGTAATGATTACTGTGACGGGACGCATTTTAGCTCCTTTGACTGCATTCACGAGACACACAATCGATTCCACGGACAGCATTTTACCAATACCTACAAATAAGACACTTTTTCACCGCCTTTTGCATCCTCTTTACCTTCCACCCTCTTCAAGAAGTATTGCATAAGCCAAGCCGAGTATTTTGGCTCTCTGTAAATCGCTTGATCCTTCTGCTCCATCCTTTAAACATAAATATACGATGGACTGGGAATGAGACCTGTGCCTGGAGATCCCTGAGACCGCGTGGTCTCAGAATTGGCAAAAATGCTTCCAAATCCTCCATCTGTACTGTGTCCAGGGCAAATTCTTACAAAATCTTGTCCACTGGTACTACACTCCTGCTCGGCTATATTCCATTAATCCTACATGCTCTGAACTTTGTTGGAGGGGCTGTGGTGACAGGCGAGACCTTCATCACATCTGGTGGTTCTGCCCATTGATTCAGACCTTTTGGAACCACATTTTACAGTTTGTTCACCATTTGCTCTCAGTTACAATACCTCTTGACCCGATTGTGTTGATATTGGGGGCTTCCCCCATGGCTTGTCTAGACCTACATCTGTGCTGGTATCTCATATTCTCACTGCCCCAGATGGCTGATTGCATGGGCTTGGAAGACTGCAACCTTTCTCTATCACAACTTTTGGCTCATGTTTCACACATCAAATCAATGGAACATCTGACTGCTAAACTCAGAGGTTACCTGGATAGATACCTGTAAATCTGAGGCACCTGGGATTGGCATTAGAATCATCAGATCTATCTGTTTTTAACAGTAATGCCCATTCACCCCCCTTCACCCTCTTTTTTTTGTCTGTCAGTTTTTCTGTTGGTATGCCTGTTGGTTTGTCTGTTTGTCTGGTCCTCTGTTTGTTTGTATATGTCGGTTTGTGTGGCTCACAGTTCTCAGCTGGCTACCAATTTTTGACTGTACCTCACTATTATAGGCTTCCAATACCCAGCTTTGTCTACATCCTGATGTGTTATAGGTTTTTCACTGTCGTCCAATACAGGTCACTGGTACAATGGGAGGCAATCCGCCCCTTTAATAGGCAGGAACATTCATTCAAATGTATGCAGGGGGTGGAGCCTCCCCTCCTACTTAAGCTGCCTTCAGGCCAGAGCCAAGCTAGATTGATTTGTTCCTGTGTGCTGTGCACACCAGGTGGAGAACATCTATCATTCAGCTTTAGTTTTTTTATTGTTTTCTTCAAATATGGAATACCACCATTAGGAGGGTGACCATGGCTGTGAATTGCCCTCTCCAAAGTGGTTAGTGCAGCTTCCAGGGATTCTCTGGTGGACCTTATGCCCTGAAGAGGGAACAGCTTGGGTCAAGTAGCTTCCCTGCTGGGGAATTTGCCTCTGGTTAATTCCTATTTCAACATGGTCACCTGAAGACAGAAGTCCTGCAGAAAGGTGAGCCACCCTTTGAGTGCTGAAGGTCCACTTGTCCCCACAGTGTCCCTTACTTGGGCTTGTATTTGGGAGTTTGCATTTTGCACTCCAGCACTCATAGGGTGTTTTTATTTCTATTGCTTGTATTTATGCAATTTCTGTGGTATTCCCTGGGTTTTGGAGCTTTGGAATATTGTTTTCTCATGTTTCTCATGTGTTAAAAGTATGTTTGGTGTACTTTCTATTTCAGAAATACTTTATTAATATTTGATGTTCCACGCCTTTAAGCGCGCCTTTTACCGCATAGACGCCATTGCTCCTTTACTCTCTATGGGTTTGCACAGTGTGGGACATATCTCTGGAACTGCTTATCACAGCAACTTCAGAGAGGGCTCATTTTGTTGGTCTTCCCCTGCTCTATCATCCGGTGGCTAGTTTCGGGGTGTGGGGAGTTTGGGGGTGCTTCGGGCACTGTTTGGGGTACTTCTGAGAGAAAAGTACATTTCCCATGAGCGCCCGTTTCGCGCTCGTTTTCTGATTGGCTGCAGTCGCGGCAGCCATTTTGTGGTGTTATTCTCAGCGAGTATGCTACGCAGGGACCGAGCCTTCTCTCCTCTCAGCAGATTAACCCTTCGCTGGCCAGATAAGTCCGATTTTAGACATTTCTGGGGTGAAACTTTAATCTTTCACACTTCTACTGGGTGATTTTTCTTAGTGGTGTATATCTGACGCTGTGAGCATGTCTACTCCACTGGAGTCAGGGGCTAGACCCAAGACTAAGGAGGTTGGGGTGTCTGTTTCCCCCATTGCGTTTTGCTCCTCTTGTCACTCTGGGCTGCCTAGAGAATTTTCAGGTCATTTATGCCCAAAATGTATAGATAGTCATGATAGCAACCCTGGGCTTCTCAGCCACACTATTGAGCCAACTTGGGTGAAAGAGTTCAAAGCTGCCACTAGGGATCTCAGATCCACTCTCCAACTCTTTCCCTCTCAGGTTCAGGGGGCTCTACAAGTCTGGCAGACCCCCTCCTCAATCAGGACCTCCCTGCCTAAGCCACAGGGAGCTCCTGATGTGTCTGATTCTTCTGAGGAAGAACTTTTACAAGATTCTGATGCTGAGGAAGGCACTGTTATTTAATCTAATAGGTCCATTGGGGACCCTTATGAATGTGACCCTGAGGTTTCTGCTGAGGGTTTGATTCGAGCGGTGTTAACCACACTCAACCTTCCTCTGACTCAGGAATCTACTCATGATCCAACTGACGTTTTTCAGAAACCATCTAAGGCGGTTATATGTTTTCCAACTAACCCTACTCTTGCCCGTCTAGTCTCTGATGCGTGGAGGAATCCTGAAAAATCCTCTTCTGTGTCCAAAAAGTTTGCTAAGCTTTACCCTTTTCCTGAGACTGAACTGGCAAAATGGGTTCATCCTCCTAAAGTGGATGCTCCTATTTCTAGATTATCCAAATCTACTGCATTAGCTGTATCTGATGCCTCTGCCCTGCAGGACTGGACGGACAAAAAGTTAGAGATTTCTCTTAAATCCATTTTTGCCTCCATTGGCACTGCCATGCGTCCAACCTTTGCAGTGGCGTGGGTTAATAGAGCTATCGCAGCCTGGACTGAACGACTGACTGAGGCGGTTCGCCAGGATGCGCCAGTGTCTGAGCAGTTACAACTTCTTGCTAATATAGCAGAAGCCCAGAATTATGTTTCTGACGCTGCCTTTGATGCTGTGCGCATGATGGCAAGGGCCTCTACTTCATCTGTGGTGGCTAGACGTGCTCTTTGGCTGAAACTTTGGTCTGCTGATACTGCCTCTAAGAAAGCCTTACTTTCTTTGCCCTTTCAGGGGAACTTGTTGTTCGGTTATGAACTTAAGGAGATGATTAGTGAGGCTACTGGTGGTAAAAGTACTCTTCTACCTTCAGTCTTCAAGAAGAAGTTTCCAGCCAAACGCAATCGGTCCTTTAGTTCCTTCCAGACTGAGACACGCTCCACGTCCCAGACAGGTCCGTCCTCCACGCGCTCCTCCTCCAAGCCCAAACAGTCCTGGAAGCCCAAAGTTGCCCCTAAGGCCAAGACCTCCAAGACTGCTTCGGCATGACTCACCGAACCCGGGTCCGCATCCGGCTGTAGGTGGACGTCTCCACATCTTTCGCCGGATTTGGGAGGAGTCAGTGACGGACCCATGGGTAATTCAGGTGGTATCAGAGGGGTACAGGATCCCTTTCTCTTCCCTTCCTCCTTTCCGGTTCCATTTTACTCGTCCTTCTCAGGAACCTACAAAGAGACGTCTGTTCGACGACGCTATTCAGGATCTTTTGGACAAAGAGGTCCTGGAATTGGTTCCACCAGAGGACACAGGTTTCGGATTTTATTCCAACCTGTTCGTTGTGGCCAAAAAGGACGGAGGCGCTCGTCCTATCTTGGATCTCAAGGATCTCAATTCCTTTGTTGTGAGTTCCCACTGTCGCCAGGAATCCCTGCGCTCTGTGATAGCCACAATGTCTCCAGGGGAGTTCCTTGCCTCCCTGGACCTTCAGGATGCGTATCTTCACATTCCTATTCATCCAGAGAGCAGACGGTATCTCAGGTTTGCCTGTCACAAGGGCCACTTTCAGTTTTCAGCTCTTCCCTTTGGACTGACTTCAGCCCCTCAGGTCTTTCAGAGGGTATTGGGATCTTTGATAGCTGTGCTTCATCGAGATGGTGTCAGGGTGACTCCCTACATGGACGATCTGCTCCTGAAAGCTTCATCTGCGGAGATTCTCCACCAGCAGCTGCAGCTGTGTATACACACACTGAATCGCCACGGCTGGATTGTGAATCTGGACAAGTCAGACTTGGTCCCATCTCAACGGCTCCTCTTCTTGGGTCTCCTGTTCGACACTCAGCAGTGCATGGTGTTTCTACCAGAGGAAGTTGCTCATCAGATTGCTATCCGAGTAGCCAAGATCCTGGAATTCGACAGGGTTCCAGTGCCGAAGTTGACCTCTCTGGTGGGGAAATTCATTTCCACAATAGAGGCGGTGCCATTTGCTATGGCACACACCAGGGAACCTCAGAGGTTTGTGATCCAGACGTGCAAGAATCATCCAGATCATCAGCATCTGTCAGTCTCTCTGCCTCCTCATGTCGAGTTGAGCCTGCAATGGTGGTTGGACTTGTCTCATCTCCTGAAAGGGAGATCCTTTCGGGTTCACTATTGGACCACAGTCACAACGGATGCCAGCCTCCGGGGATGGGGAGCTGTGTTGGGTCATTTCAGTGCTCAGGGGAAATGGGGACTGGAAGAATCTCTTCTCTCCATCAATGTTCTGGAACTTCGTGCCATACTTCTTGCCCTGAGGCACTGGGAATCTCAGCTGGAAGGCTGTCCAGTCAGAGTGGAGTCCGACAACGCCACCGCAGTGGCTTACATCAACAGACAAGGCGGCACAAAAAGTCTCACCGCTTGGTTGGAGGTCAAAGCCATTTTATCCTGGGCAGAAGATCATGTGCCAGTCATCTCAGCAGTACACATTCCAGGCGTAGACAACGTCATGGCAGACTTTCTCAGTAGTCACACAGTCGACAGCGGAGAATGGGCGCTTCATCCAGAGGTGTTTCTCCTTCTCACCCAGAGGTGGGGGGTGCCTGTAGTGGATCTGATGGCTACCAGACACAACAGGAAGGTGCCGGTGTTTTGCTCTCGGTGGAGGGACCCCCTCGCTCTATTAGTGGATGCCTTGTCGATCCCTTGGAACTTTCCTCTGGCTTACATCTTTCCTCCTCTTCCTCTGTTGATCAGAGTGATCCAGAAGCTGAAGTTGGAGCATTGTCCTGTCATTCTGATCTCTCCAAATTGGCCTCGTCAGTCCTGGTATCCGGAGCTGCTAGCCATGTCTGTGTCAGATCCTGTTCCGCTTCCTGCCTGTCCAGATCTACTTCTTCAGGGTTATCTGTGGAAGGAGGATGTCCAACATCTCCATTTGATGGCTTGGAGGTTGAATCCTTGATTCTAAAGAAGAAAGGGTTTTCCTCTTCTGTGGTGTCTACGATGCTTAGGGCTCGCAAGCCTGTGTCTTCCAAGATTTATCATCGCATATGGTCAACCTTCGTTGCATGGTGTGCTGAGAAGGATCTGTCACTTGATTTCCATCTTCCCACGGTCCTGGCCTTTTTGCAGGATGGGGTTGAGAAGGGACTCAGCCTGAGTTCTCTCAAGGTTCAGACTTCAGCTCTGTCTGTATTTTTCCAGGAACGGATTGCTATTCTTCCTGATGTTAAAGTTTTCTTTCAAGGTGTGGCTCATGTTCGGCCTGCCTTCAAGAATCCAGCCCCCCAGTGGGACCTCAATTTGGTGCTGGGGGTTCTCCAGAGACCCCCATTTGAATCCTTGGCTTCTATTCCTTTACGTCTCTTGACCTGGAAAATGGCCTTCCTTTTGGCTATTGTCTCAGTTCGCCGGGTAGCAGAGTTACAAGCTCTGTCTTGTAAACCTCCTTACTTGGTGTTTCACAAGGATAAGGCAGTGCTTCGCACTTCCAAGGAGTTTTTACCCAAGGTTGTCTCCGGATTTCATATCAATCAGGAGATTGTGGTTCCCTCTTTCTGCCCTAACCCTTCCTCTGACAAGGAAAGAGATCTCCATTTATTGGATGTTGTGCGTTGTCTTAAATTTTATGTCTATCAGGAAGTCTGACGCCTTGTTCGTCATTCCTGAGGGGCCTAGGGCAGGGAGACCGGCATCCAAGGTAACTATTGCCTCTTGGATTAAATCTACCATCCGTGAAGCCTACAAATTGCGGAATAAGCACGTTCCCTTCAGGGTTACTGCTCATTCCACCAGATCTATTGGGGCCTCTAGGGCTACAAGAATCAGGCATCTGCTGATCAACTGTGCAGAGCGGCCACTTGGTCATCTGTGCACACATTCTCGTCGCGTTGATGTACTGGCCTCGGCTGATGCCAGTTTTGGAAGGAAGGTCCTGGAGGCAGTTTTGCCTGTTTAGGACTTCTATTCTGTGATCCTTAGTGCTTCTTTACTGTTGAGCCCTGTTGGTTCTAGTTCAGTGTGCTGTGTTAGTTTGGGGGTTTGTTTTTCCCCCTGGTTGGTGTCCGTTGACACTTCTGTTACTGGGCTATATGATTAATTGGTTCATAGCAGTTGTAGTGACTTGGGCCTTGCGCCTGGTCCTTGCCTTACTTCCCGCCTCAGGGACAGCTCAATGTTTGTACATCCCATTGTACGAGTGACCTGTATTGGACGACAGTGAAAATAGGATTTTAGTCTTACCTGTTAAATCCTTTTCACTTAGTCCATACAGGTCACTGGTCTCCCACCCTGTCAAGGGACCATGCTTGGCTCTCCTGTGGCATTCAGTGGGAGACCTTCGGGGCATGCTCACAGGAGTCTTCCTTTTCTTGCTTACCTCTGGTCAGTTTAAGTGTCTCAAATCAATCTAGCTTGGCTCTGGCCTGAAGGCAGCTTAAGTAGGAGGGGAGGCTCCACCCTCTGCATACATTTGAATGAATGTTCCTGCCTATTAAAGGGGCGGATCGCGTCCCATTGTACCAGTGACCTGTATGGACTAAGTGAAAAGGATTTAACAGGTAAGACTAAAATCCTATTTTATCAGCTTGTTTGTTTGTTATTTATAAAAAATGAAACTCAGTAAAAATGATTTTGAAAAAAAAAATGGTGTATTCTTTGTGTGTGTATATTAAATGAATTAGAGGGAAATATGGTTGAACAAAGACTTACCAAAAGGTCAATATTGCTCTTGTCATCTAGTGTAAAAATACCCTCACCAAGAAATAAGCACATTGCAAATAAGAACTGTTACAACATACATATAAATAAATACACCACCTGTGACAAAGATAAATGCAGTTTTAGTTATTACATTTTAAAGCCAAGTACGACATGATTTCAATTGAAGTATTTGTAATATAGTGTATAAATAGTATTGGCAGAAACAAAAAAATTGCAGCAATTTTTCTATGAGAGCAACATAAATGTGGCTTTACTTCTTTATAAATATAACCTGTAGCTATCACTTTAATTTAAACACTCCTCTAAGTATGTATTTTAGACTCTACTAGTCTCCTGCATTTTCTATGGCTAATACAGTACCATGCTTTACCCAATGCATCCCTTCACCCAGTGTCTATTTACCTCAGCTATACAAAGGAGTAACCACTAGTGTTGAGCGAGCGTGCTCGGCCGATGCTCGGATCGGCTCGAGCATCGCTCTGCTCGGCACATGGCGGTACTCGTCGAGTACCGCCATGTGCTCGCCCGCCATGTTCGGGTGGCGGGGATCTGTGCCGGAGGAGGCACAGATCTGAAGACGCTCCGCTGGACCACCAGGGACTGGAGGTACGGGGGCATTGCGGAGATGAAGGGGGCATTGCGGAGATGAAGTGGGACAGTGTGGAGATGAAGGGGGACATTGTGGAAGAGGGGCATAGAGGAGATGAAGGGGGACATTGTGGAAGAGGGGCATAGCGGAGATGAAGGGGGACATTGTGGAAGAGGGGCATAGCGGAGATGAAGGGGGACATTGTGGAAGAGGGGCATAGAGTCTATGCCCCTCTTCCACAATGTCCCCCTTCATCTCCGCTATGCCCCTCTTCCACAATGTCCCCCTTCATCTCCTCTATGCCCCTCTTCCACAATGTCCCCCTTCATCTCCGCTGTGCCCCTCTTCCACAATGTCCCCCTTCATCTCCTCTATGCCATAGAGGAGATGAAGGGGGACATTGTGGAAGAGGGGCATAGCGGAGATGAAGGGGGACATTGTGGAAGAGGGGCATAGAGGAGATGAAGGGGGACATTGCGGAGATGAAGGGGGACATTGCGGAGATGAAGGGGGGCATTGACCAGGCACCCTCCCCTCATCAGAGCAGGGGGTGCCTGGTGTAATGCTCGTGTCGCCCCATTCTATTCAATGGGGCTCGGGTGCTCGGCCGAGCACTCGAGCCTCAGGGGGTGCTCGGTCAGAGCACCCGAGCATCGGGGTGCTCGCTCAACACTAGTAACCACATTCTTTGTCAGGTTGTTTAACTAGGGAACTGTTTACAATGAGGTTACTATGAACCACTTGTACCAGCAAGGGGGCAAGCTCAGGCACGGAGATTAGCTGGAACTACTAGTGTTTTTATGTGGGGTGGGGTACACTGAGGGTCATGTACTAAGATAAAGGATTCAGTTCTGGTACCTACCAACTGCATGATATGGAGCAGATAATAAGTCACACAATCCTCAGTGACTTTAAACAGTGCAGCTGGTTTATCCCAGCACTACTTTTCTTTAGTACATGAGCCTCTTTGATCACTTGGCTGGGGGTATGATATGCCAACATGTAACATAGACTATCATGGTCCATTTTATCAGAAGCTTACAAATTCTCCATAAATTCTCAATTTTTTCTCCCATGGTAACATTTGCTGTCCAATCAGATTTTCCTACATTTTTACTTCTCGTACGTAGTCATAATACAATTCATGATAAATGAATTAACCCTTTGAGTTCCAGAGTGCTTTCCAACATATTGCAATGCATTTAATGCTCTCAGGTCATCAAAAGGGCCACATGTTTGGTTTAAAGTGGAGCTGTCACCTTAAAGCAATTTTCCAAATAACTTAAGCTTTTATCATTCTTCAACATTTTTCTACTATGCAGAGCTTTATTAAAATGCCACATGGTCTCTAGTTCATGTGTAGTTAAATTATAAAGTGTCTCCCAACCCTTTTACCTATGTAATGCTGCCTCTCCTCAGAGCAGCAAGACCATCCCGATGGATCTCGATGGCTGAGAATCTTCTGTGAGAATAAGGGAAAACCTGCCCTCCTTCATCAAGGGGTGCAGGGCTTTCCTTAGACTGACAGCCAGAAGATTGCCCCTCGCTGTGATCTGTCCGGTTGAAGAATGATTGAATCTTAAGTTATTTGGTAACATTTGCTATACCTTTAAAGCAATGTATAAAACTTTCAAACACCTTGCAAAAAAAACAGTGTCTAAGTTTACACCATTAAAACTTTATACAAAATTAAATAAATACCTATTTGATAGATGAGTGACCGCTGGTCATTAAAGGTGCAACAGTGGAAGTAAGAATGTAAGTATGTTGTAGACAGTAAATTAGCCTCCATTTGTGCTGGGTGATTTCACTGCACTAGAGCTAAAGATCAGGTTGCCTTTTGCCTACCATCACCACATTAGAATGTCCCTTGGAGCTAGCAAATCAGAATTAGCTCCCCAACTAACAAGCAATAGTCTTCAATACTCCCTAAAACACTGCCTGGCTTTATTAATAAGAGGAAATCCACTGCCATACTAGAGTAGATACACAGAAAATAAATAAAGTTGTGCCTGGATGCACATACCAAAGCAGAATGTGGATTCATGGAAGGCTATATTACCATCCCCAAGTCACAGATATGCAACGTTTGGCTGTCTAGCTGATGGAGAATATATATCATCCCCACTCATCTAATGGCTTGAAGCTGAAGATCCAAGGCTTGCCTCCTTCTTTCCTAGGCTTTGTTGTTCTTTTCCAGTACAGTTTCCTGTGCCTAAAACACACATAATAAGGGGTAAGTCGCCCAATGTGCCCTCTATGATTAGTTTAGCAGTCTCTCACCCCTCCACAGATATTTTAACTCAAGAATATATTTGGTTCCTTGAATGCCACCATACACTCTGTGTGGGTCTTTGTTCAAAATTTGGTAGGAAACACAGTTGAGGAGGCCCCTGAAAATGCGGTGTAAACTCATGCATTAACCCTTAGAGTGCCAGAGAGATAATGAATACATTGCGGAGAAATATTTTGCACACCCGTCTGGCACTCAAACAGTTCAAATGATTCTACAATAGCGAACCATGCATCAGTATAGTCTCCAAATCTCATTCAATAAATATGTAAGTCTCAGCAGTGAACAATTTTACAGAGAACCTTGTAATGATCAAATGAAGAATGTTGCTAATTTTAGCCCTCTGTAACCTCTGCAATACATGAGAAATCTCTTCCTTTTATTGATAACCTAGATCACAGGAGTTAGGCTGCACTGGATATGAAAACTTTTGCACAACTGCAGCAATGAAAGTGGTGTCACTTGTCTTGATGTTTCAGCTTTACAAAATTGTTCAAACTGGTATTATCCACAGATATAAAATCCACTAACCATGATAATAGTTACATTTAATCTTCACAATGCTGTTATTAACGTTTCAGGGTCAAGGCACCTGTTTAAAACCTCTGGCATGCAGACAATTATTCTATTGATTTGTCTGTGTGTTTAATAAAACAAAAAACAAAGTAGCAGGCAGTTGTATGAGTGTCTAAATCAACAAAGAATGTTTTATAAAGGAAGTGTGTAATGAAGACAGACACTACAGAAGACAGCTTAAACAGGAGTAGCCATTATGTGTGTTTCCAGTAGCTTCCAGATAGGGCACCTCATTCACACACTGCAGGCCAACTCCCCACCTGACATGTACCTCTTTCTTGATGTTATTGTGTGGGGATTTTTCAAGGGTGAAGCAAAACTATTGGTGGCAAGTCTGCTTTCAGGCACCACAAAGGTATCCAGTCTATTGTGTTGCAGTGTGGTGGATACCTCTCTGGCAGTCAAGGGGTTATATGTTAAAATGATGTGCTTTCATTCTTTATATGCCTGAAGAAAAGACCTGTTGTCTTGAAAGTTTACATCCAAAGCTACTCAGTTAGCCAATAAAGGTATCATTTTTACTCTACTACATACCATTAGGCATCCCAGTCTACTATATTACCTATATACAGGCTTGGTTTCTCCTGCAACCTTCTTTGCATCATCCACAGCTTTTTTAATGCTTTCTAGTCATGCCAATCAGCGAGATAATCACAGAGCAAACACAAAAAGGACTGCAACTTTCAATCTTGCATACACCAATGAACGTCCATGGAAAATTCAAAGATACGTTTCTCATTGTATCTGCATTGTGATTATCTCATTGTTTGTCAGGGAACATTGAAAAGTCTGTTGGTAATGCAGATGATTACATAAATGGAGTGTAATCTACTAGAGCTGGATGCCTGGTTCCATCCTTATGGTAGTATAATAAGTGCGCTGGAAGAATCAAATTCAGACAAAGTCCAAGTCTGTTCCCAGAGCTCACCCCCTTAGTGTCTCCCCAACAACTATAAATGGAGAAGGGGTTGTGGCCAAAGGTTTGACTAGGTAGCACCTGAGCTTCCTTGTCTATTGTACTGCCATGCCTGCCCTGCCGTAACATTGTGATATTTTACAGCAGGGAGACTAGGAGCCTGGCAGTAAAATGCCACAGATTAAAGGGTTAATACTGATTAAATAGGAATATGCAAAAGCGACTTGCTATACTCTTCCATAAACACAAACCTCAAAATTAACAAGGTAGAGACTGACGAGGAGGGGAGATGCATAATTCTTGACTGTGAAATGGAGAACACTATGCCACTGTTGATTAATATCTATGCACCCGATTTACCTCACCTTTCCTTTATCTCTTTTTCATATCTCCAGCTACGTGACAGACGAGACACAACGATGAATGATCCAGGGAGGGGATTTCAACTGTATTGTGGAATCCTCCATGAATCATAGCAAGGGTTCAACATTGCCCTCAGAAGACATAGACAATGCTATTACATACATTACTAAACAGTTACAGATTTCAGACCCCTGGAGAATCTTGCATCCCATGGACATGGACTATACCTTCTAACCCTCTAACCCTCATCAATTATTCACATGCATAGATTACATTCTCTTGTTAGATTCTTTCCTTCCCAAACTGACCCAAGCTCACATTCACAATATACTGATCTCAGATCACACCCCTATTTCTCTCTACCTGCTCCTCTAAGCTCTCTGGCAACTGGAGAATGCCCCACAACCTTTTTAACTCAGATAATTTTAGGAAATATTTCTGCTTGGAATGACTCAATTACTCTAGCGAGACTCCGGCTCACTGTGATGATCCTTTTTACCTTTTGGAGTGCCTCTAAAGCAGTCATTAGGCGTAGCATTTTTTCTTATTTGAAAATGAGGAAACAGGTCGAACATGAACTCTTGGTGCTGAACTCCCTCCTTACTCAGTAATACACACATTATAAGTCTGAACCCTCATCTAGCAATACAACAGTCTATCTAGAAAACAAATGGCTTTATGATGAAGTCTTCCAGGAAAGGGTGATAATTTGCTTAACTATACACAAAGTGAATTCTTTAAATAGGACAACAAATCATGCAGGCTCCTTGCTTCATTGGTGAAACAACACATAGGTGTAGCAAAACTTAAAAGTCTTAGGTTACCTGATAGTACTACGAACAAGCAAGCGCAGGTGCTTCAGCTGTCAGAACGGATCAGAAGAAAATACTAAATAAAGGGTACTGGAGGGTAGTAGTCCTGCAGCCTTGACTTCCACGAGGGTCCGACAATCGTCGTCAATCAAACACATATCGGAAAAAGTATATGTATTGAAATCGGTTCTGACTTTCGTACCTCACCATAGATGCCCTCTCAGTACCAGTTCACTAAAATCTCTCCTGTGTCCTGAGAGGGCATCTCTGGAGAGGTACGAAAGTCAGCGCCGACTTCAATACATATACTTTTTCCGATACCTGATGGTTCTGTCTCTACCAATCCCGAGAAGAATAATCAGGAGTTCTTGAATTACTTTAAATACCTTCATAAGGTCCCCCAGAAACCAGAGAGGAAGGATGGGATTTCACTAGGAAGGCTGATCTACCCACACTCACCTCAAAACAGAAAGATTATTTAGACTCCCTGTCACGGTTTGTTAAGACGCTCAGACAAAGATTTAGGTAAAAGCATAACTTTATTGAAAAGTTAAGGCAATCCCAATAGGGTTCACATACATATACATACAATATAATAGAAATAGAGAAATAGAACAGGTTCTACCGGCCTTGCCAGTAATACCGAGCAAGGCAAGCCAGGCGGCTATAAGGGATAGCAATAGCAGGCTCTACCGGCCTTGCCAATACCGGGTAAGGCAACCGTGAGATGGAATATACCGGTTCTACCGGCCTTACCAATACCGGGCAAGGCAGCCTTGGAAAATGCTGTGGGTAGGCTCTACCGGCCCTGCCAATACCTGGTAAGGCAACCGTGAGATGGAATGTACCGGTTCTACCGGCCTTACCAATACCGGGCAAGGCAGCCTTGGAAAATGCTGTGGGTAGGCTCTACCGGCCCTGCCAATACCTGGTAAGGCAACCGTGAGATGGAATGTACCGGTTCTACCGGCCTTACCAATACCGGGCAAGGCATCCCCAAGGAACACTGTGGAGAGGCTCTACTGGTCCTGCCAATACCTGGTAAGGCAACCGTGAGATGGAATATACCGGTTCTACCGGCTTCACCAATACCGGGCAGGACAGCCCCAAAGGAGGAGACCAACAGGTGCCAATGGTTGTCAAGAGACAATGACAGGGACTCGAACCAACAGCACTAGACTGTAGTATGGAGCAAACCAGCGGCCTTGCGCTGGAACTAACAGTTAGTAATCCCCCAGATAAATGGAGAAAACCAGCGTCCGCACGCTGGGACCAACAGTATAGAATGCCACCAGGTTTAATGGAGTTAACCAGCGTCCGCACCCTGGGACCAACAGTATAATATGCCACCAGGTTAATGGAGTTAACCAGCGTCCGCACGCTGGCACCAACAGTATAATATGCCGCCAGGTTTAATGGAGTTAACCAGCGTCCGCACGCTGGGACCTACAGTATAATATTCCACCAGGTTCATGGAGTTAACCAGCGTCCGCACGCTGGAACCAACAGTATAATATGCCACCAGGTTAATGGAGTTAACCAGCGTCCGCACGCTGGAACCAACAGTATAATATGCCACCAGGTTTAATGGAGTTAACCAGAGTCCGCACGCTGGGACCAACAGTATCGGCAGCCACCAGGTTAATGGAGTAAACCAGCGTCCGCACGCTGGAACGACACAGTGAGAATATCTCCAGGGCGATAGAGAGAGCAATGTCGCCAAGCGACTACCGCATGGAAATACTGAGACCAAGTGAAGGTGAAGCACAGCGAGCACTGCTGAACAAACGGTAACCGGAACTAAGCCAGACGGAACAACCGGAGCATCAGCCGTCACGGAGGAGTCAAACCGGAGTGGCAAGCAGACTGGAACAGGAACAGGTGGAATCAGGAACACTGGAACTCAAGACTCTGTAGCTCTGGACTCTGGAAAGCTGGAACAGGCCCAAACAGCAAGACAGACTGGAACACAGGACTCTGTAGCTCTGAACTCTGGAACACTGGAACAGGCCCAAACAGCATGACAGGAAGAACAAAAAGGTACTGTCAGAGACACCACGAAAAAGCAACCAAAGGGTGCCCAAGCTGAGTATAAATAGGTAATCAGAGGCGGGCAGACAATAGGCAGCCAATGGGAGCCCCCTGCAGGTGATAGACAGTGTATAGCACCAATCACGGGCACCGTGATAGTACCCCCCTTTCAAAGACCCCCTCTCCTAGAATGGGGTCTAGGCTTCTGAGGGTACTTGGCATGAAAATTTCGTAGTAATCTTGGTGCATGAAGGTCCTTACTGTCCACCCAAGATCGATCCTCAGGACCATAGCCTTTCCAATGCACCAAGTACTGTACCTTTCCTCTAAGCCTACGGGAGTCAATGATACTCTGTACCTCGTATTCCTCTTGCCCTTCAACCTCAACGGGCCCTGGCATTACAGGTGTCGTAGTGTAACGGTTGCACACCAGAGGCTTAAGGAGAGACACATGAAATACATTGTGAATGCGCATGGATGCAGGTAAATCCAATGCATAGGAAACGGGGTTAATTTTGCGAATAATTCTGTAAGGACCAATGAACCGAGGTGCCAACTTATTAGATGGGACTTGGAGCTTCAAGTTCTTAGAAGACAGCCATACTCTATCCCCAACTTGGAAGGAAACCGCTGGAAGCCTCCTGCGATTAGCATGGCGCTGATGGCGCTGAAAGGACTGACCCAGTGCCCTCTGAACTTGTGCCCATGTGGAACGGAGTTGCTCAATATGCTCGCCTAGAGCTGGAATCTGCTGTGTCTGAAAGGAATCCGGGAGCAGGCAGGGTTGGAAACCATAATTAATCAAAAATGGAGAGCTCCCGGACGAAGAATTAACCGCACAGTTCCTGGCGAACTCCGGCCAAGGCAACAAGTCGGCCCAATCGTCATGATGTTCAGTCACAAAACATCGCAGATACTGTTCCAAGCCTTGATTGGCACACTCAGCGGCCCCATTAGTCTGGGGATGATATGAAGAGGAAGTAAAAGATAGCTGTATGCCCATCTGTTCGCAAAACGCCCTCCAGAATCTGGATACAAACTGGCCCCCCCTGTCGGACACCAGTACCCTGGGTACCCCATGCAACCGGAACACTTCTCTAGCAAACACCATTGCCAGTTCTTTAGCAGAGGGAAGGCCATGGAGAGGTATGAAGTGAGCCATTTTAGAAAACCTGTCTACCACCATCAATATAAAGGAATACCCTCTAGACCTGGGCAATTCTCCCATAAAATCGATAGAGACATGAGACCAAGGACGTTCGCCATTAGGCACTGGCTGGAGCAATCCCACTGGGAGATGTCTAGGGGTTTTGGCACAAGCACAGGTGGCACAGGCATTGGTAAAATCGGCACAATCAGATCTCATAGAAGGCCACCAAAATAATTGAGAGAGGGACCATAACAATTGGTCTCTACCAATATGTCCCGTAGCCTTAGAGGAATGGTAGGTTTCAAGTAATCGAGTACGGAAAGGTTCAGCGACAAAACATTTGCCCACTGGAGTTTCATGGGGAGCGGAGGCCTGAGAGGCCAAAATCTCATCCCCAAGTGGAGAAGTGATACTAGTACGTATGGTGGCCAAAATACGGTCAGGTTGGATGATAGGTGCTGGTGCTTCTTCTCTGTCAATCTCAGCCTCGAATTGTCTTGACAGAGCATCAGCCCTAATATTCTTTGATCCAGGCAAGTATGATACAATAAAATTGAATCGAGAAAGAAATAATGCCCATCGCGCCTGGCGAGAGGACAATCTTTTGGCCTCAGAGAGATATGTCAGATTCTTATGATCAGTCAGAATCAAAACAGGGTTTTTTGTGCCTTCAAGTAAATGACGCCATTCCTTGAGAGCGAGGATAATGGCCAGTAACTCTCTATCACCAATCTCATAATGGCTTTGGGCTCCCGTTAATTTCTTTGAAAAGAACCCACAGGGTCTGAGTGTTCCACCTTTGACTTGTCGTTGAGAGAGTACTGCCCCAACCCCGATATCTGAGGCGTCAACCTCTAAGGTGAATGGAAGTAATGGATTGGGGTGGGATAACACAGGAGCGGTAGCAAAGGCTACCTTCAGTTTCTCAAAGGCCTCTTCCGCAGCCACTGGCCAAAGAGCTGGGTTAGCGCCCTTGTGCGTGAGGTCAGTCAGGGGTTTCACAATGGAAGAGAAATTCTTAATAAACTTCCTATAATAATTGGCAAAACCTAGAAATCGCTGGATGGCTTTCAGACTCTTAGGTTTAGGCCACTGTAGGACTGCCGTCAATTTTTCCTTGTCCATGGCAATACCGTCTTTGCCAATTATAAACCCCAAAAAGGGTACACTGGTTTTGTGGAACTCACATTTCTCCACTTTACAGAATAACTTATTTTTTCGTAATCGCTGCAGTACATCCTTGATGTGTTGTGACAAGTCTTTGGAGTGGATAAGTATGTAGTCGAGGTAGACTACGACACATGGCTGTAACATATCTCTAAGGACGTCATTAATTAGTTCTTGAAAAACTGCGGGGGCATTTCACAGACCAAATGGCATGACTAGATATTCGTAGTGCCCAGATCTCGTGTTAAAGGCAGTTTTCCACTCATCACCGGCTCTGATTCGTATCAAATTGTAGGCAGCACGTAGGTCCAGTTTGGTGAAAATCGAGGAACCCTTGAGTCTAGCAAAAAGCTCAGTGATGAGTGGTATCGGGTAAGCATTCTTTGCCATCAGCTTATTTAACCCACGGTAGTCAATGCAAGGTCGCAATTCGCCATTTGTCTTTTTAACAAAAAAGAACCCGGCCCCGGCCGGAGAGGTAGATTTCCTAATGATCCCTCTATTGAGGGCATCAGAAATATATTCTTCCATAGCTTGGTTCTCCTCGCAAGACAATGGGTACGTGCGTCCCCTAGGTGGCACTGTTCCAGGTGTTAATTCGATGCGACAGTCATATGGTCGGTGCTGAGGTAAGGCGCCCGCCTCTCCCTTACTGAAAACATTGCTAAATTGCTGATAGGCATCAGGTAGTGAAGGGGAGGTGCACAAGACCTTAACGGGATGGGTGACGCAATTCTCCATACAGAACTGAGACCAAGCAGAAATCTCGCATTTTTGCCAATCGAATTGTGGATTATGCAACTGTAACCAAGGAAACCCCAATCTCACGGCATGGTGAGGAGAGTTAATTAACTGAAACTGCTGCTCCTCCCTGTGGAGAGCCCCAATAGTCATGGATAATGGCATAATTTCAAACATAACCTGAGCGGGTACCAGGGGTCTGCCATCAATTGCTTCAATAGCAAGAGGGGTTTCTCTTTCAATGCGTGGCACCCCATGCAATTCAGCAAAGGTATTATCCATAAAATACCCAGCTGCACCAGAATCGACTAGGGCCAAAACCTCCGCAGAGCGCTGTGCCCAAGACAATACCACCTGTATGGTGGGTTTAAGAGCGCCAATCATTGGGGACGATTGCACACCACCTAGGGCCTGTCCCCAAGGTACCCTAGGTGTGTTCGTTTCCCAGACGTACCGGACAAGATCTCAACAGGTGCCCATTTTTACCGCAGTATAAACACAACCCTTGTTTCCTGCGATATGTTCTTTCCTCCTTGGTTAACCTAGTGAAACCCACTTGCATAGGTTCCTGTACTGGTACACTAGGTTTAGATGCCAAGGGGGAGGTGGGTGGGAAAAATGTGTTACTAGACCCATTATTCTTAGATCGTATTTTACGATCTCTGGCAGTTACTCTCTCCCGTATTCTGGAGTCAATTAGAATAACATATTCAATATAATCATCAAGATCGGTAGGCAAATCTTTTGCTGCGATTTCATCTTTAATCTGGTCACTCAAGCCTTGGGCAAATGCTGCCAACAGTGCCTTGTTATTCCACCCTACCTCTGCTGCCAAAGTGCGAAATTCGATGGCATAATCGCCCACTGTGCGCCTGCCCTGTTGTATCTCCATAAGACGTTTAGCAGCAGAGGTGGTTCTACCAGGAGGCTCGAATACTCTCTGAAAGGATTGCACAAATTCACAGAAATTCTTAGTGCAAGGTTTAGCATTTTCCCACAATGGGTTAGCCCAAGCCAATGCTCTACCAGTCAGCAAGGATATCATGAACCCAACCTTGCTGCGATCATTATGAAATGAATGTGCCATCAATTCCATAAAAATTTCCAGCTGATTGATGAACCCTCTGCAGAGTTGGGGGTCTCCATCATATCTTAGCGGCAAGGGTGCAGAAGCCGTTAACCCTTTTAATGCAGCCCCAAAGGCCCTAGTATCATTCTCCGGTGTCTGACTGGGCGAGACCACCGGGTTGGAACCAGACTTATCAGCAAGTACTGTGCGTTCAAGCATAGTTTGGATAGCAACTGCCAACTGATCCAAACGTTGCTCGTGCATATCCATCCTCCAATGGATATTCTGAGTATTACCATCACTCTTAGTGTCTGAGGTCATGGCCCTTTCGTACTGTCACGGTTTGTTAAGACGCTCAGACAAAGATTTAGGTAAAAGCATAACTTTATTGAAAAGTTAAGGCAATCCCCATAGGGTTCACATACATATACATACAATATAATAGCAATAGAGAAATAGAACAGGTTCTACCGGCCTTGCCAGTAATACCGAGCAAGGCAACCCAGGCGGCTATAAGGGATAGCAATAGCAGGCTCTACCGGCCTTGCCAATACCAGGTAAGGCAACCATGAGATGGAATATACCGGTTCTACCGGCCTTACCAATACCGGGCAAGGCAGCCTTGGAAAATGCTGTGGGTAGGCTCTACCGGCCCTGCCAATACCTGGTAAGGCAACCGTGAGATGGAATGTACCGGTTCTACCGGCCTTACCAATACCTGGCAAGGCAGCCTTGGAAAATGCTGTGGGTAGGCTCTACCAGCCCTGCCAATACCTGGTAAGACAACCGTGAGATGGAATGTACCGGTTCTACCGGCCTTACTAATACCGGGCAAGGCAGCCCCAAGGAACACTGTGGAGAGGCTCTACCGGTCCTGCCAATACCTGGTAAGGCAACTGTGAGATGGAATATACCGGTTCTACCGGCCTCACCAATACCGGGCAGGACAGCCCCAAAGGAGGAGACCAACAGGTGCCAATGGTTGTCAAGAGACAATGACAGGGACTCGAACCAACAGCACTAGACTGTAGTATGGAGCAAACCAGCGTCCGCACGCTGGAACTAACAGTTAGTAATCCCCCAGGTAAATGGAGTAAACCAGCGTCCGCACGCTGGGACCAACAGTATAATATGCCACCAGGTTTAATGGAGTTAACCAGCGTCCGCACGCTGGGACCAACAGTATCGGCAGCCACCAGGTTAATGGAGTAAACCAGCGTCCGCACGATGGAGCGACACAGTGAGAATATCGCCGGGGCGATAGAGAGAGCAATGTCGCCAAGCGACTACCGGATGGGAATACTGAGACCAAGTGAAGGTGAAGCACAGCGAGCACCGCTGAACAAACGGCAACCTGAACTAAGCCAGACAGAACAACCGGAGCATCAGCCATCACGGAGGAGTCCAACTGGAGTGGCAAGCAGACTGGAACAGGAACAGGTGGAATCAGGAACACTGGAACTCAAGACTCTGTAGCTCTGGACTCTGGAAAGCTGGAACAGGCCCAAACAGCAAGACAGACTGGAACACAGGACTCTGTAGCTCTGAACTCTGGAACACTGGAACAGGCCCAAACAGCATGGCAGGAAGAACAAAAAGGTACTGTCAGAGACACCATGAAAAAGCAACCAAAGGGTGCCCGAGCTGAGTATAAATAGGCAATCAGAGGCGGGCAGACAATAGGCAGCCAATGGGAGCCCCCTGCAGGTGATAGACAGTGTATAGCACCAATCACGGGCACCGTGATACTCCCCTATCACAGAGGAAGAAATTAAACTTGTTATAAAAGACAGTCCAAATCAAAAATCACCAGGTCATGATGGTCTTCCTATTGAATATTCTAAAATTCTTGTGAAATCTATCTCTTCTTAACCATTTCTTTCCCTATACAAGAAAATTTTAGCAACTCACTCGACTACACTCAACTTCACTCAACATCACAATGTATAGTACTACCCAAGACAGACAGAGACCCCAGTTAGCTTGTTCTTGTCTCCCCATTTCTCTTCTTAATTCAGACTTCAAAATACTTTCTAAGATCATGGCCACTATGACAAAAGTACTAAATTCCCCACATTATTGTGAATGAGCAGACAAGTTTTATGCAAGGCCAATATTCTATGCATACCCTTAGAAACTCCATCACAGCCCTTTTAGCAGCCACACAGGATAGATGCATTTAGATTGTCAGTCTAAACATGGAGAAGGCCTTTGATAATATAATATGGCTGTATCTACATCATTTACTATCTTTTGAAGGTTATGGTGACACAGTCATATCCTTCATAACTATTATATATACCAAACAACAAACTTATATAACTGTGAATATTATAAACTCTGACATATTCAGCCCAGACAATGGAACCAGACAGGGCTGCTTTTTAACATACCATTACACCCTCTGTTGCTTTCGCCACAACTCCTTTCATCCTTTAGATGTATACAAACAGATCAGAATTAAAACTTGAGGCATTTGTAGATGCCGTTACTTATTATTAGCAGTGCACTACTGGCACTCCCACATATAATTCAGCTTTTAGATGACTTTTGTAAAATTTCAGGTCTCATCATGAGCTTGTCAAGGATCAGTATACGGGTGTCCAATTGTCCGGACTCTAATGTATCTGGATAGCGGCACTGTGGAGTGTAGTTTGGGAATGTTGACCGTGGCACCTATCTCTTACTGCGGCCAAAGCTGGATAAAGGTGCTGGCTACAAAGCCAGATGTCCAATCCCGTTCAAGCCAGGACCCTGACCAGGATAGGAGCAGATGCACACCCGTGTTGATCTAGGACAAGGACCCAGTGAGGATCCCAGATGCAGACCCTCTAAGCTCACATTCAACCAAAAAGATCTGCCCAAGATAGCAGGCTGAGACTACTATCACAGTGCGCTTGGCAGCTGTGCTGCCTGCTCCCTGTGTTTCTCCTCATTGCTGTCTGATGGTCAAGGGTGCAGATGCGCATCTGTGATGTGCCCTTGTTTATACGCATGGAGCCTATTCACCTGATTGGTTCCCACCTTGTGTGTACCTATTTGAACGCCTCTGGGCCTTGTCCCAGTTGCCCTTAGGTGGTGTTGCAGTTAGTCTTGTTTGTCTGCTCCGTTTTGCTGTGATTCTTGCTTGGCCTCCGATCTCGCTCTGTGTATGACCCCAGCTTGTCTGGCTATCCACTTCGGTACTACCCGTGGCTCTGGCTGATCTTGCTCCATGTATAACCCCTGCTTGTCTGACTATCCACATCAGTGCTGACCTGTGGCTCTGGCTGACTACTCGCTCTATGTATGACCCTGGCTTGTCTGACAAACCACATCGGTACTGACCTGTGGCTCTGGCTGACTACTCGCTCCTTGTTATCCCCGGTTGTCTGAGTATCCACTTGGTTCCGGCCTGTAGCTCTAGCCAACTACTCACTCCTTGTTGCCGGTTGTCTGACTATCCTCTCGGTACTGAACTGGGTACAGGCTGACTACTCACTCCTTGTGACCTACGTGGTACTGCTATTCATAGTACGGTACTGTGGCTATTCTGCCCTTTCACCAACTGCCACTATCCACATTTAGTACCGTACTGTAGAAAACACTTATCTCTGGGCGCTTAGTCCTACCTACAGATAGACCCATAGGTGAGGTTCTATATTCTTCATCTACTTCGAGTAGCGCAGGCCTCAACCTAGAATCAGTCTGGGTAGTAAACTGTGGTCTATTGTCATACTGTTCGGGGGTGTTACTGGGGTATTGCCTTTTATATTGTATTCTAAATAAAGGTGGTTTTATTTAAAATTACTTGTGTCTGACCTACTGCTTGTACTGGTTATTGTGACAACTACTTGCCAGTAGGGCAATAAGGACTGGCCCTTTAAATGTGCCATGCTGAGATTGCTTAAGGTTCAACCATAGGGTAATAGAGACTAGCCCTTTAAATGTATTAGGCTGGGACTGCTTAAGGTTCTCCCAAAACACAAAAAGAATATCTGTCATCATACAGTGGTGATGTAGATGGAGTAGGACAGAAATAGCAAGTGTGAAGGACTTCCAACCATGGTTTGAACCGAACACAACTAGGATCAACAAAACTCTAATAACCCCAGAGATAGAGTAAAGCGCACTAACACCACCAAGTGATCAACTAATACAAGTACGACTCCTACACCACAAGTACCCAAAAGAATATAGGGCAACAAAGACAAGGCAACGGATAGACAAGGAGGACTTTCCCTGCAGTGGAAAAACACTTTCGAGTCGACCAGGGGTCACCTAGGCGGAGGCCCAAATCAAAGGTAAATATAGGGGTGTATGTAGGAGAATACAATAATAGCTCCTGTCGCCTGTCAGTCCTTCATTCTGACCAAGTTGCAAGCCGCCCTTAAATCAAGTTTCGTGAATATCTTAGAACCTTTTAGACGGTCAGATAATTCCATAATCAGAGGTATCGGATAGGCGTTCTTAACCATCAATTTGTTCAATCCATGGAAGTCAATACATGGACATAATTCTCCGTCCTTCTTTTTAACAAAAAAATATCCAGCACCAGCAGGGGATGTGGATTTGCGAATGATTCCCCTCTCCAGGGCATCAGAGATGTATTTTTCCATGGCCTTGTTTTCCAACACAGACAGAGGGTATATATGGCCACTAGGAGGGGCTATACCAGGCAGTAGCTCCACCAAGCAATCATAAGGCCTCTGAGGAGGCAACTCCCTGGCCTGGATTTTATTAAACACATCATCGAAATCAGAATAGGCCTCAGGTAGGCCAGAAGACTCGGCACATGCCAGTCTAACGGCAGCGATAGACAAGATTCATCACACTGTGGACCCCAAGAAATATTTTGCAAGTATTCCAATCAATCCTAGGGTTATGCTCCTGCAACCAAGGAAACCCTAGGACGATGGCATAATGAGGAGAGCTAATCTCCTGAAACTTCAGGGTTTCTTTATGGAGGGCCCCCACCCTCAGGGTAAGCGGAGAAGTTTCATGAGTAATGTGTGGTGGCAGAAGGGCCTCAAGGGCCAAAGGAGAGGCATGCAACTGTAATGGAATATGATTCTGGGCTGCAAATTCAGCATCCATAAAGTAACAGGCAGCACCTGAGTCTATTAATGCAGAAACTGAGACTGACTCATTGGCCCAAGTAAGAACCACTTCAAGCATAGCTTTATCCTGTGTGGCCTCAGGGGACTGAGAGATACCACCTAAGATCTACCCCAACAGGATCTTAGGTGTGGTTGTTTCCCGGACGTACCAGACATGACCTCAATAAGTGTCCAGGCCTCCCACAGTATAGACACAGTCCCTCCCTACTCTGAGTCCCTCTCCTCCACAGACAGTCGGATGGCCCCAATCTGCATAGGTTCACTATCCCTAGAGTCAGAACCAGGAGGTATGGGAGGTGAGGGAGGACTGGGTGGGCCAGCTAAGCTGGATGTCATTATAGAAGGATGCCTTTGCAGGTGCTCCTTGAATGAGGGTCTTTCCTGCACCCGATTGTCAATCAAGATGACAAATGATATCAGTTCATCCAAAACCTTAGGTAACTCACAGACAGCAATCTCATCCTTCACACAGTCACAAAGCCCTTGGGAAAAGGCGTCTACAAGAGCCTCGTTGTTCCAACCAACCTCGGCTGCCAGGGTGCGGAACTTAATAGCGTACTCCACCACAGTACTATTGCCCTGGAGTATGGTCATAAGGTGTTTGGAAGCTGAGGTCGCGTGACCTGGCACATCAAAGACACGTTTGAAGGAGGCCATGAATTCATGAAAGTTATAAATTATGGGTATGTCCATCTCCCATAAAGAATTCGCCCATGCCAATTCCTTGCCAGAAAGGAGTGAAATCATAAAGCCAACCGTACTACGCTCGCTAGGGAAGGCATGCGGAATCATTTCCAGGTATATGACCAGTTGGTTCAAGAATCCACGACATAACTCAGGATCCCCACTATAACGCTGTGGGAGTGGAGCAGATCCCAACAACCCTCTGACCAAACCTGCCGGTGCCACGGAAGGAGCTGGGGTGGCCACCGGTTGTGGGTTAGACTGTTCCAAGTGAGTAGTATGGCTAAGCAAGGTTTTCAAAGACAAGGATAAATGATCAATGCGTTGATCCTGAACCTGCATCCTGTCCAGTATGATCTGAAAAGGTGAATCACTATTACCGACTGTTGTCATAACCCTTACATACGTCATGGTTGGTAAGCAAAGACAAGAGTTAAAATCAACTTTATTAGAATAATAGGCAGTAATGAAAAAGAGTAATAAGCAGAGGATGACTGGAGAGGCTAGAGACTCTATCAGAAATAGGAGGCACCAATAGGTCCACCACAACTGCTAGAGACTAGGCTGGAGCCAACTGGTAGTCTCAATGCCCCAAGAGGAACACAGAATCAACCCTACTGTCTCCCAATAGGATGGCGACAAGGAAGACTACTGACTCACGCCTGCAGTCAGTACGGCCGGAGTCCGCTAGAACCACAGGTCTGCACCAGATAGGATGTCTGCGGTTCAAGGAGCAACACAGTAGGATAATCAGGCAGAGCCACAGGTCAGCACTGGGTAGTCAGACAAGCCAGGGTCATACACGGAGTGGGTAGTCAGCCAGAGCCACAGGTCTGCACCAGATAGGATGTCCACTAGTCAGGAGGCAACACAGACAGGGTAGCTGTACAGCACCAGGTTGGATAGTAGACAAGCCAGGGTCATACAAGGAGTGGGTACACAGCCAGAACCACAGGTCTACACCAGATTGGATGTCCAAACAGACAGAGAGCACACAGAGGAGAGTCAGACAGAGCCACAGGTGAGCACCAGGATGGGTGGTCAGACAAGTCAGGTTCATACACAGGATATCAGGATACAAGCTAAATACAACTGCACAGGATGTAAGGGTAACTAGATAGGAGTCCAGTTCCCTTAAATACTGAACCAGGAAGTGGATAGGAGGAGACTGAAGAGGACACGGGCATCCGCTACAGACGCCAAGCGCGCCCAGGCCCAATGCCTGAAGAGACGCATGCGATGACGCCGAAGCATCATTTTGTGCATTACATTCCCAGCGTCAGCCGGAGCAGCGGGCTGGATATAAGGTAAGCTGTTACAGAAATGTATATATTGTTCAACGTTCACAGCATCATCGTGAGCTTAATACAAGTGTAACAGTCAGATGTACAGTGTTTGTGACAATTATATCTTGCCGTATCACACTGATTGACTTTTGCAAAGAACCAGCTTGGATACAGTGAGCTGTAATGTGATGGTTTGCAATCTTTTCTTTAATTTTCATGCATCTTGACAGTTCATTGTCTTGAATGGAATGCTTACACGATGGAAAATGAACTCCTTCAGGGTCAAAGGCTTGGGGATTTTTTTGTTACCTGCTGGCCAAACACATTTTCAGTATTTTTGCTATTCATCTGTTTAGAAAGTTATGCAAGTTATACCATACTGGAAGGTAACATTCACCCGCATCAAATGAGGGCTTGTGTATATTTTTACCCCTAGTCTGGTTTTCACAATTATTGCCATAAAGTGGCACTATAGGGAAAAACATATTTTAATACGTCGACCACTTCAAAGATAATAAAATATTTGAAAACTATACAATTTCTTACTGTATTCAGTACTTTCTAACAGCCCAAGAAGCCAGAAGCCAAGAGGCCAGAAGCATAAAACTACATCTGGCACTTTTCTTTTGTGAAATTACCTGCCTGCAATAATATAGTCATACCGTTACAGACGTGAAGAAAAGGTCAGTAAGGCATACCATTTTGAAAAGAAAACATTCAGTCACATCAAATGAGGAGCCTCTTGCATGTTTTACCCCTAGACTAGTGTGCTCAATCATTTTTAAAAGTGGTATTATAGAGAAAAACCTTTTTTACACTTCAGTCTGTAAAAAGATACTAAAATCTGTGAATGTCATGGGATTTCCTAGTCTATCCAGTACCTAGAGCCAGCCTGAGAAATAGTAACCCATCGTTATGGGTTGACATACTGTAGTGGTTTGCTAGGAGCATGACTGCTGGATGAGCAGACAGTATAAGTGCAATTCCTTGACTATCAGTGGAACAAGGGTGGGTGGGGGTTCAAAGTGTGTACGCAGGGGTCTTCGACTAATAGTGAGCAGTGAAACCAGGCTGGGGGGGGGAGTTAGACAGTGTAAGAGGGGATCTGTGAATTCCAGTGGTCAACAGAACCAGGCTTGGGAGTCTGACAGAGTATGTGGGGTCTGCAGTGGGATCAGGCAAGACATGTCAGATAATTGTGAGGGGGGGAGTGGACAGTGGTTCAGAAGGCTGGGGTGCAGAGACAATCTTATAACTGTTTGCTGGTGTCCTCACTCTCTTCCATTAATCAGAATTGTTATTTTGGTAGTCATTTTCAGTGCGATTGTTTATGAGGCAATTTATTAGCATACCCAATCCTCTCACAATAATAATTATTCTAAACTCTATTATGAAAATTTAGATTTTCATAATAGAACATTAAACTTTATAAGTTACAATTGTTATAATCCTATGTGAGCTTTTACAGTCATTTTTGCTGAAACTCTCACAATTAGGTTTACTTTTTCCTGTTGCTTTCCTTTTAACGTCTTATCCCTATATGTGGCAAGCCTGATTTTGCCCTAGTATCTCAAACATTTGCCTTTGTTTTTAATTTTTAAATTAAAAAAGTTAGGTTTAATGCATTTTTGTTCTTTTTCTGAGTGTATCTATTTTCATGTTGAGCCTAGAGTGCTAGTTTTGCAGGGTTATCTTTTATTTTATATTTTGTTTATTGATATACTTGTAGCATTTTTTTGGCCCATGCACATGAGCTATTGGATGATTGGTAATACCAGTTTGAGTGGGTTTTTTCTTCTTCCTGGATAGCAAAGTAGCGTAATCCAAAAAAAAGTTCTCAGGTAGGCTTATGCATAAAACTAAAGTGGAGCCATTCTGAGACAAACTAATGAATAGACAGCATAAAATGCATTATAATAGACAGTAAGAAAAATAGAATAGTGTGGAGTTTTTTACTTTGTATGAAATAGCTTGTAATTTCTAAGCATTTCATATCTGCTGGCAAAACTTTCTAGAAGACAAAAACATTTTTGGATCTGTTATGAATACAATTTTCATAACTGCTTTTCTAACACTGTGTTTCAAATCAAATAATCTCAAAGGAAATACATTCCAATTTCCTGCTTGCAGTAATACATCTGTTTTCTCTCACAGATGATTCAGCCTGCAGAATTATAAACAGAATGAAAAAAATTAAAAATCTTATACTGTCAATGCAATTGCTGAAAAAAACAAACAAACACATACACAAAAGATGCTTGTAAGTTTTGATCTCCAACACATTAAGTTGCAATTCTCTAAGGGCTACTCTATCATCATTTGGGTTACTGGGTTCTAAAGAGAGATGATACATTATTAATGAACCATGCATCCCAATTGCACCAATTGCTTGCAAACCAGGCACACTTTGTAGACCGTTCCAATGAAGTATTGCTTTCTATATATCGCTATTCCGGTTCTGCTGAAGAGCCTCCACTGGTGCCAGGACCAGGATCAGGATCAGCGCTAGAGCGCTGACGTCTCTGAGAGGGGTGGGACCAGGGAACTTTAGATTCTTCAATCGCTCAAACTATAAAGGTTTGAGACATGGGACTTAGCACATTCTATTCATATTTTTAATGTCTACAAGATTAAAATGGGTTAAAAAGAACCATTACTATCCCTTTAAGGCAGTGTAACGCTGGGCTGGATAGTAGCTGGAGTGATCACCTGAGTGGTCTGCTAGCAGCTGGAGAATGCTGGCTGGGAAGTGTGGCTTGGGAGGGGTGGCAGTGATGAGTGTACTCTTGTTGTGGCAAGGACGAATTAAAGCTACAGGCCACAAAGCCTGATAGCTGGATGGGTAAATACAATCACTACTGAAGGCAGAAGATTCAAATGACTGAGAAATGGATAGCCAGCTGAAGCCCTGCAGATGAAGTTTATGCAGGGACTGTGAGTTGAGGAAGCAAGAAGTCTGAAATAGGCTATGAGACAATTTCTGGAGTTTGAGCTGTGGGATGGTCAAGAACTGACTGAAGCCGAATTCCGGGTAGTCTGTAGATACGAGTAGGTCGAGGACTGGTCGAGGTCAAATACCAGAGAGTCATAGAAGCAGGGTTGGTCGCAGACAGGCAGAGGTCAGATACCGGAGAGTAGTAGAAGCAGGGTTAGTCGCAGACAGGCTGAGGTCAGATGCAGGAAAGTATTAAAAGCAGGGTTGATCATAGACAGGCTGAGGTCAGATACCAGAGAGTCATAGAATCTGGTCAGAAGGACAAGACAAAGCAAAGTCAGAGACGGGCCAAGATCCAACGCTGGAACAACTTCAGTAACAAACGCCAATTCAGAAATAGCTTGAAGAACGGGCATTTACCTGCATGGAAGCCAGGTAGATAAACATGAACCAGCCAACAGAAAAGCTCAGAGGAGGAGACACCAAAAGTAAATACAGACACGGAGGGGACAGAAGTCATTTTCTTTTTAATCCTCACTTGCTGTTCAGAAACCTGCTCTCTGTTGCTTAAGACACAGCATCTTAGGATGCTAAATGTTAACTTTGTAAAACTTAGAAAAGTGTGAACAGATGACATTGTAGCTGCCTTGCACAACTGGTCAACAGTAGCTTGATTCTTCAAGGCCCAAAAAGTACTAATGGACCTAGTAGAATGAGTTGTGATTCTGACGGGAGCTGGAACAGACTTTATTCTGTAAGCTTGTCTGATTGACTGTTTAAGCCATGAAGCAGTGCTAGTCTTAGAAGCTGGTCTGCCCTTTCGTGATGTTTCCGTTACTAAGCGCTTGCTCCAGAATTCATGTGTTTCCTGTGTATGACCCAGACTAGCTGACTATTCTGCCTGTATCGTTCCTATTCTGTGTACCGACCCGGCCTGGCTGACGTTCCTGCTCTGTGTACTGACCCGGATTGGCTGACGTTCCTGCTCTGTGTACCGACCCGGCCTGGCTGACGTTCCTGCTTTGTGTACTGACCCGGATTGGCTGACGTTCCTGCTCTGTGTACTGACCCGGTCCTGCTTACTACATCAACCGGTATCCAGTTAAGGACCATACTCCTGTTTCTCTCTGTCCACGGACAGATCCTCTGTTGCCTCAGTTGCTGCTCGATCAGTATTGTGCCTCGTGATCCGACACCCGGTGTTGTAGCGTCCTTCGGTAGCACCACAGTGTGTGGGGATTTTGTACTGCTACCTGTCCTGTGTCAGTAGTGTACTGTTGCATACATACTGGACCCGCAAGGGTTATTCTATTACTGTGGTTCTTCAATAAAATTGCATTTTACCTAAACCTTCCGTGTCTGAGTGTCCATAAAACCGTTACAGAAGTAGAGTTCTGCACATTATCCTATGAGAATGACTAGAATACCAGAGCTCTAAAGGCTGCCATCTGTAGGGGTTTATGTGAGTGAATGAAAGATGTTCTAACCAGCTGAGAAATCCCCAATGGTCTGGAGGGCCTCATCATGTTGTGCCTTGAACTTGACTGACACATTCATGAGCAGCAACTGGAGAGGGAGCTCTCTCGCCTCTATCAATTGACTGGAGTATCCCAGTGCTCGCAGTCTGCAGAGACACTAGAGAAGAAGCTATGGAAGTAGGTTCAGTTACCAGACTGACTGAGGAAGAGCTGATGATGGAGTCAAGGTCTCTGTCGCTATTGTGGCTTCAAGGGCCACCTTCTACGTCAGTACCCAACCCAGCCAGGAGACTCTTGTGCTTAGGGAGCCATGGAGACTCTGTCACGGTTTATTATGACTCTCAGACACAAGTTTTAGGTAAAAAAAATCAATTTTATTGAAATAATAAATGATAACTTAGGATGGCAATAACATACATAATATATATATACAGAATATAGCACAGACAGAAGGCAGACTCTACCGGTCCTGTCAATATACCGGACAGGACAGTCTTTAGGCTCTACCGGCCTTGCCAATACCGGGTAAGGCAACCTGCAGATGGAATAGCATAACGGTTTACCGGCCTTACCAAATTACCGGGCAAGGCAGCCTCAATAGATACACAATGTAGGCTCTACCGGCCCTGCCAATACCGGGTAAGGCAACCTCAGATGGAATGTGGCAAAAGGTTCTACCGGCCTTACCAATACCGGGCAGGGCAGCCCAGAGATAATAGCAGCAGTCAGATGGAACTGGCAAATTAGCAGAATCGTTAAGCAGCAAGGCTTTGGAGCAAACCAGCGTCCGCACGCTGGAAACAACACTGAATAGTATAGCCGTTAGGCTTAGCGAGCAAACCAGTGACCGCACACTGGAGTAACAAGCGAGTAGTATAGCCGCAAGGCTTAGGAGCAAACCAGCGTCCGCACGCTGGGACCAACACAGATTTGTATAGCTGATAGGCTTTGGAGCAAACCAGTGACCGCACACTGGTGTAACAAGCGAGTTTGTATAGCCGCAAGGCTTAGGAGCAAACCAGCGTCCGCACGCTGGGACCAACACAGATTTGTATAGCTGAAAGGCTTTGGAGCAAACCAGTGACCGCACACTGGTGTAACAAGTGAGTTTGTATAGCCGCAAGGCTAGGAGCAAACCAGCGTCCGCACGCTGGGACCAACACAGATTTGTATAGCTGAAAGGCTTTGGAGCAAACCAGTGACCGCACACTGGTGTAACAAGCGAGTTTGTATAGCCGCAAGGCTTAGGAGCAAACCAGCGTCCGTACGCTGGGACCAACACAGATTTGTATAGCTGATAGGCTTTGGAGCAAACCAGTGACCGCACACTGGTGTAACAAGCGAGTTTGTATAGCCGCAAGGCTTGGGAGCAAACCAGCGTCCGCACGCTGGGACCAACACGGAATTGTAGCAATGTCACCAACGCGACCAGGCAGAAGGTCGCCAGGATACTGAAGACAGGTGATGAGATGACAGGAACCAGCAACGATCAGTCAGGTCAGAAAACAGCAGAGAAGTTCAGCAGGAACTGCAACACCAGAGACTAGGCCGGAACCAGGACTGGAAGTACTTCAGCATGCAGGAAACACTGGAACAGTAGAGATCAGGAACACAGGAACACATGAGATCAGGAACTCAGGAACACTGGAACAGAGGCCCAGCTATCACTAGCATAGTGATAGCAAGAAGGTCAGAAACAACACGAAAGGGCACTCAAAGGGTGCCCAATCCAGGTTTAAATAGTCAATAAGAGGCGGGCTATCTGCAGACAGCCAATAGAAGCCCCCTACTGGTGACAGACAAGTAACTGCAGCCAATCACGGGCACCGTGATAGTACCCCCCTTTCAAAGACCCCCTCTCCTAGAATAGGGTTTAGGTTTCTGCGGGTAATTGGCATGAAAGGCCCTAGTTAACCTAGGTGCATGAAGGTCCGTACTATCCACCCATGATCGATCCTCAGGACCATACCCTTTCCAATGTACCAGGTACTGTACCCTTCCCCTAAGCCTACGGGAATCAATAATGCTCTGAACCTCGTACTCCTCCTGGCCCTCGACCTCAACAGGTCCTGGCACCACAGGTGTGGTAGTATAGCGATTGCAAACCAGAGGCTTAAGAAGGGACACATGGAACACATTATGGATACGCATGGATGCAGGTAGGTCTAGTGCATAGGAGACAGGGTTAATTTTGCGAATAACTCTGTATGGACCAATAAACCGAGGAGCCAACTTATTAGACGGAACCTGCAGCTTGAGATTTCTGGAGGAAAGCCATACTCTATCCCCAACCTGAAAGGAAACCGCTGGAAGCCTTCTGCGATTAGCATGGCGCTGATGACGCTGAAATGACTGACCAAGTGCCCTCTGAACTTGTGCCCATGTGGAACGGAGTTGCTCGATATGCTCATCCAGAGCTGGAATCTGTTGCGTCTGAAATGAGTCTGGAAGCAAACAGGGCTGGAACCCATAATTAATCAGAAACGGAGAGCTCCCAGATGAAGAATTGACCGCACAGTTCCTGGCGAACTCTGCCCAAGGCAACAAGTCGGACCAATTATCATGATGGTCAGTAACGAAACAACGGAGAAATTGTTCCAAGCCCTGATTAGCTCGTTCAGCGGCTCCATTGGTCTGGGGATGGTAGGCAGAGGAGAAGGACAGCTGTATGCCCATCTGTTGGCAAAATGCCCTCCAAAATCTAGACACAAACTGGCTCCCCCTGTCAGACACCAGTACCCTAGGCACTCCATGCAACCGGAATACTTCTCTGGCGAACACCATTGCCAATTCCTTCGCTGAAGGAAGACCACGGAGGGGCACGAAATGAGCCATTTTAGAAAACCTGTCCACCACCATGAATATAAAGGAGTACCCCTTCGACATAGGCAACTCTCCCATAAAATCAATGGAAACATGAGACCAGGGGCGTTCGCCATTAGGCACCGGTTGAAGCAAGCCCACAGGGAGATGTCTCGGGGTCTTAGCGCGGGCGCAGGTGGCACAGGCATTCGTAAATTCGGCACAATCGTTTCTCATGGAAGACCACCAAAATAACTGAGAAAGGGACCATAACAATTGGTCTCTACCAATATGTCCCGCAGCCTTAGAGGAATGGTAGGTTTTGGAGCAGCCTAGTACGAAATGATTCAGCGACAAAACATTTGCCCACTGGGGTTTCATGGGGAGCGGACCCCTGAGAGGCCAGGATCTCCTCCCCTAGAGGAGAAGTGATACTCGTGCGTATAGTGGCCAGTATTCTATCAGGTTGGATGATAGGAGCTGGTGCTTCCACTCTGTCACTGTCGGCCTCAAATTGTCTTGACAGTGCATCAGCCCTGATATTTTTTGACCCTGGTAAATATGATACAATGAAATTAAATCGAGACAGGAACAGTGCCCACCTGGCCTGACGAGAGGACAATCTCTTGGCCTCCGAGAGATAGGTCAGATTCTTATGATCTGTTAGGATTAAGACAGGATTCTTAGTACCTTCAAGCAAATGACGCCATTCCTTAAGAGCAAGGATAATGGCCAATAATTCTCTGTCACCTATCTCATAGTGGCTTTGAGTGACAGTCAACTTTTTAGAGAAAAACCCACAAGGTCTGAGAGTTCCACCTTTCTCGTGTCGCTGCGAAAGTACTGCCCCGACCCCAATATCTGAGGCATCAACCTCTAACGTAAATGGAAGTAAAGGATTGGGGTGGGATAACACAGGAGCCGCAGCAAATGCCAGCTTCAAATTCTCAAAGGCTTTCTCAGCAGATACCGGCCAACAAGAAGGATTAGCACCCTTGTGCGTAAGATCGGACAGAGGTTTGACAATGGAAGAAAAGTTCTTAATAAACCTCCTATAATAATTAGCGAAACCCAGGAAACGCTGTATGGCTTTAAGACCCTTGGGTTTTGGCCATTGTAGGACAGCTGACAACTTTTCTTTGTCCATGGCAATGCCATCATTGCCAATTATGAACCCCAAGAATGGCACACTGGTTCTATGAAACTCACATTTTTCCATTTTACAAAATAATTTGTTCTCACGGAGTCGTAGCAATACTGCGGATACATCTTTGATGTGCTGTGCCATGTTTTGGGAGTAAATCAGTATATCGTCGAGGTACACCACAACACATGTCTGTAACATATCTCTCAGAACATCATTTATCAGTTCCTGGAAAACTGCGGGTGCATTACACAGCCCAAAAGGCATTACTAGATACTCGTAGTGCCCAGCTCGAGTATTAAAGGCAGTTTTCCACTCATCACCTGCTCGAATGCGAACCAGATTGTAAGCGGCCCGTAGGTCCAACTTGGTAAATATCGAAGCGCCCTTAAGCCTGTCAAAAAGCTCGGTGATGAGTGGTATTGGGTATGCGTTTTTTGCCATTAGTTTATTCAAGCCCCGGTAGTCAATGCATGGTCTTAATTCGCCATTTTTCTTTTTTACAAAAAAGAACCCAGCCCCAGCTGGAGAGGTAGATTTACGTATGATCCCTCTAGCAAGGGCATCAGAAATGTAATCCTCCATAGCCTTATTTTCATCACAAGATAATGGATAAGTGCGTCCTTTCGGAGGTACTGCACCAGGCTGCAATTCAATGCAACAATCATAAGGTCTATGCTGGGGTAGCATACTAGCCTCTCCTTTGCTAAAAACATCGCCAAACTGTTGGTACACATCCGGCATAGTAGAGGAGGTGCACATGACCTTAATAGGCTGGATGACGCACTTGTCCATACAAAACTGGGACCAAGCAGCAATTTCACACTTTTTCCAATCGAATTGTGGGTTATGTAACTGTAACCACGGAAATCCCAATATCACCGCATGGTGCGGGGAATTAATCAGTTGAAACTGCTGCTCTTCTCTGTGAAGTGCCCCAATAGTCATAGACAATGGCATAGTTTCAAATATAACCTGAGGCAGTTCTAAGGGTCTACCATCAATCGCTTCAATAGTCAAGGGGTTTTCTCTTTCAATGCGTGGAACTCCGTGCAATTCAGCAAAGGTATTATCCATAAAATACCCTGCTGCACCAGAGTCAACCAAGGCCAAAACCTCCACAGAGCGTTGTGCCCAAGACAATACCACCTGTATGGTGGGTTTCATTATGCCCGACACTGGGGACGATTGTACACCACCTAGGGCCTGTCCCCCAAGATACCCTAGGTGTGTGCGTTTCCCGGACGTACCGGACAGGAATTTAGCAAGTGCCCTTTTTTACCGCAGTATAAACATAACCCTTGTTTTTTGCGATATAGTCTCTCTGCCTTGGATAGTCTAGTGAAGCCTATTTCCATAGGTTCACTTGTTTCCCGTACTGGTTCACTAGACTTCAATGCCAAGGGAGGGATGGGTGGGCAAAACATGCTACTAGGCTCATTATTTTTTGACCGTAACTTACGATCTCTGGCAATTGATCTCTCACGTATTCTGGAGTCAATTATCATAACATACTCAATGTAATCATCTAGATCAATAGGTAGATCTTTAGCAGCGATTTCGTCTTTAATGTGGTCATTCAGGCCTTGAGAGAAGGCTGCCAATAATGCCTCGTTATTCCAACCTACCTCTGCTGCCAATGTGTGGAATTCGATGGCATAGTCGCCCACTGTACGCCTGCCCTGTTGTATCTCCATAAGGCGTTTGGCAGCAGAGGTGGTTCTACCAGGAGGCTCAAACACTCTTCGAAAGGAACGCACAAATTCACTAAAGTTCTTAGTACAAGGTTTAGCATTCTCCCACAAGGGGTTAGCCCAAGCCAATGCTCTGCCAGTGAGCAGTGATATCGTGAACCCCACTTTACTACGATCATTGGGAAATGCGTGTGCCGTCAATTCCATAAAGATTTCGAGTTGATTGATGAACCCTCTGCAGAGACTAGGGTCACCATCATATCTTAGCGGCAAGGGTGCAGAAGCCGTTAACCCTTTAACAGTACCCCCTAGGGGTCTGGTATCACTTTCCGGTGTCTGACTTGGCGAGACCACCGGGCTAGAGCTAGATTGGGCAGCAGGTACCGTGCGTTCAAGGATCGTTTGAATTGCAACTGCCAACTGATCCAAACGTTGCTCGAGCACATCCATCCTCCAATGGATATTCTGTGCGTTACCTTCACCCTTGCTGTCTGAGGTCATGGCCCTTTCGTACTGTCACGGTTTATTATGACTCTCAGACACAAGTTTTAGGTAAAAAAAATCAATTTTATTGAAATAATAAATGATAACTTAGGATGGCAATAACATACATAATATATATATACAGAATATAGCACAGACAGAAGGCAGACTCTACCGGTCCTGTCAATATACCGGACAGGACAGTCTTTAGGCTCTACCGGCCTTGCCAATACCGGGTAAGGCAACCTGCAGATGGAATAGCATAACGGTTTACCGGCCTTACCAAATTACCGGGCAAGGCAGCCTCAATAGATACACAATGTAGGCTCTACCGGCCCTGCCAATACCGGGTAAGGCAACCTCAGATGGAATGTGGCAAAAGGTTCTACCGGCCTTACCAATACCGGGCAGGGCAGCCCAGAGATAATAGCAGCAGTCAGATGGAACTGGCAAATTAGCAGAATCGTTAAGCAGCAAGGCTTTGGAGCAAACCAGCGTCCGCACGCTGGAAACAACACTGAATAGTATAGCCGTTAGGCTTAGCGAGCAAACCAGTGACCGCACACTGGAGTAACAAGCGAGTAGTATAGCCGCAAGGCTTAGGAGCAAACCAGCGTCCGCACGCTGGGACCAACACAGATTTGTATAGCTGATAGGCTTTGGAGCAAACCAGTGACCGCACACTGGTGTAACAAGCGAGTTTGTATAGCCGCAAGGCTTAGGAGCAAACCAGCGTCCGCACGCTGGGACCAACACAGATTTGTATAGCTGAAAGGCTTTGGAGCAAACCAGTGACCGCACACTGGTGTAACAAGTGAGTTTGTATAGCCGCAAGGCTAGGAGCAAACCAGCGTCCGCACGCTGGGACCAACACAGATTTGTATAGCTGAAAGGCTTTGGAGCAAACCAGTGACCGCACACTGGTGTAACAAGCGAGTTTGTATAGCCGCAAGGCTTAGGAGCAAACCAGCGTCCGTACGCTGGGACCAACACAGATTTGTATAGCTGATAGGCTTTGGAGCAAACCAGTGACCGCACACTGGTGTAACAAGCGAGTTTGTATAGCCGCAAGGCTTGGGAGCAAACCAGCGTCCGCACGCTGGGACCAACACGGAATTGTAGCAATGTCACCAACGCGACCAGGCAGAAGGTCGCCAGGATACTGAAGACAGGTGATGAGATGACAGGAACCAGCAACGATCAGTCAGGTCAGAAAACAGCAGAGAAGTTCAGCAGGAACTGCAACACCAGAGACTAGGCCGGAACCAGGACTGGAAGTACTTCAGCATGCAGGAAACACTGGAACAGTAGAGATCAGGAACACAGGAACACATGAGATCAGGAACTCAGGAACACTGGAACAGAGGCCCAGCTATCACTAGCATAGTGATAGCAAGAAGGTCAGAAACAACACGAAAGGGCACTCAAAGGGTGCCCAATCCAGGTTTAAATAGTCAATAAGAGGCGGGCTATCTGCAGACAGCCAATAGAAGCCCCCTACTGGTGACAGACAAGTAACTGCAGCCAATCACGGGCACCGTGATAGACTCCTCCTTAAGCTATGCTCCAAAAACCTGCCTGACTCATCTGAACCGATTGATGGTTCCAGTCCACCTGCGTTGGTCTCTACCAAAGCATTCATGGATTCTGGTGTGGTTGGGTTATTCCTGGATGCTTCCTTTGCCTCTATCACGGTGCCGTGATTCTGTCTAGCGACATTGTTACTTGTGGGTTTACTGTAGCTGCATTCTTATTGGTCCCGCGCTATAACTCCTCCCTGGGCCTTGTCTTTATATACGCCCTCCTGTCGCTATACTGGTGCCCTTTCATGGTGTACCCGTATCTAGCGACTAGTAGTTCTTGTTTCCTGTTTCCGGGTATGACCCGGCTCGCCTGACTACGCTTAGTGCCTGATGCTCCTGTGATCTGATCCCATTGCTGACCTTGGACTGGCTGACTAACTCCTTGTGTACCGAACTGGCTTGGCTGAGTATCTGATTCCGTTGCTGACTAGGACTGGCTGACTAATTCCTTGTGTACCGAACTGGCGTGGCTGAGTATCTGATTCCGTTGCTGACTAGGACTCGCTGACTAACTCCCTGTGTACCAAACTGGCATGGCTGAGTGTCTGATTCCATTACTGACCAAGGACTGGTTGACTATCCGTTATCACCGATCTGGCTGGGCTAGTGTCTGGTGGTTCTCCTGAGTGGCTGTAATCCGCGTGTGCCGACCTGGTTGTGCGTCTAGCTCAGTTGTTCACGGGACTAGCCTATCACTTCTTTGTACCAACAGGGAGACACTGGTTACGGACCGGTTACATTACGTCCTATCTCTCCCGCTCGCTTACCGCTCCTATAGTCTTTTGGAGTCTGTGTCAGTCCCTGCACTCACCAGTGTCTGTGTTGCGTCCGGTAACCCTCTACATCTTGGTCCAGTCTGTACCACACTTTGCCCACATTGCCTCAGTTCACCCTATTGGCTTACGGTCTCTTTATTTCCAGTATCTGGTGTCTGTGTTGCCTCTGTTTACCCTAGCGTTCTAGGGTTCAGTCACTACCTAAGTCACAGCCCTGTTGCCTCCGTTAACCCTAGCGTGCTAGGGTCCAGTTGATGCCAGAATCCATTCAGTGTTGCCTCCGTTAACCCTAGTGTTCTAGGGCCTATCCATTACCAGAATACTGTATCTGTTGCCTTGATTAACCCTAGCATTCCAGGGTTCAGTCACTGCCAGAGTCCTGTCCGTGTTGTCTCCATTTACCCAACTCTCCTAGGGTCAGTCCTCTGCCAGTGTCTTCCCAGTGTTGCCTCCATTAACCCTAGAAGTCTAGGGCCTAGTGTCCACTTGTACACTATTTGTGCTGCCTCCGTTCTCCCTAGTCCACTAGGGAGGTGCCCTTCAGTTACCCATCGCCTATGTCATCTATTGTGGTGTGGGGCTGTCAAGGATATTCTTGTTCCTGAATTGTGCTGTGAATCTGCCTACAAGTCCAAGATCATCACACTTATTTTTGCTTACTATTACTGTGTGTGTATTTTCGCCCGGACCTGCGTCAGATTTGGGAAGTACCTGGTACGGACCTTATCTGGACCTGAGTGGGGCTAGTGTGCATTATTTTTCAATAAAGCTTTTAACCTTACCTAACTGTCTGAGTGTTCTTTATCAAACAGTACAAACCGTGACAGTACGAAAGGGCCAATTATCTCAGACAATTCAGGTGAAGGTAGCTCTCAGAACATCCATTGGAGAATGGATGCACATGAGCAACATTTGGACTAGTTGTCGCTGGCTGTGAAAACTATCCTGGAGCATACCGCTCACCTAGACAAACCTGTGCAGGCATTGGTGGCCACCCCAGTCTTGGCACCTATGTCACAAACCTTGACCCCCAGTATGCCGAATAGAGGGTTGTCAGCCACGGATCCCCTTCCATTGACATATGATGGGGATCCCACCTTATGCCGGGGTTTCCTAAATCAGCTAGAAATTTTTTTGGAACTGGTACCCCAGGCTTTTCCGAGCGAGAGAAGTAAGGTGGGATTCATGATTTCATTGTTGACTGGTCGAGCGCTAGCCTGGGCAAACCCAATATGGGAAACGGGCAAACCTATCACTACAAACTTTAACGAGTTCGTAAGGGCCTTCCATAATGTATTCGAGGTTCCTGGGCACGCCACCTCTGCAGCAAAACGTCTAATGAGAATCCAGCAGGGCGCCCGTACGGTGGCGGATTATGCCATAGAATTTCGCACACTTGCTTCAGAGGTTGGCTGGAATGATGAGGCCCTTGTGGCGGCATTTGCACAAAGCCTCGATGACAAAACAAAGGATGAGATAGCCGCACGTGAATTGCCAGATGGGCTGGATAGATTCATTGAATACACTACCTTAATCGATACTCGCATAAGGGAGAGGAGTCTGTATAAAGACCACAAGCAGATGCCAACCACGGCTGGGATGCCTAACCTTAATTGCCCACCCATACCTCCCTCTCCTCCCATGCCTTGTGGCAAGTCTGGCCACATGTTACGCTCTTGTCCAGTATGGCCGGGAAACGAACGCACCTAGGATCTTGTAGGGGACAGATCCTAGGTGGGGTATACCAGTCCCCAGAGGGCACCCAGAATAAACCGGTGGTGGAGGTCCTGGCATCCTGTGCTGGGTCTTCCTTTGTTGCTTCCACCCTGATTGATTCTGGCTCGGCCGGTTACTTTATGGATAAAGACTTCGCTAGCCGTCACAATATCCCATTGAGTGAGATGTAATCACCACTAAATATTGAGGCCATTGATGGGAGACCTTTGGTGCCTCCTCAGGTCACCCAGGAGACCTGCCCCTTGGTTGTTCGTATTGGAGCCCTCCACACGGAAACCCTGAAATTCCAGATCATCCAGTCTCCACACTATGCAATTATTCTGGGCCTCCCATGACTGCAAACACACAACCCCAGAATAGTTTGGAGATCATGCGAGATTCTGGCCTGGTCTGAGTTCTGTACGACACAGTGTTTACACCAACCTACCAAGATCCTGTGTACCTCTCCCTCCTTACCACTTGAATACCAATCATTCAGCAATGTATTCAGTAAGGGAGAGGCTAGCACCTTGCCACAGCATCGCCCTTATGACTGTACTATTAATATTGTGCCCGGTTCAATGCCGCCTAAGGGTAGAACCTACCCATTTTCCTGTGAGGAAAATCAGGCAATGGAGGAATATACCTCTGATGCCCTGGCCCGGGGGCATAATTCGTAAGTCTTCCTCGCCCGTGGGGGCTGGATTCTTTTTTGTGAAAAAGAAAAATGGGGAACTCAGACCCTGTATAGATTACAGCTGTCTGAACAAGATAATGATCAAGAATGCCTACCCCATTCCGCTCATAACGGAATTATTTGATCGACTCAAGGGTGCTTCCATTTTCACCAAACTCGATTTAAGGGCGGCATATAATTTGGTTAGAATAAAGGAAGGTGATGAATGGAAATCCGCCTTTAACACTCGTACAGGGCATTACAAGTATCTAGTGATGCCCTTTGGGCTATGCAATGCCCCGGCAGTATTCCAAGAATTTATCAACGATGTCCTTAGGGACATGTTACAGTCCTGCGTAGTGGTCTACCTGGACGATATTGTGATTTATTCAGCTGACCTAGAGACTCACAGGGAACATGTTAAAGCGGTACTACAGAGGGTGAGAGAAAATAAGTTAATTTGCAAACTAGATAAATGCGAATTCTATAGATCCAAGGTGCCGTTCCTAGGCTACATGATTGGCAAAGATGGCATTGCCATGGACAAAGATACAATGTCTGCTGTGTTTCAGTGGCCACGTCCCATTGGCCTGAAGCCCATGCAGCGGTTCCTGGGCTTTGCAAATTATTATAGAACATTTATCCGTGATAACTCTATGATTGTAAAGCCATTGACTGACATGACGCACAAGGGTGCTAATGCTTCAGTATGGCCCCCTGAAGTGGTAAAAGTGTTTGATTCCCTGAAATCTGCATTCTCCTCAACACCAGTTCTGTCACATCCGATTCCTAGTTTGCCATTTACTCTGGAAGTAGACGCCTCCGAGACTGGTGTAGGGGCAGTATTGTCGCAGAGATTGGGTCCTGGGAAGATCTTAATGTCATGTGTTTTTTTTCAAAGAAAATGACTAAGGCCCAGAGGACTCGATTTAAAGGCAGCCGTTAGCCAAAAAAAAGACTAACGGGTGCAGCGATTCAAAGCTCCGTGTTATGTTCAGCTATCGGCAGAGCACAAGTCTCAACGGCCGATACACTTACATGCATTGGGACCCGTAGAACAAAATTCCCCAGAGCAATTCAAAGGAGTGCGGGACTGCTAACAGCAGTGAAAAAGATACATTTAACGACCAAGAGTTAAGACCCAGTTTTGTTAGGCTTTAGACATCTAACGGACAAAAAAATAACCCGCTACATGGTAAAAAAGACGAACTGCTCCCCGCACAAGAATACAAATGGGAAAATTAACCCGTGCAATGCCAAAATAACACAAAAAACATGTCCACACACCACAGATCACTGGCGCACATAACACAACAACCAAGAAACACCACATGGACATGGCCCAACAAAAAAACACCAACACAACATGCCACGGAACAATGGGGGTTAGCACACAACACGGGCACTTGCCAACACAAAACAAGCTCACCTGGGCAACATCACCACACGATCCAGACACAACCTGCACCGCAGAGCTCCACACCCGCAACTGACAGGGACACAGCAACCACAACACAGCACACTTGTAAACACAGACACACCTGAAAACACTTACCTGGACAACAAACACCTTCCCATTCATCAGCACTCACCTCATCACCACACCTACACAACACCCCACCACCTACTTAAACGGACAGCTAACCACACTCACTTGGCTTGTTTTTCACTCAGGAGAGATAGAGAGAGAGAGATAGAGATAGATAGGGAGAGAGAGAGAGATAGAGATAGAGAGATAGATAGATAGATAGATAGATAGATAGATAGATAGATAGAGAGTGAGTGAGAGAGAGAGCTCAATCAGTATGTTGGGTTATATATTGTTGCGAAGACTGCGGAGATAGCATGCAAGGGAGAGAGCTAGGGAACACCAGCAACCCCCAGGCACACCTGATCAACAGCCTTCACCTTTTGCAATTGAGGAGGCTCCGGCTCATGAGCCACACAGGAGCCCATCCCCACCTGGAGGACACCTGTCTGCAGATGTACAGCTGCAGCAACAGGATGCGCCCCAGCTGCCACAGGGACCCCTGGAGTAGCCCAGGATGCATAGACGACCACCGAGGACCAGGGTATACTGCTCAAGGGTCACTCTCTTTGGAATGACAGATGACGAGGTCATTGATCGCTACAGGTTGAGGCCGCACAGCATCATTGCCCTGTACGAGGTCATCAAGGATCAGGTGGATCCCATATGCACCCACAACCATGCCCTAACTGGCCTGCAAAAACTCCTGTGTGCCATACACTTCATGGCAAGTGGTGCCTTCCAGTCGACAGAGGGTTACGCATCTGGCATGTCCCAGGCCACATTCTCCAGGGTGCTGGCCCAGGTCTTGCCAGCCCTCAAAGGCAAGGCTAGTAGGTACATACACTTCCCCACCACCGACATGGAGTGGACACATCTCAAGCAGGGCTTCTACGAAAGGGGAGGCATGCCCAGGGTCATGGGTGCAATAGATTGCATCCATGTCAGAATCAAAGCACCAGCATGTCAGGGACATGTGTTCATCAACCGAAAAAATTTCCACTTCATGAATGTGCAGATGGTGTGTGACAGCAACTTGGCCATCATGAATGTCTGTGCAAAATATCCCGGAAGCTGTGACGACTCCCATATACTCAAAAACTCATCTGTGCACAGAGATTTTGAAAATGGGACCTATACAGGCAGATGGCTTCTGGGTGAGTTAACAATACCAACTCACACCACATACACATGTGCTAGTACGTTCACCTCATAAAACAGCATCCACACAACATGTGCTCCTTGTCCCACCATGTCACTCACTTCCCACAGGTGATGCCGGCTATGGCTGCAAACCATGGCTCCTCATCCCACTCGCCAATCCCCAAACCGATGCCCAGGAAAGATATAACCAGGCTCATGCAAGAACTCGCAATGCCGTTGTAACGGTTTTATCAGACACTCAGACCAGCAGGTTAGAATAAAACACAGTTTTATTAAAACAAAACAAGAAAGACCGCCCTCTATAGGCAATACAGAATAATAGAGAGATAGTGGCTTACAGATGCCTTCTCAGGCCCTTTATACAGATGCAATGAATATACATATACTGTCACAGGACAGGCATAGAAACATAAAGGTACTCAATGGTTAAAGTACATGTAAATCAATCAGTCTCTGTTGTGGTGTTTCACACACCCAAGGTGGTAATGGAGCAGTAAGTGGTGCTATATGAAATAACACCGTCAGTCTATAGAACAGAGATTGCTGCTAGGCTGAGCAGGAACTGAGGCCAGAATACTGCAGAGTTGAGCTAGAGCCAATAGCCCCCACGAGCGTAGTAACGGAGATAACCTCACTGCTAGAGCTTAAGCCAATAGCCCCCACGGGTGTAGTAATGGAGGCAAACTGTACTGCAAGAGCTTGAGCCAATAGCCCTCACGGGCGTAGTAACGGAGACAACTGCACTGCAAGAGCTTGAGCCAATAGCCCCAACGGGCGTAGTAACGGAGACAAACTGCACTGCAAGAGCTTGAGCCAATAGCCCCCACGGGCGTAGTAACAGAGACAAACTACACTGCAAGAGCTCGAGCCAATAGCCCCGCCGGGCGTATAACGGAGAGCAAACACTGTACGAGCTAGAGCTAATAGCGCCTCCCGTGGGCGCGGTAACGGAGACCGACTACACTGCAAGATAGACAGGATGAGCCACCGCCTATACAAGGCTCTGAAACGTAACCGGCTCAGCAAGTGTAATGGAAGATCTGGGCAACGGCTCTGCAAGTGTTAATGAAGGCTCAGTGAATGGAGACAGCAGCTCTGCAAGTATACTGGAGGCTCAGTGAACGGAGACTACGGCTCTGCAAGTGTTAATGGAGGCTCAGGAAATGGACACACAGCTCTGTAAGAGTAAACGGAGGCTCAGAGAATGGAGATAACAGCTCTGCAAGTACAAACGGAGGCTCAGCGAACAGAGGCACGGCTCTGCAAGTGTTAATGGAGGCTATGACACGATCAGCCCTGCCACAATCACAGCGGAAGTCAGAATGTCGCCTCGGTGACACCAACAGCAGGCAGCAGGAACGGAGGCAGGGTCAGCAGCAAGCCGGTTCAGGTCACGGAGCAGGAAGTCAGCCAGGCTGGGTCAGATAACGGAGCAGGATTCTCAGACAAGCCAGATCAGGTCACAAGCAGGAACGTCAGCCAGGCCGGGTCAGATCACGTAGCAGGAAACCAGGAGCTTTGTCAAAACAAGCCAAATCGGTACACAGGAAGCAGGAACACTGGAACACAGCAACAGCAACACTGGCTCAGGAACACCACGAAAGGGCACCTCACAGGTGCCAAAGGCCAGGTATAAAAAGGCCACAATGGGCGGGCCAAACAGGCTCAGCCAATGGGAGCGCCCACAACCGAGAGTGACAGTTAAGGATCACGGGCACCGTGATAGCCAGTGAGTGTACCTTCAGCCTCCTCAAGTCCCGATTCCTATGTCTGGACCACTTGGGGGGAGCATTGCAGTATGCACCTGGCAAGGTCTGTGACATTGTCATGGCATGTGCCATCCTCCATAATATCGCGGTCGCCACCAGACTCATCGACGATGTACAGCCCCCACCCAGATCTAATGACCCACTGGACATTGTCCAGGGTGAGGAAACCCTAACAGGGATGCAGACAAGGGACAGATTGATCAGGGATCACTTCAGCTGTGAGTATAATACATGTATGCACACAATCCATGCATGCAAACCCACCACAACACACATCTTCTGTTTCACCCCACAGGATCATTGACTCAGCCCTGACACTGGATGCAGTATGGACCACCACCATCAACCATTCCATGGACCAGTCAGATTGGGCCTAGAGTTTTCGATTATATCTGATTTCTTCTTTAACTCTTTCGGGTGCTGTAGTGCCATGCAGCATGTTGATTGATACGATATGCGGCTGGCTTCTCCGGCACTCGGGATGTTAAATATGGTGATGATTCTGATTAACAAATAGGTACAGCTGAAGGGGAGAGGGATAGGAGATTACTTTAGGCGGAGGTAATCCTTTGTTTGAGATGTTTGCATTTGAGCCTTGTAGCTTTGAGAAAGCGGTGGTAAACCGCAAAACTAGTTAGCTGGTCAAGTTGTTAAATTTTATTATTTTAATAAACTTATTTTTATGGATCAAGAATCCTCCGCCTGAGTATTGTATATTTGCTCCTTTGGATTGCTACTGATCACGTAAGATCTACCCGAACGGAGACGGGTTGATATCCTCCGTATGCGTGTCTGTTAGACTGACTGATAACAGCAGCCTAACCATTTTACTTGTGAGTAAGATTTCATTAGCTTACATATATATGTTTGCCAATTGACGATAATTGTCACCCACACACGATGATAGGAGCCGTGTGGTGCTGGCTCTGGGTTCAGGTGCTAGCGAGCGATGCTGGAGTGCGGAGCTTGAGAGCGGTGACGGCGTGCTAGGTACTCCCTTGCTGCAGCCGAAGCTGGCTAAAGGTGCTGGTCGCGAAACCACATTGTTCCACCCCGGTTGAGCCGAGGTGCAACCAGGATAGGAGTACCTAGGAACCGTTAGAAACACCAGGCCAGCAGGACACCAGATGGGAAACAGGGAACACGGCAGAGGTCAGGCGCAGCCAAAGGTTCAAGCAGGAGCGGAGATCAAATGTGGTCAGACAAGCCAAGGGGTAAGCCAGGAGCAGGGAGCAGACGTGGTCAAACAAGCCAAGGGTCAAGCCAGGAGCGGTAAGTAGACGTGGTCAGACAAGCCAGGGGTCAAGCCAGGAGCGGTAAGTAGACGTGGTCAGACAAGCCAAGGGTCAAGCCAGGAGCGGTAAGTAGACGTGGTCAGACAAGCCAAGGGTCAAGCCAGGAGCGGTAAGTAGACGTCCAGAGCCCAGGACCAAACTATGTTAGCTTGTGGAACGGGCGCCCTATGCCTGGGGCAACCCGTTTAAATGGGCAGTCAAGCCAATGGAGAGCAGGGAGCGGGAGGCTCGTCCGTGAGCCAAACCGCATTGGAGGAGTGGAAGCCAGTAGGGGAGCAAGACTGGCGCATGCGCATCCGCTAGACTGAAGGCGGACGCGAACCGCGCATGCATGCCCAGCAAAGGAACCCGGAAGCGCCGCCGCGAAAGAAGACGCGGCCCGGGCGAACGCTCCGGCGGTGACAATAATACACTATTTGGCGCTTTTCTTGTTTTTTCTTTTTTTGGCTATCTGTATATCGATTACATCTGACACCCTGTCGTCCATGTTGATACTGCCACCCCAAGGATATCATGCATGTTCCCCTGGAAACCAAGGTACAACACTTTAACCTTGTGCAACATATTCCACGGCTCCCCAGGCACCAACTAAAGTGGTTTTTCTAGGATCACACCCATAGCAACCGTGGTACCCCTGTAGTGATAGAGTCTCATCTAAGGCAATGCATCGGATAACACTCTATCACATCAGGGGTTAAGGGGACATATGAGCGAACATAGGACCTGTAGTTTGCCAGAGCTAAAAAGAGCAGCAGAGGGATGGATCTACAGTGGTAGTGTGTTATACAACATAGAGCTCATTACATGTGGATCATGTCTCCATGGACACCATGCTGACCTGTGTGTTTGTGCAGTGATATGTGCCCCAGACAGAAATACACACATCAACAAATATGTCCTGATAGCTCCATGATCCAAACATATTTGGACTGTCTTTGACAGTGGCAGACCAAATATATTGTTGTCAGGAAGCTATCAGGACATATCTGTTGATGTGTGTAACCATGTCAGGAGCATATATCCCTAAAGATGGTTAACATCACCTTAGTTATCCCCCATGATGGTTCATAGACTAGTACACAACACATTCCACAGCAATGGTTCGTGTAGCCCCATGTCAGGAGAAAGTTGAAGAGGATCATGATGTTGTAGCTGATGCATGATGAACACTTTGAGGGTGATGTTCCAAATCCTGTCCTCTTGTCCCACAGGCATCCATAGCACGATCCATCCTTGAACAGAGGAGTTTCCATGTGACTGGACTGAAGTCTGGAGAACACTTCCATGAAGCTCACCCCTTGGTGTTTCCAGTGATTGTGTTGGTGATGCAATGTGTGACCTGATGTTCACAGCAACCTCTACTGGAACATTCACATATAGACACGCATTCATGTGTGTACTACCACCCAGGTATCAGACCTGTACAGTAAGACTGCTCATCACAGAGTAGACAAACCATGTGGACAACACATGAGCAGTTCCCCAGTATTACTAGAGTATCCCTATTTAGTTCAGATGTACCATCTGTGTGCTCATACAAGTGTTTCATGCATATTGGCTATATACCCAGAAAACACATGTATGTGTTACTGTAGTTTGAGACACCATAAAGGAGTACCATCACTATTCAGTATGTGTCTGTCTGTAAGAATAAATGTTGGATATGACATCTCTCAATTTTGAACCATACTCAGGGCTAGAGGCTAGAGTATACCTCATACATAGGAAGGCATGACCCACATCACAGGAGTCCACTGGTTGTTTGACCATGAGCGAACATTGTGATGTATTCATGCAATGGGATGATGGCAGTGATACACTAATGGGTGTTGTGGTGATAGCAGGTGATACAGGGGACATCATTACTTCCACAGTGATGTCACGTCCACAGTTTGTGTCTTGCTCAATATAATCAATGTCCTGAGATTGCTGTAGGTTGACATATTTCAGTACATGGGCTATATAAAAAAACAACAAGACCAAGTAGACAAGTGTTATCACTGGTGAAGTGTGTTACAACCTTTGTTAAACAACAACACAACTGAGTACATAACCCAATGCCCAGCCTAAGTTTTTAATGTGTTTGCTACACATTGACATCTTAGGAAAATCATTGGGTTATCCAGTAAGTTAGGCTGTGATTCAAATACCTATCGTGCAACTGACTTACTGGAGAACACAATGCTACCCCTAGGATCCCAATGTGTAGCACACACACTGGGATCCTAGGGTGTACATTGTGTTCACCAGTAAGTCAGCTGCACAATGGGAGTTTGATCCAAAGTCAAAAGTGAAGCATGTTCCATCTGTTCTGCTTGTTATTTCCTTGCTAAGTCACATAGCTGTTTGTTTGGTTTCCCCTTAAAACACAACAATTGATGCAGACAAAAGTTAAGTGTTGCACCAGTTATTGTGATGAGGGGTATGTTCAGAACAATTCTAACAAACACACAACATGGCCATGTAACACTGTTGTGTTACATGGCAACAGGGATGGGTTACCAGGTGAATTTGGACAACGGTGTGTGTGTGCGTGAACCCATGTTGTAGCATCCCACAAACATTTCACCCAGGCAGAGGTTGTGTTCACTGCATTGTATGGCAATGCATTGGAGACAACCCTGCCACCCAATCCATAACTGAAGACACAGCAGATCAAACAGGAATCAAAAGCACAATGTTTCTTTATTGAGGGGGCAGTTAACAGGTTGGGCCTTTCATTGTTTCTTTTTTTGGGGGGGGGCCTTAGACTGGGTGCCAGAGGTGGATGCCCTTGTTGATCGCCTGATCACCCTCTGCCCCCTAGGTGTGGCTTCAGGGGTAACACTGGAGGGGGTGGTGGGTGCAGTAGGCCCCTCCGTGGAAAGCAAGTTCTCCCTCTCCATCCACAGGTTCTCCCTGCGGTTGATCTCTCTCAACTCCACAAGTACCTGTGTGAATATGTCCATGATACCTATCTGGAGCTGGTGGAGTTGTATGTTCACCCTGGCCATCTCCGACTCCAGAGCTTTGATTCTGGTCTCCAATCTGGCTGTGTTCCTCCTGGATTCCCTCCTGCTCCTGGTGATGTTGACATCTGTGCTCCTGCTTGACCGGAGTAGTCTCCTCTGCAGGGCCATACACTCCGCCTCCATCCCTGTGAGGCGTGCAATGCTGGAGGTTGATGTGCCCGGTGACCCTAGTGCTGCTGTTTCCTCTGCTGCTGGAGGTGCTGTTTCCTCTGCTGCTGCTGGAGGTGCTGTGGCTGCTGTGACAGCTGTTGGAGTGGCTGGTGCAGATGATGGGCATATGCCCACCACATCAAGTGACTCCGAGCTGCCCAATGATGTGTGTGCTGGTGGAGGTGTGAATATGTCCCTGGGTAGAGGGCGCTGTGGCTCACCAATCAGGCCCAGGTGTGGGTAGTCCAGTGGCCAAGGGTCATATGGTGGCCACTGATAGGTGCTTGGACCCCACCTGGGATCATACCTTGGGGCATGCTGTGGAGCCATCCTGGAGGGTGGGTTGATCTGTGAGGCATATGGCCCATATTGGGTGGTGGCCACTGTCTCTGGCAGCCATTGCCTCCCTGGCGGTGGTGGTGCTGCTGCTGTAGGGTAGTAGCTGGTGGAGGTGGCTGGATACATCCACCTCTCCTCCTGTTGCATCCAGCCACTGTACTGGGGAGGTGCAGCTTGGAGGGGTGCAGCCTGTGGTGGTGCAGAAGGTGGTGGTGCAGCCTGTGTTGAAGGAGATGGGGATGGTGGGTATGGTGACCACCAGCTGGCCCCCTCCTCTGTGTACTCCTCACTGGGGGGTGACGTAGCCTCCTCCACGGACTCCCGCTGGGCTTGAGGGCCGTAAGCTGTGTGGAGAAATGAGATGATGTAATTAGTGAACTTAGCCATAGGTTTGGGGAGACAGTTATACTTTGATATCTGGTGAAGAAAAATATATGTGTTTGGGTTAATCCCCCCGGGTAAACAAGGGTACTCCCACTGCTGAAAGGTGTTGTTTGAGTTATTACGGGTAAAGGTTTCATTTTGAGGTGCAATATCACAGTGGCCCGAAATAGTACAGTGGGGCTGTTGCAACACCCTCCCATGTAGATCTCTGGTCCCTTTACCAGAGCTGTCCATATGATAGTGTAGTAACAGAACCACTATACAATTTCAAGCCACTGGGATATTGCCCCTGACATATCCATGTCTGAGCTGTGACACCTTTTGAATGAACATACCTTTCAGCAGTGGGAATACCATTGTTTAACTTGGGGGGTGAATCCTACAACATTTATTTGTCTTTACAACTTTTAGGGATGGATATCCCTCCAAGGGGATAGCAAAGGTTAAGTCCACTTTGATGTCATATTGTAGACATTGTGAAAACAGATGTTGTTCGCTGTTAGTCCTATCCCTCCTACCCTCATGGTTATTCAGATATTGCTCTATGTGACAGATGGAGATTTCAGTCATTTGTCCACACGAAGGCTCTTCAGCAGAGCCAAAATCGCCCCATTTAGAGAACAATACTTAATTGGAATGGTGTACAGAGTGTGCATGGTTTGCAAGCACACTCTGTGGACCATTCCAAAGAGGTATTTATTTTGAAATGTTGCGAATTTGGCTCTGCTGAAGAGCCTCCGTGTGGTCAAATGACAGATATCTCCACCTGTCACATAGAGTAATATCTGTATAACCATGAGGGTTGGAGGGATAGGACTTACATCGAGACACATCTTTTTACGATGCCAATGATATTACATCATGAAGACATTACCCATTGCTATCCCGTTACAGTCACACACAAGTAGAAATGGTCATATATGTATGTGGATATGTACCCTTCATATGGATACAAAAATATCCTTCCAAGATGTGAAGCCAGAGAGCAGTTCACTACGTGTGATTGCCTTACTGGCTATATATGTGCACCCATCCAAAAATACATTGGATTGATATGATGGATATGAACATACCTCGTATATCCCATCTACGTAGAGTGTGATATACTATGTATGTGTATTTGGATGGTAGCAATGTAGGTTAATTTTTGATGGGTGCACATATCTGGCCAGTAAGGCAATCACATCCAGTGAACTGATCTCTGTGTTCACATCGTGTTGGGACATAATTAGAAACATTTGAAAGGTACATATTTGACCGTTTTTATTAGTGTCCATATCTCTTGTGAATAGATCTGCAGTGGGATTCAAGTGTTATTCAACCCTATCTTCTTATTTGATCCTGTACAATGCACAATTTTGGATTACTTGACAGGTGACTCTGGTTGTCATGATGATATCCTATGCATTACATTGTGATGCATGGGATACCACCATGCCAATCACAGATTGATGAATTTGACAAGATCCTGTCCGTGTTGTATGTTCCAGTTGAATCCTAAGCGCAACGATCAAGCCAGTAGTGAGGGATATCTTTGACTGAGGCCTGTTTTTCTCTGTGTATGAGCCCATCCATCCTTCTGTGTGAGGCAACCGTACTCAGTCCGAGATATCCATCATTCATGGCCTGTTGGTGACCAAGGTACAATGGTTGATATTTGGTTCCCATGTGCATCCTGCAAACAGCGGCTGGTGTACCATCCATCCATGGCATCAGCACCCCTGTGGATCCATGTGGGAATCAAATGTGGGATATGTCATTTCAACTTAGAGTAAATGATTGCAGCACAACACCAAGGCCTACTTCATCCACCTTTAATTCTGTGGAATTGTTTGAGGCCTGTGTGTTGCACATACAACCAGTTATTCTCTGGGACACTGTGATGTGTGACCTGATCCACCCTTTTTGTGATTCAGTAAGCGGTGATTTTGAACTGATGAAGTGAACATGATGCTGACTTCTCCAGTGATCTCCTTTCCCCATTTCCAGTGTTTTCCATGGAGTCTGTACAATGGGACCCTATCAACTTGATTCTTGTTTTTGCATATTCTCCATAGACTAACACTGGTATTGGTGAAGTGAGGATGTGTGAGGGTTACTTTGTCTCCACCATCTCTTTGTCACCGCTTAGTGAATGTCCCCTGTGTAGCATGTGATCGTTGGCCTATTGACTTGTTTGTTGTCTGGTTAACCCTTTGAGTCCCAGAGGGGTTGCCAAAGCATTGTTGATCGATGCATTGATGATCCCTCTAGCACTGAAGGGGTTAGGTGCTGACTTCCCTGTGGGGACATGGGTGACGTGTGTGAACAGTGATGATATTTAACAGACGACATTTTGAACAGCACGGTTTGTGTATTGTGTGTGATGAGCACAGCGACAGGAGCGTTGAACTAGGACTTTGACAGGTTTGTCCCAAGTTGAACCTTGACATTTGTCCTGGTGTTGTGTCCTGTTTTTAACCCTCAGGGTGCTGTGTTGGTGCAGTTGTATGGATGAATGATGGGCATGTGTTGAGGTGTGACTGTGTGTGCAGCTGGTGTTGGTTGATGTAGTGTGTGGTTATGTAGTGTTGCACTTACCGGTAGTGTGGAGGCTCCTCTCATCCCCAGTGTCAGCTCCTCCAACGACCCCCTCGATCATGGTCGGGGACATGGTCTGCAGCACCATCTCCTCCCACCCGCAGAAGGTGATGGGGACAGGTGGGTCACCTCTGGTGCCTTGGGCTTGCTTGGCCATGTCAGATAGCTTGTTCTTGACCACCCTCCGGCAGTCGCCCCATCTCTTCTTCACGGACTCCACGTCCCGCCTGCATGTAGCCGCCGCGTTCACCTGGCTGCAGATCTGGTTCCAGGCTGCCTTCCTCCTCGCTGACAGGCCAGGGACCTTCGCCGTCGGGTGGAGAACACTCTGTCTCTCCAGGACAGCTTCCACGAGAGCCGTGTTCTCCTCCTCAGTATATTTCTGATCCCTGATCCTGCCCTCATCAGCTCCGGCATGGGAGGATTCTGAGCCGGAGTTTCCTGCCTGCTCTGACCCTGACTGTGCGGGGTGCTCCCCAGCAACTACCCCTCGTCCCACTGTAGGTTCTGTCCCTGTCGTCCGTGTGCCTGCTCTTGTGGGCCGGGTCCCCCTCCGCCCTGCGGATCTCCCTCTCCCACCCCTGCTCTGCTCAGGGATACCCTCCTGACCTTCCTCCTCCTCCACTACTCTCCCCATCCCTCTCTCCTGTCCTCCTCTCCTGGCCATCACTCACACCCAGGCACTCCCACAGGCCCTCACAGACACACTTGATCCACTCACTCTCAGTCACACACTTTCACTCACAGATTCACACTGTAAAAATAAAATTTAAAATTTGTAAGGTGTTATGAAAAAAAAAGGACTATGTGTATGTATGTGTTTGTATGGGTGTATGTAATATGTGCAAAGGTGTGATATGTGTCGAATTATGTGCAATGCTCTCCAAACTCAAAAACTCCTCTACCTCCAATGTACGCTCCTCTGATCACTATCCTCCGCTCCTGGGTTCTGATATCTAGTTCTCAAGAACTCGATAACAGACAGTGTGTGACGGTTATTTTTGGGTATATGTAGGTGTATTTGAAGTTTTTGGATACTTTGGGGCTTTGGGATTGGCTGTGTGTTTGAATTTGTTGTTGCATCAATCAGGGTTGCTAGACAACGGCAGCCGTTATGTTACATGTTGTTTTGAGTTATGTTATTGTGTGATTTGGCCGCACGTTGTGCATTAACATGAGCGACAACGGGTTTTGTGTTACATGTTTTGGCTGTGCCTACGCTCGATAGCTATTCTTGTAGAGTACCTATTGAATCTGCCGTAACTCATGTATTATTTGCGAGCGATGTGCCTTTTTCACTTAGCTGCTGGTTTAATGTGAGCCTTTAAATCTAGCCCAGAGTGTCTATGACAACGCGGACCGCGAATTATTGGCAATTATTTTGGCACTTTGTGAGTGGCGCCATCTGTTAGAGGGCACTAGGGCGCCGGTTTTGATTCTTACAAACCACAAAAACCTTACCTACCTCTTGGAGGCCAAAAGGTTATCCCCTAGACAAATCAGATGGGCCTTGTTTTTGTCACGTTTCAATTTCATAGTATCATACTTACCGGGCACTAAGAATATTAAGGCAGATGCCTTATCCAGACAATTTGGTAGAGATCCGGAGTCCAAGTCGGCGCCTGTGCCTATTATACCTCCGGATCGCATCCTTGCCACTCTACGCACCAGCATCACATCCCCATTGGGTCAAGAGATTTTGGCAGCTCAGGCCAATGCCCCTCCTGAGAAACCCATGGGGAAGTGCTTTGTGGATGAACCCTTTCGGGCTAAGTTAATGGAAACTTATCACGCATCCCGTGCTGCCGACCATGTAGGCAAAAACCAACTGATATGGTCATTGTCCTGAATGTTCTGGTGGCCAACACTAAGGGCGGATTGTGCCGTTTTCATGGCAGCTTGTGCAGTTTGTGCCCGCTCCAAGTCCCCAAGACACCTCTCAGTGGGGCTCTTGCAAGCTGTTCCTAATGGCGACCGCCCATGGTCACATGTGTCAATCGATTTTATGGGAGAACTGCCTGTCTCTAATGGTTATACAGTCATTCTGATGCTGGTTGACAGATTCTCAAAGGTGGCTCATTTTTGGCTTACCCTCGGCTAGGACATTGGCCATGGTTTTTGGCTTCATGGGGTACCCAAGGTCCTTGTCTCTGATCGTGGGAGTCAATTTGTATCCAGGTTCTGGAGGGCATTCTGTGACCAAATGGGCATCCAGTTGTCATTTTCCTCTGCTTACCACCCCCAGACAAATGGGGCCGCTGAACGCTCCAACCAGGGGTTGAAACAGTTTTTACGATGTTTTATCTCCAACCATCACGATAACTGGGTGGATTTGTTGCCATGGGCTGAGTTCACCAGAAATTGTGCCATGTGCTCTGCCTCCGGGAGCTCACCCTTTCTCATCAACTATGAGTTCCAACCATGCTTGCTTCCAGACACATTTCAAGCACATCAGATTCCAGCTCTAGATGAGCACATTAGGCAACGCCACGCCACTTGGGCAAAAGTCCAGAGTTCTCTCAGGGACTCGTTTTAAAGAGTTCAGCGGCATGCCAATAATAGATGTCAGCTGGCCCCTGTGTTCCAAGTGGGGGACCGGGTATGGTTGTCCTCCAGAAACTTAAAACTGCAAGTTCTGTGTGGCAAGTTGGCTCCCTGATTTGTGGGTCCGTTACGGTTGCTTCACAGGGTTAACCCTGTAGCCTATGCCCTAGAGTTACCTGCCTCTATGAGGATTCACAATGTGTTCCATGTATCCCTCCTCAAACCCCTGGTGTTTAACCGTTATACCACCTCTCCAGCTGTTCCTACTCCAGTGCGTATTGAGGATCATGATGAATATGACGTTCAGAGCATCATAGACTCTCGTAGATTTCGTGGGCAGATCCAATACTTGGTACACTGGAAGGGATATGGCCCAGAGGAACGCTCATGGGTGAACCACTCTGACATCCATGCTCCTCTATTGTTGCGTAGATTCCATGCTAAATTTCCAGCTTAGCCTAGACCCCCCTCAAGACGGGGGGGGGGGTGTCTTTGAGAGTGGGGTACTATCATGGTGCCGTGATTCTGTCTAGCGACATTGTTACTTCCGGGTTTACTCTAGCTGCATTCTTATTGGTCCCGCGCTATGACTCCTCCCTGGGCCTTGTCTTTATATACGCCCTCCTGTCACTATACCAGTGCCCTTTCGTGGTGTACCCCTATCTAGCGACTAGTAGTTCTTGTTTCCTGTTTCCGTGTATGACCTGGCTCGCCTGACTACGCTTAGTGCCTGACGCTCCTGTGATCCGATCCTGTTGCTGACCTTGGCTGAGTATCTGATTCCGTTGGCTGACTAACTCCATGTGTACCGAACTGGCTTGGCTGAGTATCTGATTCCGTTGCTGCCTTGGACTGGCTGACTAACTCCTTGTGTACCGAACTGGCGTGGCTGAGTGTCTGATTCCGTTACTGACCAAGGACGGGCTGACTAACCGTTATCACCGATCTGGCTGGGCTTGTGTCTGGTGGTTCTCCTGACTGGCTGTAATCCGTGTGTGCCGACCTGGTTGTGTGTCTAGCTCAGTTGTTCATGGGACTAGCCTATCACCTCCGTTTACCGACAGGGAGACACCAGTTACGGACCGGTTACGTTAAGTCCTATCTCTCCCGCTCGCTTACTGCTCCCGTAGTCTCCTGGAGCCTGTGTCAGTCCCTGCACTCACCAGTGTCTGTGTTGCCTCCGGTAACCCTCTACATCTGGGTCCAGTCTGTACCACACTTTGCGCACATTGCCTCAGTTCACCCTATTGGCTTAGGGTCGCTTTATTGCCAGTATCTGGTGTCCATGTTGCCTCCATTTACCCTAGCATTCTAGGGTTCGGTCACTACCTAAGTCACAGCCGTGTTGCCTCGGTTAACCCTAGCGTGCTAGGGTCCAGTTGCTGCCAGAATCCATTCAGTGTTGCCTCAGTTAACCCTAGTGTTCTAGAGCCTAGCTGTTGCCAGAATACTGTATTTGTTGCCACGATTAACCCTAGCGTTCTAGGGTTCAGTCACTGCCAGAGTCCTGCCCGTGTTGCCTCCATTTACCCTACTCTCCTAGGGTCAGTCCTCTGCCGGTGTCTTGCCAGTGTTGCCTCCGTTAACCCTAGAAGTCTAGGGCCTAGTGCCCACTTGTACACTATTTGTGCTGCCTCTGTTCTCCCTAGTCCACTAGGGAGGTGCCCTTCAGTTACCCATCGCCTGTGTCACCTAATGCGGTGTGGGGCTGTCGAGGATATTCTTGTTCCTGAATTGTGCTGTGAATCTGCCTACAAGTCCAAGATCATCAAACTTATTTTTGCTTATTATTACTATATGTGTATTTTCGCCCGGACCTGCGTCAGATCTGGGAAGTACCTGGTACGGACCTTATCTGGACCTGAGTGGGGCTAGTGTGCATTATTTTTCAATAAAGCTTTTAACCTTACCTAACTGTTCTTTATCAAACAGTACAAACCGTGACAGCCTCACAATATCAAATTCACAATCCTTTTCAGGTGTTTACAGTAGACAGTGGTCCTTTGGGTTTAGTACTGGTTACCTGTAACGGTTTTATTTGACACTCAGACACAGTAGGTTAGATAAAACACAGTTTTATTGAACAAACTCAGAAAAACAATAACCCTCACGGGTCCAGTAATATATATATATATATATATATATATATATATACACAATATAGTAATGACACAGGACAAGTTACAGTAATATATACCCACACGGGTCCAGTATATGTACAATTCAGCAACAACAATAGACTGACACAGGTCAGGTAAAGTTTGTGTGATACTCAAACGAGGCAGCAATGAATGGGTTACTATTAGGCCAGGAAGACTGACAGGCCCTAATAGCGTGAGGCCCTTAAGACTCTCACTCTGCAGAGAATGTACAAATAGTGAGTAATGCCACAGTAGTAAACGGAGGCCCAGGACAAGCTTGTGGACTGCCGTAGCAGTAACGGAAGACTGTGACTGTATGCCCGGAAGGGCACCCAACGGAGACTGCACAGATAGATAGCCGGTGGAATATGGCACTTTCCCCGAAGGGGTTATGAACGCTCAGACTAATGTCGACTGCCCAATCGAGAGAACAGCCTGAGGCGCCCAGAGTAAGACCAACCTCAGTGTTATGGCAGGAAGAAGGGTCAAGCGTACCATGGTGCACAGATGAAAGATACACACCGGAATGTTGCCCGCGCAACACAGACAGATTACCGAGACTAGACTGCAGGAATGACAATGAGGCAACAGTGACTCTGTCCAGAGACAGAGAGGAGCCCGGATGACAACCCCAAACCGAGGACAAGATGGGACCGCAGGCTGGTCTGATACACGGGCAATAGAGCCCACCCGGGCTGGTACACAGAGCAGGAACGTCAGCCAATCTGAGTCGGTACACAGAGCAGGAACGTCAGCCAGGCTGGGTCGGTACACAGAGCAGGAACATCAGCCAATCCGAGTCGGTACACAGAGCAGGAACGTCAGCCAGACCGGGTCGGTACACGGAGCAGGAACGGATACAGCAGAGTAGTCAGGCAGTCTGGGTCGGTACACAGAGATCACACGAGAACTGGAACAAGCGCTGGTAACGGAAACATCACAAAAGGGCACCGGAGAAGTGACAAGGCCCAGTATTTAAGGACAAATACTGGGCGGGACAAAGCCACTTCAGCCAATAAGCGTCAGCAGGAGCAAAACTGATAGAATGTCGCCAGCATAGCACGTGTACCGTGATATTACCCTAGAGATGCAGCAGATTCTCCTCACTACTGGGATTCTGCATTCCAAGACCACTCTTTTGACATCATCACATGCTATATGGCTCCTATAATTCTGGGAATCCCATGACTTCATCGCCATAACCCCAAGATAGACTGGGAGGGCTATCAGATAATGGCTTGAGGTCTGTTTTGCCATTATACTTATCTGGCCAAAATCAAATTCTAGAACTACACGTGGGTAATATCTCGACTGCCCCACTGACATATTGCCAGGAACTTCCACCCAGGGGAAGAACATTCATCTTTGCCTGCTGGTGCAGTTTTTTTCCTTATTTTAAGAAAGATGGCTCCTTAAGACCATGGATCTACTTCAGAGGGCTAAACAAAATTCATCGGTTCTGGTGACTTTCTCTCAAACAAAACGCTGAATCCTTCTTCAAAGGCTGTAATCACTGTGCTCAGAATAAGCCATTGATTTTGGGAGAAGTGGTTATTCCTGGACGTGGTATACTCAAGCAGAGACGTGGTTAAATTCTCTGCATGCCGTGTTTGTCAGTGTATGACATAAGCCTGCACTGACCATCTGAATAAGTCAATGCAATTTCATTATCCTTTTATCAGCATTGAAAACATATTACACTATTTGGCTCTCTCTTGTTTTCCTTTTTCTTATGATTACTTAACCTCAGCACCTCTATTATGTTACAGTTCTTCATCCAAGTTGATGCTTCTGACTTGGGAGCAAGTGCCATCTTCTCCTAGAGAGACGAAGTCTTGAATCGCCTGCATCCTTGTTTGTATTTTTCCACGCAATTTTCCACTTCCGAGAAAATTCTGATGCTGGAAACCAAGAATTATTTGAAGAATGATGACACCTCTTGGAAGATTCACAAGTTCCGGTAATCATACAGACCACAAAAACCTTCAATTCCTTGAACAAGCCCAATGTCTGAATCCACGACAAGCTCGCTTTATCATGTACATCCCTGGATCCAAGAATCTTAAAGCCAACACTCTGTCTTGACTTTTTACTTTGGAATGTGAACCACCTCCAGAAAAATTCAGAACTACTACTCCGTCAGTTCTGGTGGCCTTCTCCCAAACAAGACATGGAATCCTTCATTAAAGCCTGTAATCACTGTGCTAAGAATAACTGATCCAACCAAAGACCTGCAGGAATTTTGCACCCACTTCCTGCATGAACCCATATTGCCATGAACTTTTTCAGTGATTGTCACGGTTTGTTTTGAGCAGCTGATGGGGGCAATGTGAGGGCAATATGGAGATCTGGAGTATTGTTTAGATGGCCAATGGGGGGGGTGCTTTAGATTTCTGTGCCTACAGGCCCTTTGATGTAAATCCGGCCCTGGTCAAGCCCAGAAGATAAAACAGGAAAAAGACTCATAGTGCAAGCCATCTTCTACCAGACCTCTCCAGTCAGCATTCTGGGTGGGATTACACAGCCCCATTTAAGCTACAGAAAAAAACAAAATGTGGCTAAAAAAAGCTTTGCCCTAATGTACCTCCTTTGAGGTAACTTTTAAAAGAGCATGTCTGGTGGGGGTAAAGTATTGTAGGGAAGGGTGTCCATCACCAGAGATCCTATTTAAACCCTTAATGACCAAGGAAGTACATGTACGACATGTGGAGAACGTGTGAAAAGGATCCATGATGTACATATACCTCCTGGAATTCAGGGGTCCCCGTGTCGCTGCATGTCATTTGGAGACCTCTGATTCCAGTAACAGAAAAAAAATGTTCAGTGGTCCTTAAGTGCCGGCCACGTGGCTGGTCTTTAAGGCAGAGCTTTCCAAACTTTTCATGTTGGCGACAACCTTTTTTAGACATGCATCATTTCGTGACACAATAATTCAGTTTTGCTAGCAAACTGGAGGTTAAACTAATAATCCATTATAAGAAATATGGACACATACATACATTTTAATAAGATGTATGGGGACACAACATATCTCATGAAAACCATTCATTCATACTGTGGAAGGCATTAAGCATGTCGTAGTGTTTTTAAAAGGGTGACATGAGAATGTTGCGATACATAAAAGCGCAAGATTCTCATGCCGCATTATTAAATAGATAGCACATAACTGATTTTAGAAGTACTGTCTGTCTTTCCTGTCTCATGGTCACCACAAGCAGAAGCAGCAGCCATGTGACAGACAGCCTCAACGCACAGGGACACTCCAGCCTGGCAGCCCAAAGAGAGGGTAGCGGTATAGAGAAGGTGGCATCTCAAAAGATTTTAACAGCTGAACCGCCAAAAGATTTGTAACAGCTTGAGTGCCTCCGTGTGCTGCATACATATTATGTATGCAGCTCACAGAGGCTCTCCCGCTGTTACAAATCTTTTGTGGCGCTCCAGCTGTATGCAGCACAAGGAGGCAATCTCCTGCTGTGTAAATGCAACCATTAAGTAGTAGTGTTTTATCTCAGCTCCCAGTGAGCAGGGCCGGATTTATAATAAGGCAGAGTAGGCATCTGCCTACAGGCGCACCCCACAGAGGGGCGCCTGTCATTGGGATAGTTTTGGGTTTTTTTTACACTTTTTTTTTTTGGACTGTTTTTTTTTTTTTTACATTATTTTTTGTGCTTAACTTTTTTTTTTATTATTTCATTTTACAATTAACCAGCCTTTTCCTTGGGGGGGGGGGATCGGGATGCTGCACCAGCCGACTCTGTGACACGGAACTCGAAAAGACAGGATTAGTTGTGCCGCCCAGCAGCCCCACAGCCGCCGGATACTGCTGTCTTCCTGCACTGATGACATCCGGAGCGCAACCACTCCAAACGCGGAGACGCCGCGTGGAGTGTGCAGGTATTTTCTTCCTCTGTTCTGAGGCCAGTTTAAAACTGGCGCCCAGACAGAGGAAGAAAACCCCTTCACGCTCCATGCGGCGTCTCCGCGTTTGGAGTGGTTGCGCTCCGGATGTCATCAGTGCAGGAAAGTGAAAAAGAGGTACGGGGGAGAGATAGAGGCACAAGGGGGAGAGAAAGAGAGAAGTACATGGGGGAGAGAGGCACAAGGGGAGAGAAAGAGAGAAGTACATGGGGGAGAGATAGAGGCACAAGGGGGAGAGAAAGAGAGAAGTACATGGGGGAGAGAGGCACAAGGGGGAGAGAGAGAGAAGTACATGGGGGAGAGAGGCACAAGGGGGAGAGAGAGAGAAGTACATGGGGGAGAGAGGCACAAGGGGGAGAGAGAGAGAAGTACATGGGGGAGAGAGGCACAAGGGGGAGAGAGAGAGAGAAGTACATGGGGTAGAGAGGCACAAGGGGGAGAGAGAGAGAGAAGTACATGGGGGAGAGAGGCACAAGGGGGAGAGAGAGAGAAGTACATGGGGGAGAGAGGCACAAGGAGGAGAGAGAGAGAGAAGTACATGGGGGAGAGAGGCACAAGGGGGAGAGAGAGAGAAGTACATGGGGGAGAGAGGCACAAGGGGGAGAGAGAGAGAGAAGTACATGGGGGAGAGAGGCACAAGGGGGAGAGAGAGAGAGAAGTACATGGGGGAGAGAGGCACAAGGGGGAGAGAAAGAGAGAAGTACATGGGGGAGAGAGGCACAAGGGGGAGCGAAAGAGAGAAGTACATGGGGGAGAGAGGCACAAGGGGGGGAGAGAGAGAGAAGTACATGGGGGAGAGAGGCACAAGGGGGAGAGAGAGAGAGAAGTACATGGGGGAGAGAGGCACAAGGGGGAGAGAGAGAGAAGTACATGGGGGAGAGAGGCACAAGGGGGAGAGAGAGAGAGAAGTACATGGGGGAGAGAGGCACAAGGGGGAGAGAGAGAGAAGTACATGGGGGAGAGAGGCACAAGGGGGAGAGAAAGAGAGAAGTACATGGGGGAGAGAGGCACAAGGGGGAGAGAGAGAAGTATATGGGGTGAAAGAGGCACAAGGGGGAGAGAGAGAAGTATATGGGGGTGAAAGAGGCACAAGGGGGAGAGAGAGAAGTATATGGGGGTGAAAGAGGCACAAGGGGGAGAGAGAGAGAGAGAAGTACATGGGGGTGAAAGAGGCACAAGGGGGAGAGAGAAGTACATGGGGTGAAAGAGGCACAAGGGGGAGAGAGAAGTACATGGGGTGAAAGAGGCACAAGGGGGAGAGAGAAGTACATGGGGGAGAAAGAGGTACATGGGGGAGAGAGGCACAAGGGGGGTAGAGAAGTACAAGGGGGGAGAAATAGAGGCACAAGGGGGGGAGAGAAGTACAAGGGGGGAGAAGTAGAGGCACAAGGGGGAGAGAGAGAAGTACAAGGGGGGAGAAAGAGGTGCATAGACCCCATAGTAAAATAATAACAATGACACATGTTAATGTGTTAAGTTTTTTATTCTGCTGTTTGTTTTTAACACTGTTCATTAAATCAGTTTAAATAATGAAAAATTAGCATTTTTTTTATCCGATTAATCGATTAATCGAAAAAATAATCGGCCAACTAATCGATTATCAAAATAATCGTTAGTTGCAGCCCTACATTAGTCATTGTCCTCACTTCACTTGCTGGAAGTTCAGAACTGCCCCGCTTCCTACCACGCTCAGTGCAGCCTGCAGGGAGCGAGCCCACGACGAACACCAACTTCAACACAGCCGCTTCACACACAGACGGAGGAGCTACTCAGCTGCCTCCTCTGGCTCTGCCTGTACAGTCAGACTCTGTCTAGAAGCTGCACCTCCACCGAAGCCTGCACGGACCGTTTATTTAACCCCTGGCCAGGCCTTGAGGTAAGCCTGCGCCGGGTATGAGACACCCACTCTGGCTTCCTGCTGTTTTCAAGAGGTATAAGAGGCAGAGCGGGTATCCTTTTGAAACCTAACCTTATTCTTCACGTTTCCAATTGACATTACCCTTTTCTGCTTCAGAATCCCTGGGTCTGGCGTATAGACGCATGTTGGCTGGTGCATTTCTGGGGCAAACCAACTTCACAATGGGGGAAATAAAAAGTCCAAAAATTCCACTTGATTTAAATGGAGAGAGCTATACAACACATGCTGTGCCTCTATCATTCTAGGGTTAAATCACTGGGGTGTATTTCCTCCTATAATGCAGTTGGTTTGTCCTAGAATTACAGCAATTGTCTTTTACAGATCCTATGGCCCATATTTATAAAAGCAAATTGCAGTCATTCTAGAGTAATCCAAATGCACCACAGGGAACAAATAAACATTCCTGATAAGTTAAATTGGTCTTTTAACCAATTGGATGTTAGAGAGGTTCCAAAATGCTTTGTAATGCATTGGAGACCAATCTTGTATTCTAGGGGTTAAAAAGCTCTATTCAAGTGCATGAAAATTTAGGGCATGTTATTATATCCCCCATGGTATTATATCCCCAATGGTATAGTTGGTTTACTCTGGGAATAACTCCAATTTGATTTTATAAATATGGGCCTTTATTCTTGGTGTTAACGCTTTGAGTGCCAGAAAGGTATCCAATGTATTACTTTGAAATGTATACTTCTCTGGCTCTCAAAGGGTTAAACTTAATCTCAGTGTTTCAAGTTGTGGTCAAAGTAGGTGTATACAGAAAGGGTGGAATAATGCCTTTCTATGGTCTTTTTTGTGACTGAATAAAAATATTTCAGTCAAAACTTTTTGAACTTTTTTTTTTTTTTGGGGGGGGGGGGGCGCGCTTCAGCTTTCTGTGCCTACAGGCTCCTGAGATGTAAATCCGGCCCTGCCAGTGAGGCTCGTGCTTGGGTTGAATGAAAATCTCACGCTGTGTAAACGGCACCTTTGCCTGTGACACACCTACACACTGCAGCCAACATATTAATGTGTCACAACACACAGTTTGGAAAGCACTGCTTTAAGGGGTTAAGAAAGTGCCCTGCCCTCTGGCAGAAGGATATATTACCTCATGGTTACTGTGTCCCAAAATGTATTCACAAATGTATTTAACTAAATACGTTGGTCAAGTCATGAAGTAACCTACCATTTCCGCCCACCAGTCACACCCCTCTACTCAAAACAATCAAAGGTACCCTTCTTTGACCATCTGAAATGTTCTGGTGTGTTTGACACAGGGGGAAAATAATTTGACAGTAACATGCAAAATAGTAAGAAAATATAATTAGCACTTGCAGGAGTTGGTGAAAATAATTTGCAGCTAATTAATTGTGTTTGTAACCGTTCGAATGCTAAAAAAGTCTCCAATGTCAGAAAACTTTCTACCATTCAAGCGGCTCATAGTGGTATATTTAAATAAATAGAAACTTTTATCGTATACTTGGTTCACCACAAAATTATTTTCTTCGAACACACACATGCCAGAACTCTGCGTCCACAAAAAATGATTCTAATGCGTCAGTTAGACCCTCCCTTCAGTTTACTGGGTGGGCGATGATGTCATAGGACACGCGACTGAATTGCTGTTGTTCTTTGCGTTCATCCAGGCCGTGAGGAAAGAACGTTCGCCATTCCAGTGATCTAGTAGTTAGTTTGTGTTCGAGTGAGCTCCTTAACATGGCATCCTCGAGCAGTACGACCGAGGTGAAGAAGCTAGTTGATTTACGCGTCATAGATCTCAAATCCGAGCTGAAACGCAGGAACCTGGACGTGAACGGGGTGAAGAACGTCCTTATGGCCAGGTTAAAGCAGGTATGTATTCTGTTCTCAATGGCGCTTCTGTATAAGGTGGTCTCAGGTTTGCTACCACAGAGAGAAGGTTCATAGTACGTTTAGTTTTGCAGGCCAGCGATTCAATGAGTCTTCTCCGTAAACTGCACCAGGGACCGTGTTTTTCTCTTGTCGGGCTACAGCATATGCACAGCGCAGTGGTTTGTAACATTCGGCCTTCTTAGGATTTTTGTTGCGGCCTCGGTATTAAAAGTATTGCGAATAATAATAAGTGCAAAAACACATGAATGTGTGTTTTTTTAATATATACACGACAATCGTAAGCCCTCGGATGCTCTATGTCTTCTGTGCATTAGTTATTCTTTAGAGACGCCACTAGCATCTTTTGGCTAAACGCCACAAAAAAAAAAAAGTGCCTGTTTTATCAGTATGTTTGATGGTCAAGCTGAAGTATGCATAATTGCACTAGTTACAGTATTTGCCAGTGTTCAGTCTATAGAACTGATCCATCTATAACACTGGCATTATAGGCCACAGTGCATTAATTCAACTGGCAAACTGAATTTTTAGAATGTATAATTCTAAATGACTTAAAGGGATAGTAATACTTCGTTTTAACTTTATTTTATTTTGTAGGCATTAAAAAAATGAAGAATGATATGTCTTATCTCAAACCTTTATGGTTTAAGATATATTCACAAGCAAAGTTTCCCCTCCTGCCTCTTTTACCTAGTGTAAGCAGGGGCGGACTGACCATCGGGCATTTGGTCACGGACCGAGGGCCTGTGACCAAAGGGGGCCAGCCGCCGCCGCCACTTCCAGAGCTGCTCAGCAGCTCTCCTACAACGGCCGCCGGCGCGCCGTTCTAGTAATACAGAGCGCTGGGAGATGACATCATCTCCCAGCCTCTGCATTACTAGAGGCGCGCCCCACGCCGCTAGACCACCATGGACTGCAGGTAGGGGCATGGTGGAGATGAAGGAGCAATGTGGAGACGGGTGCATTGTGGAGATGGGGGCATTTTGGAGATGAAGGGGGCATTTTGGAGATGAAGGGGGCATTGTGGAAGGGGCATTGTGGAGATGAGATCAAGGGGGCATTGTGGAGAGAAGGGGGCATTGTGGAGAGAAGGGGGCAATATTGTGGAGATGAGATCAAGGGGGCATTGTGGAGAGAAGGGGGCATTGTGGAGAGAAGGGGGCATTGTGGAGATGAGATCAAGGGGGCAATGTGGAGAGAAGGGGGCAATGTGGAGAGAAGGGCGCATTGTGGAGAGAAGGGCGCATTGTGGAGAGAAGGGGGCATTGTGGAGATGAGATCAAGGGGGCATTGTGGAGGTGGAAGGGGCATTGTGGAGATTTCTGCAGGGGGCCCAGACCTCTTTTTGGACCAGGGGCCCTGGGTCCTGTCAGTCCGCCCCTGAGTGTAAGCCATCTCTTTTTAGATGTGGAATCTAGTTGTAAGACCAGACAGATAACAGCAGGGGACACTCATCTTACAATGAAAACAATGAAAGCTCTGCCCCCTTTGACAAGCTTTTCAGGTTTTTCCCTTATCTTAATTGAAGATGGGCCCTCTCTGCAGTCTACCTGGGCGCATCCCTTTTGATGTGGCTGAGCAGTGTTACATTAGTAAAAGGGGCGGGAAGGGGACATTTTGTCATTGAATTACTCTTGAACTACAATTCTGACAATTGAAATAACACTCTCCAAAGTCCAAATACTATGATTATTAATTAGAGCTGCTTTTATTATGAAACATTACTATCCCTTTAACATGACCCTGTAAGTGTTATGATACTTGGCCACCTATAATTCTTGTCTGGGGATAACTGTGATTGACTAACAAAGGTACTAGCAAAGGGACTATCTAGCTATTGGCATACATTCACTTCTAAATCAATAATGTATTGCCAGGAATAGTATCTACTAGTCCATTGGAGCAGGCAAAACCTAACCTGGGTAGACTTTCTGGGAACCACATCCTCTAAGAGGGCTATTGTTAGAGAACAGACATCTTGTCACCTACTTTAAGTGCTATATATGACTCTTGCAGTAAATGTGGTTACCCATCACTGATGTAACGGGTAGTTTTCTGCAGCTGAACAAGATTGTTTAAGTCCAACAAGAATTGAGGTGTTGCCTAGCTGCTGTCTTTTATTAATGTATTCAAGAACCAAAAGAGGATCAGTCTACCAGGATTCCAACTGCAAGGGACAACCCCACCTGAAATAAATTGTTTATAATTCCTATTTAAATCAATTTTGATTTGGTCTTTGTTCCCTGTAGTGCAGTTGTTTGTTCCACATCAGAATCCCGAATACTGCCTGTAATGCATGTCTTGTGTGCTAGAGAACAGTACAGTATTAGACAAATTTCTTACATGCTGTGTAATTCTAAATGTTTACTTATTAAAACTTAGAGTATGTGTATAAAGATGGGAAAAAATGTTGGCTTTAGTTATACAAGCAAACTGGAGCAATTCTGGTGCAAGCCAGATGCACAGTATAGGAACAAATAAGCTTTTCCAGCATCTGTTGTTTAAATGTGGCTTGCAATGTCCATAATATCTAGTATGCAAGGGGTAAACATCAATATTTAGATTCAAAAAAATTTCCTGGTGTGCAGCTGGTTGTCTGCAAAATTAATCCAGCCTGCTCGTATAAAGAAGGCTCCAAATTTGTAACATTTTTCTTTAACCCCTTAAGGACCAGGAAAATCTGAGTTGGATTTCACTTAAGGACCGGAGCAATTCTGACCTTTTTTGACTCTTTCTTCAACAGTGTTTTCCCTCGAAGACTTTTATTCCATCCACATAAATTATATACTGTTTTTCCTCTGTGTCCAATCAACTGCATACTATGGGTTGTTGGCTTCGCCCTCCAACTGTGAGGACCAAATGGTATATATTTCCTGAGTTCACCCCCCTTCTGCAGTTATTTTGGTCCTATCTAGCTGGTGGACAGAGGCTTTGCCTCCCTCTCTCGCTTCCACACATACCCTTTTTTTTTGTCTGGTGCATTCCTCATGTAGCCTGCCTCATACCGGGTTACGTTGCTCCTACACATGCTGCACCAGATCGTGGAAGGATTCCCACAAATACATTTGGAACTTCCTGGGGCTCATGTTGGGGGACGCTGGTATCTGTAAGCTGCCATAACAACCCCTCTGCTGTCATCCGCATTGGAAACACTGTCTCTGTGCACATGCCTTCAGGACAGCTTACTTTTACAGAACTGGAAGTGGCATGTCTTGCGTTCCAGCAGTGGGATGCACGCCGGAGGAAGCATGTTCTGGTTCCCCTGCAGCAGAGATAAATTGCGGGCGACTCCTGGAGCCTCAGGTATTTTCAGCATTCACTAGATATTGTTATATATATTTAATATATGTTGTCAGTTTGTAATATTTTGCCTCTATAGCATTGGCATATTCAGTGCCCTGTATTTTGCTTGTAGCATGTCTGCCTCTAAAGAGCCTAAGCTGGATAAGCCCGATGCTACTGACCAACCTAAGGAGGACAAATCAGCCCCCAAATTGAAGACTTTTGCTAGCTGTGACCAGCAGATAGCGGCTTCTGATCCTGCAAAATTATGTACTCCCTGCCTGAAATTAGCTGCTGGGAGTGACGTACCGATCCACAGGATTTCTTCTCATGGATGCGATCATCAGTGCAGGAAACTTTTTTACCTCCGTGCAATAGGCAGTTAAAAAAAAAAAAAAAAGAGAGAGAGAGAGAGACCTGGACCCAGATCAAGGGCCGTCCAGAAGACTGGAGGATGCTGACGACCGCTTCATTCAGGTTGATTCTGACCCTTCATCAGCAGAAGAAGGAGAAATTCCTGAACATACTGGTAGTTTCAGCCTGGATAAGATTGATGGTCTAGTCAAGGCAATGAGAAAGTCCTTGGGTTTAGCTGAAGTCCAAAAAGAACTAAATGTCATGGATGCAGCCTTTGTTGGCTATAAGAAGACTAAACCACAATTCCCAGTAAATACCCCCATACAGGAGATCATACAATCTGAATGGAAGCAGACAGAGAAAAGGAATGCAGTATTCCGCAGATTTCATTGAATGTATCCCTTTGCTGAAGATGATAAATCTCTCTGGTACTCACCTCCTAAAGTAGACTCTGCCATTGCTCAGACCTCACGCCCAACTACCGTTCTCCTGGAAGATGGGACTAATCTTAAAGACCCTATGGAAAGAAAAGCTGATGGTGTACTAAAAAAAAAGTGTACTGCCGTAGGTCAAAACTTGAAAACAGCCACAGCCATGGCATCCATGTTCCGAACCCTGCATATTTGGCTGAATGAATTGGAAGAGAAAATTGAATCTTCTGTTTCTAGATCACACACATTAAAAGACCTTTCAATATTCAAAGACTCCATAAACTATTCTTGTGACGCATACCTGTACATCATCCGCCTGCTAGCCAAGACTTCATCTCTTTCTGTCACAGCACATAGAGCCTTATGGGTCAAGTCATGGGAAGCTGACCCTTCATCCAAGAATCGATTGGTGTCTCTCCCCTTCACTAGTCCTAAACTATACGGAAATCAGCTGGAAGAAATTATCCAAAAATCTTCTGGTGGTAAAAGCTCCTTTTTGCCACAGGAAGAGAGCCAAGAGATCTCCCGCCAGGATGGGCAATACAGAAAGCAGTCCTTTCGTGATGCAAAGAGCTACAAGCCAGGCAGCGCTTACGAGCAGCAACGAAGGGGCCCTCAACAGCCTCAAAGATCTGAGAATCGTAGAGATTTCCAAAAGAGGAGCCAGTTCCCCCAATGAAGCCAGCGTTCCCCCCATGCTATATTCCTCCAGTTGGGGGCAGGCTGGAGGAATTCCATCAGGCCTGGGAACATGTTCATCAGGACAGGTGGGTGATGGAAATTATTCAGCAGGGATACGCACTGGAACTACAGACTGCTCATATACCTCACAGATGCAAGTCATGAGTCCTCATAAAGAGACTGGACATCCACCAGATGAAACAGTCCATTCAAGACCTATTGCACAACAAGGTAATCGAATTAGTACCCCAACAAGAGAAGTTCAGGAGCGTCTACTAGATTCTTTTTTTTTTCTGTTACAAAGTCTTCTGGGGATCTGCGTCTCATTCTGGACCTCAAGGATCTGAATACCTGCCTGAACTCGCCATTTCAGAATGGAGACAGTGGCATATACTCTAAAAGCTGTTCATCCACAGTCCTTCCTCATGCGAATCGACTTAAGAGATGCATACTACCACATCCAGATCAGGAGGGGATCACAGGCGGTATCTGATTCCACATATTTGGCCAGCATTGCAAATATCTCATCCTACCATTTGGTCTGGCCTCAGCTCCACGAGTCTTCTCCAAGGTAATGGCAGTTCCAATGGCGGAATTAAGGCAGCGCTTTCAGTTCAGACTCAAACAATATCTAGATGATATTCTGATCAGAACTCTGTCTCCAGCACCATCCATTGTTTGTCTAACTCTTCTAGCATAGCTGGGATGGATAGTCAACCAGGACAAAAGTGCGCTGACCACATTGGGTATCCAGTTCAACAGGACAGAGTAACATTGTCACAGGATCGACAACTTGGGATTCTCAACCATGTGAAGAATTTCCTCAGAAAAATCTCACACGGCTCGGTTTCTCCAAGTTATTGGGTCACCTGTCATCAACATTCCAGATCATCCCTTGTGCCAAGATTCACGCTCGCAGGACATGAGAGAACTATCTTTTATTACAAAAATAATCCATCACACTTGTTTCAAAAAATTCCACTTCTGTCTCAGTCCAGGAAGGAGCTGTTGTGGTGCACTCAGACGCAGCATCTAGCAGCAAGCCGTTCACTATCAGATCCAGAGAAACAGATCCTGTTCACAGACTCCAGCAGTATAGGCTGGGGAGGCATATGGAATTAAGACCATATAGGGAACATGGATGAGCCAGGAGCATCAACTACACATCAATGTGCTGGAACTTCTGGCAGTGTTAAAATCCCTAAGATACTTCCGCCAAGATCTACTACACTCTGCAGTCTTGATAAGGTCAGACAATACCACAGCAGTTCAATTCCTGTTGAACCAGGGGGGGAACCAGAAGCCCAAAATTAAACAGCCTGGCGCTAAAAATTCTGTTTTGGTCCGAGGAACATCTGTCTCTCTCAGCGGCATTCCTTTCAGGCCACCTCAACATTCAAGTGGACTACCTAAGTCGCAAAAAGGTGGACCAGGGAGAATGGAGCCTAAACAGTCTTCCAACAGATAGTGGCACAACTAGGTCATCCATCAATAGACCTGACGGCCACGGCACAAAACAGGAAATGCCAGGCCTACCTATCAAGATGGTATGAGCCACAAAGCCTTAGCCAGGATGCCCTCCTTCTTCCATGGCCGTATCCTCTAGCCTACCTATTTTCTCCTCTTCCTCTGCTACCAGACGTTCTGAGAAAAATGAGACTGGACCAGGCAGAGGTCATTCTCATTGCCCCAAACTGGCCGAGGAAGTCCTGGTACACAGACCTGCTGCAAATGTCAAGCAGGCCCTCAATTCAATTGACAGACATCCCAGATATATACTTATCCAGGGCCCTTTAGTACATGCACAACCGGCTCTTTTCCAGCTCAGGGCCTGGAGGCTGAGCGGCAGTCTCTTTTGTTGCAGGCTGTCTCTGAACCAGTTGTTCAAACCATATTACAGGGCAGAAGATGAACTACGACCAAGATTTACTATCAAATTTGGTCCATCTTCCATCAATGGTGTCAGGAGTACAACTTGAACAGAGCAGATTTATAGGCCCCCAAAATATTGGACTTTCTCCAGGAAGGTTTCCAGAAGGGTCTCAAGCTGGCCTCCCTAAAAGTTCACTTGTCAGCGCACTCTGCAGTCCTAGCTACCCATTTTGCTGACAGTTACTTCATTAGGAAATACTTGGGGTCAATATCAAAAATCAAACTTGCAGTTCGTCAGACTGTCCCTCCATGGGATCTCAACCTGGTGCTACAGCAGCTAGCTTCTCATCCATTCTTCGATCCCCTGGAGACTGTTTCTTTAAAACATTTAACCATCAAGCATATCTGCCAGACGTGTTGGTGAAATTTAGGCACTACTTAGGATTCCATACTTTATGGTTTTCCACCAAGATAAAGTGGTCCTACTTTCCAGGCTTTCATTTCACTCTAAAGTGATATCTGAATTCCACCTTAATCAGGACATCGTTTTGCCTTCCTTCTGTCCTAACCCACAGCATGACTTGGAAAAGAGATTACATACTCTAGACCTTCTTTGATGCCTTAAAATATATCTTAACAGAACAAACCTTCTGAAGAAATCTGATGCCTTATTTGTACACTTTTGTGGAAAGTTTAATGGTACAGCGGCCTCTAAACCATCTATTTCCTGCTGGATTAAAGATTGTATTTTCCTGGCATATGAATCCGCTGATCAAATACCACCTCAGGGCATTAAGGCCCCTTCTACGAGGGCCATGTCTACATCTTGGGCCCAGAAGCAGCTGCATTCCCTCAAGAGATTTGCAGGGCCACCACCTGGTCATCTGTTTCTACATTTATAAAACATCAAGCATCTGAAGATGCCAAATTCAGCAGGAAGGTGCTTGAGGCAGCTGTTTGTCTAAACTACCATCTACACCCTACTGCTTTGGTAAGTCCCACAGTATGCCATGGATTGGACACAGAGGAAAAGGTGAAATTTACTCACTGATATGTTTTTCCTCTGTGTCCTTCCATGGCAACCCACCCTTCTGGTTTAATTGTTATTGGTTCCATGTTAAGCTACCTATTCCAATCTGTTATATAATGTGAACTGTAGCATCATTGTACCACTTTTATTGCAAACACTAACCTCTCCTGTCTAACTGCAGAAGGGGGGTGAACTCACGAAATTTATACAATTTGAATTGGTCCTACCAGCTGGAGGGCGGAGCCAACAACCCACAGTATGCTGTGGAAGGACAGAGGAAAAACAATTATCGGTGAGTAAATTTCACCTTTTTGCACAAATAGGGCTTTCTTTTGATACAACATTTACATGGATAACCCACCATTTAATTTATTTAGAAATGTAAAAAAACACGCCATTTTTATTTTTTTTCTCTTAGCATTAATTGGGCACAGTGGGTTAAAATTTTATGGAGACTTCATGCAAGGTATGACCGGTCATACATACCTACAAAATGGCCAGTTTTAAGTGGACATTCCCCCCCCAGGTGAAAATCCCCATGTCCCTCTTTCCCACCCTATTTTTCCACTTTTTTTTTTTTATTGATGACATTTGGCGGTGTGTATCAATTACACGGCTCCAACAATTACACGGTTCCATAACAATTACACTGTCATTCTTTTTTTAAACTTGGCGGATTTATTTTATAAATGAAACTTTTAGAATTATTTTTTTTTTTTTTTTTTTTTTTTTTTTTTTTTTTTTTTTTATTAGAAACAAGCATGTTTGTTTTTAGCAGGTCAGACATGGACCTGCATCCAGCCAGCCCACAGCACTAGCATTGAAGGGGTTAAAGCTGCTATTTGTTGTTGTTTTTTTTTTTGTTTTTTTTTTTAACCACTCTGTGTGTCTCTTCTCTGCTTCTCTCTCCCTTACTTTGATCGTAAAGGACAGAGAGGCACTGCCTTCTTCAATCAAAATGCCGGTACATGTGATTGCTCCTGCAGCGATCACATGAACCGTCAGAAGTGACAATTGCTGAGACTGCAGTCTCAGCCTGCAATGAATGATAGCAGCATGCACAGAGGTGCGCTGCTATCATTTAACCCATGACGTGCCAGGACCGTCATGGGTCCTTAAGGGAAGGGAGTCAAATCAATGTCACTTGGAGGCCTTTCTAGCATCCAAGGGGTTAAAATACCAATTTAGACAATTTGGTCTCTTTATTTTCTACATGTACAATTGCTTTTGCTTTAGAACTGCTCCAATATTGTTTTTATACATATGCTCCATTGAGTCTTCAAGTTTTCTTCATTGTATTTTGGAGGGGGTTTTGCTTCTATAGTGAAATAATAAGATCCTGTGCATTGGAACCAGTCTAAAACTACTGGAAAGTAAACGTGGTTTCTGTTCAGGTCATAGCGGTGAGAGAGCTCAGAGGGTATAGTCTCGCTCTCTTACTTTACAGATCTGTTGATCAGCTGTGTGTGTATATAATAATAAAAAAAACTCTGCTCAGCTCTATGAATAAATTGTTACATAGTAAATTAGGTTGAACTTAAAGGGATAGTAATTTTTCACAATAAAAGCAGCTCCAGTTAATCTTCACAGTATTTGGGCCATGGAGAGTGTTATTTCAATACTGTCAAAGTTGTAGTTCGAGTAACTGAATGATAAAGTATCCCCCTCCCACCCTTTTACTGATGTAACACTGCTCACCTCAGAACTGAAAGGTGGTGTCCAGATGGCTTGCAGAGAGGGACAATCTTTAGTCAGTATAAGGAAAAACCTGTCATGGGGGCAGGGTTTTCCTTATGCTCACAGTAAGAAGATTATCCCTTTCTGTGAGCTGTCTGGTCCCAGGACCAGATTCCACATCTGAGGGGAGGTGTCTTACACTAGGTGAAAGGGGCAGGAGGGGGATACTTTATTATTCAATTACTCTTGAACTACAACTCTGACAGAGAAATAACACTCTCCATGGCTCAAATACTATGGAGATTAATTGGAGCTGCTGTTTTTGTGAAACCTTACTATCCCTTTAATGAACTTGTCTATTTTTTTCCAACCTTTGACACTATTGCCAGAAGGAGATTTTGTTTAAATTTAAGGCTTCCAAACTCTAAAATGGGTGTTTATCTGATGGGAACTTCGTGTTTTACCTCCTAATACAATATATAACCCTAAATGTTCCATTCTGTTAGAAATGTTTCTATTCATAATGCTTTGGGTGCCAGGGAGGTATCAAACTGAGTTGTAGTGTGTGATTACTCTGGCACTCATAGGGCTAAATATAGCCATCTTACATGCCATTACCACATTCTTGGGCATGGAATTCCAGTTTGACAGACCTTAGTGTAAAAATAAATAAATAAAACTCCTATCTGTCAAATTTTATGCACATTAGGCTTGTGTTAAGGTTGTGTAACTAAACTATTGTACCTTTCATTATGCTCTTGATAAATTGTATAAAATGTTAAACCAGATTTCCCAAACCCTGCATTAACTGTAGGCACTAGACCAAAATTTAGGAGACAAACTCTACATCAAAGAAGTGAACCTCCCTTTGGGGCCTAGTGGAACAAGGCTGGGGAATCAGTGTGTGTTTTTTTGGCTACCAGTGGAATAAAACTGGTGTGGTTCTGTGGCTACAAGTGGTAGGTTGAGGTAAATGACATGTATATAGTGGGAAAGTGGAAGAAGGATGGGGTGTCACAGACACTCTGTTTGGGAATATGTGACTGCCAGGGAGCAGTGGAACCAGACTTGGGTGGGGGCATAGTGTTGTGATCTATGACTACCAGTGGAAGCAGGCTGTGGGGGGGGGGGTCAAACTTTGTGTGTGGGTGTCTGTGACTACCAGTCGTAGTAGAACCAGTCTGGGGGTTAGTGTGTGTGGAACTCTGTGGTTACCAGAAAAAGCAAGCTGGGGATCGGTGGATACCAGTGGTAAGAAAACTAGGTTGAGGGGTCTCGGTGTGTGGGGATCTGTAGCTACCAGTGGAACAAGGCTGGGGTGGTGGGTCTCAGTGTGTGGGGATTTGTGGCTACCAGTGGGACAGAGTAGTGGGTAGTGATTGATTTTTATTCAGATCTCATGTTATCAGGACCCCCCTCCAGATGTCCCCCTGGCATTGATTGATTGTCCATTTGTAATGGTGGCCAGTGCAGCATCTTTATGCTCAACGCAGCATTCTATGAATGTCTGTACTGAGTAGGAGGATCTTCAAGCTCCCCCCCCCATCATTGACACATGTGAGGCTTTAAGGTCCTCAGCCTGGAAGTTGATAGAATTCTGGGTTGAGGAGGTAAAAGGAAGGTGGTGGTCACCTTCCTGGTCGCAGCAGTGTTTGCCTATCAAATGCGGGAAGTGGGAGTATCAGGAGGTGTCCTGAGGCCTCCTCACAAGGTCTGATTTGTATTTTTGAGCAGCAGCATATTGCGGGAATCAAGACATCCTACACTATGTGTGGATTTGTTGTGGGTTTTCTCCCCCCCCCCCCCCTCGACATGATGGGTCCCGTTCTCATGGGAGCTATCCAGTATATTGTAAAGTGATAAAACGTACACTGAAGTTTATGGTAAACCCTTCCCTGCATGCAGGCCAAGTTAGGTGCCAAGTCCTTATTTCTGGTCGCCATGGTGACCTGCTGCCCAGGTTTTGCTGAGCCCTATGTTGAGTGCCCCAAAAATTCTATATCTCTTGTTGGGGATGTCTTGAGCAAAAAGACTGATAACCACTGGGGTAGAAGTTCTTCATACTTCAAATACTACATTTCCTTTTTAAATTTTCTTGCACTTCTGTACTTTCCCCAGTTATATAATACTCTTCTTTGGAACTGGTGCTAAAAACTGTACCACACATTCAAGGGGAGGTTATGCCAGTGACTTGTGCAATACCCCTTTTTCTGCAAGACTACTTAATTTGCTTTCACTAATTCTGTTTGTCACAGATCACTGTTTAAATTATACAAAGACTTGCAGATCTTTCTCTAGCAACGAGTCTCTTAGAATTATTTCATTAAAGGGATAGTAATACTTCGTTTTAACTTTATTTTATTTTGTAGGCATTAAAAAATCATGAAGAATGATATAAGTCTTATCTCTCAAACCTTTATGGTTTAAGAGATATTCACAAGCAAACTGTCCCCCTCCCGCCCCTTTTAGTGATGTAACACTTCTCAGCCAGGGCAGAAGGGAGCTGCCCAGGTAGACTGCAGAGAGGGACAATCTTCAATTAAGATAAGGGAAAAACCTGAAAAGCTTGTCAAGGGGGGCAGGGATTTCATTGTTTTCATAGGAATAAGAGTGTCCCCTTCTGTTATCTGTCTGGTCTATAGACTGTATTCCACATCTGAGAAGAGATGACTTACACTAGGTAAAAGGGGCGGGAGGGGGAAACTTTGCTTGTGAATATCTCATAAACCATAAAGGTTTGAGAGATAAGACTTATATCATTCTTCATGTTTTTTTAATGCCTACAAAATAAAATAAAGTTAAAACAAAGTATTACTATCCCTTTAAGTTCACAAGTAGCATTGAGATTTTTTTTTTTTAATACCCAAATGCATAACTTTGCATTTTCCCATGTTAAACTTTATATTCCTTTTGTTTGCACGATCTGCCAGTTTATGTAAGTCCCTCTATAGAGAACGAACATACTGTTTTGAATTTATTACCCTGGATAATGTAGTGTCATCTGCATATATTGAAATTTTGCTTTCTATACCTTTTTTCAGGTAGTTTATAAACGTGTTAAAAAGCTGCAGAACAAGTATTAAACCCTGAGGCATTCCACTATTAACTTGAATCGTATTGGAGAATTTTCCATTAACAACACACTTCCATATCTTTGAAGCAATTTTCTATGCAGTTGTAAAGGTTATCCCCTAGACGTCCGGTGTTACACTATATCAAATGTTTTTGTAAAATCTGGATACAAATTTACTTCTTTACTGTTATACAGACTGTGAATTCATAGAAGCTCAAGGTTTGTTTAGTAAGATGTATTCCACATAAAACCATGCTGATCCAATATTAAAGGCCAGATGTATGTTTGTCCTATGCAGTCAAGCGCAGTACAGACTGCCCGAATGCACAGAATGCTGGCTTGCGTGCACAAGCTTTTACACTAGCTCCTGCTGATACTTTAGTCCTTCTCTATGTAATCCTTACTATAAATCCCTTATCACTTCAAGTAGTTTTCTCACTGCTGATGGCAGCTCAGTTGTTGCACTCCATGTATTTCAAAAAATGTTCCTTCAGACTTGAATAGTTGAAATTCCTTTTTCCTTTCCATGACCACCTTTGCGTTTCTGCAACCTAAAAATAAATTCTATCTTTTCTTTCCTTTTAATAATTCGGGCTCAGTCTGTTGTTGCATTAATGCTGTTTAATCAAAAGAAGGGGGGGGGAAAAAAAAAAAAAAACTAGCTCCAGAAACTTTTTTGGTTGAGTCTATACAATTTTGCTCAGTTTCTTACTGTTACCCAGCTACCTACCTGCAATTCCTCATCTACAACTTTACTCTTCACTGGTAACACCACACTACCTTCCCGGTGAACTCCAAGCTCCTTTCTGTGTTTCTAACATCGTTTAGTGTTGCAGCAGTTCTTTCCGGATCCATTCTTAGGTTCGAAAAACATATGCTCCCACTTGCTACAACAGTATGCCCTTTAGAACAACTGATCCAAGTGTTCAAACATATGACAAGATAAACACTGCGTGAGATTGCTACCACTCATCCGTAATAGTTCTACAGTTCCTTTGGTAATACAATGTCCACTAACTCAGACACCAGGTTTAACCAATTTTCTATCCAAATTGTAAAGGTCATCCCTTAGACCTGTTGTGTGGTACTTTATCAAATGCCTTTGCAAAATCAATATACATAAATTTCCAGTTATCTAGGTTGCTGCTTATTACTTCATAGAAGTCTACATGCATTTGAAAAGGCATATTCCTCATTAAAACCATATAGATTCCTGCTAATTTTTATTTTTTTGCTGTGTAATCCTGAATATAATCTTATTACACCTTCTAGCAGTTTTCTCTGTCCTCCAATGTGGAACACATGAACCATGGAGAAAAGCCGCCTCTTCCAGGAGGGCAAGGTTTTTCAAAAAAGGTCTGAGGTGAAGACTCCCTCCTTACTGCCACTTTGCCCCCACATGTTCAGCTCCAGTTTTAAGTGACCTTCTGATCAGGAGTCAGCTTGGCCACAGTTCTGGGCCCCCTTTTTTTATATTTCTATATGGGGCTGTATACCCCCTCCCCCCCATTACGTGGGCTCTTATTCCTAGTTTCCTCTTTAAGCATTATCTAGTGCACAGGACTACAAGGCTGTTGAGGATTGCTTCATTGCATTCATTAAAATAATTTCTTTTCTTCTGTTTTTACCAAGGAAGACCCATTGGACAAGAGTCTGCAAACTACTTTTACAGAACAGTCACAGCAAGCATGGGACTGGCTAACACAAGAAAAAGTGTTAAAACAATTGAATGGTGTCAAGGTAGACAAAGCTCCGGGGCCAGATGGTATACACCCACGGGTACTTAAAGAGCTAAGCCAGACCCTGGCCAGACCGATATATCTGATTTTCAGGGATTCTTTTATTTCTGGTATGGTGCCCATGGATTGGCGTAAAGCAGATGTGGTGCCCATATTTAAAAAGGGATCAAAGTCCCAGCCAGGAAATTACAGACCCGTAAGTTTGACATCTGTGGTAGGGAAGCTGTTTGAAAGGTTGCTAAGGGAATATATTCAAGAATTCTGCTGGAACAGGAATATCATTAGCAATAGCCAACATGGCTTTGTGAAAGATAGGTCTTGTCAAACGAACTTGATCGCATTTTATGAAAAAGTAAGTAATAATATAGATGAGGGAGCGGCGGTTGACGTGATCTATTTAGACTTTGCCAAGGCATTTGATACGGTTCCACACAAGAGGTTACTGTACAAATTGAATGAAATAGGACTAGGGCAAAATGTTTGTGAGTGGATTGGAAATTGGCTGAAAGATAGAATGCAAAGAGTGGTAGTAAATGGCAAGTTCTCCAGTTGGATAAACGTGATAAGTGGAGTGCCTCAGGGATCTGTCCTGGGTCCTCTTCTTTTTAATTTGTTTATTAATGACCTCCCAGAGGGCATAGGAAGCCATGTATCAGTGTTTGCCGATGACACAAAATTAAGTAAGGTAATAAAGTCTGAACTGGATGTGTCTTCATTACAAGAGGACTTGGTCAAATTGAGTAACTGGGTAGGCAAATGGCAAATGAGATTCAATATAGACAAGTGTAAAGTTATGCATTTTGGGTATAATAATAAAAATGCAACATATAGTTTAAATGGCGTTTCTCTGGGGAAATCTACTAATGAAAAGGATTTAGGAGTAATGGTAGACAATAGACTTAGCAGTAGCATGCAGTGCCAGCTGGCAGCGGCAAAGGCCAATAAGATATTGGCATGTATTAAAAGGGGTATTGACTCAAGGGAGGAAGATATAATTATGCCTCTTTACAGGTCCATGGTAAGACCCCACCTAGAATATGCTGTTCAATTCTGGGCGCCCTTTCTGAAGAAGGACATTATGGAACTAGAGAGAGTGCAGAGGAGGGCTACAAAACTAGTAAGGGGAATGGAATGTTTTAGTTATGAAGAGAGGCTAGAAAAGTTAAACTTGTACACACTAGAGAAACGGCGTCTTAGAGGGGATATGATAACACTATATAAATATGTTCAAGGCCCATATAAAGGGCTTTCAAATGACCTGTTCATTAACAGAACAGTACACAGGACAAGGGGCCACCCGCTTAGACTTGAGGAAAGGAGATTTAGTCTACAACAGCGGAAGGGTTTCTTTACAGTAAGGACAATAAAGGTATGGAATGCACTTCCGGAGGAGGTGGTGCTATCAAATACATTAGATGCCTTTAAAAGGGGCCTGGATACTTATTTAAAAGAGCATAATATAGAGGGCTATGCACGTTAGTATTGGGATTAATATTTAGTTAGGGCTTGTTGATCCAGGGAGAAGTCTGATTGCCATTTGGAGTCAGATGCCTTCTTTTGGGTCAGCGATGGTAAACAGGAATAGGAAAAGGGTTGAACTGGATGGACGCAAGTCTTTTTTCAACCTAAATTACTATGTAACTATGTAACTATGTAACTATGTAATTATAATGAGACTGACTATAACCTATAGCTTTAACCTATTGTGTGTGTGTGTGTGTGTGTGTGTGTGTGTGTGTGTGTGTGTGTGTGTGTGTGTGTGTGTGTGTGTGTGTGTTTTCGTTCTATATATTCTTCTCCTGTGTGTGTACCTCCTTATCTGGCATCCATTTGTTCATGTGCATTGTTGCCCAACTAATACTGTTTTCTATGTATACTGTAGTCTGTGGCTTTTTAATAATAATCTGGGGAAGGGGACCATTTTTCTTAAAGGGATAGTAATGTTTAATAATAAAAGTAGTTCTAATTAATCATCATAGTATTTGGACTTTGGAGAGTGTTATTTCAATACTGTCAGAGTTGTAGTTCTAGAGTAATTCAATGACAAAGTATCCCCCTCCCTCCCCTTTTACTGATGTAACACTGTTCAGCCTGAGCAGAAGGGAGATGTCCAGGTAGATTTCAGAGAAGGACAATCTTCAATTAAGAGAAAAACCTGTCAAGGGGGGCAGGGCTTTCATTGTTCTAATAGCAAGTAGATTGTCCCCTTCTGTTATCTGTCTGAGCTATGGACAGGATTCCATATATGAGAAGAGATGGCTTACACTAGGTAAAAGGGGCGGGAGGGGGAAGCTTTGCTTGTGAATATCTCTCAAACCATAAAGGTTTGAGATATAAGACTTATATCGTTCTTCGTGTTTTTTTTAATGGCTACAAAATAAAATAAAGATAAAATGAAGTATTACTATCGTTTTAAGGAAAGGTTGAGTTTCCTCCAATTTTGAAAATCTGTACTTAATTGTATGAGAGTTGGGTGAATAGTTAAATGGTAGACTTATGAGTTCCTTAGGTAATGAATGCCCAGAAATGTGTGTGTGTTAGGATCAGCATAATGGGCAACCCAAATGAGACAAGGGAGATGGGATAGCCATAGAGCCTCAAACATCAAGCTATTTGAGGACTGTTTCCCAATAGTCTTGAAAAATTCAGGGCTGTATGCTCCCCCTCCCCCTTAAGAACAGACTGATTTTCAGCAGACAGACGGGTCAGACTTAATAGAGACACGATCCACTGTGCTATACTGACTTCTGCTCCTAGTAAAACTTGTTTCTGGGATGGTATTAACTGGCTTTTGGGCTTGTTGACAATCTACTCCAGACTTGACAAATTTCAAAAAAAAGGTGACTTGAAGAGATCTTTATCTAGATTCTTCCACCACTTAAATGTTGTCCACAAGGGAATGACATGAATGCCCTTCTGCCTTGTAAAGCTGCCATAGTAGTAGCCAGAACCTTTCATGAGCACCCTTGGAGCTGATGCCAGGCCAAATTTCTGTATTGTAAATGTTTTCTGGATACAGTAAGCCTTAGAAATTTTTTGTGACTTGGTCTGACCATAATATGATGCATCTCCTGAAGATCTGAGATAGTCAGGAAATCTTGTGGTGGGATTGCCTGTTGACTGAAATTGTTTCCATCCAAAACGTTTTGTCTTGATGTTAATTCAGCCATTTGAGGTTCAGTATCGGCCTGAATCCCCATGAGGATTTTGGAAATGGAAAGAGAATGGAGAGTATTCCAGAACACCCTATTTTCAGCACTTCTCTCACTGTGTTCCTCAGAAGATCCTGAACTGCAACCCACATTTTTGCTCTTGAGTGACTCCTTATTATCTGAAATAACTTGAATCATTTGGGGACAACTTCGAATTCTAAAGGGTACCCCTTCAGTCTGCACCCATTAGTCTGACTGAGATATTTGCCAGACCTGAATTTTCCAGCCTATCCCTACTAAAAATGAAGATGGGAGTCTGCCTTTTGTCGTAGAATGTCCTTAGAAAACTGTGCCTTTCTGGAGAACTCTGACTTCACTGCTGGTGCTTTGTGCTTCCCCCCTCTTTTTTTTTTTTTGGGGGGGGAAATAAGGCAGAGTAAAATCTGCAAATCGAGATGGCCACAGAAGAACAATTTCCTCTGTGTCCGATCCGCGGCATACTGTGGGCTTTGGCTCCACCTCTCAGCTGGGTAAGACCAATCAATTTTCTTTAAATACTGCTTGCTACCTCTCCTCTGCAGTTATTTTTGGTCCTACCCAGCTGGAGGACGGAGGCTAAGCCTCTCCCTCCCTCCCTCTCTCTCTCCCTCCCTCTCTCTCTCCCTCCCCTGAACAAAGACAAAGCGCCTTAATGTGTCTGCCTAACCGCGGACACATTATACATAGCGGATTGACATCGCGGTCCTGCGAGCCAGATGCGGGCATGGGAAACTGGCGGCTCACACGGCGAAACGCCACTTCCATTGCGGCTTTCATTAAAGTTCAGAGAAACCCCGGCTGGTTAGCGCGCGCATGCGCCTGCTCACAGCTTTACTGAGCAGGAACAGGAAATGATGCACCAGGAGCGTGCCACTGCTGGAACGCACGCGGGGGAACACACATCCGCCTGGGGCATTGAAAATAGGAGGCTGCTCAACGGAGCAGGTGCAGAAAGTTAGGGTACAGCACATTGTTATCCTGCTGAAACAGTCATGTCAGCTCCTAAGGAGACTAAGTCTGACAAAGCTAAGGCTTCTGACTCATCAAGGGAAGAGAAGCTGGATCCAAGGATAAAATATGCGCAGGATGTCAGAATACATTGCCTGCCTCAGATCCTGCTAAATTATGTACAGCATGCCTGCAACAAGCGGCTGGAGGGAATGTTCCTGTCCAGTTCCAAGATTTTTTGTCCTGGATGAAGACCTCCATGCAGGAGACCTTCACGTCAATGCAGGAGGCAGTACGAAAACGTCCCAGACCATCAGACCCAGAGGAAGGTCCGTCAGGGGTCCAAGATGATTATGATGATACCTATATTGATATTGAATCTGCGGCATCAGTAGAAGGAGAATTGGTGGAAGAAACAAGCAGCTTCAGTATAGACAAAATGGATCATTTGGTAAAATCCATGAGAAAAACACTGGGTTTGTCTGATGTACAAAAAGATCTAAATGTTATGGACGCCACATTTGTTGGCTACAAGAAAGAGCATCCTCAGTTTCCTGTCCATAACTCAAGGCGAATGGAAGCAACCAGAGAAACGAGGAGCCGTCTCTGAGATTCCACCGGATGTATCCGTTTGCAGAAAACGAAACATCCACCTGGTATACACCACCTAAAGTAGATGCCGCCATAGCACAGTCCTCAAGACGTACAACAAATCTCCTTGAGGGTGGTACGACACTAAAAGATCCAATGGGAAAAAAGGGCGGATAGTGTATTAAAGAAACAGTTCGCCACAATAGGCCAAAATCTGAAAACTGCAACGGCCATGGCATCTACCTTCAGAACTCTACGCATATGGCTTACAGAGCTAGAAGAGAAAATAGAATCCTCGGTGTCCAGGGCACGACTTATCAAAGACCTATCCATTATTAAAGACGCCATCAACTACTCCAGTGATGCCTCAATCGATAACATCCGTCTATTAGCAAGAGCATCATCACTTTCTGTAACAGCCAGAAGAGCCATGTGGATCAAGGCATGGGTGGCAGATCCATCTTCTAAGAATAAACTGGTCTCTCTCCCTTTTGCCGGATCCAAGTTATTTGGAGATCAACTTGAGGAAATAATAAAAAGATCTTCAGGAGGAAAAAGTCAATTCCTACCCCAGGATAAAAAAATGAGTCACCTGGAAGATCAGGACAATATAGAAGACAATCCTTTCGAGAATCTCGCAGTTACAAGCCTGGCAAAGGATATGATCAAAGAAGGAGAGGTGCCCAAATCTCTCAAAGGGCTGGGAATCGCAGGGATTTCCAGCGACATGGCCAGTTCTCCCAATGAAGCCAGCCAAACCCCTTCTTCTCCAGTAGGGGGCAGACTGGAGGAATTCCATTTGGCCTGGGCCGTCATCCATCCAGACAAATGGGTATGGGAGATCATTCAGAAGGGGTACTCGCTGGAATTCAAAACTGCCTCCCTGCCTCATTGTTTTCTCACTTCCAGATTGAGACAGAGATCAAAGGCCCAGCAGATGAAGCAAGCCTTGAAGTCCCTTTTAACCAACAAAGTAATAGAGGAGGTCCCTCTACAGCAGAGATTTCAGGGCTTCTATTCAATTCTTTTTTACATTATAAAGCCTACTGGGGAACTCCGTCTCATTTTGGATTTGAAAGACCTCAACACTTGTCTCAGGCTACACCATTTCAAGATGGAAACAGTATCGTCCACACTCAAGTTAATACAACCGGAGGAATATCTGACACGAATAGATCTGCGCGATGCATATTATCACGTGCCGATCCACCAGCCACATCGCAGGTACCTCAGGTTCCACATATTTGGCAAACACTACCAATATCGAGTAATGCCATTCGGCCTAGCCTCGGCACCCCGAATATTCACAAAGATCATGGCCAATGTCATGGCTTTCCTCAGACAACAGTATCTTCTGAAGATCATTCCATATCTGGACGACATACTGATAATAGAATCATCACGCCAAAAAGCTCAGGCCAGCACAAAGATGTGTAGTGCAACTACAAAAATTAGGATGGCTCATAAATTTCAACAAAAGCTCTCTAGTTCCTTCCCAGAATCTGGTATTCTTGGGGGTACAGATCAATACACACATAAGCCAGGCATTTCTATCATCAGACCGTCAACAACGGATCATCAATCATGTCATTCAGTTTCTTCAGAGAAGACAACAGACAGCGAAAGCCTTCTCCAGACTCCTAGGTCATCTGGCATCAACATATCAGATCATCCCATGGGCAAGGACTCATGCCTGCAGAACTCAACTACATTATCTAACCTATTACAAAAAGCATCCAACAAATTTTCATCAGTTAATTCCAGTCTCAAAACTGACCAGGCAGGAATTAAGCTGGTGGACCCAACCGACACACCTAATGAGAGGAAGATCTCTACTAGAGCCAGTTTGGCAGATACTTCATACAGATGCCAGCAAAATAGGATGGGGAGGAATATGGAACAACCAAACTATTCAAGGGCCATGGACGCTACAGGAGACAAAGTTACATATCAATATCCTAGAGCTACTAGCAGTCTGGAACACATTAAGACATTTCAAAGAGGACCTTCAGCAACAATCAGTCCTAATCAGATCGGACAACTCCACAGCAGTCCAGTACATTCTAAACCAAGGGGGTACTCGAAGCTTCCAGTTAAACAATCTGGCGCTCAAAATTCTCCTTTGGGCGGAAAACAACCTTCACTCACTTACAGCGTCCTTTCTATCAGGACAGCAAAATGTACAAGCGGACTTTCTGAGTCGACATCAAGTAGATCCAGGGGAATGGGAACTAAATCCAAAAGTATTCCAACAGGTAGTGGCCAATCTGGGGCTACCAGACATAGACCTAATGGCCACAAACCAGAACAAAAAGTGTGCCAAGTACATGTCCAGGTGGAAGGAGACTCAAGCTCTGGGGCAGGATGCCCTAAGGATTCCATGGTGGTTCAGACTGGCCTACGTGTTTCCTCCTCTACCTCTAGTGTATGAGGTAATCAGAAAAATCAGAAGAGACAAGGCAGAGGTAATTCTAATTGCTCCAAAGTGGCCAAGGAAGCCATGGTTTCCAGAAGTACTTCGAATGTCAGTCAGACCTCCATTTCAACTACCAATAATCCCAGATCTCCTGCTACAGGGCCATCTACAACATCCTGAACCAACATTCTTCCAGCTCTGGGCCTGGAGGCTGAGCGGCAGTCTTTAAGGCTACAAGGCACTTCAGAACCGGTCATTGAGACTATTCTCAAAGGAAGAAAAGCATCATCTACAAAGATCTACTATAGAGTATGGTCCATATTTTATAAATGGTGCATCTCACATAACCTGGACAGATCAACTATATCACCAACCAAGATTCTGGATTTCCTACAGGATGGTTTCCAGAAAGGGCTAAAACCAGCATCCTTAAAAGTTCAACTGTCTGCCTTATCAGCTATACTGGCTACGCCCTTCGCTGATAACTATCTAGTTAGACGTTACTTAACATCCATATCAAAAATCAAGCCGACCATTAGAGAAACCATCCCTCCTTGGGATTTGAATTTGGTCTTGCAACAGTTGGCCTCTCATCCATATTTTGAGCCCCTTCAGGAGATTTCATTAAAATATCTAACTGTAAAAACTGCATTTCTCATTGCAGTCACGTCAGCCAGGAGAGCCAGCGAGCTTCAGGCTCTAGTAGCGGTTCCCCCTTTTCTTACATTTCATCAAGACAAGGTGGTACTACGCCCTAAACCTTCCTTTCGGGCAAAGGTGATTTCCCAGTTTCATCTTAACCAAGAAATAGTTCTGCCTTCGTTCTGTCCAAACCCGCAACATGATCTAGAAAAGCGTTTGCACAACTTAGACTTAGTCAGAGGTCTGCAAACATATCTACTTAGAACAAAGGACTTCCGAAAATCAGATTCCCTCCTAGTCCACTTTGGAGGGAAATTTAAGGGAACAGCAGCTTCAAAGGCATCTATTGCTAGATGGATACGAGACTGCATTACCCTAGCATATGAAACAGCAGATCAAGAACCTCCTCCAGGTCTGAAAGCACATTCCACTCGTGCCATGGCCACTTCCTGGGCTCTCAAAGCAGAGGCCTCCCCAGAGGACATATGTAAAGCAGCTACTTGGGCTTCAGTCTCTATGTTTATCAAACATTATAGACTGGACCTACAAGCATCTTCAGACGCCAAAATTGGAAGGAAGGTGCTTGAAGCAGCTATCCAGAATTAATACCAAACCTACTGCCCCATCCCTCTCTGGGGTACTGCTCTGGTAAGTCCCACAGTATGCCGTGGATCGGACACAGAGGAAAAGTGAAATTTACTCACCGATATTTGTGTTTCCTCTGTGTCCTTCCACGGCAACCCACCCTAGGGTATTACGGTATTGGTATCTGTTTCGCTTCAACGTATTTATCTGCTACTGTATTACAATTCATTGTGGTCTGGCTATCTCTAACCTCTCATATCTTTCAGCTTGGTCAACTAAATAACTGCAGAGGAGAGGTAGCAAGCAGTATTTAAAGAAAATTGATTGGTCCTACCCAGCTGAGAGGCGGAGCCAAAGCCCACAGTATGCCGTGGAAGGACACAGAGGAAACACAAATATCGGTGAGTAAATTTCACCTTTTCAGACTTTAGCCATATAGGGCGAAGGTCGTTGATCATGAAGTTTGGTGTAGTAATCCCAGGCCTCTTTCAGTGTATCAAACTAGAGCGTGGTAGCTTCCTCCATAATTTTGAGATGGGCAGGGTAGGGCACATTTAATTTCCCAGTAACTTCAGAAAGTTCTTTGCATTTCAAGGAGACTTTTGCAGAGTTCTTGGAGAATAAGATGGCGAGTTTTGTATTTGTTTACGATAGGATTCTTTATCACAGTTGAGCAACATGAATATGCCTGATCTTGATCTCCTACCCTCCAAGATTGGACCAGATGCCAATTTAGTTGTAAAGTAAAAGTAGAATGTTGCACAGGGATGAATCGTGTAAGATCACTGTTTTCACTATGATTATAACAGGGTGTGAAGGGTCTGTAGCTTGACATACCTATATACCATATCATAGGGATTGAAAAAAGGTGTTTGGTACAGTAAGTAGCGATGAGGTTTTTAGTCTAAATAAGTAAACCTGCTGCTGAGACACTGATCCCAGGCACAGGCTCTCAGAGGAAGTTGCCCACAGTGCAATCCAACAGACATGAAGTTTCCCATTATTAGGGTGCCTACAAAATCTGAAAGTGCTTCCACAACACAATGGTTGCCATTAAGAAAACTGATTACGGAAGTTATTCTCTTATGAAAGGGTGTTATATGTGGCCAGAGCAACTATAATTCCCAGAGATAAACTGGGTAGTCCAGGGGTATAGTGATTTTTCAAAGGCACTCTCAATAGGCAGCTATGTGCTCTTTAAAGCAAATATTAACCCTTTGTGTGCCAGAGGGGTACCCAAAGCATTGCAAAACAAAGCGTTCTGTACCCCTCTGGCACTCAAAGGGTTAACTCTGTTGTGATGGATAGACTTCCAGTGTATAATTAAGTTTGTTACTTGCAGTCTAATGAGATGTGCAACCTAGACCAAAGCTCTCCTACCTGACACAAACAATGACAGTCATTCATGGGAGGGCAGTGGGACCCCAGTGTAGTACATCCAAGGAAGTCTGTAAGAGGCCACAGAGTCCCTGAACTAGTTTGCCTTGATTTGGCATAGAGCGTACAGTCAGTGCCAGTAGAAAACTTTACTGGGACAGGAGTGCAGAATGGTGTTCTTTTAAACTGTAGGCTGAGGACTCTGTGTCGCTAGGACCAAAGGATGCAGAGGCTAGGGGCATCAGGTAGGATAAACCAATAAGGGATATAGCTGGTTTCCAGAGGCAAGTGAATCAGGGTAGTTAGGTCTTCACTGGGTCAGAAAACTTGTAGAAGATGGATGTGGATTTCATCAGATGAAGAGCTGAGCGCGGCTCCATGCATGTACTCAAACTGGAAGTCCCCAGTGGTTTTCCACTGTTTGAATACCGGACATCTAGCTTTCAAGGGGTTAAAACATCACTTAAATTATTTAGAATGGGCACCTTTCCTCTGTGGTAAAGTAAAACTATGGCGCTGAACGGCGTATGATCTCTTTGCAGTGATTGTTAGATCTGTGTGTTTCACATCCCTTATGATGATTACACTAAAACCTGCACCAACTGCTATGACCCACGTTTGTTTATAAAGGCAAACGGGGGTTATTCTGGAGTAAACAAACTGCAACGCAGGACAATTTTTTTTTTATTACTATTATTACGTTGGGACTGGATACGTCTCTTGCATTTAAGGGACTAAATTGCTTATTCAATTGCATGGGATTGTAAGAGAATGTGTCCCCTGTGGCGGAGAATAATTTCAGTTTGTATTTTTATACTTCGTAAGTGTTCCTCTTTGTCCAACTGTTGGGGGTTAAATATCTTGTATATCGCGGTTATGTTAATGTGGGCGGAGCCTAGGCATGACGTGGACACATCCCGGGCTTTGCGGCGCGAGAGCTTTTGATCACGTGACTCGGCGACATCTCAGTGCACATAGTAGTCTGCCTAACATGGCGTCCTCTAGCAGCACGACCGAGGTGAAGAAGCTAGTCGATCTGCGCGTCATAGATCTCAAATCCGAGCTAAAGCGAAGGAACCTGGATGTGACCGGGGTGAAGAACGTCCTTATGGCCAGGCTAAAGCAGGTAGGTCCTAGAGTTAAACAACGCGCTTTTGTAGAAACCGGCTTCAGGCCTTTGCCCTGGAAGCGGATGGGTGTGGTTTGAGGCCTTTTTTTTTTATTATTGTAGTTAAATGATTCTTATAGTTCGTATACGCAACTAACGAATACTCCGTTATATGTCGGGGATTTAAATAAACTCAGTGGTTATAAACTTGATTTTAAATTGGATTATATTCAAAAGTGGAGCGGAGTAAGTCTTGAGCAAGTCATCTGCACCTTTATAGGCGGTACAAAAGCTTTGTTTTAATAGATGCAGTGGGCTGTTTCTTGCGTATAATGCAATTGGTTTACCCTCAGAATAACTCCACTGTTCAGTATTATGCCACTAGAGATAGATGGAAGCCTGGAGTACTAGCTTCTGTGTATTGCGGTATGTGGCACATTTCTGGGATATTTTCTGTATGAGATATTTTCACTAAAACAATTAGGTGAGCCTCTGGCGCTGACTTACAATGCGTTGATCTCTGGAGCTGAATTCGCGTTAAGCTGTGGTCGCAATAAAGGTACTGAAGCGAACCCATTTTTCGCTATGGTCTACTTGTGCACTGTGGGTAAAACACTTGGTTTCGTGGCGGTTACGCGAGTTGCATTGCTCTGTGTGTGCGTTTGTCAATCCAGGTTTTAGTTTGTGTACGCTGTGCACCTTGCATTGTATCGCTGGTACTATTAGCGTTCGTGTAGGTGAGGACTTCCTCATAGCGTGGCCCACCTCCCGAGATTTGCGGCGCGAATTCTCGTCACGTTACGTGGTCGGCATCTCAGTGTTCGGAAGGAGCTGCCTAACATGGCTTCCTTGAGCAGTTGTTACGAAGTGAAGAAGTTGGTAGATCTGCGCGTTACAGACCTCCGATCCGAACTGAAGCGCAGAAACATGGACGTCACGGGAGCGAAGAACGTACTTATAGCCAGACTAAAGCAGGTAGGGCAACGGGATCTGAATTTCGCTTATCGGTGAGGTGGCTTATGGTTGCTGCGGGCCTTTGCTATGGAGAACGTGGGGGTTGTTGTGGCGGACCAGGTTTTTCCTGTTAAAACGTCGCAATGCAATGAATAGTCAGTGCGGATCAATTAATCGGATGAAGTACATGTTTATGTAGTAAGGAACAAATGCAAGTCTAAGGCAATTTGTAAAAGTGTTTGAACGGTCGGTATGTCGTCAGGGTAAAAACACCGCCATAAAGTCCAGAATGTGCTGTTTCATATACTTATTGAACTTTCCTCTCCAGAAAAAAATGCCTCGATAGTTCAGAATGATTCTTAAAGGAATAGTAATGTTTCATAATATAAATCGGCTGTAATCATCCTAGTATTTGGGCCTTGGAGAGTTTCAACTGTCAGAGTTGTAGTTCGAGTAATTGATAAAGTATCCCCCCTCCCGCTCCTTTTACTGATAGAACACTTCTCAGCTCAGAACAGCAGGGAGGTGCCCAGGTAGATTTCGAAGAGGGACAATCTAAAATTAAGATGTGAGAAAATCTGTCAGTGGGGGCAGGGTGTCCATTGTTCTCACAGTAGGAAAATTGTCCCTTGCTGTTATCTGTCTGGTCAAGCAACCAGACTCCACGTCTGAGGTGAGCAGTGTTACACTAGGTGAAAGGGGCAGGAGGGGAATACTTTATCATTCAATTACTCTTGAACTACAACTCTGAAAATATTGAAATGGCACACTCTATGGTTCAAATACTATGAAGATTAATTGGAGCTGCTGTTTTTGTGAAACATTAAGATTACTTTAAGGGACCGAAGCTATAGTTTACTCTGCTGCTAGTTTGATTGCAAACCTGACCAAATGTAAACTTTCAGTGTTAACTGCTTCTGATAAGCAAAAGAAGAGCCACTTACTTTAACAGTAAAATATCTACTTGTTCCGATATATATTCCTGTTCTGCACATGACCCTGAACCTCTTAGCAGCTGCTGGCAGCATATTGTACAGCAGTTAATCACATGGACTGGAATGCATTATGTAAAGGCAGAATTATTGCGGAAAAGGGTCAGAATTTAAATGTGTAGTTTGAGAACATGCAAAAGTAGACCACATCCAATGTGTTAAATGCAAATGTAAAGAGATAAAGGGGGAAAAAGGCATTTAAACTAAGTCTGAAGGTACATAAAATTTATTTTTTTTTAATACATGGAGAATACTGACATGTGCTGTGGTGTGTGTGTGTGTGTGTGTGTGTGTGTGTGTGTGTGTTTGACCATTCTCTAGGCAGTGGGAAGTTGAAGTAGATCAGTGTTACTGGAAAATTAGTGCTTATTTAATCTACTCCTTTCACAGAAAATATAATATAATATGCAAATTATAATCTTTCTATTTAATATAAAGTTAATGATGCATGTTTGAGTTCACTTTACACCATGGGCTTTTGTTCCTTAGCCCTGCTGAGCGGCAAACATACTGCAACTACCCTGTATTAAACACAGGAAAGCATGGTAATTTCTAGCTTAAGTGACTTCACAGTGACATATGAGGACAGTGTGTAGATTTGGTGTGTTTGATACTTGCCTAAATGTGTGTGTTTGTTTTTTCTTCCCATAGGCAATTGAGGAAGAAGGAGGTGATCCTGATAATATTGAAATAACACCTGCTGCTGATACTCCTAAAAAGCCATCAAAAAACAAAGGTTTGTATCAAACCAAAAGAAAATCTATGTACGTTAATTTTCCATATTTAATGCCAGTTCGTGTGATCGCCGTAGCAGCGATCGCATGCACCGGCATTCTGACAGAGAGTGTCTCGTCTACCTCTGTCTCCCTTGCTATCAAAGTAAGGAGAGAGAAGTAGAGAGGAGACACCTATTGGTAAAAAAAATACAGCAGCTGGGGGTATTAACCCCTTCACTACTGGTGCAGGAGGCTGGCTAAATGCAGGTCAATTTTTGACCTGCAATTATATACTTACAAAAAAAAACCCCCATAAAAAAAAAAAAAACATTTAAAAAAACAAAAAAACATATAATTAAACAATATTGCAAGTGTGATGTGGAGCCATGTAATACACTTATATACACCACCAAATCCAAGGGATAAAAGTGTGTCAAAATAGGGTGGGAAAAAGGGACATGGGGATTTTCACCCAGGGGGGGACAGTGGCCACTTTAAACTGCGCATTTTGTAGGTATGACTGACCAGTCATACTTTTCTTGCAGTCTCCATAAAAATGTAACCCTCTGTGACCAATTGATCCCAAGAGAAATCAAAAATGGTGTGTTTTTTTTTTTTTTTTTTTTTCTCCCAATTTTCATAAAGTAAATGGTGGGTTTATCCATATATGTGGGGTATCAAAAGAGAGCCCTATTTGTTGTAAAAAAAAAAAAACATTATATAATTTATGGGGGTGGAATAAAAGACTTAAAGGGAAAACGCTGTTGAACAAAGGCATAGTCAAAAAGGTCAGAACTGTTCCAGTCCTTAATGGAAAATGACCTCAGATTTTCCTGGTTCTTAAGGTGTTAAAAATTACCACTTATGCACGCTCAAATATTGTGTACTCCGTGCTAGCTTCTGTAAACATGAATTTTCTTTTTGCGGCCTAAAATCTAGCGCACACGCCCACTCTTTCACTCCGAGAGAGCTTCCAGAATATGCTTGAAAGGTTTCTTAATGCATATTTCAAATAGATTGCAAAAATGAGACAAAACTGAGAAAGTGGTGTAGCAAAAAAATTGAGTTCTTCTTGGGAAGACTTAACATGTTTTATTTAAACACATTAGAATTAAAATTTTTTTATTTATATATTTTTTTTCCCCTCCAGGTAAGAAACAAGAGGCTGACGAATCTGGATGTGAAGCTTCAGTGGAAGAAGATTCTTTCAAGGTGATTTTTAATTTTAAATTCTCATGTGGTGGTGGGTACCAGTCTGGGATTAAGAAGTTGCCCATAATCCATTAGGGCACATTATAGCAGTTATAGGATTAAACTTTAGTCAGCGCTGCTGAATTAGCTGGTGCTATATAAATTAAAGAATAACAATAGTGGAGTTGTTTTAGAGGGTTATCTAGCTATTCATTAAAGGCGCCATTCCCTCTCCAAGTTTAGGAGCCGGTACAACTTTCCTTTAGGCCTCTTCAGGCTTCATTATCAGTCTTTACAAATACCATCTTGTCCTTACACGTGATCTAGCATTTCTGGGTCTGGTCTTTGACATGACTCTCCAGAGAATCCTCTTGCCAGCAGATATGAAGTCGGGTCTACAGCCGAGGTTGAGACGTGTATCAGTCAAGGCCTTCTATCGGTAACATTGGGTGTCTGGTGGGGACCATGTTTCTTTATACAGTCTTTGCAGGTGAAACTGCTTCACTGTTTGAGCAAGGATCCCTCTTGCCACCTTCAGAAATCTGTTCGTCACTGGAAGATAGTGACAACAGATACCAGCCTGTTCTTCAGGGGTGCAGTATGTGCCTCATTCTGTCCAGGGCCAGTATCTTCCATCCGGTATTCTGGATCTATGGGTTGTCGGTGCTCTTTATGACTGGACAGTTCTCTTGAAAGGCTTTCTCATTCAGGGCCAGTCTGACAATGCCCAGTAGTGTCTTAAATAATCCATATGGGAAGGGAGCAAGGCTTCTTGAGCAGAAGTAGAAAGTGTTCTTCATTAGGCAGAAGCTCTCATTCCTACTCTTGTCACCAGTAAAAAAATGGGGGGGGGATATAAAATTTAACACTCCCTCTCACATCTCTGTGCAAATTTTGTCAGCGGGGGGGTGGTCTCTTTAGTCCTTCAGCCTTCCTATGATTTTTGGCTCTACTTTAAGATGGGGCGAACAAAGGTCTCTCTCAAAAATATAGATCTCGCCTCTGTTCACTTCCAGAAACGTATTTCTCTTAACCAGATTTTACGACCTGTGTTCAAGGGGTGGACCATGCCTTCTCCTCCGCAAGGGAAATTACATCTTAGTGGGTCCTTCATTTGGTCTTGGGCATTCTTCAGAGAGCTCCCTTTTCAACCTTTTTAATCTGGTTCCCCTTAGTTTAACTCTCAAAATGGCCTTTCTTTTGGCCATTGTTTCTGAAAGTAGCATTGGTGAGCTACAAACCATTTCTTTGTAATCCTCCTTTCCTAGCTTTTCACCAGGATAAGGCAGTTCTCCATACTTTGATGTTCCTGAATTGTACACCAACCAAGAAATTGTCCTTCCTGCTATTTTGCCTCACCCTTCCACCAAGCAGGAACATGATCTTCACCTGGGATGTGGTTCAATGTCTTAAGTATTATTTGCATAGCACCCAGCCTTTTACAAAGACAGGTTCTCTGTTTGGATGCATCCTGACCTCTTCCAGGGCCTTCAGGAAAGACAGTCTATTGCTTCTTAGATTACTGCTACCATACTAAAAGTACGTGATCGGAAAAAAATATTCTTTTCAGTCAATACGCACTCTACCGTTCTACCGCCTCCTAGCCTGCAAGAATCAGGCCTTGGCTGAACAGCTGTGTTTGCTGGCAATGTGGTCAGTCTTCCACACATTCAACAAACACTATAGCATCTGTTCTGGTGTCATCTGAGACCAGCTTTGGCTGAAAGATCCTTCAGGTCTTTGTGCCTGTTTAAGTACTTAAATTTTTTTTCCAACCTGTTCAGTAATTTTTGAGCCCCTTTGGCTGTTTGGTGTCCGGTGACAACTGAGGTTTACGTAATGCCAGTTTAGTCCTTTGGAATACTTGACTTCAGGGGTAGGAAGAGTGGTGTTGTGAATTTCTAGTTCCAGTGTGTTATGCATAAATCTAGGAAGGTGGGGGGAGTTCAGCTGTAGGGAGAGGGGAAGTCTTATCCTTAATTATATTAAGTAATCTTGTAGAGCATAAAATAAGAAATCCATCAATGCAATTCCTATCTCTCTAACCTTTATGGTTTGAGAGAGAGGGTGTTCTAAAGTCTCCCCCCCCCCCAAATGTCAGCTGTAAAGCTGACAGAAGGAGATCCGTATCAGCCAACACAAGGAGGCTCTTCAGCAGAGCTGCAATAGCACAAATTAAAAAGAAATACTACTTTGGAACGGTCTAAAAAGTGTGCTTTCAAACCAAGACCGTTCCAATTAAGTATTTCTTTTTAAATTGCACTATTTTGGCTCTGCTAAAGAGCTGCCTGTTGGTCCCTGGACTAGGAACTCCTGCTGTCGGCTTACAGCTGACGTCAGGAGGGAGGGTCGAACTTTAGAATGTGCTCTCTTAAACCATAAAGGTTTGAGAGAGAGGAATTGCATCAATAGGTTTCTTATTTTATGCTCTACAATATTATTTTTATATAATTAAGACATTGCATTACTATTTAATGCAGTTTTCAAATATACTAACTTGAACTAAGGTGATAGACCCACTTTAATGGACTGCTTTCATGTAGATGGTGTCCTATTGACAGATCTGCTCCACATATATTACCCTCTTGTTCCATCAGGAAGAGACTGTAGTCTTGCAGTTAACCATAGACCAGGTGTAGCAAACTTTGGTCCTCGAGAGCTACCAATACATGATTTGAGCTCTTAGATTCAGAAACTGGTGAAAGTATCAAAACTTTTGAAAGCTTACGGGGTGAATAGGGAGTGGCAGGGAAAGGTTCCTAATTGTTTTTAATTGAAGACACAGAGTTCACAAAAATTCGTTCAGTTCCAGAGAGATACAGCCTTTGTACCCTCACTGTCTTTTGAAGACTCGCACCACACACCCTTGTGTAAAAGTCAGCTGCTTTGTTTCAAATATGGGGTGCGGGTCATAGTTTGTGTTTAAAAAAAAAAAAACAAAAAAAAAAAAACTGCTGCATATATAGGTAGAAAGTGTGTGAAAGTAAATTTAATCTATTGTTGGCCGGGTGGTCTTGTGGAGGTGTATCCTGTTCCCTGAAGCTTTTGGTGTTGGGTGTGAATTGTTGCAAGACATAAAGTTGTCCATTCCTCTAGCACTTTTTATGTATAAAACACTTCTCCAAATTCACACTGTTTGCAATTTTAAAAGGATGAATCTCAAGACTTAAGTGATCAAGATGAAGCAAAGGAGTCTGAAGAAGAAGAAAGTGTTAAGCCTGTAAATGTTCTATCCACTGAAAAGAAGAGAGACTCAAAGCGGACATCTCTAATGGATGAGAAAAAACAGGTATCCATCTGTGTAAAATAACAAAGTGGGCATTGCTGGATGGTTGGAAAGCGTATATAGTGAATATTTTTCTTAGGTAACATGTAAAAAGTAGTACAGGATGCTATATAGGTTAGCAAGAATTACTTTGTTACCCCTTTTGGTGCTAGATAAGTCTCCAAAGCTTTGAAAACACTTTGATGTCTAGCACCAACAAAGTCAATATTTAAACAGACCATAGGTTTATAATGGTGATTGTACGGGTTGAATGTGAGCTGGGGGAGGCTGCAATCCCAGCGTGCCTTTTAAGCTCTGGATTTTTATTCTTGTGTACTGTTTATTCTGACAAGTAATTTGGTAGCGAAGAAACTTGAAGTTTTACTTTTTTTTTTTTCTTTCTTTCTATAGACATTTACTTTTAAGTGGGGTGTGTGTAATCTATATAGATATATATTGTGTTTATATGTAATAACATTAAATGTGTGTGTATGTATCCATGGAATGCGTCTCCTGTCATATCACTCATTTTGTATTAATCTCTTTGCCTTTTGCTTTTGTTTTAGCAGTTTTTTTCAGCATGGAGAGGGCGTAATTCAATGCTGCATGCTCCTCTGCTGCACATTTATTGTAGCACTTTGCTTTTAGGGTGGGGGGGGGGTCAGATTTTGTCCTCCAAATATGTTAATTTTGGAAATCTTTAAAGCCTGACCTTTCTTGCAGCCCTTGAGACCCTACATTGATGACCATTGATTTTACAGAATTATGCACAAAACTATCCTTTTTCTGCTGCAAGCCATCTTTGCTCCCATAGGGGAGAAAACATTCCTATTGATTTTAAATGGGACTTTCTCTAGCACCATTGAGGAATGCAGGGACCATAGGGTTAAGCAGCATGCCTATAGGAAGCTGGGCACTCTAAACAAAAACTCCTCCCACTTCCTGCCTAACTGCCTTCAGTTTGTGTCCCTGTAGAAGGTCTAGGGCAAGTTTCTCCTGAGAAAATTTACTTAGACTAGATTTTATTTTTCTTCTTAAAGCTTTTGAGGGTCCTCACTTTGTGAGGAGAGTCTTCATATTTAACTCTCTAATTCCTAGCTTCCTTCAGTTGGAATAGCTTACGCTACTGAATGTCCCAAACACTAAATATCTCCATGACTGCATACCAAAACCAACACTTTCATTCAACATTTGTTGCTCTGCCTCTTGGTCTAGCCACAGCACCAAGAGTATTTACCAAGGTAATGGCTCCTCTCATAGCTCACCTCAGATCCATGGGAGAAGACATGTCTCCATATCTGTATGGTCTGATACTAAAGGAACCATCTCCGGAGCTAGTTCAACAACATCTTCACTTAACTATGAAGAATTATGGTTAGATCATCAACCTAATCAAATCACAGCTGATTGATTCCGTCTCTGCAGCTTCCATTCCTAGGACTGGTATTCAGTGCCAAAATTCAGAAGGTGAAATTACCTCAAATTTCAGATCTACAGGACAGTCGAATAGTTTCTCTCCCAACCCAAAATTTTTCAGGCACTGCATGAAGATTGTGGGGAGAAAAATGGTATCCACAATAGTAGCAGTCTTGTCTGCTCGGTTTCATTTGAGGCCACTACAACAGGGACTACTCTGCAATTGATCCAGAAATCCAAATAATAGTCTTCGCATTATGAAGATATCAGTCCACAAGACAGTCCTTTCAGTGTGGCTCGACTTCAAACTTCTTCAGGAAAACACGTCTCCATAACCGGGTAGGAAATGGTGACAAGACACCCAAATTTTTTTCGAATGGGGAGCAGTGTACGAAGCTGCTTGGATAGAAGTAGATAAAATTCTTCTCTGGGCATTGAATCCTGTTCCTGCGTGAACAGCCATTCACATCCCAGGAGTGGAGAATTGGGAGGCAGATTACCTCTGCAGTCAGACTGTAGACCCAGGGGGATGTGAACTAAATCAGGAAATATTTCTTCAGAAAACACACCAATGGGGAGTTCAGATATAGACGTAAGAAGAAACAGAAAACTGCCGACTTTCTGTTCATGAGCAAGGGATCCACAAGTAATAGCAGGGGATACCTTAACAATTCCGTGGAATTAGACTGTTGTAGGTCTTCCCAGAATACTCCGCAAAATAAAGGAAGAGAATGTGCACACCATTCTTATAGCTCCTATTTTGGCCTTGAAAATCTCTCACCACCTTTCTACCTCCGAGTTCAGGCCTCCTCTGTCAATGTCCAGTTCTCTACCACAACTTACTCGATCTCGCTTTAACAGTGTGGAACTTGAAACCCAAATATAACAGGATTCAGTTCTCCAGTAAATCATCACCCATCTCTTCCAGATTTCCTGCAGGTAGACCTAGACAAAGTTTTAAGGGTTAGTTAACTGAAAGTTCAAGTTACAGTGCTGTCCCCTTCCAGAGGAAAAAATTCTTTTATACACTTTTATTCAAGGAATCAACAGAATAGTCTTCCCGTTTGAGATCCAATTCAATTGTGGAACTTAAATTTAGTGCTAGAAGGTTCTTCAATCCTCTCCATTTGAACCATTATGAGCCTTCATTAAAGAGCTGTGATTGCATCTGCAAGAGATTCAGAACTCTGCACAATTTTTTTCTTCACTACATCTGATCTTTCATCAATGTATAGTCATTTTAAGGACTTTCAGAGTTCCAAAAAGTTTGTTTTCCACATAAACCAAGAAGTGGTTCTCCCTTCATTGTGTCCTAATCCATCAAACGCTAAAGTGAAAGCACTTCACACCTTGGATGTAGTGAAATGTCCAAGACAATGTCTAAGCAATCCTTTTAGCATATCTGACACCTTGTGCGTGATTCCGGGAGGCCCTAAGAAGGACTGACCAGCATCCAAAACAGATTATCAGACAAGCATACAGACTAAAGTCTGTTCCACCTTTCAGAATCACAGCCCATTCTACTCGATGCATCAGAACTTCATTGGCTGTGAAGAACCTGGCTACTGTTGGCCAATTTTGCAGAGCAGCTACATCGTAATTGGTCACAAAGTTTTACATTTTCATCTTAAGATGCCAGTTTGAGCCGAAAAGTTCTGGAGGCCATTGTTCATTAGGCTTTCTTCCCTCTTGCTATTTTTGGGACGACTTTGTTACGTCCCTGTGGTTCCTGCATCCCTCAATAATGCTAGAGAAAATGGGATTTTTTTTAAACTTGCTGTTAAATCCTTTTCTTTCTCTCCATTGAGAGGTTCAGGGCTTCCTGTCCACAGAAAATTTGGGTGAGGATGCTCTGCCGTGTTTAGCGGATCTGTTTTTATTGGTATTCCTTTCCTGACTCTGCTAGATGAAAACTGAAGGCAGAGGAGGGATTAGCATCTTGGAAGCTTGAGTTTTTGTTTAGTGCCCTGCCTCCTATAGCCATGCTGCTTAACCCTATGGTCCCTGCATCCCTCAGTGGACTAAGAGAAGGATTTTTGAATTTTAAAACTCTGATTGTGAAGCAATGCATTTGAGATCCACTATTCAAGAAGTTAAAAGCCCCATTCAGTCTGGATTCTTTTGTCTCCTACGGTGCAATTTTTGTGCCACAAGTGTTTTTGTGTTTTGGAGGAACACTACTCCATTGCTAATAACCCTCTCCGGGTGAAAATGCCTACTATTAAACAGTACTGTGTTCTCCTGAAGCTGTCTTAAGTTGGTTCAGGATCTCATGGTCATGGAGGCAGATGTTTGTGGATACTCCTATTTCTGAAGTAGTCTTAACCTTTTGCGTGCCAGAGGGATACGCAACACATTGCTTTTCAATGCATTGCACACTCGGTGGGACTAAAAGCACTAAAAAGCCTTTAGCAGGTTGAGTTTGACTTCCAGGAGTGCTGCAACAAAGAGTAATGCCTGCCTCACATGCACAAGAAATGCTTTCTAGTTTTTATAAAAAAAAGTAGAATTGACCTATAGGGAAATTATTTCATAGTGGTCAATAGGATTTCTAGGCCAAATAAGGTCTTATTAGGATGTGGTGGCTTTATTTCAATGCATAGAAAACCTAATTTTCTTGTGACCACTTTGACTGACTATGTAGAGGTCATTAGGTAGTTTTCCTCCCTCTAGAAAGCAGGGAACTTAAGTCACAAATGACCTTTTTTAATTTACTAAAATAAATTGCTTCCACATATTAAACAATTGTCTCTTTGTAGAAAAATGAATCCCTTGAAACAGAAGCTGATACTCCTGAATGTGATGCAATACCAACTGTAAGTAGCTTTTCAGAGCAGTCTTAAGTTGCTACTTTCACTCTTATTTTAATATTTTTTAAAGGGATATAAATGCTTAATATGTAAAATATGTATATTGTAATGTTTATCCCCCTGAATAAAACGAGGTAAAATAAGCCACTGCTGAAAGGTGACTTATTACATCTCTTTTTAGGTGCAATATCTGTGGCCTGAAATTGTACAGTGACACTGTTGCTACACCATCCTATGGAGATTTATGGTCAGATCTGTCAATAGGATGATCTAGCAACAGTGCCAGTGTACAATTTCCGGCCACTGTAATATTTTAGGTGCAGTATCAAAGTTTCAGCTTTAATAATTTTTGAATACAACACCTTTCAGCAGTGGGAGTGCCCTTGTTTTACAGGGGGATAACCCCTAATAACACCTACAACATATTTTTTACATTTTAAGTATTCCTATACCTTTAAACCATTGACACACACCTCTGGCAAGGTCGTCAAAGTGTTGGGCTAAATCGGTTTGTGGAAGAAATATTTTAATTTATGATTAACAACTTGAATGACCACAAGAGGCATAGAAGAGTTATGTTGTGATGCTCCCTCTCGCGCACGCGCGGTTTCTACAGCCGTATGGAGACTTCTGAATTCCTTGATGTGCCAGGACCGTCATGGGTCCTTAAAAGGGATGTTTCACTCCCTTTGCCTAAATAGTTTTGTTTTAATATTATAAATAATGAAAAGTGTATACATAAAAAAAAAAAAAAGCACTTGTTTGGAGAAATTAAAATAATACAGCTCTGCACCTACTTCTGGGAAGACTTTGTGAAACATTACTATCCCTTTTAAACACAAACAGCAGCTCCAATTCATCTTTATAGCATTTGACCCATAGAGGGTGTTATCTCAATACTGTCAGAGTTGTAGTTGAATGATATAGTATCCCCCTCCTGCCCCTTTTTACCTAGTGCAACACTGCTCTCCTCAGATGTGGAATCTGGTTGCTTGACCAGACAGGTCACAGCAAGGGACTCTCTTCTTACTGTGAGAACAATGAAAACCCTGCCCCCTTAACAGGTTTTTCAGCTTTTTCCCTCATCTTAATTGAGGATTTTCCCTCTCTGCAATCTACCTGTGAACCCCCTACTGCTCTAAGCTGAGCAGTTATATCAGTAAAAGGGGCGGGAGGGGGATACTTTATCATTCAATTACTCTTGAACTACAACTGTGACAGAATTGAACTAACACTCTCAAGTCCAAATACTATGATGATTTAATTAGAGCTGCTTTTATTATGAATCATTACTAACCCTTTAACTGATCTGTACCGCAGTCTGACTCTTCTGTCCAGCCTCCTCCAATGAAGGAGGCTTTCTGTCTGTAAGCTGGAGCGCTCTCATTGGCGGAGATTGATTTCTGGCCAAAGAGAGTGCACCAGCTTACAGATAGAAAGCCTCAGTCATCGGAGGAGGCTAGATAGAAGTCAGACTGCGGTACAGATGAGTTAAACACAGTTTGCCCATGAAGTAGGTACAGAGCTGCATTTATTTTAATTTCTCCAATCGTGTTTTTTATAATGTATACACTTTTCTTTATAAAATATATATATTAATCTCGAAACGATTTAGGCAAAGTTGTAATGGGGTGAAACATCCCCTTTAATTTAAGTTTACCCATGACGACCCTGACCTGTCATGGATCCTTAAGGGTTTAAGATCTGCATGACACGGGCTACAGTGGCCTTCAGTACATAAAGTTCAACAAGCTAATTGTCTTCCCATAATTTTTGCGTTTTCATAAAATAACCCGCGCAACCCTCCTATGTTTGCTCCCTGTTGTAGGTGTAACTATTGTGGTACTTAAAAATATTAAACAGTTATTTTTTTGGTGTGAAACAATGTTTAAAAGTTCACAGATGCCAATATAAAAGTTTACATAATATAACTTACAGGAGCAATAATCCCTAAATCTTGGCAATGGGTCCCTGACTACAGCTTATTCTGTAGATCAATACTTGGTCATTCTTCTGATCTCATATAATTTACTGGAAGAATGTGTGAAGGCTTCCTCCTCTCGTCATGATAGTCACTGGTAATGTAGGCTCTGAGAAGGGGAAAACTTCCCGATAGTACTACAGTGATCATGCTGCCTAGGAATTTGGTAATTTCTGGTCTAAAATGGAACATTTCTTGTCTCTCTAGGTTTCAGTGCAGATCTGCAATACATTGCATTAAATTGCAAAGCATTGTGTGTACATATGGTGCTATATAAGCATTCACATTCCTCATGCAAATCAGAGGCTATTTCAGCCTACCTTTAACTCTTTATAAACTTGTGTGCCATGCCGCTTGTAGTTCTATACAGAACAAGCCTGGTTCTGCAAGTGGTGGTTGACACGGATTTCCTGAGCTGCCACTTTGCTTTTGAGTGAGAGTGGGAACTTTACATAGAAAGGAGGTGCAAGCAGTTTTGAGGGTGAAGTCTGTCTGCTATGACTTGTGTACCTAGGTTGACAACATGTACAAACGGTTTATATAAAGTGTTTTTGTCAATTAAGTCAGTATTTGATTTGTAGGTAGCTGAGCTTTTGAAGAGTATTAGTTGAAATTACACTTCAAACGTTATCAGTGGGTGCTGAGATATAACTTTCTTCCATGCTTTGTGTTGTAGGGAATTGTAATCTTTGATCATCCCATCCGTTTATAATTTTTTTTTTAATTTTTTTTTTGTTTTGTTTTAGGAAACAGAAGAAGAATCTAATAAAGGTTAGTTTTTAGGATCTGTGCTTTTCTTAAAGTTTTATAGTGGAAATAAAGAACCTGAACAGACCCCTTAGACAATTAAAAGTGGAGCCCAATTAGTGTTCATAAAATAAGTCTTGTTGCATAGATGAATTTGTAAATATTCATGTAAATGTTGCAAACCATTATGGAAAGTGGATATATTTTAATACTGAAAGGTAAGTTTGTCAAACATCTGTATCTACCTGCTGCCCTCCCAAAGGCTGCAGTTTGACAGTGTCTTGTGCACTTTGGAGCTACCTTTTTATTATTGCCAACAAGTTTTGCTCAGTAGCAGCTTTCGCATGGATTGGATTATGTATTCAGTTGGATTCTTGAAAAGCTCTTTTGAAGATCATGGGAACTAAACCATGTGGTTTAAGATTATGCTGCTGTCAAAAAAAACTTCATTAAATGGCACCCCATAGTGCTCCTTTTGGAACTGGAATGAATCTGGGACACACATTCAGCACGACAGTTGGGACATATTTGTTACACTTGGAATACTTCAACAATGTACAGAGTAAGACTGACTTTGAGCTAATGCATTTTGGATACACATGTGAATTGGACATGATTTGACCTCTAAGGCTTGCAGGGTGTACCAGAAAAGTCAGGAGCTGTCCTTGAAAATGATATATTGGCAGCCTTTCCTATATTGGAAGATGGTATGTGGAAGATATACTGAAGACAATCTGCCTTTTCTTCGTGTTGTTTGAGATGAAGACTGGAATAAAGCCAGGACAGATGATCCTGTAATTGCAGCTCAGCAAAGAACTTGTTTTAAAGGCCGTATTTAACAAGAGAACTGATGGATATTCTAGTTTCTTTGTGAAGATTTGCTACGTTGAGAGAGATCTAGCCTGTAAAGAAGAAACATGGAGCACTGAATTGTTTATCATTCTATCTTACCATGAAGACTGTCCACTTGTAGTTTGTTTATACATTTTAAAGGGATGGTAATACTTTATTTATGCAATCTTTAATATTGTACCTATTAAATAAAGCAACGGGTCTAAGTCTGGTTGCTATAAGTTTTATTGTAATATCGTTGTAAAATTTCCCCCTTCTGCCCCTTTTAGCCATGTCAGCTCTGTAGCTGACAAACTTCATGAGAACGGTCTACAGTGTGTGCCTGGTTTGAGACAGATTATCATGAAGATTTTCTTTGTATAAAATGCTATTTCCGCTCTGCAGGACAGCCGTCCGGTCCTGGGACCAGAATCTAAGTTTGTCAGCTAGATCGTTGATGTGACTAAAAGGGACAGGAGGTGGAAACTTTACAACGATATTACAATAAAACTTATAGCAACCAGACTTGGATCCTTTGCTTTACTTAATAGGTACAATATTAAATATTGTATAAAGTATTACTATCCCTTTAAGCATTGTGTTTTTATTAATTTTTAATCTTCCTTCAGCTATTAACCAGCTTTGTTTTTTCTAGGTCCTAATTTAGAACTTGATATTGTTTAAAGTCTTATTTTGCCATGTTTATTCCTGTTAAATCCTCTTAGATATAACAGGTTCTGGTGATGGTAAACAAGAAGTATCTAAACACCTTCATTCTGAAGAGAAAGGATCAGAATCTGCAGTCAAAGAAAAAGAAAGTAGCTCCTCTCTGAAAGAAGCTGAGGATGATAACGTATCTGTCACTATCCAGGCTGAAGATGCTATCACGCTTGATTGTGATGGGGATGACCTCCTAGAAACAGGTAAAAATATGAAACTTGCAGATTCTGAGGCAAGCAAGCCTAAGGATGAGAAGGAGGCGAGAGACTCCAAGGATGGCCTGGAGGAACAAAAAGATGTGATCTCCGAGAACCAAAAAGATGAAAAGAAGGAGGAGAGCGGAAAGGCAGATGCTGTTAAGAAGGAATCCAGAGAAGGTTCTAAGAAAGCTGAATCTGGAGACAAAGACAAGGATACTCTGAAGAAAGGGCCCTCATCTGCAGGGGCTGCTGGTCAAGCAAAGAGGTTTGTTTTATGTCAGTTCTTTACGATACCGATTTTACCAGCGTTCACTAAGATCACTCTACACTAAGGGGTAACATCAAGAATATAATTAGTACCTTACCATGTGTATTTTTTTTTTTTTTTTTTTTTTTCTTTGAGCCTAAGTTCATTTTATATACTTTTAACTCAAGATTTGCCCAGTATGTTCTACTTTCTCCATTATTGAATTGCCAGCAATTTTATTTATATTTTTCCAAATTGATGAGTTTCTAAAAGTCCTTGATGATGGTAAGAAACACCTGTCCGTTCTAAGAACACACAATGAAGTCAAGTCCCATTCTTGAAATCTGGAGAAGATTGTCATATGTCCACACTGAATAGCATTGTCTAGATCTTCAGGCACCCTGGGGAAAATCAGATCAAGAAACTTTGAGGGAATCAATTTGTTTCTCTTAAGAACCAATTCTGCCATTCCAAAATGTCTTTTAATTGTTTTAGCATTAGTATGCTGGAGACTATTGCTTGTTTTTTCATTTTCTCCTTTTCAATAATTTGTAGCTCCTCCAAGGATTCTAAAGAGATCAAGACCACATTCAAAGAAGAAAAGGGTAAGGTTTTAGACTTCTATATTATGCATTGTTACCTTATCACACTTGCTTACACAATTTTAGTAATGTGTCGTCACTTTTTTGGTAAGCTTTAAATTGTTCTTGATGATGATTTGTGTGGGCTAGTACCTTTTTTTAATCTAACTGGTGTCACTGTATTTCCAGCAAACGCACATAGTGGTGTCAAGGTATTAGAGGGCCTAACTTCTAAGAGCTTAGTCTTCAGCAGAGATGAGCAAAGTAACACAGTTGATGAAGCTGGAAAAAAAAAAATAAAAATGCATCCATAAAGTCCAGCCCTTAGGTTGGATTTGGTCATCGGGTCTAATTGATTCGTACATACACACACACTTGTCTCTCTTCCTAGCAAGAATTATGCAATTAACCAAAACACTTACAAAAGTCAAGAAGGAGGGATACTAGTGGGGTGTGTGTGTGTGGTGATGGGGGGTTTACACAGGATGCATTTTCAACAGGTTTGAACTCTGAGCTAAAATTGCCCCCCTGGTCTAAAGTAAAGAGGCTTAACCCCGTCATTGGTCCTTAAAGGGATAGTAATGCTTCATTTTATCTATTTTATTTTGTAGGCATTAAAAAAACATGAACGAAATAAGCCTTATCTCTCAAACCTTTATGGTTTAAGAGATATTCACAAGCAAAGTTTCCCCCTCCCGCCCCTTTTTCCTAGTGTAAGCCATCTCTTCTCAGATGTGAATCTGGTTGTAAGACCAGACAGATAACAGCAGGGGACATTTTTCTTTGTATGGAAACAATGAAAGCCCCCCCCCCCCCCCTTGACAAGTTTTCAGCTTTTTCCTTTATCTTAATTGAAGATTGTTCCTCTCTGCAGTCTACCTGGGCACCTTCCTTCTGATGTGGCTGAACGGGGGGGGGGTTACTTTGCTTGGGAATATCTCTTAAACCATAAAGGTTTGAGAGATCAGACTTATATCGTTCTCCGTGTTTTTTTTTTTTTTTTTTTTTTAATTCCTACAAAATAAAATAAAGATAAAACGAAGTATTACTATCCCTTTAAGTGCCGGACCGCCGTTACGGTCCTGGCACGTCAGTGGTCGTGAAGGGGTTAAATACAACAGTGTGTGTCCGCTTCTAGCAGCATAATCTGCAGAGTCAGTGGCAGGAAGACAAAATGTCTTTGTATTGCAGTGGTCTAGGCTTGCACCATGTCCACCCTTGCTGTGGCTCTGATATAGATGTGTGTGATAATTATGTAATTAAAGGCACAAAGCTGAGCATAGCGGGTAGACTGTATAGTTGGACCAATTGTGGGTTAGTTGATGGGATTCTTGATAGTTGCCCCCTTAGGAACTTGACATTTTTGTTAATGCAATTTAGTTGGGAAAAACGGTATTAATGTGTTCTGCTTTACAATAGTTTGTTCTTAACTGCTGTATTTTACCTTGGTTTGCTTTTTCTCTTGTCCTAAATAAATCTAAGGCATTATCATATGAAGTCGATATATACGTTTTCTAAAGTCTTCCTCTTTATCATAGATGGCCCTTAAAGGGAATTTGTTTGAAAACAAATAGGATTCTTGCCTTTTTACCTACATAACTGGGGGGGGGGAGATGTATTATATGAGAGACCCTACTTGGGTGTCTAAACTCCAGAGTCTTAGGAATGTGATTTCCCTAGTCGTTAATTGGAGCTGCTGTTTTTGTGAAACGTTACTATCCCTTTAAGGTAAAACAACATTTTGAGTGAACTAAACTGGGTTGGTTCTATTCTCAAATTACTATTGCCAGCATATTTTCTATAACAGGAGAGCTTGTTACAAACACACAAAATTAAAGGGATCGTGATGTTTCACAATAAAAACCGCTCCAATTGATCTTCACAGTATTTGGCCCATGGAGAGTTATTGCAATGCTGTCAGAGTTGTAGTTCAAGAGTAATTGAATGATAAAGTATCCCCGTCCTGCCCCTTTTACTGATGTAACACTGCTCACCTCAGAGCAGCAAGATGGATCACAGAGAGGGACAATCTTCAGTGAGCATAAGGAAAAACAACTTGTCAAGGGGGGAAGGGTTTTCCTTATGCCCACATGAAGATGATTGTCCCTTGCTGTGAGCGGTGCAGTCCAAGGACCAGATTCCATATCTGAGGGGAGGTGGTTTACACTAGGTAAAAGGGGTGTGAGGTGGATACTTTCATTCAGTTAATCTTGAACTACAACTCTGACGGTATTGAAATAATTCTCCATGTCCCAAATACTATGAAGATTAATTGGAGCTGTGAACATTACTATATCTTTAACGGATACAAAAAGGTAGAGGGCCTTGTTTACAAGAAATTAGTTGACTTATGAATGGTAGTATGCATCAATCATGAAACTTATGTGCTCTGCTCTAGAGCAAGGGACATGTGAGTGGTAGCAGTGGATGGATGCACTGACAATCTGGTGTACTGGTTTTCTTTGGGCATGATTCCCAGAGTTATCGGCAAGATATGCAGGGCAGGAGTTCACTCTTGTAATCACTTCTTTGTGTCTGAGAAAATCTCAGGGGCCTATTCCTCTTCCCGATCTGGAAAAACCTCTCTTTAATGTCTGTGCCTCAAGAGATCGAGTGTTTGCAGGTATCCAGACTTTGCTATGAGATTGCGAGCCTGTCTCGACAAAGGTGTTTTTTGTTTGCATCTCTCGTTTATTGCGATCTTAGATCTCCATCCCTTGCAACTTCATCTTTCGCCACTCCTGGACTTTTTGCAGGTTGGTCTTGTGAAAGGCCTATATGTCAATACTCTTAAAGGGATAGTAATACTTAAAATGTAAAAAAAAATATGCTGTAGGGTTTATCCCCCTGAGTAAAACAAGAGTACTCCCACTGCTGAAAGGTGTTTCATTCAAAAGTTATTAATTTTCAAAGTTGAATTTTTTTAGGTGCAATATCACAGTGGCCTGAAATTGTACAGTGGCGCTGTTGCTACACCATCCTATGGAGATTTATGGTCCCGGGACCAGAGCTGTCCATAGGATTGTGTAGCAACAGCGCCACTGTACAATTTCCGGCCACTGTGATATTGCACCTAAAAAATTCAACTTTGAAAATTAATAACTTTTGAATGAAAAAACGTTCAGCAGTGGGAGTACTCTTGTTTTACTCAGGGGGATAAACCCTACAACATATTTTTTTTAACATTTTAAGCATTACTATCCCTTTAAGGTTCAGGTATCTGCTTTGTCCATTCTTTTACAGTATAAGATTTCAGGCTTTCCTGTGGTCCAGGCTTTTTCTGCAGGGGGTGACTCTTATCCCTCCATGCTGGACTCCTAAGCTTCCGTGAAACCTGAATTTGGTTGCAGAGGGGCTTCAGTGCTTTCATTTTGAGCCTCTTTGATTTTCTCTCAAGTAGTTGAATTGTAAGACTGTTGCTGCAGTGAGTAGAGTCTCTGAGCGGAGTGCCTTGTCCTGCAGATCTACTCTGAGCTTTGTCCTTCCCAAAGGACCTAGAAAGGGCCCATCTGGCTTTGAAGGCGACGATGGCTTAGTGGCTAAAATGGACTATTAGTCAGGCCTATATGCTTCTGTCCTGGCTGGCTCTGTTATGGCCTACTTGATTCGTGCCTTTAGCACGTCTTGGGCTTTGAAAAATCATGCCACTTTGGATTAATTTTGCAATGTGGTCCTTTTCACACTTCCATTAATTTTGAGCAGCCCCTGTAGTTTTGGACTGCCCCAGAACCTCCCCATGGTCCCTGCATCGGATTTAACAGGAAGTATTAAAAAAGAAAAAAAAAAAAAATTCAGCCTTTAAATAAAATCTATATTTTATAGATGGTGATGTGCGCAATGATTTTTATTGTTTGTAAGGGCATAAAATGCCTGTATTTACACTTATAACCTTTAGAACACCCCTGGCAGATAACAACATATTTTAGGGGTACTGTGCACTGCATTTATGGAAGTGGCTTCCCTACACTGCAGATAAGTTGTAACACTAAATTATACACAGTCACTCCCGTGAACACGGGAACGATCATGTATTAAAATGCCCTCCCTGTCATTGATAGTCTATCCAATAGGCTAGGTGAACTATGCTGCGACCTTAAAGTCCGCCTCTTCAACCTGGCCTTCAGTGAATTCCTGGGATGAGTAGGACATTCAAGACCCACATGATAAGAGTGGGTCCTGAAGGTACTCCTCAACCCAGATGCCCATAGAATGCTGTGTTAAAGAGCGCTTAGAGGGAAGGAGGTGGTTGCAGCACTGATCGCCTATCCTGCTGCATAGGTGATCAATGATGAGTGTGGGGGGGGGTGATTAAAAAAATAAAAATTTAGTAATTATAACAAAAAAAAATCGTAAATTGACTCCCTTTCTCCGAGCACTTACTTAGTAATCAGTTGGAGGGAATGGTTTTCTCCCTGGTTCATGAGGGATGCAGGTACCATGGAGTATAGTCTCCTTTGAGGCAGCAGGGCATTCTACAAAAGCTTCTCCCAATGCCAGTATTTTGTAACTGCATAAACTGACAAAGCAAACCATCTCAAACTAGTTCTAAATAATGACTAACCTAAACTTTGATTTTGAGTGTTTCATTAACTTTGTGTTCCATTTTAAAAGAATAATTTGATATTTAAGCTTTTGAGAGTGAATATCTGGCACTACCATACTGCTTCCCATCCTAAGTGTCAGCACCTGCCAGGAGTACTATCTCATTTTGCATAAACAGTGACATCTTAAACTACTGCTTGAAATATTAAATGGCTAATAAGCGTTTGTAACAAATTGGTGATTTTGAAAGCTTCCAAAGTGACAGATGCACTTTAAGCCTAACTTATCTTTGGGGGGGTTATTGCCCTTTCTGGATATTTTAACGGGATAATACTTGTTTTCTGTATGCTTTTAAAATTGTAGTTATGAAAAAAAATAAAACAAGGCATCAGAACGATAGCAATACTTGTTTTCTGTAAGCTTTAACATTGTAGTTCTGAAATAAAGCAAAGCATCAGTCTTTGCTATAACTTTCATACTTTGAGAGTATATTGATCTAAAGTTCCCCTCCCGCCCCTTTTAGCCACATCAGCGCTCTAGCTGACAAATTTTGGATTCTGGTCTGGAGAGCTGAAATAGCAGTGCATGCACAGCAAATCTTCATGACAACGATCTACTGCCTCAAACCAGGCTCACTTTGTAGACCATTGTCATGAAGACTTGCTGTGTATGCACTGGTATTTCAGCTCTCCAGACAAGCCGTCCAGTCCACAGACCAGAATCCAAGTTTGTCAGCTAACATGCTAATGTAGCTAAAAGGGGCGGGAGGGGAAAACTTTAGATCAATATATACTCAAAGTATGAAAGTTGTAGCAAAAAGACTTTGATGCTTTGCTTTATTTCAGAACTACAATGTTAAAGCTTACAGAAAACAAGTATTTCTATCCCTTTAATACTGTTTTACCTAGCAATAATTGTAATTCCAATCCACCTGAAGCTGTCCAGATGCTGTTACCACAATGTCCATTGACCTCAGCAGGCTATGCCTGCTAAGTGACTGAATTGCAAATGTGGAGACAGCTCCTCTACAGATGAGCCTGTTGCATGCTTGTTGTAAACTGCATTTGAGAGCCAGATGTTACCTTCCCCTTGTATAGAGTAATGAGCATGATTTCAGTGTGATTGATCTGTGTAGTTAGAACACTTGCTGTTAACATAACGCAATTACATGTTTCAGAACTGATAGTCACTTTGTTTTGAAACGTCTTAATACTTTAACTTTTATCTTTCTTGCTGTGTGCGCCCCCATGTCTTGAAGTGTAATGTTTTCTGCAATTTTAATGCAATATCTCTTTTAGGAAGTACTAGTGGCACAAGTAGTGGTTCTGCAAGAAATCTTTGGGTCAGTGGGCTATCGGCTAATACAAAGGCAGCGGATCTGAAGAATCTCTTTGGGAAATATGGAAAGGTATATGTGGGTTTGCATGCAGACAATTTTTAAGATTTGGCTAGTTCCTGGAGATAGCTGAAGGATACATTATACATACATGTTTGTAAATGGGTGCAAAATTTTAGAGCCAGTAGTATAACTTTAGAAGTCCAATCTACTGCTAAATCTCCTGCCCTGATGCAAACTTGGCCACATACAGAAGGAAAACATGGTGTTATAGTTCAAACTGTACCAAAGTGAGCAATTTCCCATTGAATTCCAAGGGTTTAAAAGCCCAAGTTGTCAGTATGTATTTGGTCACAGTGGTTGTTTGTCTGAACCACTCTGAACGTGGCCCTTAAAGGGATACTAATGTCCAGTAATTTTAAGTGGTGGTGTAGATTTAAAAAAGTAAATTATGTGGAGCAAATCCCAGCTCTTAAACCTTTATAGGTTGAGAGAGATTCACATCTAAAGTCCCCACCTCCCTCCACTTCTCCTGACGTCATCGCTGTACTGACAGCAGGAGGCCCTGGTCCAGCTACCGGCTCTGCAGCAGAGCTGAAATAGCGTTATTTATAAAGAACTACTTCATTGGAACGGTCTACAGCACACTGTAGACCGTTCCAGTGAAATAGTAATTTTTAAATAACGCTATTTTGGCATTGTTGAAGAGCCTCCTCAAATAGGCCAACTCTGATTTGCTGTCAGTTTTAACACTGACATCAGGAGAAGGGGTGGGAGGGGGGAATTTTGGCAGCGAATAAGTCTTAAGCCATAAAAGTTTGAGAGATGGGATTTGCTGCACATTTATTTTGAATACAATACAAAATTTTATTTTTGGACATTACGGCCCCTTTAACATATGCTGTAACATTTGTGGATCTTCTTGTGGTGATGCAATCATTTGGTCTTAAATCCTCCCTCTCCTTTTTTACTCTTTAGGTTCTTAGTGCAAAGGTAGTTACCAATGCTCGAAGTCCAGGAGCAAAATGCTATGGAATTGTAACCATGTCATCAAGCGCTGATGTTGCTAGATGCATCTCTCATCTTCACCGCACAGAACTGCATGGCCAGCAGATCTCTGTAGAAAAGGTAAGGCTTAGACTCCTTTCCTGTCTTCTAGTCTGCTTTTCCGTCCAAGCTGTTGTACATTGTTGGTTGTATACTATCTTTTGTTTGATTTATTTTTTTTTTCCTCTAGGTTAAACATGATCCTTCGAAAAGAGATATTAAAAAAGAAGGTGATGAGAAGCTTGGTTCTGGAAGAACATCTGGGGAGAGGAAATCTTCTGGAGGGGATAAAAACAGCAAGTAAGCATCTAATGCTAGTTATGTTTGATACTTTTCCCAGTAGCATCTCAAGGATGATATACAGCACTTGATTATCAAGGATTTAAATGAACTGAGTGAGTGGGCAGAAAAGTGGCAGATGACATTTAATGTAGATAAATGTAAAGTTATGCATTTGGGTTGTAGAAACTAATATGCCACAATATACACTATATTGGAAACAACTTGGGGAATCTAGTTGGATTTAGGAGTACTGATGGACAAACTTCACAGCAGTGTGTCACTCTGCTTCTGCAAGAGCAGATAGGGTACCAACCTGTATAAAAGGAGGTATAGATGCAAGGGATGCTAATATTCTGCCTCTATATAAATCCTTGGTTAGGTCTCCTGTAGAACGGATTACAGTTTTGCACACCAGTTTCTTCTTTTGGGATTGGAGGTTGAGTTAGGTAGAGAGAGACTAACCAAACTGGGGTTATCATTAGAGAATGGCATCTACAAATCTATTCAAGGTCAATACAAAAAAAACTATCCATTTATTTACACAATGATCCCAAGAACAAGAGGTCATCCATTAAGACTAGAAGAAAGGCGCTTTCAACTAAAAGGCAGGGATTTTTTTATAGTAAGGGTGGTAAAGAATGGAATTCTTTGCCTTGGCATGTTGTACTTGCAGATACTTTTTAACTGCTTTCTAAAAGGCAATGGATACCCATCTAGCACAGAACAATATTGAAAATTATGATGGATGGTTTCAGTACGGATAGGTTGTGATCCAGTGAACTGTCTGACTGCCATTTGGAGTCGGGAAAGGAAATTGAAAATGGGTTCAATGGGGTGTGTGTGTGTTTTCCTCCTCTGGATCAACAGGGGTGATCACGGGCTGAATTTGATAGACGCGTGTGAAGAATTTGGATTTTTTTTTTTTTTTTTTTTTTTTTTTTTTTTTTTTTTTCTTGCTTTCTAGTCCGCTTGGTAGTCCTTCAAAATCTTGTACAGCTTGTAGTTTTCTATAAACATTTTCCCATGTTAACTTGCCAGGTTTCTTTTGCATTAATGCCAAATATGCCTCACTGGATACTAATCCTTCTTGTGTACTTTACCTTATAGATCATTGCTTGGTTTTTATTACAACAATGTTGAGAACATAGCATTAACAGTAGTGTGTTTTTTGTAAAGAACCCAGAGTTCAGCCAAAAAAGATGACAAGAAATCTGATAAGACTGAGAGAAAAGATGGCAAAGAATCAAAAAAAGATGGCAAGGAGAAGAGTGACAATGAGGCCAGTGGTGCTGCTCCAGGTTCAGCCAAAAAGAATGAGGAAAGAAAACGACCTAGTAAGTAATGTTTCAACAGATCTGCTATATTATTGCACTTTATTTTATTCTAGAGAAATTAGAGGTCTGGGCTACAACTGCTAGTGCGGAGAAATTAGCTTCCCTGTCACCATTGCTGCATCAGAGATTAACGTTAGCCTCTTGTATCTGCGATAGTAACTGTAGGTGGTCTTCTTTTTTTTTTTTTCTCTCCAGCATCCTCTAAGTACCACAACCTTTTGATGAAATTGTGTTGAGTGGAACTAACCAAAGTATTGCTAATTTCTAAGCATACTAAAACAGTATCCGTTTGGCAACAAATGCATGGACCTCTTGGGGTATGCATCTAGTCAACCTTTGTCTCACTTGTCTGAGCAGACCATTTGCACTCCAGATACTGGAGCAGTCAAACATCTGACTGACAACGATTGTTTTACACATTTATAGCTAGAGTGCAGCAGTTAATCCAGCATTTTGCTACCACCTAGTAAGCGGGACTGTGGAGTTAGGGGATGCTGCCAAAAAAAAGACCACCTACAGTTACTATCGCAGATACAAGAGGCTAATGTTAATCTCTGATGCAGCACTGGTAACAGGGAAACTAATTTCTCCGCACTAGCAGTTGCAGCCCGGTTCTCATTATGGCTAAAAATCAGGACTGTAGAAATTTTGCCTAAACCAGTGTTTCTCAGAGTTTGGTCCTCAGGGCACACAAACCGTCTAAGTTTTTAAAGATTCTCTGCTTGATAACATGTGATTAGTGTTAGTCATTTGAGCAACTTAATGATGGATATCCTTTAAACTGGACATGCCCAGAGTACTGGAGTTTAGAATAACTGGTCTAAACAATCCCTTCTGTCATCCTAAGCAAAAGTGCTATTTGCACCAGAACTACCTAATTAGCCCTGCCACAGATCGAAAGGGCACACTGCCATAGCAACTTGGAAGGCAGTAAAGTTCCTGCTGTAGGAAGGCAAATCATTCCAGTGACTTCTACAAACTACATTTCTGTAGTGGAAAACTGGGAAGCACAATTGGTCATATATGCAAAGAGCTGGTCAGACGCTGAACTAGGAATGAGCCTACCCTCAAAGTGAGGAGGCTCTATAGGAAAAGTGTCCTACCCAGGGTTCAATATCTTAGCTCACTCTAGTGCCTTTCACAGAGAGGAAATATCCTAAAGCACCATCATACTGATCCTACCGCAAGGCAGTCCAGCCACAAAGTGCCAAGCAATTCCTCTCTGAACAAGAGAAGCTTCCAACCCCAGGGCAAATTACCCTTGGGATTGGTCACCCTAAGGGTAATGGGAATCCAGACATGGTCCTCTTGCTCACAGTGCCTAGAGAGGTCAGCTGGACCTCACTGAGGCCCAGCAAGGTCGAAACGTGCTTCTGGGGTTGACTGCTTCTCTTGTTCAGAGGGGAATTGCTTGGCACTGTGGCTGGACTGCCTTTTGGTAGGATCAGTATGATGTGCTTTAGGATATTTCCTCTCTGACCACTAGTGAGATAAGAGATTGCACCCTGGGTAGGACACTTTTCCTATACTGCCTCTTCACTTCAAGGGCTTGTTCCTAGTTGAGCATCTCTAACCAGCTCTTTGCATAAGCACACTTGGTCACCCAAAGCTAATCCTGGGGGTGGAGTAATATAGGGGTAAACCTTTTTGTGCAGCATGTCTACATTGTCCTAATCAAAATTCAAACTAATTATGGGGAGCTTGCTTCACTGAGGCAGTGCATTGTAAAGATGCCACCCCAACTCTGCCTTCTCTGTTAGGTGTTTTTTTTTTTTTTTTTCCCTCCTTCATATATTATATAAAATATATTATATATAATAAAATATTTTATATAAAAAATGGGGTGGTTCTGAAATGTCATTAGTTTCTGCATATACAGAAATGGAAGTAGCTGAGACCTGGCAGAAATAAATCTATCAGAGGTGCAGTAGCTTGGGACTCACACTGTTACATACCATAACAGCTTGCTGTATCTGTGTCCTAGCTATCTGGGGTCTCCTTTTTAATGTTCCTCAAGGAAGGGGGTGTAAGTGAAAGTCCTTGTATTTATGGGGGCAGTTGGTGCTGTGAATACACTGTTGCATTAAATCTAGCTCCTTTTTACCTCCACATTACTGTAGGCTGTATAGGTGTAGCTCTCTGACTGTCCCCACACTTTATCATGTAGAAGCCTTTCTTTGCTGGGAAAAAATACACCAATATTAAGATTATTTTGATCCATTCAGTGCAGTTATTCTGTGCACACCCCAGCTGTTTGATACATATGAAGTATACATTCTTTCTGCTCATTGGGGATATTTTCACCAGTGGTATGTCTTTAACATGGATTAGCTTCCTTATGAGGATTGCTAGTGCCAAAATCTATTGGAGACTTCCATGCAGTTTGTGGGAGATGCATGACTGGGATTAGCTTTTGTTTGTGTGATGCCTTTTCCCACCTTCTGTGCCTGGATATGATGGACTACACTGTGGTGTGAATGTTTGTTTGGTACATCATCTCTAAATCTGACTTATTTTCAAGACGTGAAGGCTTTTCTGCTTGTGCTTGTACCTTCTTGTGAAGCAATTACAGGCCAATGGGGGAGATATGCATCTTTACTCTCCTGTCTGGCTTCTCTTCCCACTTTACCTCTTCATTACAGTTTTGCTGTATTTCTTCATATCCATATTCGATGTATCAAAATTCATTATTTATCCACTTCAGAACTTTAGTCCTGAAAGGGTTAAGGTGTTTGGCTTATTTAAATTTCCACATATTGCAGTCAAAGCATAGGTGTTATGATGGCAGCACCTCTGCAAAATTGAGTATATGCTTAAAAAGTATCCTTAAAGCATGCCGTTTGACTCCTGATATTATGTTGAGCTACTGTAAGAAAGTTATTCACTGAGAGGTAGATATGTGGAATAGCCTACCGGCAGAAGTCGTAGAAGCTGAGACGGTGAGGGGAATCTAGGCATGCATGGGATGGGTATCAGGCTATACTGAATATAATACCAGCCCACAAGCGAAATCAGGCTTGAGGATTCTACAGCATGAAAAAATTGCAGATTAGATGAGCAGAAGTGTTCTTATCAGATTTCATTTTCACCCCTGCTTGTTTGCTTTGAAAATTAAGCCAAACAAATGTATTTACTCTTCAGCCCTAAATTACAAATGGATAACTTGCTGTGGACACACAATACCATTTTTGAAATTGAGATTTTATTATTGGTGCACTGGCAATTCTGAATGTTTAATAAGTTACTTGGTCTGTCAATAACTTTTTCATCAAGACTACATTTTAGGCTTAAAACTAATAATTTTTTGTAATGTGTGTATAATACCCTTTACAACTGCCACCTAGAGAACTGAATTCTGCTGTATTTACAGCAAGGATTGTACTCCCTTTCACATGAAGCATTCATATATTCATTTTGAATTAATTTGCCATTTGTATACTGAAATGTTCTATTCTTCTCTTGTTCCCAAAGGTGGCAAAAGCCCTGGACAAATGGTGGTTATAGATCAAACGAAAGGAGACCAGTTTCATATGAGGCCACAAATGAGAAGAGGAAGATTCGATAAAGTAAGCTACAATTTGGTAAATATCTTTGAAATCTTGCTTAGATACTTTGTCGCAAAGTTGTTTTTCGTGCAATTTTTTTCATCCTTTCAGAATAGAAGCAACAGTTGCTCTAAATTATTGTTCTTAATTAAGCCTAAAACAGAAAAGAAAAAAGTACTTGACAATTGTAAGCACCCTAAAACAAACTAAGTTTGTTTTAGGGTGCTGACTTTAATGTCGGCACCCATGTCCAGCGTCTATGTGTATTCTTAAAGAGAGTTCATAATATGGGATGCAGTTTGTATATTTAATAGTTATGTGTTTAGCAGCAGAGACAGAAAATAGTATCTACATATCAAGATAAACACTGTAGCAAGATTTTCTGGCAATCCGGAATCAGCCCCGGTAACAATTGAGTCAGGGTACAGACCTTTACATGCATTCAGACATTTTAGATAGACACAGTGTTTCGGTCTGCTTGATTAATGTCGATTTTTGAAGAACTGATACATTTGGAGGGTCAATGAGAAGTTTATAATATCCCGGTTTAATGCCAAGTAATGTTTAGACATTGGGAGCGTTGACTCTAAATGATTGAAGCATTAGCGATTGATACTCTGTCCTGCATGCTATAAAGTATTAGAACTATTAGTTCAAAGGTTTGTCCTGGTCTCTGATGGTTATCTTAGTTTTACTTAGCATAAATACAGGGCACAGACTTACTATTTTTGAGATTTGAGGAGTTTATAAGAAAAATAAATATTTTTAACCCCATGAGTACAAGGGTAGATAAACATTAGGAGCGATTATGGGATGTTAGTCGTTTCAACAATTTATGTTAACCCTCTTAGAGGTATATATGATATATCTTTGGAATCTTATAAAGTTAGATAAAAAAGATAATATCTGTAATAAATTCTAAAGGACAAACACTTAGAATATATCCAGGATACTCAATTGCATCCCCTATCTATATATGGCTAATGTTATATTATTTTTAACCCAATGATTGGGACAATTTTTTTAATTGGATGAATAAATGTTAAGTTTTATTTAACATTTTCCCCACTTCCCCAAGTTCCATTTTTTGGATTCGGAAATGGATAGGGTGGAGTATAGATGGTGTGCTTAGATATATAGGGTATCTTTCTTTCTTTCTTGGATACTACATGCTGTTTACCCTATGAGCACCTATCTTTCACCCAAGTACCTCCGAGTTTAATATATAAGTATAGTGTGCACAGGGTTTTTTCTTCTTTGACAATTGTAATTTCCTTCCCTTGTAATGTTGGCCAATCACATGTCTTCTATAAATGGAAGACTATCCCTTCTGGACTCTAAAATATGCACAAACAAACGTAATATGACTGTAAGCAAAGCGGCTTCTTACCCTGAAGGAAAGCTAAAAGGGAACAATGCCCTAGGAATAAGTGGTCCTTAAAGTCTGACTTTAAGTAGGTGTCTCTCATACAGCAGCCAGGTATGTTTGTTCCTTAATGAACAAAAGGCCCTGTTTTCAGTGTGGTGATGGTTTTCTTTTTAAAATTGTGGTTTAAACTGTTTATATTACCTCATGTGGTGTAAAGGGTTTGAATCCACATCAAGCATTTTATAATTCCATAAATTTAAATATGGAACTTCCAAGAATGGAAGAAATAAGAACTGACACTCATGAAATTTATGAAATGAGGCTTCTCCTATAGGGAGCTTAAGAAACCTATTTCGGTGAAAGGTTACCTTAATTTATACACTATAACTGAATTTTGTTTTTCACTTCCAGATGAGAAACAGGGAGAGGTTTTTTCAAAATAAAATGAAGTTCAGAGAATTCAGGGACAGGAAAGACATTATGACGTTTCAAAAAATGAAGCACGATAAAATGAGAGACAACATGGATCGTTTGGAACGTTTACAGCGATATCGTCGGGCAGTGGAATTGAGAAGGTATGAAATCATGACATTCTTGGGACCTGATTATGTAATGTTTGTATGATGTAACTTTCTGATTTCAATTTCTCTTAATGTAAGGAATGCTGCATTTAATTTTCTTTCCGTGGCAAAAAGTTAAGATTTGCTTCTTTCTCCAGAAAAACTTCCACTTCAGTTCCTTGCTGGTTCTTCAAATGGGCAAGTTTTTTACCGGCAGTTTGAAAATTTCTAGAGAGTCTTCTTGATCACAATGTCCATCTATTAAAGTGGAACTATCCCCATATATGAAGTAATTCCTCAATAATTAGGTATATAGCGATTTTATTCGTAACAGTGGTATTATTAGGCACAAGTACAAAGTTCTGAAGTAATCCTCCTATTTCTGAGACTGACGGCCAGGCTTTTTGCTTTAGAGCTATCTGTGCACATTCACAGTCAGCCCTTTCCTGTACCTTAAGTTACAATGCAATGACTCCTAGAGGGGACCAGGATGGACCGCACAGAAACTCAGACTTCTCTAAGCCAAGATGTATACCTGTCTGCCGGTCTCAGAATAAGGATTACTTCAGAACTCTGTACTTGTGCTCAATAATACCACTGTTAAGAAGTATATCACATACACCTAATTATTGGGGAATTACTTTATATAGGGTGATGGTTCCGCTTTAAGCTAACAAGATTCTTCTCCCAATTCCCACAGGATAACCCAGGGCCAGTATAGGCTCTTCTGCACAAATGTTCCTACCAGTATACCTGCAAAATCGCTCTTTACCATAGTACTGAATGAAAACCGTATTACCAAATTCTCCTTACTGGCCTATGACTTGACTCACTACTAATGCTGAGAGTTACTAGGTCACGGTCCAGTCCTACACTTCCAAGCATTCCAACTTAACATGACTGCTTGGATTCTGAAAGCAGAACAATCTTCATAATTGACCTGAACTTTTCTAGTCCAAATAATAAGCGAATGCTGATTAAAGTACTTGGAATATACTCTTCTGGTATATTTCAAAGCAAGGAGATCCTTTTCTCAGTCTGTTCCTTCCTGTCTGGAATCAAAAGATTGTGCTTGAACACTCCACATCCAAGTTGCAGCTGTATGGAGGTTTTTAGTGCATCTTTTTGCAGATAATCTAGTCAAGACGTATCAAGTAAATCAGAAAAGGGAAAGATCTGGGTTGATTTAAAACTTTTCCACTGTCATTGAGGGATGCAGGGAGCATGGCTGTAGGAGGCAGGGCACTCTAGTTGAAACTCCTTCCACTTCCTTGTGCCAATACCCATCCAACTGTCAGGGTTAATGGCAAACAGTCTAAGGAAAGTACTGGGCAAATTGCCTTCTGATTCACCAAAGATGCCAATAAAGACCATCACCAGCTGACTCAATTGATCACTGTCATATCGAGGTTATTTTGAAGATGGAGAGATAAGTGAAATCTCTGAACCAAGTCACCAGTTGCTTCAGTGATCTGTTAGCGATGGAGGATGCAGAATTAGTGCATTAAATAAAACAATTTTACAAGTATCTGAGGAGCATATAAAAGCTACAAAATCCCTCTGCAATTGCAAAAATTCTACAGTTGCATTTCCCATATGCAGAACTCAGATTATTAAGAAAGAATTGCATAATTCAGACAAATCACTTGTCATTGCTGAACAAATTGAGGAGGATTTTTTTTTGTCAACTCTACCAGTGGTGGATCTCCATTTCTATATTGTACCAGAGTGGTTGTATGTCTAGACAGAGTACTGCAGCACTCTGAAACTGTTGACAAAATAGACATGTTAACCCTTTGAGTGCCAGAGGTACACATCACCAGGGTACCCCTGGCACTAAAGGGGATAACAGGTTAGTTATCAAGCCAGGGAGCTATTATCGGGGCAACATTCACCTTCGCATGGTTATGCCAGGCTTCAATTGCTCTAATGGAAGCCTGGCAAAATCAAATTTTAGAAGCGATTTAAAAGAGGATATTTTCCCTTTTTACTAGGATTCTTCCAAGAGGCTACAGTATACACTGGCGATTCATTGTTGTAGCCAAAATGGCTGCAAAGTGTTCAGCTGTCACAGTAGAATTCCTCCACGTCTAATGGCTCAAAATATTGAATACAGATGAGGCTTCTAAGAAAACATCAGTGGCATTACCATTCACTGGTTCATTGCTGTTTGGCCCAGAATTAGACAAGATAGTCGAGCTACAGGTGGGAAAAGTAAATTCTTCCCATAAAAAAAAAAATAAATGCTGATTTTTATATTTTAAAAAGTAAAGCACTACATACAGAGTCACTTCTGGGCACCTAATATGGGGAGAGAGTCCTTTGGATATAGAGTAGAAGCCAAGCTAGCGTCAGAAGAATACTTTACTAAGATAATCTGAGCCCCAAATACTCCACCACATGAGTGCCTCTCAAAAATCCAACTGTGTAAAGACTTAGATTCCTTCCACTGTAAGGCGGAGTGTCCGTTACAGAGGAATGGATACTTCGATAATAACAAAAAGGTATGGAATGTCCTTAAACACCTTTCCCCCAGCTTGTTCATCTCCAGGGTACCAAAAGTAAGAAATCTCCAACAGGCATTTCACATTCATTCACAATTTTCGTGGTAATCCTGGTCCCAACAGACCAGATTAAAAGTTTTATTCCAGCCTTTTCATTGACCTAAATAAGGATGGAGGATTTGTCAGCTTTTTAAATCTAAAAGCCTTAAATTGGTTTCTAAAACTGATTGTCAGTCAGATCCATAATAGCAGCCATGCAACCCACAATATATGGCATCATTAGACTTCTATCTACGTGTTCCCATATGCCCAGAACCAATACCAGTATCTTTGCATTTCAAAACCAACGTCAATTTGTGGACTAGCCACAGCACAGAGTGTTTGCCAAAGTGATGGCTCCCCTCATATCACAGCTACGATCAATCAGATCCCATATCTGGAGCATCTTGAACTCTCCATGAAAATACTGACAGAACTTCGTCGGATCATAAGTCTACCCAAATTGCACATAGTTCTGTCACAAACGTCAATTCCTGAGACTGATATTACAGCAGGACAAAATCTCAGATCTACAAGAGAATTCAGCACTTTAAAAGAGACAAAACTCTCAATCCTAAGAAGTATAAGACTAGTGGGGAAAATGGTTTCCACAGTAGAAGCAGTCCCGTTTGCGCAGTTTCAAATGTGCCCCTTACAACTGGAACTACTTCTCAATTGGGCCAAACCTTGTACTTTATTCAATAACTGTCAAAATCCACTAGACAGTCACTACAAATTAAAACCTGTCGGAAATATTTTCCAAGTAACACAGTGGAAAATTAAGGGCAGATGCCAGCCTCTTTAGATGGGGAGCAGTGTACAATCTTCAGGCCATTCAGGGCCAATGTTTTCCAACCAAGACACAACTGCCCGTTCTCAGCTCCTCCCTTTGGTCTGACTACAGCGCCTCAGGTCTTCCACCCTGTCCTGGGAGGCTTAGCGTCCTTCCTCCACCGGGACAGCATCAGTTACTCCATACATGGATGACCTGCTTCTGAAAGCCCCCTCTGCGGCACTTCTTCGTCAGCAGGTTCGGGAATGCATTCACGCTCTCACCCATCATGGGTGGATCATCAGCTTGGAAAAGTCTGATCTTGTCCTGTCCCAGTGTCTGGTCTTCCTGGGCCTTCTCTTCGACACTCAGCAGAGCATGGTGTTTTTCACAGAGAATGTGGCTCACCAGATCGCACACAGGGTTTCAGCTCAAGATCCAGTTCCATCCAAGAAGCTATCCTTTCTGTTGGGGAAATTAATCTCCACCATGGAAGCAGTACCCTTTGCCATGGCTCACACCAGGGAGCTCCAGCGGTTTGTGATCCAGGTGTGCGAGAGTCGGCTGGACCTTCTGCAGACATCCGTATCCCTCGCTCTTCATGTGGAACTGAGTTTGTTGTTGTGGCTCGACCTCTACGATCTCCTGAAGGGCAAGTCCTTCCTGAAATCCTTCTACCACAGTGACGACGGATGCCAGCCTCTCCGTCTGGGGGGCAGTCCTGGGTCGCCTGAGCGCTCAGGGAAGGTGGTCTCTGGAGGAATCTCTCCTTCCCATCAATGTATTGGAACTTCGGGTGATATTTCATGCCCTTCGTCACTGGACACCCCAGTTGGAAGAATACCCAGTCCGGGTTTAGTCCAACGCCACGGCTGTTGCTTACATCAACAAGCAAGGCGCTACAAGAAGTCTCGCTGCTTGGTTAGAGGTCAAGGCTATTTTGTGTTGGGCAGAAGAACATGTTCCTGCCACAGTGCACATTCCAGGCGTAGAGAACGTCATGGCGGACTTCCTCATTTGACAAACAGTGGACATCGGAGAGTGGGAACTGCATCCAGAGGTGTTCAACCTCATTGTTCAGAAGTGGGGTCTTCCTTGTATCGACCTTATGGCGACAAGGCACAACTGGAAGGTTCCAAGGTTCTGTGCATGGTAAGAAACTGAGACTTCCTCCCCTGTTTGTCTGTAAACTGCATGACTATGAATGCATAGGTAACACACCTGCAAAAGTAGCTCTCGGGTGTTACTGGGATCGGTCGCTTGTAAACTAGCCCTTCTGTCTGACTGCTGTGACTGATGAATTCATCCAAAATCACCAATTCATTCCACATTCCAAACCCGGTATAAAACAGTTACACACCAACTTCTGCCCAACTGCAGCGTGTCTTAAACAGGGATGTGGA